>CM014273.1:35134518-35218963 GCA_004135705.1 Alloteropsis semialata
GATCAACGTTGTTGACGCGGAAAATCGGCGTTTGTATCCTCCGCGTGCAGCACACGAAGACCAGGGAGATCTGCTTCACTCCAGTGCCAGCCCACACTCCAGTTCAGGTTCGCAGCGTGCCAGTCAATTTGACATGAAATTGACAAGGGGATAAAACAGTTAAATTGCTCTTTGATTGTGCCGGCTCTATTTCAGACGATGGAGTAACGTCGAATTTTAGCCAAGACCCAATCAGACACGTGTCGACCGATACCAATCGGACCTCAAAATCGGACTTCATTGATGACGTCAATCGGACCGAGTAATCGGACCTCATTCAGACACCAAATCGGACTTCAGAATCGGACCAATCAGGATCGGACCTTGATTGATATAACAGATCAGCCTTTGAATAATGAAATAAAGCATAAAACAAGGCCAATATGTAAAATAATGGATCAGCTATGTCTTGAAACAAGATATCAAATAATCAAAGTGTAAGCCGATACATTGTCCATCTTGCCTAATTGCCAGTTTGACTCATCTTGTCGGATCATCTAACTAGCCAATCGGACCATAACTTTTTCAGAGAAATCTAGCTCCGACGTAGGGAATCTAGATTTCTCCAACTATGATCAGATCGGATAGCTAGACAGTCAAACTCAACTCATCAACCTGTCAATTAAACAAGATGCTCGCACAGGTGTTGACCAGATTAAGCAAATAAGCAGATAAAACATTAACAGGATCGTTCTGATTCTAAGATATGCTACCAAATAATCAAGCATGACCTAGCTCCGATGTAGGGAATCTAAACCACACTTAACATTCAAATAGCAATAAGGCATAACCAAAGCTTCCTTTGACTAATCAAGATGAATCTAGCTCCGACGTAGGGAATCCTANTATGTAAAGTAATGGATCAGCTGTGTCTTTAAACAAGATATCAAATAATCAAAGTGTAAGCCGATACATTGTCCACCTTGCCTAATTGCCAGTTTGACTCATCTTGTCGGACCATCTAACCAGCCGATCGGACTATAGCCTTTTTAGAGAAATCTAGCTCCGACGTAGGGAATCTAGATTTCTCCAACTATGATCAGATCGGATAGCTAGATAGTCAAACTCAACTCATCAACCTGTCAATTAAACAAGATGCTCGCACAGGTGTTGACCAGATTAAGCAAATAAGCAGATAAAACATTAACAGGATCGTTCTGATTCTAAAATATGCTACCAAATAATCAAGCATGACCTAGCTCCGATGTAGGGAATCTAAACCACACTTAACATTCAAATAGCAATAAGGCATAACCAAAGCTTCCTTTGACTAATCAAGATGAATCTAGCTCCGACGTAGGGAATCTAAACCAAGCATGACAATCAAAGATTAATCTAATCGTATTGCAAAGATCCAGCTCCGACGTAGGGAATCTACACCAGTGCAATACTCAAAGAACAACCAGATTAAACCACAAAGCAGGATCGGACCTAGAACGATGCTGTAAGATAAATATTGCTTAAATCGGACCAAGACCAATGCTCAAAGCCGTTGAAGAAGTAGAATTGATTCACATGGCGTAGATCTAAACCAATCTAACAACTCCAAACAAACCGCAAAAACTGCCTTTAGTAACCAAGATTACTCTAGCTCCGACGTAGGGAATCTAGCCTAATCTTGATATCTAGCTCCGACGTAGGGAATCTAGACTTAAAGTGCAGTCCGATAAACGATAATCTGTTGGATAATCAATATTGATCTAGCTCCGACGTAGGGAATCTATATCAATCTTGTTTATCCAGAGATAAATCGGTTGAACAGTATAAACGAGAAAGGGCGATGCGCCTCAATTCAAAGCCTATACTAGTTCGATAAATTGACTAACTTACTGGTAAGCCGGAGATCAGAACCGATGCAGCCCGTTCACCAATGAGCTTCGTCGATAACTACTACTAGGGTTTTTGGCGTGAAGCCGGGTTGTATTGATTGTGAGAATAGTTCTTTACAATGGACGAGGGTTTATATTTATACCCTGGTCATGATGAGTCCTGATCGGACTTGACTAACTTGCAGATAAAGTAAACTAAGCTTAACATAAAACGGGACTCCCATATGCCTTCTGAAAAGGAAATAGTCCCTGCATCTGATACGCTTCCTTCTTAGCCGACGCGCCCTTCTTCTTTTATCCATCATCAGATCGGACTTCTTGCTTCATCGGACTCCTCTCCAGCATCGGCTTCCTTCCTCGTCACATTCATCTTTGACCAGTCAACGGGCCCATCGCATAGTATTAGCCTCTCTATGTCACCATCTGACTCAGCATATCAGGTGCGAAAATCTGGTGTCAACAACAGGCAGCATCAAGAATTTCCTCTTCATGCAGAGCCATGGAGGAGATTGTACATACACATAGTCACAGCCCAAGTGCTATGGCTACTGCTCATTTCATAAGGATTGATGTCATCTGTACTCAAAGCAAACCTTATGTTCTTTGGATCTTTTGCGAAGTCTTCGAATGTTTGGTCAATTTTTCTCCACTGGGACCTATTGGTAGGGTGCCTCAACTTTGTGTCTCGATTACGCTCTTCTTTGTGCCATCGCATCATCCGAGCATGATCTTTGTTTCTGAAATAACGCCTCAAATGTGGTATTATAGGGGAATGCCACAAGACCTTGGCAGGAACTCTCTTTTTAGGAGACTCTCCCATGATATCACCAGGGTCATCTTTTCTGATCTTGTACCGCAAGGCGCCGCAAACTGGACATGCATCTATTTTCTCGTACAGGATGCAGTCATGCGGACACGCGCGTATCTTCTACACCTCCAACCCAAGCTGGCAAACATGTTTTTTTACTTCATATACTGTCGAGGGCAATTCATTATCCTTAGAAAGAATCTTCTTTACGTTTTTTTATTAACTCACCATACCCCTTGTCTGATACGCCATTTTTTGCCTTCCATTACAGCAAATCCAATGTGCTCCCTAGTTTTTTGAGCCCCTCTTCGCAACTTGGGTACAAAGGTTTGCTGTGGTCCTCTAACATGCGCTGGAATTTCAACCTCTCCTTCTCAGTTTTGCTTGTGTCCTTTGCATCTTGCAACATTTGACCAAGATCATCGGTAGGCGCATCTTCTCCAGCCTTGTCCTTAGCATCAACCATTACAGTATCAGCAAAGGCGTGGTATTCAGCAAATCTAAGAATATTTTTGTCAATCTCATCTTCACTGTCTTCTATTATAACACCACTTTCTCCGTGGTTGGTCCAACAACTGTAGTTAGACATGAAACTGTGTCCAATCAAGTGGGTGTAAAGGACCTTCCTTGAACGGTGATCCTTCTGGTTCTTGCAGACCCCATAAGAGCAACACATAAACCGTTCTTCTTGTTTTGCTCAGCCACACTTAGGAAATAATGTATGCCTTGAATGAAGTCAGTTGAACACTTGTCGGAGTAATACATCCATTGCCGGTCCATCCACATGTGTAGGCATTTATTTATAACTAGTTTAAAAAGTAATATTACTTATGCAGCAAATAAAAATTATTATCCTAATTCACTAAGTTATAAATGCAAACAAAAAAATTTCACAAAGCTCTATTTAAAATGACTAAGTCACAAAGCTCAAAATATTAACTAAGCACCACATTACCCTCTAATCAAAGTGAATAAATAACTAAGCTCTATATACAAAATGTAATCATCAACTAAGAAATATCTATTCATGGAAACTACCAAGAAATGAATAATGCAATACATTATTCTCTAATTAGTTAGAATAAATAACTAAAAGTTTAAATATGAATTAAAAAACAAAATTAAAATAAAAAAACTAAATATTAAGCAATAATTTCTCTATGTACCAAAAACATAACTTATTAATGCAAACTACCAAGAGATCCATAGCTCAATTGTGCTTAAAAAAACAAAGTTCTCCAATCCAGTAAAACTCATATTTCTCTATGTACAAAGGAGGAAACAAGATATACTAACCGAAAAAGATGAGAGGATGAAGATGCAGTCATTTTACACTACTTGGAGGGGCTAAATCTTCAAAATCCGTGGCAAAAAATTGGCAAGACCTCCCTTAGACCCAGTTGATGCCATGAACGAGCTCTGTGTTCATTGCTCGGTCGGGCTGGGGGAGAAAGATGACTTTTGTAGGGAGGACATTAGTCCCGGTTGGTGGCTCCAACCGGGACTAAATGGCGCCCCCCTCCCCCCTTTAGTCTCGGGTGGTGGCTCCAGCCGAGGCAAAATGAGGTGCCTTTTAGTCCCGGTTGGATCCACCAACCTGGATTAAAGGGCTCTTCTACCTCTAGCCATTGGATTTGAGACTAATGCACCTGTTAGTCCTGGCTCCTAGCCTGGCCGGAATTAATGTCCTGTATCGAAGGTGTTTTTTTCGGCAGTTCACGCTAGATAGATCAGCCGACAGTGGCGTGGCTACTGTTGTGCTTGTGCCATGGGCGCGCGTGGATGGATGATGAGGGAGTGGTGAAACGGGGTGACCTCCAGCAGCAGTATCAATTATTGATGAACAAGAAAGATGCAAGCTTCCAAATTACTTCTGGTGGCGACCGGCCACTGAACGATCCCCAACCTCCCTTCCGGCACCACGGAGCTTGTTATAGTCTACTAGCCATTGATGCCCGCGCTTCGCTGCGGGTGATCCAATTAATATACATGTATACATACAGATATAAATTATTTAGAGTGAAATTGATTATTGTGTCTATCCTAACATGACTGTGTGAGAAGGGTCATGCTCATATTTTTCTTAGTGCATATTGAGGGAAGCTTTGGAGTTTGGACAGACAAACACACATGATATAGAGAGCACAATAACTCTTGATACAATATAGGGATACATCTCATATTTTGAGCTATAAAAAAAAACCACGTACTACAATAGGGATACATCTCATCGAGGCCAAGGCAGACACAAAGTTAATTAGCATTCACTACCCATATGCGAGGAGAGCTAATTAAATCTACTTCTAGACATCAAGCTTCGGACCAGAGGAGCTTCATTCCTTGAGGATTTTAGGTTCCTGGTTAGATCACTCTTCCAAGGACACACAACCATCCAACAGGATGAGATGGGGGCAAGCATCATCCTTCGGTGGTGGCTGAGTTAGCAGGAGAATCTCTTCTTCCTTGGTGGACTTTGTATCAGAGGTCCCATGTGAGGCTTCTGTAGGTGGGGGTGCTGACGGGGTATTGGCAAACATCCTTTTGCTTTTTTCCATGGTTGAAACTGGGATTCCATCTAGTACTGGCAACTCTTGGCGCCCCAAGGATAGGGTCCTTCTCTTAGCCCTAGTGGCAAGGTAGGCATCTTTGAGTTGCTGAGTGTGGCGGTCCTCTGCTTGCTTCAAGGCTTCATTCACTTGAATCTCACGGCTCTCGGCCCCAAAAGCTTGGGCCTTAGCCTCTGCAAGTTGTACATAGAGATTCCTTATCTGTTTATCGGCTACTTCTGCCCTTTGGATGTATTTCCTCAACTTGATTTCCTGCTTGTCATATTGCTCATCTAGGGTAAGTAAGTACCTAGACATGAACACCACAGTCGGGTCATCTTTGCATAATTCTACGCCTTCTAGAGTCTTCATTCGAGCTATCCACACAGGGCTATTTCTTACAAAGGGGGGAAAGAACCTCATGGGTGTGTGGCTGATGGGATTCTCATATATCTGGCATAGGTACCGTAAAGCTTTGCGGGCTACTGCCTGGTAGGTGTCTTTGAATCTAAACCCTATCGTGGACACTGTCCATGGCTTTATATTGGGGAAATCTTTACTTTCCCCGATATAGATGGTGACCTCACACCGCTTTGTGCCACACTCATTGTACTCCCTTCCTACATATTCTGGGTGTCCCAAAATACCAAGTCTGACCATGGCATCATACAGGATCTTGGGGAAACCTTCCTTGTTCAAGCAGTAGCTGGTGGTCCATCCTTCTTCTGACATCTTCTGTAACAAAAAGATGGGATAAATATGTTTCAAACATAAAGGAAGCGAGGGGGTAAGAGTTGTATGGAGGTGCTCTTTTTTCTGCTCACCTTGCTAAGGCGCGTGAAGGGACCAAATCTCTATAAGAACGCAGAGGGAGGGAATCCTGGAGGGATGAGGCTAGATGAAAAGGTAGTGGAGCTGGTGAAGCTCTGGGATTGAGGATGACCAAATTTTATAGGGAGGAGGAGGGGGCATCGGCCAGAAGATGAGCTGCCTACATTGAATGACATTGGTTGTAGCTTCGCGTGCCACACGTCGCTGTTGTGTGGTGTGCGGTGAGCAGTGGTCTATGTAAATAAAGTAGCGGGGAAGGATGGTGGTGGTGTGCGGTGGCATGGGTAGCTGTGAGGAGAAAAAGCATGATAGAAACGGTTGGATGCGAAGCCAGCCAACTCCGCATTTCACGGGCACGCTTGCACATGACAAAGGAGGAAGGAGAAAGGAGAGGGAGATGACAATAGGATGGGCTGAGCTAGCCTAGTTGAAATGATTTTTAAATTTCTCTTGCAATTAGGTTTCAAATTTTGGTGACTTTTAAACCTGATTTTTTTGCACCCTGCTTCCTATATAGTACAAATAAAAATTCCTATATAGTAAAAAATGCATAATTTCAATTATTTTTACTCGAGTGTAATGTAATAAACCTTGCACAATTTCATCGAGTTGTAGGTAAATTATTTTCTTGTTTTGACAAATTATGCAATGTAATGCATTAATGATGTCAATGCTCTATAGCAGACATTTTTGTGAAGCTAGTTCTATTTACCATCTAAAGTGAAAGGACATATCAAAAATTTATTTAGTTTGTGGAAAAACTAATGATAAATAAGGTATTTATAAATGAACAAAATGAAATTTTGTCTTATATGTAGGTTAAGCTACAAATAAAGCATTATGTTTATATATGAGTAGGACATACATTTTATATATATTATTTGTTTTCCCCATAAATATCCGGTCAATAAGTGTACATGATTACTACGTGTGACTGCCATGTGGACACATGGCAAAACATCAATGAATCTATTAGCAGGGCCGACATAACATGGGCCAGTAGACCAGAGGTCCATAGTGTCCGATCCACTTTCCCCTTCCCCTCCAAGTTCATCCTCAACTCTCTTCTCCCAAATTCCATCCCCTTGATGTTGACGATTAAGCCGGTGGTGATCATGGGAGCTACAGGCACAGGTAAGACAAAGCTATCAATTGATGTGTCCAAGGTGATTGGTAGCAAAGTGATAAATGCTGACAAGATGCAAATCTATGCTGGGTTTGACATTGCAACCAACAAACTTGGTCTGAATGATCGATGTGGTATTCCTCATCACCTTATTGGGGCCAACTCTGCAATTCATGATGATATTTCAGTATCTGTATTTCGGTCTATTGCATCCACCACTACAAAATCTATTATAAGGCGTGGTCGTGTACCAGTTGTGGTTGGTGGTTCAAACTCACTGATCCATGGATTCCTTGTTGACAAGTTTGATCCTTCCCTTGTTGACCCCTTTACAGTACAAGGATATCGACCTAGTTTAAGGTTTCACAGCTGTCTCTTACGGGTCCATGCTCATGAATTAGTTCTCAACGAATATCTTAATCGTCGTGTTGATGATATGGTTGATGCTGGCCTGGTGGAGGAAATCAAAGAGTATATTGATACTATGTCTATTGGCAAGCTTGCTGGGCATACTGGGTTGGCTATGGCAATTGGTGTACCAGAACTAAGAGAATATTTTACGGGGCGCAAGAGTCTATGTGACTGCATAGATGAAATGAAAGCTAATACACAAGCTCTTGCAAAAGCGCAAAGTGCAAAAATTCATCATATGGTCGATGTCTGGGGATGGCCTGTTTTTTCACTTGATGCCACTGAAACCATACGTGCCCATCTCACTGGATCAAACCATACCGCCAAGGTCAAAGCGTGGGAACATGATGTGAGCGGCCCTGCACTTAATACTATAAATGAGTTTTTGGATAGCTGATGTCAACAAACTATATTATTATTTTGCATATCTCATTATCTGTTAGGGCTATTGATTGTATGTAGTATCTATGGTTGTTTCCATTCCCTCATTTCAGACTTCTATAAGCATATGTTATTAAAACTTTCTATTTCACACATGTATGCTATATATTGGTGCCAGTGGTTGGTATGGTTTTACTCTTGGCATACTATAGTCTAACAACACCAAAAGATGATGGGTTTTAATAGCCTTGCAACTGTTATAAAATATATGGTGTACCATGCATGCACCACATGGAGTTGAAGAACCGTATGAAGGGTGTCGATGAAATTAACACCTATAAGTTATATTAATCATAGGTCTACCATCTTTTTAATAATGCCTATCAACATATTAGTTGGACTAAGTGTTCCATGTAAATACTCAACTGACTGATATGCCCATCAACAAATGTTATTTCTCGAGGGCTCTAATTAAATTAAAGGTCGGCGTATGATCCCGTTGTATCCATCATTTTTTATGGGTGGTCAAAATTTGGAATCTATCACCACGCATGCATGCAATAGATAGGGCCCTAGCTAGCAGTTACTTCACATCTTTATTTCTTCGGTCAGCCAGAGGGAGCATAACCACACACTGAATAGTGAAAGGGATCACACGAACATTGAATACACATTTAAGGAGGACATACCACTGTCCTCTAATGCATATATGTGGATAGTGCAACACATGAGCTTACACACAAGAAGACTACATAATATGTTACTTATACAAACTCACTGGTAGGAAGGCACACATATTCTACATTATTAAATGCTACAAGCCATATGAGTAGTGCTGGAATATTTAAGATAACGATCACTGCAGGGCCAGTGTTGGATATAACCACCTCTTGGTGCCCTGTGTCTTGAATGATCTAAACTATTTCCTGTGACGGAATTAGTCCATACGTTGATATACGATGGCCGGTTGCTTCAATCTTCATTACATGCATGGCATGGGTAGCGTGACCATGGTGCATAGTCGGACGAGGATATTAGAATAATAAAAGGATGCAAAGGCAACCCCCCATTTGTACCTAGCACAGGCAGTGCTGAGATTGCATTTCCTGCAACAAGGAAGCACATAATTATACCTTTGCAATAAATATGGAAACCAAATCAGTGTAAATATAGCAAGATATGCATACCATTCAATCAATAATTGGATTTCCGTTCGGTGTATTCTCTTGTATGATGTTAAATAATTCTCGAGCAAGCTGTTCATGTCTCGTCTCTGGTGGCTTTGCTCCGGTGTACATGCATGGCTCAACATATATGCTTGGTGGATGTGTCGTTGGAGTACAGGGTGCCAGGGGAAGGATGTCACCATAGCTTCCACAAATAGAGCTCAGACGCTTCAAAAGAGCCTTGTGGGCACGAACAACCCATTTTTCTCATTAATCAGCATTTGATATTTGATCTGAAGAAGTTGTGACCAGCTTACAGAATGGTGCAGCTGCCTATATGCTTCTAGGAAAGAAGCATAATTCACGTCATTGATATGGATGTTCATCTTGGATACAAAATGGCTAATCACTACTTCGGAAACATTTTCTTCTGCTTCATATTCTGTCATGCAAGGGATGGAAAGCCTCAACTTCCACCTTACCATTGTTCCCCTCTTTAGGAGGAGTTTCAACCGTGAGCCAGGCAATCATTTTAGTCTCATCCAACTTCACTATCCCTTCTGTACGAATAATTGCGCCTATTTTGCTAACGATCTGCCTTAGGATGCTCTTGCGAGAGATGTCAACTAAAATTGGATCCTACACAAAAACAAGAAAATATATAGCTAAAAAATGCATGCCAATTAATATATAGCTGGGAAATGTACTTAAATAATTCTGAGGCAAGGGCAAATACATATAGTTTATAAATGTCTGTAGGATATATAACCAATCACTATAACAAGGATGAATATTTTGGAGGGATAATGCTGAACAAATAGATAACAATACATATAGAGAAAATCTTATCATCTTTTGTTAATGTAAAAAAATACCTTCACCATAGAGTCATGAGCTTGTGAACTTTCCGGAGCACGTGACACTACTGGTTCTGTGATAATGTTTTTGCCCTTTTCCATTTTAAGCTGCCAATTATCAAAGAAGTTTAGTAGAACCATATGTAAGGAGACTCAATCATGGTTACTAATACATATTTTTATATGTAAGGAGACTCAATCATAGACATAAGTTTAAAGGTATATTCTCATATTTAATTTGTTATCATACAATGGAAAGGAAAGTGTCTATACATATACTTTGTTTTAGGTAGTGTCTACCACACAAATAGGAAAAGATTTAATAATAAAGAAGAGTACAAAGGCAAGATAGAAAGGAGTTCTATAAAATGTAACAGGATAACAGAGTAGGGGTACCCTGCACTCTACAGGCTACATGCGTGGGCATATGGACCAAAGAGTGTTCTTTTTCCTTCCCCCTTTAAGTGCAAGAGACTACATGATCTTTCAAAACGCTGAATTACCTAGTGTTGGTCTGTGCTCGGCTGCAAGTAGCACGATGCAGATGATGCAAGGCATGAAAGTTGGTGTATAAATAGGCAAACACGGCGCATCCTGCCTATGCACATATGTCGATGCTCACAGGTTAGGCAGCAAGGATGTCTGTTGTAATTAATGGTTGGTGGCAATGCTACGTGTGTAAATGTGGATACACTGTGACCTAAGCTATATATATCGACATGGACACAACTCATAACAGTTTTAATTAATTACCAACACTAACAAAACACGAAGGTATGAAATGTCAGTAAGATAAACAATATTCAGAACTGGGCACCACACACTCCTCCTTTTCTATCTCCATGACCACCATAGGCACCCAAGGGAGCTCTATAAAAGCAAAGGCATAGCTGATGTGGAAGTAGCCGGGGATACTCATTAGAAATCCACATGCAACAAGGCAACCATAGAGGACAAGGTACGATTATTAAATTAATCGACTGCCCTATATTGCAAATTTTTATGGGGTTCATTCTGTTCCAAATAATATGCTATTTTTTGTTTATTGCCCAAGTAATACAAAAGTATTCAGATACAATTTTCTTACAGTGACCCAATTGTACTCCATAGGCTATAAATTTCTCTTAATTGTTATTCCAGGGTACCTACCATGGCAAAAATAACTATGAGCTGCACAAAGGCTCTGGCACAAATCGTGGTTCAACTTGGACTAGAAAAACCGAAAATAACATATGAGAAAAGAGACAACAGGATGTTTCATGCTACAATAGAAGTGGACCTTGTTAATTGGGTATCTATGGGATTTAGAGGACCACGAGAATTCACAGGGAAGTCAGCAATCTCTGCAGGAAGAGCTATTAGGAAGGCTGCACGCACTATTATCTTCAGTCTGGAGAGATATGGCATGGTTAAGATCAATGATTTCAGTGGCAAAAAGTTGAAGTTGTGGAAGAAAAGAGTCATGGATATTGCAAAAATATGCAAGGAAGTTGCTGAAGAAAGGGATGAACTTGAGAAGAACTACACATATTTAGTAAAAAAAAATGGTAAGCTGCTCGAAAAGAATGCTAGAATGAAAGAGAAAATATCAATGTTGCAGAAAAAGACAAATTGTATGATGGATGATAAAGAAGAAAATACAGAACTCATAAACGGGAACAACCAGTTGAACGAAGAAAGGTCAGCCTTTGATGAAGAACCTGATGGAAAATAAGAAGAAAGCAAAATAATCATTTGTATTCTTGGTGTCTTCATCAACCATGCCATGAAGAATGAAATATGTTTTCTATTTGATAAATATGTCTTGTGATTTAGCAAGGTTTCTGATTCATCTGCTGTAATGTTAATAATGGTCACAGGGTTATCTCCATTGTAAAATCCATCGCCTCATAAAGAGCAAGGACTCATAAAAGAGTGAGGACTGAAATTGTGTACTCCTATCACGTAGTGCTGTCTCCTAGTTGCGTTTGCACAAGACAACATAGTACATTCCTTGACTAAAATATTCAGCTGTATAATTAATATGCTAGCATGTTCCAACCTGTGGAGCTATTGCCTCTAGCTATCCTAGTTATATGAATGTCATTATTAAAAAGAATGTGTCCGTTTAGATGGGCTAGGAAGCAGGGGCAGCAGCTCTCATTTAATGAACAATGTCAGTTTGATTTTAATGCCATTCACAAGTCTGGTAGAATAGTGCGCATGAAACCACAACATGAACCATTATTCAGGTTTCCTGGGATCCACTTATGTTGTTTCTGCATAGGTTTCATTAATTTTACTAATCTTGTGTGTTGTGTTTCCCCTGTGGAAGCGCTGCCACTAGTGCTCAGCATGCAAGTAGTATATACCTGGGTCATAAGCACACAAGCCAAACTTGCAGACGTGATGTTGTCATGATGTGTTAACAAAATTTATTTGAATCTATATGCAACATAATAACCAAGATGATTGTACATCCATTTAATAGATGCAATTGAACTGATTTGAAATGAATAATTCAATATAAAAACCAAGCCAGTAGATGTTGAGCTGTTTCTATCTGAGCTGTTATGCAATACAATAGCCAAGCCGACAGACGTGACATCATTCAATAAATGAGAAATGAGAGGTGTGATTTGTTTTGAATCATTGGGTAATAACCTTCCTGCATATGTCAAGCCGTGCAATGAATTCGATTTGAGTGAACCGATTCAGTTTGTTTCAACTATCGTGCAATAACAAGGCCCCGCAGATATAATGTTTCGTGATAAAAGCGGAAGCAGTGAACTGAACTGACTTTAAAAATTATTCAACATCAAGAAGCATGGACAGCTAGATGTCTCCTAACTTGTTTAGATCACCCATTATTAATGGCAATGACAGTGACTTGACAAGAGTGGGACCACTATATTGTCACGGATGGTGATAGAAAGTCTACATGAAAGGAGACGTAGGCCGTGGTATGTGGAGGCATGGGCGGTGATGAGGTGACAACATGGCGGCAGTGGTTGGATGCAGAGACCGCATGCTCCGTGTCTCAAGGGCACGCGTATGTCTGCACACAATGTGGACAGGCTAGGACGAGATGGAGGCAATCAAAAGGGACACGGAATTGAGATGGCCTGAGCGGCAAGCTTTGACTCAATGAGGGGATTGAGAATAATCTTATATATTAGTTTTGGAATTAGATTTTGAATTTAAATGACTACTTTTGAACGTTCCAAATCCGTTTTTATTGTACTAATCCCTTTGATTGAGCTAGCACTCGGCTCAGAAGTGATCGATGCGTATTTTCAAAAAAAATCTATCTGTATTATTCATCTACATTCCAATCTTTGTCTCACAAATGTCTATAAGTACGACAATGGTTAGCCCTCACGTCCAAACTCCAGAGACACCTGCCTCACAACATCCAAACCTTCATTTTGACCACCACATTAGCCCCCAACACAATATGTGAGCTAGCACAAGCCTTGGGCACCGAAATAGCCATGGACTTGAGCAGCGAGATCGATGACTACTCCTTGCAGCTCATCCGCGAGCAACGTCTCGATGGCAAGGTCTGTCTCCCCGTCGATCCCGACGGCGCGGCAGCATGCTACGTGTCGTCGGTAAATCCCATGCAAGATGCATTCCACCAGCGCATAGCGTTCATGCCACAGCAGCAGCAACACGACACCAGAGATGGTGCACCCTCAAACCAAATCATCACCGGTTCCGCCTGAAAGCCGGCGGCCTCGGCCGCCGCAGTAGTAACGCCTGTGTACTCAGGCGTCACAGGTTTCATATGGGGACCTGACGCCTGAGTACACAGGCGTTACTACTGCGGCGGCCGAGGCCGCCGGCTTTCAGGCGGAACCGGTGATGATTTGGTTTGAGGGTGCACCATCTCTGGTGTCTGACCCTAGCCCGAGGTCGTCGCCCATGGTATCTCTGCCTCCAACCTTGCACTCTTGGGCACCTGTTCCTTTGCCGCAGGCCAGGCCGGCCTTTGATGCGATTGGCTTTCGCAAGTACCGCGGTGTTCGGCAGAGGCCATGGGGCAAGTTCTCGGCGGAGATCCGCCATCCCATCAGCAGGAAACGCATGTGGCTTGGCACTTACAACACCACCATTGAGGCTGCACACGCATACGACTATGCTGCATTCTGCATGCGTGGTTCCAGTGCCGTTCTCAACTTCCCCAATGAGGTTGGCTTCCACAGTGTCCCTGTTTGTTTTCGCGGTGATGGCGACAATGGCGGTGGCCAGTTTGACGGGAATAATCCTGCCAAACAGCCTGTTGTCGCCGCGCATCTGCCCGCCGCCCGTCGTAAAAGAATGCCTTGTTATAATGGATCATTGCAGAGTGTGAGGAATCAGGTCGGAGGTGCTGACCATTCTCCCACCCATGCGTATCCAGGAATCCAAAACAAACATGGTCAATGTGGCCTTACTGGCTTTAGTACTGCAAACACAATGATGCCGCACAATAAGCGGAAGCTAGACGACGCCCATTCCAACATCGAGGATATAGGATGGCAGAAAATTCCATAAAGATTATGTTATGAAAGTGCTGTTAAGACACTAGTATGTAACTATTGTATTGTAGTATAAATAACTTTATTTCGGTTAGTTTCATCGAGCCAGCATGAAACTGCGTTGTATCTAATAATAGTTATGGTATTAGCTACTCTATTGTAAAATAGTCTCACTTTGTAAGAAGAGTGGGCACTAACTTTGTAAGGCCTAGCTTTGTGTTCTTGACATTGTATGCACTACACCAGGCGACGTGTTCCATTTGCAGGAATGCCAGGACACAATGGCAGTTGCTTCCATTTAATGAGTAAGTCCGGATTGGTTTTAATGGCATCCAAGGGCCAGTATGCACCAGACCAAAGCAATAAAAATAAAAAATCCAACATTCTAGTTCCATGCATTCTATTTATGTGAAGTGATCGATTTGATTCGAGATGATAGATGAAAACCCAGTACTGCACCAGACCAGGCGATGCGTGCCCAGTGATGAATGCAACATGGGTGAAATGAGTTGATTTGAAGCAAGGTTGCAGTGCCCAGAGGGTAAATATTTTGTGATTTCTACCGCTGCCATGGGCATGGAAGACCCCATAAATAGCCCACCCAGACCTCCAAGGGCATACCCTCCACCCGCTTCAGCTCCATTCAATTGGAAACCTCGCATATCCATTTGTAATTTTAACCACCCAACTATCTGGTCATATATAGAAGAAGTCAACCAAAAAATGGTCACCTAAGGTGAAGTAGCTAATACCAATGATGACCCACTTATATGTTTCATTGTTTTCTATGCCTTGATTGCACGTGATCTTTTCATTGATACTCATGTGACATTGGATTTCTTGTGGACTTATGGAGTGCATACAAGATTTCTACGGGGTAGCTAGTTGATTGCACTCCCACATCTTCTTTTATTCAACGTTACTAAGTATTTACTCATGTGAGCTTGCTTATAAACTCGTGACCTTTTTACCATTCGATACCTCATATTAAAAAATATTGGATCATAACAATGTTTGTGTGCGTGCCAAAATAGGTAGTGCACTGGCACGTATTTAAGTGGAGTCTATAGACTACCACACATTGACCACATTAATTGACAAATGTAATATCTTACAGCATCCAAAGTGCAAAAATGTACATCGGTGTCTCATGATACATTAGGAGCGATGGCTGCTAAGCGTATAGACGCTGAGAGGCTAGCAGCGCTACTCCAAAACAAGTTTGGCCACCCCTGTCCGCTGCACATTGGCATAAGAGACAACACGTGCCGCTACTTTTGTCTAGATTGCCGAGGACTAAGGCAAGAGGCTTTGTGTCATCGCTGTCGAGCAGATCATCCATCTCATTGTATTCTGCAGGTTTATATTCTCCTTCGAAAAGGCACTCAATCTTTTATATCACTTCAGTTGTTACGAACAGTTTATGGTTTCACAAATCATTGATTAGGTGCGGAGGGCATCACTTCATGAAGCAGTTCGAGTACGAGATCTCAAAGGGATGATTGATATAAGGGGCATACAACAGTATGCCATTAACGGATACAGTATAGTCCACCTTAACAAAAGACCTGGAGATAGACGCTCCCTGCTTGGATCCAAACGTCGTCTCTACATGTTTGCATGCATAGTATGCAGGCGTAGACTAATGGATGAAGGCAAGTTCTTTTGCTCGGTGGGATGCGAGGTAGGGATCTGGTTGGGTTATTTCATATATAGGCAAAGTAATGCAATTGCTTTAAAAAATTAGGTACCAATGATTACTTCTTGATGTGTGGAATTCAGCTAGAAGACGAGGCTCACAGCACAGTGAACCTGATGGGAGGCCCAGATGTGAATATCAACCATAGTTCCATGTGCGATGAAAATCTTGCCGCTAAAACAATAAAGAAGAAGAAGGAATCCATGCAAGACATGGTCTCGGCCAAGGTGCAGGGCGCCACAACGTCTAGGTGCCCATTCAAGGGGCCGGAGGCCATGCCACCGAGGAGCACGCGCAAGGGACGCCCAGTACGCGCGCCGTTCTACTGAGCCTCCAGTGATCATTGGCAAAACCGCAGCTTTTCTCATAGCACAGGCCATGTAGACATGCAGCCGCATGTGAAACTCGGTAGCTTATAATCCTCAAGTTGCATTTAATCTATATGACCACTATGTCATGCCCTGTAAACTATGAAGTTATGTGGCTCTAGTAAATAAAGGATGAACCAATGTCTAGTGCCTGCAATTTGTGTTAGCAACATGTTACGCATATGCGCTGGGGAGGAATCAAAGTACGTGTGTATATTTTCCAAAGCAACTGGCTGTAAGATTTCTCTTATATCAATATAGACATATTCCGAGATATGTAACATAAATTTAATTTTCTACCAAGCAAAGAGAGCAATACCAATGCCAATTTTTTTTAATTTTTTTGTATAAACTACTCTAGCTCTTACACAAATAATCATCATTTCAGAAAATCCCAAAATATATCACTGTAGTCCCACTGAGCTTTAAGTTCAGCAGCATTCCATGCACTAAATGTTGTTTTCAATTTGCTGACTGAAAATTGATGGGCACCAACGAGGATAAACCCTAGTGGGTTTTGGTGCCATATTATAGCTGCCAATGACATGAGCCATTGAATATTTTTGCAGTCAGTGTGGGCAGCATTCTTTCATGTCAAAATAAATTTCTACCAACAATGCTCCCTGGCCACTTGAGCCATTGGATCAAGGGGGTGTTTAGTTCACCCCTTCTTCTTCCATTTTGCAAAACGCACATTTCCCAATGCACTTTTTCTCTCTGTGCACGCGGATCGATGCATGTCCATTTTGCAAAATGGGTGGAAGTAAACACCCCCCAAGTTGTTCATTTCTGGAATTGTGTTCTTGGTGGAGCATGCATGCAAAGTACACACCATTTAATGAACTTACTGAAGCCATTCCTTCATGTCAAGCAAGTACACACCATTTAATCATGGAGCTGCTGCATCAAATTTGTTCACGTCATATTAATTTGCTACATCCAATGGTATGCCATCTCACATTATTCATGTGTCAGGTATGGCGGGCCTTTTCACCATTTAGATACTTTATTCACCATTAGGAATGACGTGACACCATATGGGTTAACTATGTCACTATAGTGATTGGATGGGTGTAGATATTGTCTAGTCGATCCAGTGTTCTGCTCAGACCTGTCGAGAAATAGTCCTTTCGCACGAAGGTTCGGTTAATTAGCTTAATACATCACGTAGCACAGCTAAGGCCGTATAAGGGAGCAATCAACCATGTGTTGATGTAAAGGGAGTCCTGGATCATATAAAGGAGCAAGCAACCTGTCGTATAAGGATTGCCAGTAGAATGCTGGATGAGTATGGGACGATGTAAAGGGAGCCCTATATCGTTTGTGTGGGTTATAAAAATTGGAGTGTGGTGGAGCTACAACTGGACAGCTGGGATATGTGCGAGCATTAGTGGTTTTGTCCTGGACCTGAATCTGTTCCCTTTGTTGCTAGAGTTTGCATTAATTAACAACAAGTTCCATGACGTGTACAATCAGGCCGAAATGAGGCAGGGTATATATTCACATGTGTGTATATTTCCAAAGCAACTGGCCGTAAGATTTGTCTTATATCAATATAGGCATATTCTGAGATATGTAACATAAATTTAATTTTCTACCAAACAAAGAGAGCAATATCGATGCCAAGTTTTTTAACTTTTTTTGTATAAACTAATCTAGCTCTTACACAAATAATCATCATTTCAGAAAATCCCAAAATATGTCACTGTAGTCCCACTGAGCTTTAAGTTCAGCAGCATTCCATGCACTAAATGTCGTTTTCAATTTGCTGACTGAAAATTGATGGGCATCAACGAGGATAAACCCTAGTGGGTTTTGGTGCCACATTATGGCTGTCAATGACATGAGCCATTAAATATTTTTGCAGCCACAGTGCGGGCAGCATTCTTTCACGTCAAAATAAATTTCTACCTACAATGCTCCCTGGCCACTTGAGACACTGGATCAAGTTGTTCATTTTTGGAATGGTGTTCTTGGTGGAGCATGCATGCAAAGTACACACCATTTAATGAACTTACTGAAGCCCCTCCTTCATGTCAAGCAAGTACACACCATTTAAGCATGGAGCTGCTGCATCAAATTTTTTCACGTCATATTAATTTGCTACATCCAATGGTCTGTCATCTCACATTATTCATGTGTCAGGTATGGCGGGCCTTTTCACCATTTAGATATTTTATTCACCATTAGGAATGACGTGACACCATATGGGTTAACTATGTCACCATAATGATTGGATGGGTGTAGATATTGCCTAGTCGATCCAGTGTTCTGCTCAGACCTGTCGAGAAATAGTCCTTTCGAACAGAGGTTCGGTTAATTAGCTTAATACATCACGTAGGACAGCTAAGGCCGTATAAGGGAGCAATCAACCATGTGTTGATGTAAAGGGAGTCCTGGATCATATAAAGGAGCAAGCAACCTATCATATAAGGATTGCCAGTAGAATGCTGGATGGGTATGGGACGATGTAATGGGAGTCCTATATCATTTTTGTGGGTTATAAAAATTGGAGTGTGGTGGAGCTACAACTGGACAGCTGGGATATGTGCGAGTATTAGTGGTTTTGTCCTGGACCTGAATCTGTTCCCTTGGTTGCTAGAGTTTGCATTAATTAACAAGTTCCATGATGTGTACAATCAGGCCAAAATGAGGCAGGGTATATATTCACATGTGTGCATATTTTCCCAAAGCGACTGGCTGTAAGATTTCTCTTATATCAATATAGGCATATTCCGAGATATATAACATAAATTTAATTTTCTATCAAGCAAAGACAGCAATATCAATGTCAATTTTTTTAATTTTTTTATATAAACTATTCTAGCTCTTACACAAATAGTTATCATTTTAGAAAATCCCAAAATATATCACTGTAGTCCCACTGAGCTTTAAGCTCAGTAGCATTCCATGCACTAAATGTCGTTTTCAATTTGCTGACTGAAAATTGATGGGCATCAACGAGGATAAACCCTAGTGGGTTTTGGTGCCACATTATGGCTGCCAATGTTTTTGCAGTCAGAGCGGGCAGCATTCTTTCACGTCAAAATAAATTTCTACCTACAATGCTCCCTGGCCACTTGAGCCATTGGATCAGGTTGTTCATTTTTGGAATGGTGTTCTTGGTGGAGCATGCATGCAAAGTACACACCATTTAATGAACTTACTGAAGCCACTCCTTCATGTCAAGCAAGTACTCACCATTTAATCACGGAGCTGCTGCATCAAATTTTTTCACGTCATATTAATTTGCTACATCCAATGGTCTGTCATCTCACATTATTCATGTGTTAGGTATGGCTGGCCTTTTGACCATTTAGATATTTTATTCACCATTAGGAATGACGTGACACCATATGGGTTAACTATGTCACCATAGTGATTGGATGGGTGTAGATATTGCCTAGTCGATCCAGTGTTCTGCTCAGACCGGTCGAGAAATAATCCTTTCGAACAGAGATTCGGTTAATCAGCTTAATACATCATGTAGGACAGCTAAGGCCATATAAGGGAGCAATCAACCATGTGTTGATGTAAAGGGAGTCCTGGATCATATAAAGGAGCAAGCAACCTGTCTATAAGGATTGCCAGTAGAATGTTGGATGGGTATGGGACGATGTAAAGGGAGTCCTATATCGTTTTTGTGGGTTATAAAAATTGGAGTGTGGTGGAGCTACAACTGGACAGCTGGGATATGTGCGAGCATTAGTGGTTTTGTCCTGGACCTGAATCTGTTCCCTTTGTTGCTAGAGTTTGCATTAACTAACAACAAGTTCCATGACGTGTACAACAAGGCTGAAATGAGGCAGGGTACATGTTCTCCAAGAACTGGGCCAGCGTCAAACTACACTGGCAATGAGAGCCATGCTAACTCAGGCTACAAAGGCTGATTGTCAATGTCGCTGGAGAAAATATGGAAAAAATATGCCAATAAATCAAGCATGCATTGCCATTACTGCTGAGATTGAAGGCGGCACCAAGGATGAGGTAGACTCTACAGTGAGCATCATTGGATGCTACAAAAGGAGCTACAAGGAATATCAAGGTAGTTTTCTTAAACGTTAGTTCTTCTCATTACCCAGGACAGTACTATGTTCAAAAAGCTGCGTAACCATTTTCCAATGATCCTGGAGAGTTCTATTACCTTCGCTGCTGTCTTTAAAGAGATAAAGAGAACCTATATGTATACACTATCACGTAGGATGACGGATGTGTTTAAGCACATGGACAGGCGTTCCAAAATTTAACATTCATATAGAAAAAATATCTTTGCACAAAGGTTTTGTGTGATCCTCATAGAATATAATGAATACGATTAAGAACATGGATTAGAGTAGAAGCAAAACTATCATTTAATTTTGGCACATGTCACACATAATGAAAAACACCATTAATTAATATAGCCGATGACAAGCAAACATCAATTAGGCATACAAACTAATAAACAAGAAGCCCAAAGTTCTGTACTTTACACGGCTGATATCAAGGCCCCAATACAGCTATTACATTAAAACATCTACAGCCATAAATGTCCTTATCCACTAAACTGGCAAAGTGGATTGAGGCCAAACATAAGTGACGATACATAGACTAAGCGTAAAGCCCAAAGACCCATTCCATTTATTACTGAGCAAACTTATAAGCTAGAGTACTAATTAGGACACCCTGCACAAGGAACTTGCAGCAGCACCACTGCTTGATTGGAAGCGGACATGCAGCAGCTGATAGTAGATGGTGCAGACCACAGAGGAAGGCTTACTCATTACTGAAAAGTGGGAATACTTAGAGTCATTCACCTGCCCAAGCTTAATCAACAGTCCAATACATTAAACATAAGCTACCTTGCTTTCCCTTTCTTTGCAAAGTTTAGTTCCTTGCGAGCAGACCTCGGCCGTTTACCCAGAAGATTATTTCTGCGACATAAAAAATATACCATTAGGCTACCCACACAAGCGAACTGCTTTAAATATGGGAAGTTGTAATAGAACAATTCATTTTGATGGTCTGTAATATGTTAATTATGAGGTTAGAAGAATGCAGCATGTACCCAGTGCAAGCCCACAAAGCTACTTACCCGGACTCTTCAGGGGCATCGGAAGGAACCTCTTTTCCCTTAGTCGATTCGTTCTTGCTAGTTGTAATTGTGTGATGTTCAGGAGGAGGCGTGGAGGCACCTTCTGGATCTAAAGTCACATTAGTTAATCCAGAATCACCGTCGTCAGTCTGATTTCTAGAGTTTCCTGTTGTGGATGAACCACGAGGAGGATCCTGAACATTGGAACTAGCACCACTAGATCGCTCCCCAGCAACCGTAGGAGCCATAAACACCCTTCTAGCTTGACAACACAGCTGCCCAGTTCTAAACGTTTGCTCACTGATAACCACTTGAAACACATACTTCCGGCCAACAAGACCGCGAAGGGATGCAGGCAGTAGTATCTGATTGGATGAGCTTTCTTCCACGAGTTCTGCAGCAGTCTTCCGGACAACCTGCTCAGCTACACCTCCAAACAGAAATATTTTCACACGGCCCGTACTATCCTCGATGACCACATTCAGCTTGTAGCTATGTTGTGAATAGGAAGGCGCATGTCAAGAATAATTAAATAAATCTGAATGTAGGGAATGCCATTTCAAAAATAATTACCTGGGGACAATCATTGGCTTCATTTCACCACAGTTAGTGCATTCAAAGCCTTCCAAAGTTGGCTTCACTCCCCGCTTGCACCTACTGCACCCCTTGTAGCACCAACCATTGGAAACATCGATTTCCTTTATCTTTGCATCACAAGTAAAACGAACACCCTAACAACAGTGGGGAGAAAAATCACTACTTTGAAAATACTATACATGGAACTGGCACGAGAATCATGAAATACATTGTTGTCGTGAGGATCCAAGGAGAGGAGATCTGATACGGTCTTCCTATTAGAATTGGCCTCATCAATAGCACCTGTCACAGCATCACCATCCCCTGGCAGTAGCAGAACTTCGGAGCCTCTTCCTTCTAAACTGGAGATGACATAATAATGTACAACTTAAAAGTTTAAACACAGTTGTATGCAAAACATAACAAAGATAAATAAGTGATGTATACAGCAGGTTACCTGGCACGAAAAGCATTAACTTCAGGGATATCAATGTTCATATACCACTTCGTTGCCGCACCGCTCCCACAGGTTATCCCACCTATACATTTAAATATTCAGGTAAGTGCATTACAATGATAGACTTGACGTACGTATACTCATTATTGATAGTTAGCATGAGATAAAACAACATCCACCTAAGTATGTCTTTACTTGCATCCCAGCAAAAATGATGACAACAGGTTCATCTTTTCTGATAGTTTCAATAAGGAACTCATCTTCAAAAGATGTTGCATGTTCACCCCATAGAGTTATGGGTAAAAGCCGATCACTGCAATATTACACATGTATTAAGTGTATAATAATATCCAAAACACTATACATTGTTGCGGGGCAAACCTTAGATCACGCAGCTCCACTGATCTCCTGACTGAAGGGCCATTTAGACCACTGGTTTGCACCACTGGATGGATGACTGTAAGTTGCCCAATAACATCTGTTGAACAATCCATGACCATATCATATATCATACAGTATTGCTTCATTCAATCCGTAGTCAAGGTCTAAAATACAAATAATCGTAGATGGTGCTTACCTACTAAACCATGTCCATTCCTGTCCTTGCGATGTAGGTCCTCAAAATCGACAAAGTTAAAAGTATAGAGTGGAAAATTAGCAGAGAACTCAGAAGACAGCTCCTCCACAACTGTCCATGATGTAAAAAAGATCGTCTGACTATTGGGCACAGCGTTGAACCTCCTTGCTTGCCTACTAACTTGGAATTTTTTTATCATATAGGAACGGCCCTCCACTAGAAAATCGGCAAATTTAGTCAGGTCCTTCTGTCCAATGGAAGCTGTAATGCTAACGCCCTGATGCACGAAAATTCAGAGTCACACAGAAACCATACACGCTATGAAAAAAAATGACAGATGCATGTCAAGTGGTGCACCTCCTCATCAACCAGCAGAAGTTCCATAGCAGTAAATGCTCTCCCCTTAGAAGTTCCAGATAGCTTCCACATCCTAACAACTCTAACCTTAATGCACCAATTGTGCCTTGTTGGATTTATTTGTGATAGCAAGCTGTACTCCATCTGTTGTTGGATCATCCAGGAAGGGAATAAAATGAAGTTGTTAAATGAGAAATGTAATTAGCAGCAAGAAGCACATCTTGGGTGCCATATAAATAGAAAATTGATTTAAATGAACATGCAGCATACAGTGTTAACAATGCATAGAAATATTACCAAAGGGACTGGAGAATTTCTCTATAAACAATGTTTTCTGTGAGATTTACATCTTGGTTCGTGTCATCATCAATTAGAACCCTAAGCCCATTTCTAGAGGTTACACGTGATATAGCAACATAGAGTTGTCCATGAGAAAAAACTGGGCGTGGCAAGAATAGGCCAACATTCTGCAAAGTCTGTCCTTGGCTCTTATTTATGGTCATTGCATAACACAGTCGAACTGGAAACTGCCGCCTACTAAGAACAAATGGCCATTTAGTGCTTGACACATGCAAAGCAATCCGAGGAAGAAGTACCTTGTCACCAATATGTGATCCAGTTATAATTTGAGCCTCCAATACCCGATCACCTAATTGTGTTATTATAAGACGTGTACCATTGCAAAGGCCAGCACTTTGATTTAAATTGCGTAGTAGCATGACAGGCGAACCAACCTTCAGGACCAGCTTATGAGAAGGAATTCCTTTGAACTGGAGTGTGTTTAGGAACTCCACCGGGTAAAGCAAGTCCAAATTACCATGCTCCTTTGACGACTCAACCAATGTATCTGAGCTAAGATATACCTTTTCATGGCCTGGGATTAGGGAAATAACACGGCTATTGATTTCATCAATGGTGTCATTTTTTGGAGAAATGATAGCCCTTTCCCTCAGGTAGGTTGGATCTGAATATAATATTTCTAAGCTGGGATAAGTAGTTCTTATAATATTATCAATAGCAGAGTCTAGTTTTGGAACTAAGATGTCACGTGGTATCTCAATCAACTCAGTGTCCCCATCATCAATATGTGTACCTTTTATAGTGCCATCACCAATACTCAACACCCAGTCATTAAAGTCTTTCACCTGCTGAGGTGCTAAACCAGACCCCCCCATCCCAAGTAGGCGCATGTTGATTATAAGCTTTAGAATCTTAACATGACTCCATAGATAAGAGTTAGTTATGGATGCATCCACTGTATCCAATCTACTACCACCCTCCACTACAGGTAATACTTGACGAAAATCTCCACCTAGTAACACCGTCTTCCCACCAAACACTCGGTGGAAACTGGAAGAGTCCATTTGACCAAGAATGTCACGCATACTACGATCTAATGATTCAAAGCAGTGTCGATGAGTCATAGGGGCCTCATCCCATATAATCAAAGAGCTCTGGATAATTAAGTCAGCAAGAAAAGTCCCCCTTTTGATATCACACATCGATGACTCATCAATAACTATAGGAATTTTGAATCGAGAATGTGCAGTCCGACCTCCAGGGAGCAAGAGTGCAGCAACCCCTGATGACGCTACAGCAAGAACAATAAGCTTTTCTGATCGCAACCGTGAAATTATTGCATTCCAAAGAAATGTCTTCCCAGTGCCACCATATCCATATACAAAAAAACATTGGCCCGTTTTTTCATAAACCGACTGTATGACAACATCATAAATTTGTTTTTGTTCAGAATTTAATTGGGCTTTGAGGGTATCATGCATGTTTAGAAGCTTTGCACAGTCGTAAGCAAGTTCCTCAGCTAACAATCTGTTTTTCACCTTTGTACAAAGATTCAGATCAGGCTTTGGTAAACCATAATCAGTCATTGAAGCACCATTCTTTACAAACAAACTATCTAGCTCAACCAAAACATGATTTTTCAGATGTTCTTTGGGCACTTTATAGTCAGGTAAACGCACCATTCTTTTAATTTTCTGTTGTATATCATCAGTGAAATAAGTGTAGAACTCAGCGAACAAAGAAGGTGCATCACAGACAGAGCAAAAAAGAATTATAGTAACAAGCAGTTGTCGCATTTGCCCAGCAGTACCCCACACAGATGCTTCCTTAAGAGCCTCATGCCACTCATTGTCATCACCAAGAAGCCCAGTAGCTTGACACGCATCCTTAAATGTTGGGTATAGAACACCACTAATCATCCGAAGATCCTCATATGACGTAGCACCCTTTGCCACATTTAGAAGCATACGGAGGTAGTAAAGCTCACCGCAACTAGGATTGATATATATAGCCCTACCAATTTTCTTAGGCCCCTTACGTGAATGCCATGCCTTATTCTTTTTATTCCAAACCCACTTTGTTGGGAATTCTATGTATGTTAACTCTCGAGCTGCTGGGAACACCCTATTAGCGGTAAACCACTCAGTCAATGTTGTTTGCATGTAACGAGGGTCATCAACAATATTAACCAATGGTTGGTTAGCTGGGTACACAATGCTATTCATCAGAGGAAGATGCACAGCTAGCCTCTCCACTGCTGGCGTCCTATAGTGGATATCAAACTCGAACATACGCCAAATAGCCTCATGTGAAGATAAATAGCGGCAGTCAATGTACTCCCGAACCTCGTCAACATCTTCGGCATGTCTTGGTGCATCTAGTGGCTGGGCGCCAAGACTGCTACTAATGACCTCACTACGTGAATCACTGCATGGAACATTCTCTCCAAAGGTTTCAATGACAGCTCTAGCGCGATCTGGGCCTTTTGTGATATACTTGAACAGGTACTTGATGAGGTGTGTTTTATTGCACCACTCCACATTTATATGGGCTCTAAATCTTTTTAACAATGCCAAGTTATAGGGAACAACCCAACCATTATCAAGTTTAACCCCATATCTCTCAACCATATTGCTAGCTTCGGGTCGGCGCCTATATTGCACAAAGCCATCCTCACCAACAATTGTGTTTGGTTCATAACCCTTAGGGAAGAATTTTGAGCACTTATTGTTTTTCATGCATGGGCATTTTTTATTAAGCTCGCCACAAGGGCCATGCACCATAAATTCATCAACAAGGCTATAACCCAAAGGATCAGATAATTTATCAGGTATCTCTGCACATATTTTTGAGTCAATAAAAGATGGGCGTGGGTCTTTGGTATTACCTTCAAGCCAAACCAAAATATGGACGTGAGGCAGACCACGCTTTTGAAATTCAACAGTATAGAGCACTGAAACAAAATAATAAGTTTTTAAGGAATCACACAATGTATGTATGTCTGTATGTGTGCATGTATACACATAGAATGTGCAGCGTCCTATTTTATAGCACAAGGGAAATAAATTTGACAACACCCATGGAGTCCTAATGCGGTAATGACTACTATTTTTGCATTGATGCTCTCTCTAGAATGGATAATAATAAACGTGCCATAATGACTATTTTTCCAAACTTCAATCGCAAGTCTCAAAAAAATGATACTTGTACCTGCTTGTGCCTTCCCAAAGTAAGTACCTTTCTTCAACTCAGAAACAAGTTCCTCAACCTTTAGTTTGAAAACTCGACTAACAATGTCAGGTCTAGCGTCAGGCCTCTGCCCTGGAATAAACGCAAGAGCGTCAGCTATTTCCTGCCACTTTGGATTACACGTAAAAGTAATAAACAGGTCTGGAGGCCCATAGAATCGACAAATCGCCATTGCATCCTGATAGTTTTGTACCATGTACCTTTTACTCCCAGTGAAGCTAGCAGGCAAAATAACCCTTTTTCCAACATTACTTCCATCTATGTCACCCTTGTGCAGTGCATCTTCAATACCTTTATACACCTCCGACCTTAAGTTTTTATTGTTCTTTATGATAAATCTAAGCCTGTTCTCCTCTACTGACGCATAAGCATCAACAATGTATTGCTGAAATAGTCGGTCACCACTTATTAACGTTTTTGCCTCACACCTACGTTGCTGTAACCGGAAAGCATAGTATTCAAGCATGGTAACCTCGTCTCTAGTTCCAACACGCAAGGTTCCGGACTGGTTATATTTGATCCCTAACTTGAATCCTTGATCCCCATAAGGGAACAGAATTGGGTACTGTAAGGCCATATAGTTTGCATGAAGGTTACTAATTCTTCTAAGCCCACCACCTCTATCTTGAATGATTATGTCAGGACTCTTCTTCTCCTCCAAAAAATCCCCTACTATTAAAGCTGCTATCTCCGAACCTGTTGGTGCACTATATTGAGGTGCAGCTTTAGACCTATCGTGCAACAGCCTAAGGCGCAAAGGTTGGCATTGGCTCTGTCCCAATAGGTCCCTAGCCGCCCTAAATGATCGTACCAGCTCATTTGATTCGTCAAACATCCTCACCAAACCTTCAACAATTCTTTTATCAACTCCACCATCACTGTCACAATCCCTTTCCCTGTCAAAAATTGATATCCGATTTTGAACCTCGTTTTCAGTGTCAAAAATATAGAGTTGTGCATAAACTGGGGGATTACCCTCATCCGGTAGCAAAGAACCAATTCGATGATGCACCTGGCCATTAATTTTGAATACATATGGCCCAGTACCCTTGTTTATGTGTGTATCAATTTTAGCACCAAGTGATGTAAAAGCGAACATGGAGTTATATGACCTTATAGATTTAATGAAATATTTTGATAAAACATCACCGTTTGGATTGAGCAACCCGGCCAGAAATTGAGGAGGATCTCTTTGAAATGGCAAGTTGACCTTACCTCCCCTACAACAAAGATGAAAACGAGTACAACCCCCTTCACCTGAATATGATCTTTTCACATGTTCTTGGTACCAAAATTGTGCACCACAGTACTGACACTCATGTGCAGGAGGGCCGTAGTATGAAATCCCAGGCGGAAGGTATACTTCAGAGGAAACAAAGCACTGGATAAATTACAAACTTATTTGTGGAGAATGTTAGATTATATCAGTCTACTAATCAATTTTAACACATGTATTAATCAGTCTTCCACACTTTCACTATATATACTTAATATAATTTAGAGTGAATGTGCTTACGTTGATTTTGTGTCTGTCCAGAACAATCCGCTACATAAGAAATCAACAAACTCACATGTTAATAAATAAGGATAGTAACTTATAAACTGCGCACAAAGAGGTACACAATTCACCTTGTTTCTTTGCCTGTCTTATGGATCTCCGACGCCCCTGCCTTTCACGAATTGTTCCCCCACCAGTAGCTAGGGAGGAAAAAGAAAATAATTAATATAGTATACATAACCAGGCAAAGCAAATCAAAACTATATTTTTTTGGGAGTGAGAACGCAAAAGAAGTGTAAGCAGGGAAAAATAAAGTTTGATCATCAGGTCCTAAGCATAAGAGTGGAACCTAGGCTGGCCTAGACGTCTGCAGCCATGCTCTCTGCTATTAAATAATTATTTAAGTCAAATCAATTAACTCTTTCTGGCTTCTTTCATGATACATCACATCTGCGTGTTCTCGCTATTACACGTTGGTTCAAACAAATGAAATCAGTTCACTCAATAAAGGCATTCCCTCAAGTCAAGAAAATACAGGTTCTTCCCTCTCCTATCAAATTACTTTGCCATATCCAATGGTCCATCATCTCACACTATATTGTATCTATATGTTTGCACGACGCACTGACAGCCATGCTAGCACCTGTCCATAGCCTAAATAGATAAAACAAAATATCTGCCGATATATATGCTCCGGAGTTTAAACAAATAATAAAACGTCTGCTAATATACATGCATATATATCTAATGCGAGTTTCTTCCTTGTATAGCACTCAGGCAAAGTCGGAATAATAAAAAAAAGTAGGGATACATTTCTATATATGCACAAACTTTGTTTCCATATATCTAATACATATATATTGATTGAATACAATCAGACACATAAAGAGAAGCCATCGACATTCCATCGAAAATACTACCCGCTGAAGAAAAAAAGTAAGCAAAAGAACGTGAAGGTGTCCGCATACCTGTCTTGGCAATTGCTTCTTTTCCGCGACGCCTCTTCCCTACACGACTAGATGAAGGAACACCCTCCATGTGGCATCTTTTTTACCTGTAATAGAAGGCCACAAAAATTAACCCTACAAAGGACCTCAAGGAGGATAATCCATAGACCCAAAATAAATTATGTAATTAGCAAAATCCAGTTCTTAATCGTTGAAGCGATTAAAACAAGGCACGCACAATGCACGTAATTTTGGTAGCACGTCCATTCATGTTGTAACCATTCATCAACGTACAGTTTTATAGTAATTATTTGTACATTGAGTTTATCCATTCCTCATTTTTAGGAGAAATCAATCATTACTCTTATTATATATCCAGTCAGATAACTTTATTGTCTAGGCAGATATCACTATTCTAAGTATCATGTTATGTAAAGACATGCACCATTTAATTAGCTAAACTTAGTAAACCTCACAACCTTGCTCGGCTGTGGGAACCTCACAACTACGTGATTCTTGTGGTTCAGGTATGGACTATATCAAGAATGGATGCAAGGTGCGGTTGATATCAAGGCAGCACCATGCTTATATAGGCAGATGGGCATCGGTCTACACGTACGACCAAGAACAACGCTCCAAAAATGAACAGCAACTAATCAAGGTGGGGACATGGGAGTACCATGTATAGCAATTTAATGTGACATGAAGGAACGCTGTCGTATCATCTTTATAAATATAAATGGCTCAGTCACGGGTAATCAAAATGACACCAAGAAACACTAGGCTCCATTCTCATCAATGCATTGTCCTAGGCTGCCGTCAATTATCAATCGCCTTCACAAACGACCTTGAGTCTCACACGATCAGGCATTTGTGCCATCTGGATGGCAAAAATTACATCCAATGGACCAGGTAAATGGACATGCTTGACACTGGAAACCATAACATGACACCAAGAAACACTGGGCCCAGCTTCATCAATGAATGTGTTGTCCTAGGCCGCCATCAATTTTCAACCACCTCTGAAAACCATGTCGGCTGAACCCACCCCATCAAACAACTGCATCATCTGAATCACACGAACTACATCCAATGGACCAACTATTTGAGGCTAACGTGCACACGCTCGGAGGCCGCCTAGACGGCGCGGCCTCATACTTCTAATATTAGCTACTCTTCTACAACTGGGCCGAGCAAGAGAGCATAGAAGCGCAATGTGCGTTTGTCTGAAAAGGAATGGGCCCGTTAAGCTAAGTCGTGCCTGCCTGCACATGTATTCTGCTTCCGGTTTATAAGGAGAGTAACACAGAGAGAGAAGGGGGATAACTTTGAACTTGCATGAACTCTGAATTAGATTCAATCTGCCCTCCGCCGTATCTGCTCTGTCTCTGCTGTTCTCCTCCTTCCTACCGGATTCAATTCCTCCTCCCTTTAGCCGTAGCTAACATAGTCTCACACTGTTGACTGATCTACTTCTGTGCAGCTAAGGGTGAATCCATGGAGAGGCATCCCGATGTGCAGCTACAGCACTTTCTGTTCGTGACCAGCCCTCTGCAGGGCCATGTCAATCCGGTGCTCCGCCTCGCGGCCCGTGTCACGGTGGCGAACCCGAGCGCGCGCGTCACCTTCTCCAACGCCGTCTCCGGGTACCGGCGCATGTTCCCATCCCTCATGTGCCCGGACGCGGAGGTCGTGGACGGCGTTTTGCACGTCCCCTACTCCGACGGCCTCGACGAGGGCTTCGACCCCAAGGTGCACGATGTGCGCTCGTTCGACGCACGCGCCCGCGCCGTCGGCAGCGAGACGCTCTCCGGCATCATCAAGCGCCTCGCGGCACGGGGCCGCCCCGTCACGCGCGTGGTGTACACCTTCCTCTTCGGATGGGTCCTCGACGTCGCGCGCGCGAATGGCATCCCCGCGGCGCTCTACTGGATTCAGCCGGCCACCGTGTTCGCCCGTTCGCCGTGTACTACCACTACTTCCATGGCCACGGCGAGGTCCTGGCCTCCTTCGCCAACGACCCTAGCCGCGGCGAAAGCGTCCTGCTACCCGGACTCCCGCCGCTGAATTCCGGCGCGCTTCCGTCCATCGTGTCAGTCACCTCGCCGGGCCAACGCCTCTACACAGTGCTCGGCACGCTGCGCGATCTCTTCTCGGCGCTCGACGAGCACAGGCCCAAGGTACTGATCAACACGCTCGAAGCACTCGAACTGGATGCGCTGCGCGCGGTGCCGCAGCTGGAGGTCCTCGCCGTCGGCCCAGTTATGCTGGACCCGTCGTCTGCGTCGAGAGCCGACCTGATCAAGCGCGACGACGCGAAGGAGTACACGGAGTGGCTGGACACCAAGGCCGCGCGCTCCGTGGTGTACGTTTCGTTCGGCACCATGCTACCAGTGAGCAAGCATCAGGAGCTGGAGCTCATACACGGGCTGGACGCCACAAATCGGCCGTACCTATGGGCGCGCGGGGGTGCCAAGTAAGGAGGCGACCAGGACGGAGGTGCCGGCACACAGCAAGGGATGGTGGTGGAGTGGTGCGACCAGGAGCGCGTGCTGTCACACCCGGCAGTGGGGTGCTTCGTGTCGCACTGCAGGTGGAACTCGGCACTAGAGAGCATCACGCATGGTGTGCCTATTGTTGGCGTGCCACAGTGGGCCGACCAGCCGACGGTAGCATGGCTGGTGGAGGAGCGCGCACGTGTGGGTGTGCGCGCGGCGATGGACGGCGAGGGAGTGGTGGAACGTGACGAGCTCAGGCGGTGCGTGGAGACGGTCATGTTAGGACTAATCTTATTCATGTATCTGCATGTTTAGTTTTTGTTCTGCATGTAAGTAGAATTGTGTAGAATATATGCTAGCAGGAGATGTGTAGGTGAGATACGTGTACAGTTAGCTTGCTGGACTAACGATAGAAGGAAACGCCATGGCTTACAGGACGATGATAGCTGCACGCTTTGCAGCCAAGAGACCGAGTCGATCTCCCACCTGCACCTGGTGTGTGTGTTCGCTAGAGACGTTTGGTTTTCGGTCCTCTCTGCGGTCGGATGGCAGAGCCTCGCGCCTTCAGTCACTGCCCTTCACTTCTCCGAATGGTGGATTGATGCGAGGAAACGTGTGGATAAGACTGCTCACCCGGCGTTCGACTCTCTGGTCATGCTCACCTCGTGGATGATTTGGAAGGAACGCAACGACAGGATTTTCAGCCGCCGTTCACGCACGGTTATGGAGGTCGTAGGGGCAATCTGGATGGAGGGGAGATGCTGGGTCCTCGCGGGGTGGAATCATTTGTTGGTTTGCACACCGCTTGGTAGAAATATAGGAGATGAGGTACAGGTTGGTCGGGCCGCGGATTTGTTAAACGTATAGTCTTTTCTAGTGCAGGGCTGATCAATCCTCTGCATGGATCAAGCCGGTCCTTTGTAAATTTGCTTTCCTCTTAATGAAATACGTGTTAAGGCACGGTCGCCAAAAAAAACGTGCACAGTTAGCTCGGTTCCAGGTCATGGGCAAGGTGCCGGCGTGCCGTGCGATGCGGACGTTGCCGTGGGAAGCGGTGTTGCACAGCAGAAGCCAACGATCTGCATAGACGACTGATGGCCATGTTCAACTGCATGTGGAGTGCTGCGCGAAGCGGCCGGATTGCAGGGAAGGAGAGGTCCATGTTGTTGTATGCAGCCACGAAGTGAGTTTGTGGGCTAGAGAATAGGTCCTGCCTTGCATGGTCTTTACACGATTCAGTTCACTTAGGAGCATGGCGTGAGTTACGGCCTAGTGGTGGTGGCCGTTGTTATCCATTTGCATGTACTTAGTCTATATATGAATGAGAAAACGATGAAGCCTGTGTGGGCTGCGTCACAAAATACTGCCTCTGTGTGTGCCTCTTGTGCGTGTGTATTTGTCCACCAGAAGTTCTTGAGTGTTAGAGATTAGCACTTGAGAAAGAGAGAGGGAGTGATTCCAACAATTGGTATTCAGAGCCAAGAAAATGAAGACGATGCCGCGCGATGAGTCGTCACCGAGCAGAGCCATCGTGGTGAGCGGTGGCTTGAGCAACTTGACGGCGGCGACGGGGAGGCTCCCGTTTCCGGTGCTGACAAGGACAAACTACGCGGCGTGGGCGATGAGGATGAAGTTCCTACTGCGAGCCAACGGTGCATGGGGTGCTGTCGATCGTGGGAAGGGACCAGCAGACGAGGCTGTCGATGAGGTCCAGGACCAGCTGGCCTTGTCAATCATCTCTCAGTCGGTCGACGACGAGACATTGCTGCGAGTTTCGAAGAAGGAGACCGCCCATGACGTGTGGGAGGCGCTGCGCTCCATGCATGTGGGCATCGAGCGTGTTCGGGAGGCAATGGTCCAATCCTTCCGAGCTGATCTTGATAACCTCAAGATGAGTAATGCTGAATCTGTTGATGATTTCGCTGGGAAGTTCATGACGCTAGTTGGGCATATCCGTGAGCTTGGAGATGCGGTGGAGGAGAAGAATTTCGTGAAGAAGCTGCTGCGATCCGTCTCCACCAAGTTCATCAATGTTGCGTCATCAATGGTGCTGTTTGGCGACATTAACAATATGGCCATGGAGGAGGCCATCGGGTCACTGAAGGCCCATGAAGAGCTGCTCAAGGGACAGGAGGTCCGCTCTGAAGAACAGCTCCTCATGGCAAGAGGAGGAGACTCGGCGCGAGGTCAAGGTCGTGCACAAGGCAGACGCGATGGATGCAAAGACAAAAGCAAGGTAAAATGTTATAATTGTCAAGATTATGGAAATTTTGCTTGGGAGTGTCCTAAGAAAGGAAAGGAGGAGAAAGCCTTGTTAGCTCAAGGTTATGCCAGTGATGAACCAACACTTCTCTGAAGTTGATCAGCGATCTGAGAATCAAACCCCGTAGTGTGCATCTCGGCATGAACGCCACGGCCTTCTTCTTCCTTCTTCTTAGTTTTGGGGGGAGAGTTGAACCAATTGTTGGGAATAGTCCCACATTAGTTGTGGGGAGAGAGTCGAGCCAACTTAAAAGTGGGGGGAGTCCCTCACCCCTTGGGCCAGTTTTTGGGGTGCAGCAAGGCTTCCTCCCGATGTGGGCCGGTTGGGCCATCTCTCCTAGTTTTAGGCTGACAGGTCATGGGCGATGGTGAGCACGCGGTGGAGATCCGAGCACGCGTGGAGCATTGGGTGGAGAGGGTGAAGGAGGCAGTTGATGCCAGCGGGACGTTGTAGAAGAACATAAGTTCTTTTGCATCAGGGCTCTGATTTGAACATCCAGGCATGGAGGCAGTCATGGAGGTATGGTGACGGCGCCAGCAACTGTGGACGCATGAGCTATGTACATTCCAGTTTGCATTTCACATAAATATCGACAGCATCAACCACATGTCCACATGTGAGCTAGAACGGCTCTTGAATTCGGATTCAATAAGAAGTACCAGATCGAGTTTTTTTACTGAAACAAAATGGTAGGAGCTCTGACTTAATAGAACCTGAATTAAGAACCTAATTTACATACTTGTTTTCAGCCTTTATTCGGTGAGAGACTGTTGGCAATGGCAATATATGGTAGGTGAGTTGCTCTTGATCTCGATCCGTTGCCAGCCAATTAATTAACTAATGACCTAACTGGTACCGTTTTCTCACTTTTCTCTGTTCCCTTCTCTTTGTCACTAGGATCTTCATGGTCCCAGCTCGTGCGCCCACTTCATCTGAAATAATGAAATTAATAGGGTTTTCAGCATCGCTTGTTTAAGCTTGTTGCTGAACGGAAGGAGAACCAAAAAATGAAACAGGGTTGGTATTGTCACAAAAAAAAGTATGTTGCAAACATAAGACCGTATTGAAATTCCCTCGAAACCTGCAAGTTTTGGGATCTGACTCTGTCAAAATATCTATCTTGCATGTTTCCATCATACTCCCTCCAACCAATGTCAAATATCGGAGAACAGAGATAGTATGTCCCATTCAGTAGCTGCCTATTTAATTGGACATCCTACCACAAGCATGTGGGGATTCCTTAGAATGACCATTCGCCATGACTTGGCTGGCAAAGTGAAACACTCATTCAACTACCCCGATTTGAGGTTCAATTCTTGCTTCAAGCACTGTAAAGCAACTTCAATTAGTTAACTATCTGTGGTGCAAAAGAGCTGAAGTTTAATGACAATATAACATGATGAGGAATAGTTTTGCAATTTACAAAAACAAAATTTGGGTACTTCTATGCTACTTGTATGGTTATTTGTTATCGAGAGAGATCAGTGTGCCATGAGCTGATGAGCCCATGACTAAATGGGCTGCCTGAAAATGGCTTCTGACCCTATGTCTCATATCCAAAAGAAAGGACAACTGCCTTTGTGTTGGCCCAGCTAAATCTGTCTGAAATGCTAGGCCCATACACTGTTCAATTTTCACAGTCCGTGCTATCTAGTGGTGACCCGTTGCATTGCATCGTTCCTTGAGCATCCATGGTGGTACTTGAGTTACTTGGCCCGGCTCGCCAAGTTATCACAATGATTCTTCCGACAAAGGCACTACACACATGGTTCACGCCCTTTGTAGAGAAGATGTCCGGGCTCCTATGTAGAGCATGGAAGCCATACAGAGAGTATAGATTCAAAGCCAGGTCCGGCTTGGCCCTGGAGATTGAGCAGTGCCCCTGCCCCGGGCCCCAAAACAGAAGGGGCCCCTCCCCATATACATACGTAGATTATATAGATGTAGTGATACAGCAGCTGTATTTGGCCCAACCCAAAGGCCATCCGGCCAGGCTAATGAAGTAAAAAATGAAAGGTTAAGGCCACGGGACTGAAAGGAAATCATCCGGCCATCCGCGCGTGACTTCTGTTCTTCTGCATTGCGTCGATTGATCTCTTTACGCAAGAGCCGACGGTGAACCGCGAACGGATGACCTAACGGCCGGCGGCGGCGCCAGCAAGAATTCTGCCCATTGGCCAGCCATGCCGAGACTCCGAGTCTCTGAATCTGAGAGCACAACTACAAAAGCGAGTATCAGCCTATCAGGTAACTTGATAATTAATCCACAAGTGACTTACTGACTTGGTATTTAATTGATTTTTCTTGAGTTGATCTTGTATAGTAGTATAAATATGTTTAGTAGTTAGTATATTACTAATTGCCTTTTAAAATTTTTAGTGGCACCATGTCATCTAGAAAGCAAGCATCAGGTAGTCAGAAAAGGAAAAGGAAGCAACGGATAGATAATCTGGTTGAATCGCAGAGAGGTTCTATTGAGAAATATTTTCTGAGCAGTACAAGCACTTTGAGGAATCCAGATGAGTGGGCGATCATTGTCGTTGCAGACCAAACTACTTTTCTTCCAGAAGATCAGGACCCTATAGAAGAGAATATTGGGATCAATATTGATGATAACTATGTGAGTGATCATGAGCACCCTGCAAGTGCAGATGAAGAACCTGTTTTGACTACAGATATGTATGATCCAGCAAATTGGGATTTTATTGATAATAAAACAAGGGACATGTTGGTGGAGAAGGGGCCTATAAGAGAAGACTATTGTTTTTCATTTGGATGCCAACTCAAGACATTTTTCATACACTCATTACTCCAAAAAATGAGTAATGGAGAGGCACGTGACAGAAAATGGTTAGTTTATTCAAAACATGTTGATAAAATGTTTTGCTTTTGCTGTAAGCTTTTCGGTTCTAACAACCACAAGAGTTCATTAGGGCATAATGGGTTTAATGATTGGAGGCATACAAATGAGAGGCAGTGATTAGGACATCACACCAACATCCCGGTCCTGGGATTTCAGTGGCCTAGGGCAAAACTAAAATGAGGGGCCCTTTTATTAATAGTAATAGTAGTAGTAGTAGTAGTAGTAGGAGGAGGAGGAGGAGGAGGAGGAGGAGTAATAATAATAATAATAGTAGTAGTAATAATAAAACTCTCAAATGGGTCCAAAAAGTAGCATTTATATTAAATAGTTCAAATATATTACCTAAAAATTTTCTTCTAACATTTCTTGATGCGAAGTCAGTGACAATGGCATCAATATCAATTTGATCCAACAGTTTCTTCTCAATGCATAAAGTTGCCAAACCATTTAATCTTTCTTGATTCATTACGGATCTCAAATGATTCTTCAACAATTTCAATTTTGAAAAGCTTCTTTTAGCGGATGCCACAGTCACAGTCACGATAAATAAGATCTGATAAGCAACAGAAATATTAGGATAACAATCATTTCTTTGACAAACTCAAAGATTTCCATAGCAGACATAGGTTTGTCAGGCAAACTGAACCGCATAACGCTTAGCTCAGATATTAAATCAATGTTTCGGCAATTTTAGTGCAACAGGCTTTTAAATCGGTACCATTCAGTGCCTTCAAGGTTTCTGAACCCATTAAAAAATCAAATGTACCTTTGGATGATTGGAGTTCCTCAAATTTATTTTTCAATGAAGTGATTGCCATATCAACCATAACCAAAAGGTAATTAACTTAATGTCCTTCTCAGCTTGCAAAATTGCTTCATTATAATCAGTTTCATCAAATTGTTTCTTCCTAGGACCATGACGCTTCACAGGAAATGTTGGCTCTACACCCATTTCAAATGCAATTTCTGTGGCAATGATCACACTAGAAGCAAACCCTTCATTTTGGTAGGTATCAAAATAATTCACCATACCTTCTATCTGTTGTAAGGTAGAATCAATGCACACGGATGGTGACTGCAATTTCTTGCTCATAATATTTACAGCAAATAAAATGTCATGCCAAATAACCATACCAAATATGAACTCAAAGCTGCCAAGAATATCATATAAATTTTTTGCATCACTCCTATCCTTGTGCTCAGTGTTACTATCTTCACTTAAGAATAGCAAAGCTGACCTTAGTTCAGGAACTTGATGTCTGATAGCTTTGACACTTTTGATTCGACTCTCCCAGCGAGTATTGCTCAATGATTTCACAGTTAAATCTTGGACATATTCAAGCAAAACACTCCATCTTTTGGTAGAATTAGAAAATAATACATATATCCACTTTAAACAGGATTTGACCATATCACATATGTAAGATTAAGACTATGGCAAGCATATGGCACATACAAAGCTCTTGGATTTATATCAAGTAACCTCCTTTTTACCCCTTTACTGTTTCCTTTCATATGAGAGGCATTATCGTAACCTTGACCCCCTAATATCATCAATATTCAGACCAAATGACTTGATGGAATCAACCAACACATGTCAACCAGATGTGTCATCCATCTTAAAAAAATCCAAGAAAGTACTCCTCAACTTTTATTTTTCCATCAGACATGTGAACACATTGAACCAACAAACTCATCTATTCTTGGTGACTCACATGTGGAGTGCAATCAAGGATAACTGAGAAGTATTTAGCTTCTTTAACAGTCTTTACAATAGAATTTGTAATGATGAGAAGCCATAAGAGAAATCATCTAATTCTAAATTTTATGACTAAGATAATGATACTTGATCTCTTTGTTCTGAATGCGCCTAAGGTTGTCTTGCATTACCAAGTCAAATTCTCCAATCATCTCAACGCACGCTAAGAAATTACCATTAAGATCATTGTAAAGTTGCTCACTAGATCCTCTGAAAGCTAAACTGTGTTTACCAAGAAATTTGACAACAACTATTCTTAACATAACTTGCCTTATGTGTCCTTTTTCCTTTGTAATTTATTGCAGACAATCCTTGTCAATTGTTTTTTGTTTGCTTAGTCTAGTTCTCAATTCATTCCATGCGGTCATGTTGGTAGCATGATCAACACTAACTTCATGCTCTTGTCAATTGTTTCTTGTCATGTTGGCAACGGCTTAGGCTGGAATCGGAGGCCGGTTCCTTTGCTCGTGCAAGGAATAGTCTAGGCCTCTTGCGAAAGGATCGTAGCCGGAGGACTCGTACTATGCTCGGGGCTAAACGCAGCTGGAGCTGGAGGACTTAGCGATGGGTTAGGGTTGAATTGAGCTGGAGCTGGAGCTGGTGCTGGCGGACTCATGCTCTGCTGATGTGCTCTTGAGCTCTAAGGAGACGATCCCAAGTTAGCGGTGGTTATACCTGAAAATCTAATGAAGCGCTTCTGCCATAGAATAAAACCGTGGATGGCCTGGCCTAGATTCACCTCCCCATCACCTCCAGGAATATCGAGCTCGAGATCTTCCCATCCTTTGACCACTCGATCCAACCCAACTCTTGCATAACACACCGGAATCTCCAATCCATGATATGTCTGCCAGGCACGACATAAGTAAAACCAACCAGGACATTCTTGTTTCTAACCGGAGTAAGAAGCTCACAAGCGGTCTTCTCAGTGATGTCGTCCACGGGGTAGCAGTCTGGTTGGTGTTGACGGTCCTTAAATGCTAATTTTGACCATCAACTCCTGCAGAGAATATGTCAAATATAATCACCAAGCATACTGATAGGGTTTATATCTAATCAATTCCACAAGTACTGGTGAATATGTGAAGGTAGGGACTAATTGGCAAAAGAGGAGGATATTTGGGCTCAGGGCCAGGTCACCCGACATCTCTAGGTCGGCCGACCAGGGCCCAAGCCCAATGGAACCCATATTTGGCCGCAGCAAAGAAGCACACTCCAGGGCCATCATAGTCGTTGATTTCATGACGGTTGGATCCAAGAGATGGGAATGGCCCAAGGGGTGGTCACATGGATTGAGGGGCCCACCAACACATCTAAACGTACTCAAATTGGGCTACCCACTTGGAACCGTCATAAGGATCCACTCTACAGTCACCCAGGCGAAGATGGGCCCAAGAGGAGCCGGTGCCAGGTTGGCCGACAAAGCCGCGTCGCCCGACCTTTCATGCCAAACTCGCTCAACTTTGACGGGGTACTTCCCACTGCCTCCAGGAGTCCATCTCGGCCGTGCATCACTCAAGTCGGTGCATCCTAGAGTCGGCCGACCTAGTCCCGGGGCCAAACGGCCTCAACCGCCTCTAGGTGCCCCTCCACTGTCCTACCATGCTATAAATAGATGCCTCCGGCTCCAGTTCAACACACACCAGAAGGAAGAGCTCCATTTGCTACAAGTTTTAGTCTTAGTTAGTAGTGAAGTAGTCTTAGGAGTTGAGCTTCTATGGGCTTCCGAGGAGTCTTGGTAAGCCTAGAGCTTTGTTATCTTGTATCTTTTATTTACTTTTAAGACTTTGAGTTTTAAATGGAATTATTATCTTGCTTATGTTATTTGGCTTATTGCCTTGTTTGTTCATCATATAAGTTGTATGTCTTGCACCTTAGTATAGCTAACGCATGTTATAGCAATGGCCCAATGAATCATATGATTGTTCTTTACCTTTTCGTGCAATTGGTAGAGATCTTTTTCATATTCCAAACATGGTGTTTGTAATATGGAATACCATTGGGGATACCCTTACCCCACGTATTGAAGAGGTAGCCCCCGGGTGGTGACAGCCCCGGCTGGCCCTTGTAATCTTCGTTGTCCGAGTTTGGGCGTTTGCAAGAGTTTGTGATAAACATTGTGACAGTACCCTTGGATGAGGTGAGCTCACGACTCCTCGATTTGCCCTCCATCATGTGTCCCTTGCTAAGCTTGTATAGTGTACGCTTGTAACGTATGTGACCCATTTGTGAGGAGTATATAGAATCCCTTGTTCTTTCCTAGGATCTTCATGTTAACTAGACTTGTTTATTTTTGGGAAATGAAACCTTCAGTGTGTCACACTACCCCCATTATCAATGTTTATCCCTTTGCTAGACTTTCGTACATTAATAGTGTTATGATTGAGTGCAATGGATAACTACTCTTTTCGACCACCGCCTTCCCTATGGATTCGATACCCTGAATACTTCCGGGTGAAAGCTACAACGGTATTCGTGTGCTTGCGGATTTATCTGCGACCGTAAAAATCACCAACAGTTGGCCCTGCTGTACCATGTCGCCCTCAGTAGCTCTTGCGACCGCCGTGGAAGCCACGCTACTACACCACTGAGATGCGTCTAATTGATCATGAACAGTGGCCACCGCTAATTTCTGCTGCATGGCCAGTTGCTAGCTTACTTCTTCAACCAATCTTTGGTTTGCGTTCCTCTAATATGCGAATCTTCTCATCTTGATCGGCTTTGCGTTTGTGTCGGCTTCTGTATGTTTCGATATTCTCTACAAACTCAACCTTTTATGGAACAATGCCTTTGCCTCAACAACGACCAATGTGCTCCAGAGTCTGAAAGGCATAAGTCAGCTTGTCCCTTTCTCTGTTAGGATCGAATTTCCCTCTGGACTTAGCCTCCACTGCCATCTGAATCCTTTGTGCCACATCTCTTATCTTTTGAAAAAAGATGCACGACCCTCGTTCGAAATCGAGCGAGCTGCTATGAGCATAATACCAACTCCTAGCTCGCTCTGGACATTCCGGGACATGGGGAGATAGCCTCCCACGCCACTTACGCATGGCGAAGTGACTACTCATTTACGAACTCCTACAGCGATACCCGAACGTGGGGGATATCAGAGGGTCCAACAGGGCTGTCACCACCTACGACCTACCTCGACCAAACCGTGGGGCACACTCATATCTAATCGATGATTCCAACCCGAGCACCATGCTCGCATCGTTCACAACACATTGATCATTTCGGACTAATAAGACTACGATCAATGCAACCATAAGAATGGCTGATGGACCACTGCCGTGGCATAGATCATAGAGACTATTATGCATAAGAAAACATACTCTAGTTGAACTAGAGCAAAGTCTAACATGTATGAGAGCACTCAAGTCTATACTACCGAAGCAAGGGTATATGACTAACTCATGAGCATATAAGCCTAGCAACTTATGATAGCAAGAACACAAGCACAACTCATTCATATCATGACAAAGACAAACAATATATAAAGAAGATATATCACTGAAATAGAATAAAGTCATCCTAGAACAAGAAGATACAAGAGCCATACCCTTAGCTCCAAGGAGACCTGGAACCTGAATAGAGCTACTCTAGCCTAACTCCACTAAGCCTAGAGCCTAAAGGAAGAGAATGATTGCCCAAGATGTGTGTGTCTCATTTGGAGCCCCTCCACTCATAGTTATAGGCCTCAAGAGGCAGCATCTCTGAGGGAATATTCCAGCATCCACCTCGAACCGACCTTCAGGAGAGCGCGAGAGAGCACCACGTGGTAGGCCAAGATGGGGTGCCACTAAGGCGGTTTGGCCGATCCAAGGGTTCAGCCGAACCCCTGGTGGTCCCCCTCCTGTTGTGCTTTCTCCAGGTGACTGTCAAGTGGGTCCCAAAGGGTAGTTGCACGTGTCCACGGTGGATTGAGACGGTTTGGGTCTGTTGTGGGCCCTTCAATCCGTGTGATGCACACGTGGCGGCTTCTGATTCATCGGGATGTTGTCACTTGGATCCATGAGGGTGGATTCTCCTTTATTTCTGTAGGGAATCACCTACAACCAAATATTCTTCAAAGACATGTGGAACTACATTATTCGAAGGGAAATATGCGTGTGAGCATTACCAATCCATCACTTTACTCGAGTACAATGATAGCTATTGTTTGTGCTTAACAGCCGTCAACAACTCCCACAAGCTAGCCTCTTGCTCATCTCGAGCAAGCACTTGGACTTAGGTTTGTGGCTGATCAGGAGTTGCTACAATGTTGTATTCTTAACTCATGCCAAATATAAAACAAAGTTCTTCTACGAAGAATTTAATAAGTTGGCATTGACCTTACCTCATACTTTACTCCTGTGGGGCATGTAGCTTCTCCTGCCTTGGGTGGTTGTAAGGTAGAATGAATTATGTAAAGCATCATTCACTCATTCATGATCAAACTGTCAATCTGGAAGTTTTGTAAAATTTTTGAAAAGAAATCAAAGTTCCTCAAATGATTCTCTCGGATCGCTCAATGTGTATGATTCCTCACCAAGGCATGGGTTTGCCTTTCTTTTTACATCCTACTCCTAATAAGCTTTTTTGTAGAGCTGAGGGTGAGAAAATGAAAGCATACCTATCTCTTATATATTGCTAAGTCAAAGACTGGATCCTTTGGAGAAACAAGTCATACACCTTGATCAAGAATGTGCAAGTGTGTGGATGGCGAATATGGTGGATATGAATATATGGACTCCTTTTTACATGATCCTTCTCTCTTTTTTTTCTTTCGAGGACTTGGGCTATCTCTTTTTTTCATGACATGCCTTTTGAGCATGTGGTATACCTTCTTTGGGTATGCATCTTTTTATTTCTTTTTGTATAGCCCAAGTCTTTTCATACAAATAACTTTAGAGAGAGAGGTCATGAAACAACTTGGAGTATTTATTATGGCGGTGGATGGATGAATGGATGAAATGATAGGTGCTCAACTTCCAAGATAGAAGTTTAGCATGTGATGGTGTGTGTGCATGATTCTTGATCATGGGAGTATGACAAATTCTAACTAAGGGTCACAACAATTTGACGAAGCTCAATGAGAGAACAAGCTGCATATGTGGAGGCTATAACAAGATAGGATCAACATATGGCCTTGGATAGGAATTTCTCATCATTGAGGAACTTGTCATTTTTGTATTTTTGAAAATAAAACTCCAGATATCAAGCATCACAATAAACAAGATCATAGCAGCTCTATTAAACCATATCATACCTCACAACAACCTAGGCATGGATCATACTATCGCTACCCACAAGTTTCAAGCTAAGGTTTGATCATGCAAGCCAACGAACTCAAAACTTAGGTATGATACTAAATTGTATAAAGGCATATGAGAAGAAAAAATAGAGCAACTATTCATCATTTCAGCCATGAAGGATTAAAGCATTCTCACCACACATAAGAAAGCAATAAATATTTTTGGTCTTTTTAGTTTTTTTTATCATGCATGATTCTGAAAGCGGTAAAAGATACAAGTTACCTCTCTCGACATACTCCCACAAGCTAGAGTCAAGCTACTGCTGCTGATCGAAGTTGTACCCCAAGCTGCGCCAGTAAGCCATCGTCTGCTTGTGGTGCTGCTGCTACGCTAGCCGCATGGCGCGGATCTGCATGCTGGTCATCTGCTGCCAGTCCTGTGTAGACTGAGCGTGCTGGTGCACGGCCTCCTCCAAGTCACCGGTACGTACGGTGAGCTTACCCAACTACTGGGCAAGTCCATCGTAGTGCCGCGATGAAGTCGATCAACGTGTGCCCCACATCGGAGGTGCACGAGAACTAGAGCTGGTAGAACGCTCCCTGCGTCTCGTCTGTCTCCATGCCTCGTCCAGAGCACTCTGCCACAACGAAGTTCCGGCCTCGTGCTGGTAAGGGGGTTGATCCCATCTAGGTGCGTACCCAGGAGCAACTCCAGGTACCATCCCAGGTGCGATCCAACCCTTCTGAACCATCTGTTGCATGACGGGCGGAATCTGCGACTAAGGCTGAGGCTGAGGTGCTGGTGTCGGCTGCTGTGCGGCTGCGGCTCTCCTTGATGCGCTCCTGGTAGTCCTGCCACCTGAAACACTATGCCTGTGAGCTTCCTCTTGTGGTACAAGAGGTATGGTCAGAGGGACACCGCCATACAAGCGAAACTCCAAGTTAGGTAACGGAATCTCGTTTGTATAACCGGGGTAAAAGAAAACGAAAGACTCATTCGGACCCGACTTGAGTGTATGACCATGAACCAAATATGCCAAATTAGTGAGAGATCAAGGCATCTCAATGTAGGGGATGTTCACCCCTGCTAGAGCCCCGATCCTCGAAGCAAGGCGAGTAATCAAAGAAGTACACTTACCCGTCATCTTAAAATTCTCCAGCCATTGTCTAAACATTGCCTTAACAGGAGAGATCTTAATCTTGTGGACCATGGCATAAAGATCAACTCATCGTTGCGCACGGGCCTTACATCCTTCATTGGGAAGAGAGTAATGGCCAGCCACTTGTGCATCAAACGAAGGGTCGGATGGTGAATATCGTTACACCAATGTGCAAACTTGCTAGTGACCTCAAGACCAGAAATCTCACCCCAAAAACCATGTTGAGAAAAACCACGGCAAGCTTTGTCAAGATCAAGAACACAGTGGGAACTAAAACCAAGGGTTCGGCTCAAATCTTTCCAAGTAAGACGGTGATCCGTCCCGAAAAGTCAGAACGTGATACCGTCCGAAACCTCATGAAGAGTGCAAAGAAACTGGATGGTGAGGGGCCTAGAGCCAAACTCAGAAATGGGAGCAAACTCACTCCATCCAATAGCATGCCAAACCATGATAAACTCAGAGTCCATACCTATGCTGTCCAGAAGCTCCGAGTTGAAGTCCTTGGTGTGGTCAAAGATGCGGTCCTTTAGGAGAGCGTAGGCTTGCCTCTCTCGATCACCTCGCAAGTTGATGTAGGGGACATTGACATCGTCCACCTCCATCTCTTCGGCTTGCGGTTTGTCTTGCTCTTCTTGCTCTTCCTCGTAGTCCATGGCCATTGGCTCCGGGATGCATTCAGAGGCATGAGAGGAGCTAGCGCTAGCCCGCGAACGGGATGAGCTAGAACCCGTCATCCGCCTAAGCAACTCGGCAGCCTTCCGGCCTATCCCGGTCATGCTTGCTAACAACGAAATGAAACACAAGAGCAACTCATGAAGGGTGAGTGAAACCAAATGGAATACGTACCTGGAGTTGCTCCACCAAGCGTAGCACTTTCTTGCAGCAAAGAAATAGAGAGAGAGCTTTCTTGCACTTGAACTTGAGCAAAACTTTAATTAAAACCCGAGAGCAAAGAGTGGAGAGGGAGTGAGTGAGTGAAATGTGTGGATGTATGAACCACACCCCCCTCTCGGCCTCCATTTATAGAGAAAATGAGCCGGGCACCTGAGGAGGAGACAAGGCACAACGGCTACTAGCCATTAGAGGAAGGTGGGACCACCCAACCAACGGTCGGGTTCGGCCGAACCCAACGGTCGGCCGACCCCCTAGACGGGCCCACCGACCTCCCCCTTGCCCACTGCCCCAAAATGGCTACATGAGTGTCATGCCGTGGTGCATGGCCCAAAGTTTGCTCCAGAAATGCTCAAAAAGATTTTTCTTTAAAATTCAAACTCAGAAATCATTTTCAGAATTTTCAAAAAAGGGGAAAAAGGCCAAAAAAATCCAGCATGCAAATGGTGGTTTGGAAAAATCAAATATGCAAAGAAAAAAATCAAATGTTGGGGAAATAAAATTTGGAAAGGGAAATATGAGATAACTACCGAATTTAACTTCCGACGAAGGGCTTACCCTTTTTAAGTCTGACAAGCGGAACTCTTCTCCGGCGCTTAATCCCATTCAGCATCCCACTCTGGAGAAGTGGATGGGGTTGCTTGATTTTTCTTCTGCCACACCTTCTTATTTTCTTTTTCTTACTTGGTGTAGTTGGTAGTCTCATGGATGGGTGTTGTGGCTCCACCCACTCCACTGTCCATTCGTCATCCGGGCCGGTCACATAACATTGCTCTTCTCGAGGATGGAACTTCAATGTCATGTTCTTCCTCCCAATGCGGAATCGGATAATTTCAGTCCCAACGTCAATCCTTGCCTTGGCATCATGTAAGAATGGTCGCCCAAGAATGAGCGGCATATCACTTCCATATCGAGGACCACGAAGTCCGCAAAGATGTAAGAATTGCTGACTTCCACCAGGAGATTCTTAACTATTCCCTCCGAATATCGGATCGTCAAATCGGCAAGCTGAAGCCTCACCAAGGTAGGGAAAAGAGCAGGATATCCCAACTTCTCAAATATTTCCTTGGGCATAATGTTGACACTAGCTCCAAGGTCACATAAAGCCTATTTGAAGCAGCAATCATATATAGAACATCCGATCACCGGATAGCCTGGGTCTTCTCTGCTTCTAATCACTGGCTCGTCCCATAGCTTATGGATGGGCTTGCCTGCCTTGGTGGGAGGATAGGACTTCCTCCACCGTGCGGACACAACACAAATGCTTTCTCGAGAAGCCTCAGGTTGCCCTGGGATCTTTCCAATTTCAGCCGAAGGAACAGCAGCAGCCAGCTGGGCCACTTGAGTTTCCAACATCTTGTTGAAGCTCAACTGACTTTTAAGAGTAGAAGAGAGACCATCAAGCTTGACATTGAGACTCTCTAATAATTTCTCGTTGGCAGCCAGTTTCTTGTTGAAGCCTTCATTAATCTTGGATTGCCCAAGAACGTGATCCTTGAAGGATGGCTGATTAGGATTGAAAGAATTTCCATAGTTGCCTCCTTGATAAGGGCGTTGTTGATTCCACCCTTGGCCTCCTTGTGGATGATAGTTGTTGTTGCCGTTCATGTACAATGCCTCCACTTGGGTAGCAGGACAATAATTTCCTGAGTGCCCAGTATTTCCACAGACTTCACAAGTCATGTGAGAATCCATGGGTAAGACGGCAGTTGACATGGCAGCCTTCTCTTGAGTATAATCATCCAATTTCTTCATGAGGAGATATAGTTTGGCGGTAAGCATGTCCGCTTCTTGACAGTATGCATACCCGTCGAACGGGATTGGAATCATTCATCACTCCATCCTTGATTGGTCACCATCTTCTCAATTAATGTTGTAGCAGCTTCAGGAGTCAATGAGGAAGAAAGCACCTCCAGCAGTAGCATCAACATGGCCTCGGGATGTTGGAGTCATCCTGTTATAGAAATTCTGAAGAATAAGCCAATTATCCATCCCATGGTGAGGACAAGTCAAGACATACTCTTGAAGCCTTTCCCATGCCTCGGGAATTGATTTTGATGCAGTTTGCTAGAAACTTGAAATCCTTCCACGAAGAGCATTAGTTATGCCCAACGGAAAGAACTTTGCGAGGAACGCAGTGGAACACTTCTCCCATGTATTAATCTCCGCACGGCTCGCATAGAACCACTGCTTCGCTTTCCCCAGAAGTGGGAACGGAAACAGGCGAAGACAATTTGCATCTTCACTCACTCCTCTAATGGTGAAGGTGCTGCACAGCTCTTCAAACTATTGCAAATGGGCGCTGGCGTCCTCGTTGGCTTTCCCACAGAATGGACTAGCCTGTACCATCGTAATGAGACGCGTCTTGATCTTGAAGCTTCCGTTCCCAACTTCTACTTCACGGCCTTTCGGCACCTGAGCGATAGAAGGAGCGGAGAACTCATGGAGAGTCTTCTGAGCCATAGCAATTGATATAGATAGCACAAAGGAAGTTGGTTCGACTGCCGAGAGAGTGATCTGAGAAGGAACGACACGAGATCGTACCCTTCTCACAAACGACTCAGGATCTTCAACGAAATTTGTCGTCAATTCAAAACCAGTCATACACTACCTGTCTTCAACAATCAAAGATAGAGAAGACATACTAACATTAGCCTGCCTGAGTAAAGATCTACCATCTATGCATATAGACATGTGCAAAGTAATTCTTTTTAACCAATGCCTTCCCCGGTAACGGCGCTAGAAATGCTGGTTGGCATTTCTTAACGTCGCCACTAGAATGTTTAGTTCTAGCAACGGCGCTAGGATATGCCTTATGGTATTCTAACAAATGCGAATGAATCCGCAAGCGCATGGATATACCATTTCACCCATGAGTATTCCCAAGGGTATTGTATTTCCTAAAGGAAGGCTATTGGTTTAATAATACTGTTGCGATCATGAATATAGCAATAGCATGGATAGAATCATATACAAAGGACAGGGGTAAGATAATAAGATATAGTGGTAGTGTGATACACACGGGATTATCTCAGGATTAATAGGCTAGGGAGAAGGACTAAGAGATAGCATCTAGGTTCTAATGTACTTCCTATATACTGCACTGATCAAGGTAAAGCAAAGCATTCATACACATATACAGTCTATGTCTATGCACCCAGGCACATGGGGAGATAGCATCCCACGCCACTTACGCATGACGAAGTGACTACTCATTTACGAACTCCTACAGCGATACCTGAACGTGGGGGGTTTTAGAGGGTCCAATGGGGCTGTCACCACCTGCAGCCTACCCTGGCCAAACCGTGGGGCACACTCATATCCAGTCGATAATTCCAACCTGAGCACCATCCTCGCATCGTTCACAACATGTTGATCATTCCGGACTAATAAGACTGTGATCAATGCCGCCATAAGAATGGCCGATGGACCAATGTCGTGGCATAGATCATGGAGACTATTATCCATAAGAAACCATACTCTAGTTGAACTAGAGCAAAGTCATGTATGAGAGTACTCAAGTCTATACTACCGAAGCAAGGGTATATGACTAACTCATATGCATATAAGCCTAGCAACTTATGGTAGCAAGAACACAAGTACAGCTCATTCATATCATGACAAAGACAAACAATATATAATGAAGATATATCACTGAAGTAGAATAAAGTCATCCTAGAACTAGAAGATAAAAGAGCCATACCCTTAGCTCCAAGGAGACCTGGAACCTAAATAGAGCTACTCTAGCCTAACTCCACTAAGCCTAGAGCCTAAAGGAAGAGAATGATTGCCCAAGATGTGTGTGCCTCATTTGGAGCCCCTCCACTCATATTTATAGGCCTCAAGAGGCAGCATCTTCGAAGGAATATTCCAGCATCCACCTCGAACTGACCTTCAGGAGAGCACGAGAGAGCACCACGTGGATGGCCAGGATGGGGCGCCACTAAGGCGGTTCGGCCAATCCAAGGGTTCGGCCGAACCCCTGGTGGCCCCCCTCCTGTTGTGCTTTCTCCAGTTGACTGTCAAGTGGGTCCCAAAGGGTAGTTGCACGTGTCCACGGTGGATTGAGGCGGTTTGGGTCTGTTGGGGGCCCTTCAATCCATGTGATGCACGCGTGGCGGCTTCTGATTCATTGGGATGTTTGTTGGTGATTCTTACGGTCGCAGATAAATCCGTATGTACACCCAGTTGTCTTAATCCCACTAAACCTCGCCGGCTATATTTTTTTATGTTTTTTCATGAGTTTTGTTAAGCAAGAAATGCAAGAACTAGCATCACCTGAAAACCAAGATAAAAGTTTTGTAGAAATGGAAATTGTCGTGTAACACTTACCGACCTCCCCCACACTTGGATTTTTGTGTATCGCTGGACACCAAAAATCAAGTGTGTAGGCCTCCTTTGAATTTGTTCCATCACCAAAACTTACCATTATTGGTATTGCTGATGTAGCTCCATTTTGTTAGTCATCATACACCATTGTCTTTTTAGTTGCAACCTGAAATAGTTAGCTACCAAAAATACCCGAGGGGAACTTATCCTAAAAACATGTTCTTGCTTTTATTTGTATTTTGTTTTTCTTAAACTTGAGAGCTAGTCACTTGAAAATCTTAACGAAGGATAGGAGAAAGGCCGAGGGCACTTGGTAGCTTAGTTGGGGGTGAGAATTGATGGTGGAGGGCACCGACTTTCATTGGACAGAGGAGGCTTGGGGTCGGCCGACCCTAGTGCGGCTAAGTTTCAGCCAAGCTTTCAAGGTTTGCACTGGATTCGCGGGTATGAACTGATGGCAACTGAATCCGCTGCAAAAAGGGTCAGGGCTAGGTTGGCCGACAACTGGGGTCGGGCGATTCTAGCGCGGGGCACTTTCTGCTGAGCCTACTCAGCAGCACACCACATGCAAAGGCTGTTTTGAATACGAGTGAATGCGGCGCAGAAAAGGCAGCCACAGGTCAGGCGACCCGTGGGGTGGCCGACGACCTACTGGCACTTCTCAGGCCTAGCTAGCTCGGCTATCCTATGTGGTCCCGGCCCATTAAGATTATGCATGCGTGCGCAGGAATTAAGCGGGGGATCCAAAGGGATTTCAAGAGAAAAGCTCCAAGTTGAACTTTTAATGCACAAGATTGATTTGGAATTTAAACATGCAGAGTTTGGAATTCAAAAAAATGCAATGTGAAATAAACATGAGATACATATCGATTTACCTGTCGGTAAGGACTCGTTGGTTTTGCGTCCGTCAAGTGGGGACGTCTCCATCATAAAATTTTGAGTTGAAGTAACATTTCGAGATGGTTTGTGTTGCCATACCTGTTTGTCTTCTTCGGACCGGATTATGTAGGCCTTGGTGTTGAGCCTTGGCCTTGGGTCCGTTCACGTTGGTCGTACCATGTAATGGTCTGGTGTGCACCAGTTTGATAGATGCTAGCCTAAGGTCAAACGCAGTGTCTCTCATGTTCAGCTCTGGGCCGGTTTGCGAACCAGAGAGAATCGAGAACTCGCGAATCGTTCTTTCGGCAGTAGCACTCATCGATATTGGTGCGGGAGTGGCTGGAGTTGCTGCCGATAAGATTATTTAGGAAGATACGATGCAAGATCGTATTTCCTGATAATCTTGTGTTGTCGATGAAGTTCATTGGCAGTTCAAGACCAGACATACACTACCCTGTTCCACACCAAAGAAAAACAGAGCAAAGGTAACCCTGCCGGAGCAGTGGTAATTAATCATGCTATTAATTGAGCACATGGGTTAACAACACTCTTCAACCATTGCCTTCCCCGGCAACGGCGCCAGAAAGGTTGTTTGTGATTCTTACGGTCGCAGATAAATCCGCAAGCGCACGGATACCGTTGTAGCTTTCACCCGGAAGTATTATCGAATCCACAGGGAAGGCGGTGGTTGAATAGAGTAGTTATCCATTGTATTCAATCATAACATTATTAATATACCAAAGTCTAGCAAGGGGTAAACATTGATAGAGGGGTAGTGTGACACATAGAAGATTCATTGCTCCGAATATATAAGACTTAGCTAGCATGAAGATCCTAGAAGAGAACAAGGGAATCTATATACTTCTCACTAATGAGTCACAAACATTACAAGCATACACTATACAAGCTTAGCAAGGGACACATAATAGAGGGCAAATCGAGGAGTTGTGAGCTTCCCCTCATCAAGGGGTACTGTCACGATGTTTATCACAAAGACCTGCAAACGTCCAAAACCAGGGGCTACCTCTGAATACGTGGGTAAGGGTATCCCCAATGGTATTCCATATTCCAAACACCATATTTGCAATACGGAATACAACTTTATTTATTGTCCAGATAAACAGAGCAACCTTGCGGCACATTGGGCCACTGCCATAACATGCGTCAACTATACTAAGGTGGAAGACATACAACTTATATGCTGAACCAACAAGGCAATAAGCCAAATAACATAAGCAAGATAGTAATTCCGTTAAAGCTCAAAGTCTTACAATTAAGATAAGATAAGCAGTACAAGACTAGAACTTAAGCTTACCGAGACTTCACCGAAGACCCTGCTGAAGCTCTACTACCAGGACTACTCTACTACTAGACTAAGTCTAACTCTTATACAATGAGAGCTCTCTCTTCTGGTGTGTGTTGAGAGTGAGGAGAGGGTCTCTATTTATAGTAGATGAGGTGACTTGGGGATGTAGAGATGCTCTTTGCATCCAAGGGAATATTCTTCCTCCAAATTTTCTCTTCCCTCCACCTGGCCACCAACCAACCCTAGAAAGGGCGGTTGCCTCCGGACTCGCGCCCACAGGCGGTGCTGCAAAGAACCCCGAAGAAATCTCCAAAAACTGGATCCCAGGGAGTAAAACTGGGCCCTGTACGTCGGTAGGGGAGAAAACCAGCAGCATCCCGCAGAAAATCCAGCGCCTCGCACTGAAATCGAAGGTAGACCGGGCAAAACCCCATGAACCGACCGGTTTTGGGGTAAAACCAGCGCTGATTCCCCCTGGACCGCATCTGGCCGCTCCTCGTCCACCATCCACCCGCCACGTGCCCTGGTGGACCACCTCCTGCGCTGACCGGGTGAAACCCTCGCTTCTCCTCTCCCTGGCTGGCACGTGGCCCTTCACGATCAGCTTCCTGCGCCCTCCTGCGTGGAGACATGCTCAACGCGTCCGTGCCGAGCTGGCCCGGCCCGCCTGCTGCCTGGGTTGTGGCAGCGAGACCGCCTGGGCCGCCAGCTGGGCCACGCCCGCGGCTGCGCCCAGGCTGCTGTCCGCACACGTCAGCAGGGGTGCTGACGTCTGGTGCTGACATCACAATGATGTCAGCACCTCCCAATAAATTGTTGTTTTTATATCTTTTCCTCTCGAGCTCCAAATATTGTGAATATTATATCTATTTCGATCGTCTCGACGAGCTCTTTGCAGTGATGAACTCCAATTGGGCATTTGAGATAATTTATGATAATGATATATTTGGATTAATCTCAAAGCCATAGTGTGATTTTGAGCATTTCCTGCAAGACAAGTCAAAACACCAACACTCGTGAAAATAGTTTGCAATAGACCCTACCACTATGTTTGGTGATTATATTTGATATATTTCTTGCAAGAGTTGATGGTCAAAAGTGGTACTTAACGACCGTGTCACTTGGATCCATGAGGGTGGATTCACCTTTATTTCTGTAGCAAATCATCTACAACCAAATATTCTTCAAGGACATGTGGAACTACATTATTCGAAGGGAAATATGCGTGTTAGCATTACCAATCCATCACTTTATTCAAGTATACTGACAGCTATTTTTGGTGCTCAACAACCGTCAACAACACCCTAATCAATAGACCACACATAAACTTTTGTTCCAAACAAACTTTAGAGATGGCTTTGTGCACATTTGGATTGTGCTTAGCTCTGCTCTGCCAACACTCGGGCGAGCCAACACATTGACGAGAAAATCCTTGCTTGCGTCTCGCCCACGTATTGGCGTGAAAATGAACTACAGAGTGATGGGTGTGGGCACAGGCGCACATGCATGCCATCATGTGGGCGTCGATCCAAACAAGCGCCAAAGTCACGGGGCACGCCCATGATTGGCAGTGTGGCTGTTGGCATCAATCCAAATGTGCCATTTGTGACCTGCTTGACTAACCCAACCCATTGGTTCACTGCCTAGTCCAATCCTAATAGCTATGTTGTGCATATATAGCAAAGCAGTACCGCCACATCGACCCTTTGTTACTGGATCGGCAGATAGAAATAATGATTGTCAACCACCCAAGCTATTGTAGTCTATCCAAACAGATCGTAGGTGTAACCATGTAGGACACAAGCGTGTCCGTCCAATCTTTTTTCTGGAACACACAGGAGAGCTGTGTATCATTGTATTAATAGGAGAAGAGCCATACAGAGACTCACACAAACACACTCATACAGACACACACACACACACACACCAACACACTCACGGTCTAGATAGATCACCTAAGACTAAAAGGCCGACCCGACCAGGAGGAGAAGGGGCCAGGGATTAACCCATGCCCCTAGCAATGAGCAAGGACAGGCCCTTGGCTCCTGCAAGACCACAATTAGCCTTATCTCTAGCTAATATGAGGGCAGCAGGAACATTAGGCGCCACTCCATTAAACACACAATAATTTTGATGCCGCCATATGGTCCAAGACCCCAAGATGATGAGGGAATTCAGTCCCTTTCTGAGCTCCTGATTCACTGATCTTTCTGCACTTCTCCACCAGTCATCGAATGAGACATCATTTTGCTTAGGACAAGGGCAGAAAGGCCCACCTAATGGAGGAACAGAACCTAGAAGTGTCTTGCAAAAACGCAGGAAGTCAGGAGGTGCTGGATGTCCTCATTTACTTGATCACACAGGGGGCAAAGACGTGGATGGGGCAGTCCTCTACGGGCCAATCTATCAGCAGTCTAGTAGTGCTTATGTGCAACCAGCCACATAAAGAATTGGCACTTGGAGGGACCCCAGGTTTTCCAAATTCTATCATAAGGCTGAAAAGAGATGGCCCCTTGAAATAGAGCATCATACGCCGACTTGGCTGAGTATAGGCCTGATGGGGGTCCATCCAATCTTTAAATTCGATAAGTCATGTTTGAGTAGATCGCTTTAATGAGATCAATTTAGAGTTTCGGGTCATTTGTATTAACATACTTTATAGATCTGACGCCTATATCGATTTGTACTCCTTGGCATATACTATACTTCGGTGATTATTTTTATATGTATTTCAAGCATATTTTCTCAAATAGATAGAAGGATGGAATCTTATAGAATTTATATTAGTATAAAATAATTAATGTATATAGTTACTCTTATAAACCATTTTCATTAAAAGGTTGGTGGTTGAAATGATATTTTTTGTAGCACGGTTTGTTTTCTAAAATAAGTGTAGATCCTTAAGGAAAAAGACATGCAGGTACGCATAAATAATCCATGTGAAGCTTGGTTAGGACATGCTTGCATGAGTTCGTGAATAAATATATATACATATATGACAAAATCTCTCCATGTGGGATAATATAACTGGAGTATGCAATGATACACATAACACTATGCTTGAGATATTTTGCCAATTATATGTATCCTTATTTATGGCCGTGTTTAGTTCCCTCATTTTGCAAATTTTTTTTGCATTGGCAACCGTGCCTCGAGAGAGGGAGCACGGTTTCCAATGCAAAAAGATTTTGCAAAATGAGGGAACTAAACACCCCTATATTTTTCTGATTACTTTGAAAATGATGAACGTGTTACTAAAGATTGTCCCGTTGCAACGCACGGGTATATTTCGCTAGTATTACATAATTGCTAGATAACTAAATCTAGTCCACTAAAAAAATTCAATTTGGTAATTAGGGCCAATATAATAAATAGCAATAGTTTACAATTATGCAACAATATATATATATATATATATATATATATATTCCTTCAAAATAAATTTGTCTACCGATACAAAGCGATGCTTAAGTTAATCATGATAGAAACCTTCATCTAACATAAAATGGGACCTGCATATAGAGATGAACTATCAAGCTAGATACAATTGAAAAGCCTAAAATTTCTCCATCACCTTCTCCCTCTAAATCCTTATTCCATAGCGCATCAAATGCGGAATTGGAAAGGTAAAAAGAGAGAGATCGAGTTACTGAACTTTTAGAGCACTTCAATGATGAGAATCTCCACAAAATGAGTGGGAAATGAGGAAAAAATCCTCCCCCTACCCGGCCACCATGAACAGCAAGCTCGAGCTGTTCATGGCTCGGGTGTGGGGAGGAAGAAGGAGCTTTATAGTTGGACCTTTAGTACCGGGGCGGTGGCTGCGGCCGGTACTAAAGGCCGGGATTTAGTATCAGGCCGTGGCTCCACCCTGTACTAAAGGTGATTGGGGCCTTTAGTACCGAGCGGTGGCTCCGCCCGGTTCTAAAGGGTCCTTATGGCCCGGTACTAAAGCTCTCGCCAGCCCTCCCGGAGCAGTATACGTTGTTCCCGGTACTAATAGTGGGCAGTGGTACTGAGCCAAAAAAATCCGGTACCAAGGCCAAATCGGGGGTCAGACCGAAGCCTCTTTCTCCTGTAGTGAATGTATGTGCGACAGCGGAGACATGACTATTGTTGACAATGATACAACCGAGAGTGCAGGTTTCTAAAGTGCGTTGGTACCCATGGTTGCCACTGGGTGCACCAACAGAGGGTCATGAAGGCAAGGACTCCTACTGCAGTGGCGTACCGATGGACATGGAAATGAAACGAGCGAATTAGAAGCGAGAAAATAACACGGGCATTTATGCTAGTAGTAGTACGTAAAAACTCCATACACATATCATATTACTGAATGTTCGCCTATACTTGGCAAAGATATCTATAACTGGCCACCATGTTAGCATGCCATCTTTATGTGCCGGCTCGTGTCGAACATGTACCCCTGACAACTTCATGTCCAGCTCGAGCTGAGGCCACTAACGCCTGGTCAAAGATCTGAGCTCATTAGAGCATCTTCAGCAGTCCTCCAATAAATATTTTTTAATAATCTCTTAATGGGACGTCTCAATATCTCTTTGATGATTATTGAGAGAGTTGCTTTTGCAGTTCTCCAATAATCTTGTCCCAATTCAACTACCGTATTGGGAGAGTCACAACTCCTCCTCTATTTGGGGAGAGTTGGGATGAATTATTGATTCATTCCAATAATTATTGACAAAAGGAAAAGATAAAGGGATCTACTGGAACAATATTTTCGAAATAACCCTCCCAATATAGTAGTTAGATTGGGGAACGAGGGACCACTGGACATGCTCTTAGCACAGATCTACAGTAGCTAGCTACGCTTTGCATGCTTCGCTAAACCTGCTTATCTGAACACTATCGACATCTGCTCTTTTCCCTGAACTATGGGTATGCTGATCGCAACATCGATAATTCTAAGTGCCAGTCTGCCAGATGGGGTAAATGTCTCGATGAATACAAGGCTGCCTTGGATTTCATGTGATGGCGGCTTTTCGCTCATGCGGATCGGACCAAGTCCGAGTATGCAACATAGGAAGTGCGGACGACGAAAATATTATATTTTCTTCCTCGTCGAATCCGCCAGATAACTAGGCACCCTCGTATTTATACTACATACACCACTCGACTCGATCACGAGTCACAGACGACCTCACCGGACATCAGTTACCTCCAACTAATATGGACGGCTCCCGCTACCTTGTTGCTCCTCTGCTTCCCCTCGTCTTCTGCCTCAACCTCGGCTCCCTCCGCTCCGGTTCCGCCGCGTCCATCAGCACTGGCACCCCCGACGGCTCGGAGCTCTGGGGCTACGTCGAAGTCCGGCCAAGTAACCAAAGACTACCTTGTTGTTGTCGCTAGCAGAAGATCGCTGCGCTTCGCCGGCCGACTTAACGTGTCGCCACCGTGCTTTATTTCGTGCTCGCAGAGGCGCACCTCTTCTGGTGGTACTACAAAAGCCCGCAGCGGGCGTCGACGCCAGCAAAGCCGTGGCCCACGGTCCTCTGGCTTCAGGGCGGCCCCGTATGCGCACTCGCACTTCCTTAATTTCTCTATGCCCATTTTACTTTCGGAATATGGCATGAGCACCGAGAGAATTAGGATTTTAGTACTTCTTCAAGTGGGCTTCACCAAAATGATACCGGAGACGTGGTCTCCGCCAGAATGGTATCTGAAGCATTGTGGCCTCGCCATTTCAATAATTTTCAATTTTCAGAGGATTTATGTCTTGGTATTTTTGTTCTCTTTCTCCTTGATCCTTGTAACCTTGCTCTCCCTCCCGCATCCTCTTGGCGGCACCATCCGGCCGCCCACCGCACTGCCACCCACCCCACTTGTCGGTTGTTGTTCATGGAAGACGGCGGCGGTTCGATGGTAGAGCGGCGGGAGACACAGGATGGTGGCAGGGAGGCAAGGTCAGGGCGACGCGGGTCTCCGTCGCCGGGCGGGCAAGACAATGGCGCGGCGGTGGATGGTTCAAGCAGGTCAACGAATAGACAAGTATTGATTCAAAGGCAAACAAGTCATTTGCGTGGTCAGAAATGTCCTGAAAATTGAAAATCTTAGAAAAAAAGGAGAAATACCAAAATGGCAAAGCCGGCAACGCTTCCGGTACCATTCTAGCAAGAATACGTTTGAGGTACCATTCGGCGAAGCCCACTCCATGGAGTACCAAGCCCAATTCTCTCCAGAGCGCTGCGGTGGATGGAATGGAACAGACCATCGTCATCGTCTTGTTGAGTGGGTTTTGCAGGGTGCGTCGGGCGTCGGGTTGGGCAACTTTCAGGAAATCGGGCCGCTGGACGTCAACCTGCAGCCGCGCAACTCCACCTGGCTCCGCAAGGCCGACCTCATCTTCGTGGTCAGTCAGACAGAATAACAGAGACAGCTCCTATGTCCGTCGTGCACTGAATCGTGATGCGTTTACTGATGCGTCGCTTCTGGCGATCTAACGATGGCGCAGGACAACCCAGTCGGCGTCGGCTACAGCTACGTGGAGAACAAAAACAACAGCCTGCTGGTGACCACCGACTGGGAGCAGGCGGCGGACGCCAGCACGCTGCTCAAGGCGCTCGCCACGGAGGTGCCCACGCTCCAGAGCAGCCCCCTGTTCCTCGTCGCAGAGTCCTACGGAGGCAAGTATGCCGCCACGCTCGGCGTCTCCGTCGCCAGGGCCATCCGCGCCGGCGAGCTCAACATCACGCTCGGAGGTAAGGATGATATGATTCTGATCCAGCGATCTGAAGGACTAATAGATTCAGGAGTAATCTGCACTCAAGCTCCGTCCTTTTCCGGCAGGTGTCGCCCTCGGCGATAGCTTCATTTCGCCGGAGGATTTCACGGTAAGCATCGCACATGCATGACACGAGGTCACTTGCAGCCATCCTTGGCCTGGCCGTATCTACTACAATACAATCGGACATGTGCTTCGAATCGGATGTTGCAGCTCTCCTACGCGAAGCTGCTGCAGAGCGTGTCGAGGCTGGACGACAACGCCGCTGAACAAGCAAACGAGTAAGCACGCACGCCGGCCCGGAAGCAATCGACCCGGCCTTCATTTCTCTTTCCGATCACAAGCCCTCTCAGACTATAATAATCTCAGGATCGCGGAGGCGGTCAAGGAGCAGATCGCGGCGGGCAATTTCTCTGACGCTGAGGTTTCCTGGAACTATTTTTTGTTTTTCATTGGCACCAAGAGCGGAGGCGTCGTAAGTAGTACTAATAGTACTCTCTGTTCCAGGAGCTAGCATGCAGATCAAGCATACACTTAAATATATGGCAGATTCAGTGATACTCTAGTGTTCTTTTTATTTCAGGATGTGTACAATTTCTTGCTTGACAGAGGCATGGACCTGTTGTCAGCGGACACACCGGCCATCATGCAGACCATGAAGTACTCGAGATACCTCAGCGGCAAGGACTCTGACACCCTCGCCAACATCATGAATGGGGTCATCAGGAAGAAGCTTAAGATCATCCCCAAGGATCTCATGTGAGCCTATAGCTCCCTTTTATCTGCACCGGACTATAAATCTATAATAATCGCTTCCCTGCATTTGTTTCCTTCCCAGTGTTTGTGATGCTAGTATTATTCCAATTGCAGGTGGAGTGAGAAGTCCAAAGCGGTGTACCAAGCCCTGGCCAATGAAATCATGAAGCCACGAATCGATGAGGCGAGCTAGCACGGCCTTCTACACGAACGACATATCTATAATTTCAGGAATTTGCAGATGAGCTTGATTTGACTCGGAGAGTTTTCTCTTACAGATTGATGAGCTGCTGTCTTATGGTGTGAATGTGACGGTGTACAATGGCCAGGTCAGTATTATTGCTCTGCCAGTTTTACTTCCTCAAATTCTTCACTACATTCACTACTTTTGACCAAAAACCTCTTGTCACAATATTGAAGGATATAACATTTTAAGACTAGCACGTTTGTCGGAAAATCTTAGGGAATTTTAGTAACTCGGTGGAAGGAAACATTGGGACCTTGTAAAAAAATAAGAACCTTGTTATAAAGTTTAAAACCAAAGATGGCACATTTGGAAAGCCTGCTTTAATCAAACATTTCGAGGACCTATTCATTTTATGTTTATTGTTCAAATGCTCAAGGTTTACTAAAAAGTTGAGAAGTTCTTTTTTTCCCTATCTGAAGCTCGATGTAATCTGCTCAACCATCGGCGCAGAAGCATGGGTTCAGAAGCTCAAGTAAGTTTACCTGTTATTTTCCCACATTCTAAGAAAACGTATCTGAATGGTTGAATGCTTCCTTTCGGGGATACACTAATTTCAGATGGGATGGTCTGAAGAGCTTCCTGAGTCTACCAAGGCTGTCCCTGTACTGTGGCTCCAGCAATGGCACCAAGGCCTTCATTAGATCATACAGAAACTTGCACTTCTACTGGATTCTTGGATCTGGGCACTTTGTAAGTCCAAACACCAATTGTGGCATTTCACCCCTAGGGTCTGCTGCCCATGTTAGCGATTAAAAAGGGTATTGGAATGCCCCCAGAGTTGATTTGCTTTCTCACCTGATCTGTTGTTTGCATGCAGGTGCCTGCGGAACAGCCTTGTATTGCGTTGAGCATGATCGGCAGCATAACCCAGTCGCCAGCACTTTAGTTGTTCTATGTGACATCAAATGAAGCTAGCACAAGGATAATGCAGCACTCTCGAAGGCAATGGAATTGATTATACCGGTTCTTTTCATAAAAATTAAGGACAACGCTGTGATAGGAAAAGTTGGAATTGTTGATTCCCCAAATAAGGGGGGGGAGGGGGGTGGTGGGGTGTTATTATAGTGTTTTTTCGTTTACTCCCTCCGTGTTGATATTTATGACGCCATTGATTCTTACCTTAAAGTTTGTCATTTGTCTTATTCAAAAAGTTTCATGTATTGAATATATTTTGTGTAACTCATATTTTAAGTTTTTTAATTTTCATAGTTGTAGTAATTTTTTAAAATAAGACAAGCAGTCAAACATTTTGTGAAAAGTCAACATTTTTATAAATTTGAAAACTGGGAGAGTAGAGTAGTTAAAATTATTGGTGGCATATTACCGTACCTGGCCTAACACTTGAGCTATCATCTTTACAAGAATTTTTTTCTCGGAAAACGCAGGAGAACTGCGCTTCATTATATTAAAAAGAAAGAGAGGTAAAGAACCCCAACACAGTACAGACACGCCCACACACGCAAACTGCTTCAAGAAAAGGGGCAGCACCCACACACACCAAAAAAACAAACCTTCCTTCAGATCATAGTCGACGCGCCTGGGAAACAAAATGATGTGACGACCCTAAATGAAACAAAAGACCTAGGCTGTCAACAGGGATAACCCTCGAGCCCCGGCCAGCGACCAGCAATGAATTTCCTCCCCAGCCATGGCAAGTGCTCCCACGACGCTTGGGGATTTTCCATAAAAAATGCAGCTGTTGTGGTGCTTCCAGATGGTCCAGGCCCCAAGAGTAACCAGTGAGTTGATCGCCTGTCCAACCGGCCCAGAGGCACTGTTGCTAACCTTGCCCCACCAATCCATAAAAGAATTTTCAGTTGTCTGCGGGCAAAGGCTTTCAATGCCGACCTTTCTAAAGAGATGAAACCAGAATTCCCTTGCGAAAACACATGCGACCAGCAGGTGGTAAATGGTTTCCTCCTCCTGATCATAGAGAGGGCAACAGTCCTGGTGAGGCAGCCCTCAGCGAGCAAGTCTGTCTGCAGTCCAGCATTTGTTGTGTGCTACCAACCATAGGAAGAAACAACATTTAGAATCAGCAGCTTAAATTACTTGTCTTGACGAGTTTAGGACGAGCAAGTCTCGGTGTCACAAAACCCTCAGATTTTATGGTCTCAAGTATTTTGGCACGTAGCATTTAACCCGAGGTTTTATCCTACTGATGTTTCATAAAACCACACAATTTACATTTTGCATTAAATGTGACAATAGTGACTTGTCAGTTTATGACCCGAGACAATGTAATGGTAACGATCAATTTATGTGAGCTATTACTATTATTGTCGTAGCACCACATCATCTTTGTATTCTGAGTCATATTTCAGATCTATACAAAATATAGAAAATTTGTAGTTTTGTGAAACATGAGTACCGTGAAAACTGTGGTTTTATGACACCAGGACCATAAAACGTGGGTTTTACGAAATTTACTTTAAAGAAATTGTTCTAGCATAAATAATGCTCTAAATTTTTTTCATCCAAACATAGTCAAGTGTGGTATTATTTGGAAAACCTCATCATAAAAAAAAATGGTCCAATCGAAAATTATTTTTGATATTTCTTTGTGAACTGTATTTTTTTCAAGTTTGTAGTTGCATGTACTTCGACATGGTCAGCATCTTTAGGTCATTCTCAATAGAAGTTTCATCGGCATGATAACATAGAGTGACATATCATCTGAAAAAGTTTGAAACTATGATAAAATACATTTCCTCAATGCATAGTTTCATGTGTTGTTGTTTTCTAGGTCACATTGCATGACACAATCTGTCTAGATAACTGTGTATACAGGGTTTCATCCCCATGAAACTCATTTTACCTCTCTTAATTAATTCACACTCACGTCATCAGAAATGCTGACATGACAGTCTATTTAGTGCCTATGGAACTCCCACTCAGAATGGCCTTAAATCGTGCACGTGTGGAACAGCAAATGCAGGGTAGACGACTAGTGTCGCTTGGCCGGGACACTTTTTTTCAAATATGGAACAATTTTATTATTAAGGTAGAATCATTGTTTCAGCCTCACAAAGAAATTGTTCCAACTTAAAAATACGCCCAAAAAATTGCGTCCAAACATGGTCAGGTGTGGTCCTATTACAAGACCTCGTCATAAGAAATACAATGGTGCCATAAAAATTATTTTAATATTCAGTTTTACAGTTTTGCCACAGTGAGCATCTTGAAACTGCACACACACAAAACCGCTAGCACGGTGTGGACGCCAAGCACCATGCACACTACCTGAAACTGTTTTTTCCCTGTGTGTGTCAAATTTCACTGAGGGTTTTTTTCAGACACACAGGAAAATTCATATTTCCTTGTCAGTTTTGAAAGAACACACAGGGTAATACATAAACCCATAGGGAAATTATGCATTTTCATGTCGGTTAGGTGAAACACACAGGAAAATTCACAACTCACAGGAAAATTATTCATTTCCATGTGGGTTTGCTAAAACACACAGGGAAATTCACACAACACACAGTAAAATTACAAATATTCTTATCAGTTTTGAAAACACACACACGGAAATACACAAACCCACATAGAAATTCAAATGTTTGTATGCAATACGTGCCAATTTTCTGTGTCACTTTCTAGTTTGTAAAATTTAATAATACCTTAACATTCTCTAAAATTTATGAAATTTGGTTGGGAACCAAACTACATCATAATAACATGGCCAAAAAATGTTTCATCCAAAAATCGAATTCGAGTAATGGTGTGCATCATTTTGGTCGTTCATGTAGAACATATCTTTATAGTCAACTCTTTTCTCTCTAACATGATTCAAGATAATTAACAGTAAACTTGATCTTTTTTATAGTCAACTCTTTTCTCTCTAACATGATTCAAGATAATTAACAGTAAACTTGATCTTTTTTGCATGAAATTTTAATACAACTTTGATTTAGTATATGTTCATGTAAATAATTTAATACAACCTTGATTTAGGGTTCATTTGAGAAGACATGTTTACAATCAACTCTGTACTCCGTGCCAAGACTCAAAATGATCAATATCTAAATTTATTTTTTTGCACTAAACTTTAAAAATAACTTTGATTTAATTATTTTGTTCATGAAAATTTTAGTTTAATTTTATACAACATAACATATATTTTTGTTATTTAAATGTACTTCTACTTATTTGTTGGCATTATTTTGCATTTGACATACATGCGTGTGGGCCAAAACAACCACCCAAGGTGGTTTGATTTTTTTAGGGAAACGTTAGGGGAGGCCCCTACCTATATTTTTATATATAAATGGATATGTACAGGGTTACAGACTTTAAGTCTCAAAGGAAAAAGAGAAAGAAACTTAAAGCAGACTTCTCATCCAAGATTCTAACTTCATCTTCAGAACTGGTTTTGCCTTCAAGGTTACCAGACTCATTTGCTCCTTGAAGATTTCTCTCCATCTTAGCAAAAGATAAATGACCTCCATCACAAATGATGTCATTTCTGTGACACCAAATGGACCAGGTGGCTAATATTACAATTTCTCTAAAAATCACAGCACCAAAACTTTCTCTTGCTTTGATGATCATATTCAAGGGTTGGAGAGTTGTGTCACAATCAATACTTAGAAAGATCCAGCAGGCTTGGCTAAAGGGGCAGTTGAAGAAGAGATGTCCAATTGTTTCCTCAACATGCTCAACACAAAGAACACAGTCAAAGGAAGGAATTTGCATATGTTTTCGTCGAAGAAGATTACGCGTATTTAAGTGGTCTCTAAGCAACAGCTAGAAAAAGAATTTATGCTTTGGCAAGGCTTTAGATTTCCACATCCATTTGAATAAGGGGAAGCTAGAAGAGTCCCGCTGAGTTGTTTGTAAGCCAGTTTTGATGAAAAGCGGGGAGTTCTCCAAATGTAACTCCAAACATCATTGGACTCAGGATGCTGCTTCAGTAAAGGCAAGAAATTTTGTAATTCAAGTTGCTCCATAGCTTGCTGTGATAAAGGAAACCAGAAATTATGCACAACATCATTCAAACAGAATTGCTTGACAGAGTTGTTTTTCCTTTTTTTGCAAAGGAGGCTAAGTGGGGGAACCTCCACTGAAGTATGCCAAAGTCCCAAAGATCACTCCAAAAGAGAACAGAATCCCCTTTGAAAACCTAGCAGCTAGCAATCATAAAGAAGTTTTGGCTGATGTCCTTCCACCAGAATGAGCCCACATTCTTCCTAGAATGAGGTGGTGTGCCATTCTTATATAAACATTCCCAAATGAGTTGAACCTAAGGTAAATCAGTTTTATTGTAAAATCCAAGAGTGAGCTTGTAATTCTAAAACTAGACTTTGAGAAAGCCTTTGACACCATAGAGCATGCCACAATTCTAAGAACGTTAGAAAAAATTGGCTTTGATGAAATATGGATTGGCTAGGTTCAAAAAATATTGGTAAAGTGGAACTGCATCCGTGATGCTCAATGGAACCCCGGGTAAGCAATTTCAGTGCAAAAGAGGGGTTAGACAGGGTGATCCTTTCTCTACACTCTTATTTGTTTTGGCTGCTGACCCTTTGCAATGTATTGTAAACAAAGCATATAATCAAGGTCTCTTTTCCCTGCCAATTGAGGTTGACCCAAGCTACAATTATCCCATCATAAAATATGCTAATGACACAATCCTGATAATGAAAGCTTCATAGAGAGAGATTTTTTTGCCTAAAAGGGTTATTGCAGTCCTTTTCTGAGTCAACTGGGTTAAAAGTAAACTATGCTAAGTCTCAAATGATCCCACTCAATTTCCTCATGATCAAGCTCTGAATCTTGCAAACACATTTGGTTGTCAGCTTGGTGCCCTAACATTTACTTATGTTGGACTTCCACTTGGTACTACCAAGCCTAGAATAGATGACTATATGCCACTGATGGACAGAACAGAAAAGAGGTTCACCTCAACTTCATCCTTTCTCACACAAGCTGGGAGACTCCAATTGGTTAACTCAGTTCTCTCTTCCCTACCAACTTATGCAATGTGTAATCTAAAAATCCCAATTGGAGTATTGGACTTCATTGATAGAGCCAGAAGACACTGCCTCTAGAAAAAAAATCTGAGGAAAATGTAAGGAAAAGGCATAAGGGTTGCTTAGGAGTGGTGGATCTTAGTGTTGGCATTTTATACGATCACAGATAAATCCGCAAGCGTACGGATACTAATGTAGCTTTCACCCGAGAGTATTCCAAGGTATCGAATCCACAGGGAACGTGTGTGTACTAGTGACGAGTTAAGAACGACTAAGGACAATAGAAGTGATAAATGTGTAGAAGGTAGAGAGGATTATTTTCAGATAATTCTGGATAATCAAAGAATAGCTCAAGTCATTTACTAAATTACCTGCTTCGGGACGCTCAACCGTCCTAGCCTAAGAAAAATATGAGAAAGGGACTAGGCAAGCCAAGCAATGATTCTACTACTCTCTAGTGCTGCTCACGTGGTGGACTACGTAGGCTGTCAGGCTGTAACTACCTGGGGCTACCACTACAAATCTGTGGCACTAGGCGCACTCCAAGGTATTCAAAAGATTAGACATCCCGTCTGCTCACTTAAATACTATATTAGCTTTGCAAGTACTAAGACACTTATCACAGCAAGGAGCCACAAGTAAATAAAGTAAAGCTTGAACTTAATTAAATATTAATCCAGAAATACAAAGAAAATACTCGGATGATACTCGAACCTAAGCCGCATCCGCCGAGGTACAAGAAGATAAGATGAGCCGACATCCTCGGCTTCTCTCGGACTCTCGCCTCACCTCTCACCTATCACTACATTGGATATTTGCCTTGAGCTTTGCCTCACTTCCTTGTGTGTTGAATGAGGGAGAGGGGTCCTCTATTTATAGTGGAGAGGAGACTTGGGGGAGTAGAGATCCTCCCCTTGACGCTAGGGAATATTCCCCCTCCATTTTCTCCCCTTCTTCCACCTGGCCACGGAACCGACCTCCTATGTTGGTTTGGGCCCCGAGGACTCGGGCGCCAGCTTCTTGGAGGCGGTGGAGCGAAAAACCAGAGAAAACCATGCAGTCTGGATAAAAAACTGGAGGAGAACCGCATCTACGCAACAGCTGTACGTCGGTGGGCAACAAAACCCGGACAAAACTGGCCAAAACCGGCCGGCTCGGCTCTCCTGGACCTCACGAACTGCAAAACCAGGAAAAGCCCCGTAGAACCGTCCGTGAACTCCGCATGGACTGCGCCTGGCCGTGCAAAGCTGGCCTGCCAACCTCTCCAGGGCCGCCACGTGGCCCGCGGGACTTCCCCCTCGCGCGCGCGCTGGCGCTGACCGCGGGTCTCCTAGGCCACGTGGCTTGCGGGCCCTGCATGGGCCCCACTTGGGCTCCTGCATTGCCTCCCGCAAACAGAGGCGTTGGCCCTGTAGGCCACGTGCGTGGTCAGCCCCACCAGGGCCTGTGGGTCTGGCTGGCCGGTGAGCCCCACCTGGGCCGGGCGTCAGAATCAGCAGGACATCAGCGCTGCCTATAAACTTCTAACTTCCGTATCTTTTTATTTCGAACTCCGAAATACGTGATTTATGTATTCGTTTCGATTGTCTCGACGAGCTCTACACAATGGTGAACTCCAAATTGGCATTTGAGGTATTTTGTGATAATAATATATTTGGATCCATCTCAGACGTGTAGCGTCATTTTGGGTATTTCCTGCAAGACAAGCCAAGACACCAACACTCATGTAATTCATTAGTATTAAACCCTATCACTATGTTTGGTGTTTGTTTTCGAAGTAATTTCAGTAGGAATTGATGGCCAAAAGTGGTATTTAAGGACCGTCAACAAGCTCCCCCACACTTAGCCTTTGCTCGTCCTCGAGTAAAGCTTAAGACTAAGGTGGAAAACATGACTCCAATTGATATGATGCTAGCATATAGGTTATTCCAAGACATATCTGTACTTGTAAATTTTGAAGTGTCTATCATGTCATCTTGGATGGTTGAGAAATGGAACGGCCTTGATTCGATTAATCTCCACTCTTCTGGTAAGTAACTTGGTTTTTGAAGAATTTTCTAAAACAAATTCTTACCTAGCTCCTCAATTGATTCTCTCGGGTCGCTCAATGTGTATGATTCCTCACCAAGGCATTAATTTGCCACCTTTCACCCTACTTCTAAAAAGGCTTATGTGGAGCTCCAGGTAGGGAATGAAAACATGAGGCACACTTGTATCACATAATATTGCAAAGCCAAAGACCGGATCCAAGAAGAAAACTAATCATACAATCTGATCAAGATGTGCATGTGTGTGGTAAAGTGGAAGATGTATGGGAACTCCCTTTTTTTATGATCTCTCTCCTTTGAATTTATTTTGAGAACATGGCTATCTCTCTTTTTTTTCTTCTCTTCTCTTTTTTTAATAAGAGAATGCTTGGACCTTCATGTGTCCACATTTTTTCTTTTTTTCTTGGACCTTCATGTGTCCATATTTTTTTCTTTTTTTCTTGGACCTTCATGTGTCCATATTTTTTTATATGGCCCATGTCTCTTTTGCAAAGGATATTTGGAGAGAGATTCATAAAACATATAGAGCATTTATTTGGTGTATGAATGAATATTGCTAACTTTCAATATAGAAGTTTAGCATATGTATGAGTGTACGTGATCTTGATCAAGAAAGCATGAAGAGCATCTTTACAAGGGTCACAACAATTTAACAAAGCTCAATGCAATAACAAGCAGCATATGTAATAGGTTTTCAATGTGAGCAACATATGGCTTTGGTAGGAATGGAATATCATTAAGGAGCTTTGTAAAGCTAAAAGCTTTAAACTTTTGCAAGGGAAACATTCCAAGTACTTTATACAGAAAGAGCAAGATTCATCTTATCATACCATATCTCATTTGTCAACCATTTAGATAGCATGCTTTACTAAAGATATATTTTCACAAGCAATAGGTAAATGTGAAAGGAATAAAGAATATGCAAGCCAATCAAGGGTGAGCATATAAACCAAAGGAGCCCAGGTTCATTCGAGTTTAATTTTAATGATCATCTCAAGATTATGTTAAACTCATGAATGAGAGGGAGTGAGGGATTCGCATGCAAACCATCGCATTGGATGAAGTGGAAGATGAAGTTTGATAGAGAGACTTCAGTCGAACTGGTAATTCAGCTGAACCCCTCTAGTGCCCGATCGCCGTGATCTTTTTCATGTCGGCCCATGCGAGGTTTGTGTAGCATGGTTGCGGGTGTTCTCGAATGTGTGAATTTCAAGAAGCTTGAGAGTCCCCCACACTTGATTTTGTACCTGCATTTATTCAAAACTAGGTGGAAACAAAACAATGGCTCTACTGGCCTTACAAATCAGGGAGCCTGATCTATATTTGAAATTCAAATATTTTTGGTGTTTTTATGTTATGCAAATTATGTAAATTTTTATGGATTTTGTTCCATGGCAAACAAATCTTTCAAGGTAACTTAGTGGGGAGGTTAAAGAAAAATAAATGCATAACATGTTTTGGATACTTCCCTAGTGAAATTCCCCAAGCTTTGATCTTGCAAGTGGATGCAGAATTTGAGCTTGAGAGTGCCAAAAGATTTGTCCACTGTTCATCTTGCTTCATCGTGCAGATTTCTTCCTTGTGACTAAAGGTGTTGAATGTTGAAGATATGCTCGCCATCCATTAGTCATCACTTCATCCCTAAAAAAAGTTAGTTGACAACAAATACCCAAAGGACTATTTGAGACAATATCATTATTGCCTTCCGGTCAGTTGTTCACATCCATACTTAAAAACAGATTGGTCCTTAACATCGTTAAGCATAGATCCTGATTGCCATTATTTTAGTATTTCTTTTCAAGTAGTCTTTTTTTTCAAAATTTATTTTCACCACTTTCTTTTAAGCACCACTTAAACAAGGTTGAATTGCATCAACATGATCATAAGGAGGTTTTGCCATTTACTCAGAGTGAACCTTCAAAAGGTGATGTACCTCCTTGTATGTTGTGCAACATTGTTGCAGTGCATCCCATGCCTTGGTTGTAACACCCCATCCTCCAACACCGCACAGCGTCGCCCTTCCGTAGGGGCTCGCCCGCTTACACATAGCACCCTACTTACACTTTCGTCCTCGCTTCGTGTAAAAGGGTTAACCCGAAGGTGCTATGGCTGGAGGACAAAGGCTTATAAGCTGGTTCCACCCTTGCTCAACTAGCAATGTGGTACTAAACATGTGCACCTGCACTCATGGGCCACAACTGGGCCATATCCAAATTGGACCGGGTGTCACATTGGTTTATCTCCAATTTGAATCAAGCTTGACGACTTACCCGCTCAAATTTGAAAATTTTCCTACAGGGGTTAGTCCATATATACATCCAATATCTATAAAAGCATTACTCCAAGATTCATTAATCAAACTTGACACCATGCCTCATTTGATTAAAGAAGACCATTTTAATCTAAGCACCACACTTAAATTGAAAGGTCTATGAATGCATTGCGCATGTACATTCAACCAAGAGCATACTAGAATAGATAAAAGAAGCATGAGAACATGACCAAGCATTCTTCAAATGGAGATAACATGAGTTGGTACATAAATGGTGAACTTCGGGTTACCCCCCGGAAGAGCTTTGTTTAGAGTCAAAAGCAAGACAATCCACTTACCTTAGTATGCTTACTGCTAGCGTTGGATGACAAGTCTAGAATTGCCATTGCGGTAGTTCCTTTGCTCTTGGTGACGTCATGAATGGTGACGTGGTTGCATGTGGATAGCATGTGTGTGCTAAATGTTGGGATGCCCCAAACAAATAGCTGGCACGAATGCAAAAATACGAGCATGCAACAAATGTCTTTTCTCATGAAAGCATGTACAAGAACCAAGGATGCAAGGCAAGGTGGAGCCAGCAGGCATATGGGGACAACCGAGGTGCAATTACAGCTTGTGCACCTAGATGTCCTAATCCCACTAAGCCTCACCGGCTATATTTTTTTGTTTGTTTTTTAATGCAATCATGGTTGGGAAATAAATATGCCAACTAATTTAAAATGCATGAATAAAACAAATATGATGCGAGGTTGGAAACCCAAATGAATGCAAATCAAAACATAATATGCAAATTGTAAGAAACTCGAGGCCTGGCGTTTCTCAAAGTGCAAACTGATTAACCTTTTGAACTAAATGGCGTGGTGGGAGTCAGTTCCATTTAACCCTATTGATCAGTCTACCAACCACGTTTGGCAATTAACCGACCCTGTAGAGGCTGTAACGAGTTGGACTAGGAACCCGAATAGATAGGTGATGAAAGACTTCGCCACCCACCTAGACTAGGCACAGTGCCCGATTATAGTTCAAAACCGAGGAGCCACCCATTCAAAAAGAAGGCACAAGAGTTTGTTTGCAAATGATGTGCAACATGAATGCTTCAAAATACAAGGGATAATGCAAGAAAGGATACATGAACTAGCATTATCTATAAACCAAAGATAAAATTTGGCTTTAATGGAACTTGTCATGAGATACGTACAAACCTCCCCCAAACTTGGATTTTTGTGTCACTAGACAACAAAATCAAGTGTGTCTCGGCCTCCTTCAAGTTTTATTCCATTACCAAAACTTACCTTGGTGCTGCAGATGATGTAGCTCTCATGTTCTTAAGCATCGTACACTCGTCGTTTTTTTAGTTTCAACCTATAATGGTTAGCGACGAAAAATACCCGAGGGAGAACTTAACCGAAGAAGATGCTCTTGCTAGTGTTTTTTATGAAGCGGATGGGTAGTGATGAAAATGAAAGGTAAAGATAAATGAAATGATGTGATGGTATGGATGGGGATACATGAGCGAACTCAGTTTGGCACTAGTACAGCAACTGTTCCCCGGCAACGGCGCCAGAAAGCTTGTTGGCATTTTATACAACAACACCTAAATCTGCAAGCGTATGGATACCGATGTGGCTTTCACCTGAGAGTATTCCAGGGTATCGAATCCACAGGGAACGTGTGTGTACTAGTGATGGGTTAAGAACGACCAAGGACAATAGAAGTGATAAATGTGTAGAAGGTAGAGAGGGTTATTTCTAGGTAATTCTGGATAATCAAAGGATAGCTCAAGTCATTTACTAAATTACCTGCTTCTGGACGCCCAACCGTACTAGCCTCAGAAAGGGATAAGATGGGGACTAGGAAAGCCAAGCAATGATCCTACTACTCTCTAGTGCTGCTCACGTGGTGGACTACGTAGGCTGTCAGGCTGTCACTACCTGGGGCTACCACAACAAATCCGTGGCACTAGGCGCACTCCAAGGTATTCAAAAGACTAGACATCCCGTCTGCTCACTTAAATACTATCTTAGCTTTGCAAGTACTAAGACACTTATCACAGCAAGGAGCCCACAAGTAAATAAAGTAAAGCTTGAACTTAATTAAATATTAATCCAAAAATACAAAGTAAATACCCGCATCTGCCGAGGTACAAGAAGAAGAGAGGAGCCGACATCCTTGGCTTCTCCCGGACTCTCGCCTCACCTCTCACCTATCACTACATTGGATATTTGCCTTGAGCTTTGCCTCACTTTCTTGTGTGTTGAATGAGGGAGAGAGGTCCTCTATTTATAGTGGAGAGGAGACTTGGGGGAGTGGAGATCCTCCCCTTGATGCTAGGAAATATTCCCCCTCCATTCTCTCCTCTCCTTCCACCTGGCCACGGAACCAACCTCCTACGTCGGTTTGGGCCCCGAGGACTCGCGCGCTAGCTTCCTGGAGGCGATGGAGCGAAAAACCAGAGAAAACCGTGTAGTCTGGGTCAAAAACCGGAGGAGAACCGCATCTACAGAGCAGCTATATGTCGATGGGCAACAAAACCCGGACAAAACCGGCCAAAACCGACCGGCTCAGCTCCCCTAGACCTCATGGACTGCTAAACCAGGAAAAACCCTGTAGAACCATCCGTGAACCCCGCATGGACCACGCCTGGCTGTGCAAAACCGGCCGGCCAACCTCTCCAGGGCCGACACGTGCCCCGCGGGACTTCCCCCTTGCGCGCGCCCTGGCGCTGACCGTGGTGCTCCCAGGCCGCGTGGCTTGCGGGCCCTGCATGGGCCCCACTTGGGCTCCCGCATTGCCTCCCGCGAACAGAGGCGCTGGCCCTATTGGCCGCTTGCATGGAAGTCGGCCCCACCAGAGCCCGTGGGTTTGGCTGGCCGGTGAGCCCCACCTGGGCCAGGCGTCATGGAAGTCGGCCCCACCAGAGCCCGTGGGTTTGGCTGGCCGGTGAGCCCCACCTGGGCCGGGCGTCAGAATCAGCAGCGCTGATGTCATGCTGACATCGGCGCTGCCTATAAACTTCTCACTTCCATATCTTTTTATTCCAAACTCTGAAATACATGATTTATATATTCGTTTCGATCGTCTCGACGAGCTCTACACAATGGTGAATTCCTCTCTTACTTGTATGCTTTGTACTATATTTTTCAATTCTGATAACTCCTGTTGTACTATATTCCAAATTGGTCTTCTTCACCTGTCCTTTTGCAGCAAGATGTTGGCAGCTGATTGGCATCCAGTGGCAGCTTGGCACACCTTTTTTCCAAATGTTTGAGTTGGCCAAACAAGATTTTAATCACAACTTTTTCATGGAAATCTTCAACATTGCAGCCTGGCAAATCTGCAAGCAAAGAAACGGCCTCATATTTGAAAGGTGCCCAATTAGTATCAATCTTTGGAAAAGAAGTTTCCAGGAGGAATGCCTAAACCAAGCTCATAGGATGAAAAGCTCTCTTCAGTCCCGTTTCCTCTGTTGGGTCGACTCCTCTGTACCGCTCCTTTAACTTCTTTTAGTCTCTCTTTCCCTACAGTTTCAACAATTTTAGTTGATGTATAGCTTTAGTTGTGTATTTGTCTTTCTTGTTTGGTTCATCTCCCTGCTTGTAAGTATTTCGTCCCTCTTACTATTTTGATAATAAAATTTCACTGCAGGGGCTTCCCTCGCCGTGTTTAGTTCAAAAAAAGGGTGAACACCATGAAAATTAGAAGTACTTATTCGTTTGACACACATATATGTTGCTAATTTTAATTAATGTTTACATACAACTATGCATGTACAGGATGCCTACGAAATAACACTACGAGAAAACTTGCTATCCGTCACCCCCCTAACCCACATTGGTACCTGTCTTTTAAGACCCAGTACCAAAGGGGGGTCATTGCTGCCGGGTCTAAACTTGGTAGGCCCCGAGGACCCTTTGGTACCGGTTGGTAACACCAACTTGTATCAAAGCGTAATTCAAAAGGAAAGCATGTGGGACTTGGTCAGCTGTGGTGTGTAGGTGAGATGGTAAGGAAGCAACACGCAAAGCAAGAGGTCGTGGGTTTGAACCCCACGCGCCGCACGCGCGTATTTTCGTGCGAAAAATCGTGTGTGGGAGCCTCCCAGGGATTAAAATATTTTTTTGACTTACCGGGTCGTGTTATGACCTGGTACCAAAGACCCCCTTTGGTACCGGGTCTATAACCGGTACCGATGGCCGGTGCCTTTTGTCTCGGTTGCGCAGTACCGGTTGTAGAACCGGTACCTATGAGGGTTATGACCTGGCACCGATGGCGAGTTTTCCAGTACTGTAAGAAAGCAAGTTATTGCTCAATTATTAACATACAAGGAGAATGAATGCGAAGACAACATGCCTACCGGTGTTCGAGACTTTATCAAGTGTATCAATACTAGAGTGCTTCCGTCTTGCTGTTTGGCAGTACGTACCTCGGTGGCAGTAAGTACACTATATTTTTTAAGAAAAATGGAAAATGTTTTCCGGCCTCTACACCAAGTGTACACAGCCTCCAGATTATTACAAACTTTCAGCATCTCCCACTGAATCAAAATAGGAAACCAAAACGATATAATTTAATCTAGACAAAGCCTATTATTATGTTTCCATCCATGGTCGGCGAACAACTCTAAGGCTACAACCTCCAAAGATGTACTCATCGTCCTGAATAGATCCTTTGTCTTCTCGTCACGCTGCAGTAGCGACCAGAACCGCAGCCAATAGATTCCCCTAAAAATTGCCTGCATAGATGATGAATGTTTGACATTATCAAAAACAATATCATTTTGACAACGCCAAATAGCCCAGCACATCGCAGTAGCCCCATCCAGAATAATTTTCTTTTCTTCTAGATTATAGTTTAGAAGCCAATTCCCTAACATATGAGATACTGATTTGGGTGGGTCGATCCCAGTAGCAATATGAACAGCCCTCCAGATTGTCTTTGCATGATGGCAATCAAAAAGGAGGTGTTTAATTGATTCATTACAGTTACAATAACAACACTTCTGACTACCTTTCCAATTCCTCTTTGCTAAATTATCCTTGGTTAGAATTACCCCTCTCTATAGGTACCAAAGAAATATCTTAATCTTTAGATGAATTTTTAGTTTCCAAATTAATTTATGTTGGAAGGGGACATTTTGGTTAATCAAATGCTTATACATCGACCTGACCGTGAATTGTCCGGTCTGGTTGAAGTACCATCTGAAGGTGTCCCTCCCAGGGTTCAAATTAATATTGGTTATATGTGCTACTAGACGGATCCATTCATCTAACTTATCACCCACCAAAGCTCTTCTAAAGGACAAATTCCATGGCCTCGAATCCATCACATCTGCTACAGTAGCGTGTGGATGGTGAGCAATGTTATATAAAGTGGGGTAAGCCTCTTTGAATGGCTGAGTGCCTGCCCATGAGTCTTCTCAAAATCTCGTTTGTGTTCCGTCATTTACATTGAAAGAACCACAAGTCAGGACCTTATCCTTAATTTTCATAAGTTCTTTCCAGAAATGTGAATCATTCGGTTTGGGTTGAACTTGTGTTAGAGATTGAGAACTTAAATATTTGTTCCTAATCAAGGATTGCCAGGTCCCTTCTTTATTAAGCAGTTTAATTATCCATTTGCTTAACAAATATCTATTCTGGACCTGTAAGTCTATTATACCAAGTCCTCCTTGATCCTTGGGTCGGCATATGATGTTCCACTTTGCCAGACGATATTTTTTTTTGTCTTTATCGCCTTGCCAAAAGAAACAAGATCTATAATAATCTAGTTTCTTGAGCACTTTTTTTGGGATTTCAAAGAAGGATATCATAAACATGGGTAAACTACTAAGAACTGAATTTAGGAGGACTAATTTGCCTCCATAAGATAGATGTTTAGCTTTCCAACAACTCAACTTCTTTTCAAATCGCTCTTCGATAATTCTCCAATTTATATTCAAGAGCTTTCTATGATGCATAGGTATCCCCAAATATCTAAGTACGCTATATGCGTAGGTGTCTGAAAGGCTGTTAACTGTTCTTACATGCATCCAATTTCTATATCATTTCTCATGTTGGATGTGATTAGATGGTACTGCTACTTATATCTGTCTATCTCCCATACTCCCTTGCTCAGTTAGGATTTAGGATGGCTGGGTCTTGCACTACTGTCTCTCTCGATGTGTTCATGTGGTGGCCAAAAATGACTGAACCTCACTAATTGGTGCTTTGGATAGCCCAGTAGTGGTAAGCTTTGAATTTGCTGCTAAGTTTTGTCTATCAGTCTATGTTGTAAAAAGACTATTTTTAACATAGCTCAGCAGTGATGTTGGATATTTGGAAGCGAAGAAAAATCTTATTGTTTCCACAATACAGCTTGAACTAATGTCACACGAAAATTGTGGTGTTCACTATGTATCCCTGCATGCCCCTAAATATTAGTATTTAAATAAGTTTCTGAATTCCCATTTGCACCATTCCATCAGTTGATGCAAATTCAATTTTCTCGCAAACCGTATGGGTGGTGGCACATCGTTGGCATCGACGAAAAGAAAACACTGTGTGACATAGGAAGGAACAATGTATGTGCGACGACGGAGCCGTGACTGTCGTTGACAAGGATACAACCGAGGGTGCAGGTTTCTAAAGGGCATTGGTACCCATGGTTGCCGCTGGGTGCACCAACAGATGGTCAAGAAGGCAAGGACTCCTACTGCAGTGGCACACCGATGGACATGGAAATGAAACGAGCGAATTAGAAGCGAGAAAATAACACGAGCATTTATGCTTGTAGTAGTAAAAACTCCATACACATATCATATTACTGAATCTTCGCCCATGCTTGGCAAAGATATCTATAACTGGTCTCCATGTTAGCATGACATCTTTATGTGCCGGCGGGCGTCAATTTGAGAGCCTTTTTTTTTTTTTGCCCACCAGGCAATGTGCCCACCGAAAGGCTTGGCCATCGGATGGGATATGGACAATGGAGATTCATCCGGATAACTTAACAGACGCGGACGGCCGACGACACGGGTTTCCAAAAGTCATGATGGGGTATAGCCGTATAGCTCTGATCCATTCCTACTTCTTTGTCGTTTCAGGCTCACGGGTTTCTAAAAGTCATGTGAGCAGCACTGCAGCACCCGTGAGGCCCTGATCAGTTCCACCGGTAAATTGACAAATCGGCAAATTTTAATGTTTATCAAAGGAAATCTTACATGTATAGAGTATTAAATGTGTGTTAATGATAAAATTCATTCCATAACCCCCGGTAACTTTGCGAGACGAATCTAATGAGTCCAATTAGGCCATGATTAGACAACATCGTGCAACATTAAACAATCTCTAATGACAGATTAATTAGGCTTAATAGATTCGTCTCGCGATTTCCCGTCCATCCGTATAGTTAGTTTTATAATTAGATCATGTTTAGTCCTCCTAATCTTCGATTTAGAATTGCTACAGTAAATTTCGCCAACACTCTCTCTCTCTGCTGCCGTTCAGATTGGATTTTTCAAAGTCTTCTTTGCTACTTGTTTTCTCTTCTTGTAACATTAGAAAATAACTTCTGCTCGTTGTTTTCTAGCAAATAATTTTATCTAAAAATAGGCCCACTCCAAAATGATTTCACTGTGGACAAATCATGTTTCAATTTGGAATATTTCTTTTATGTAATTCCAAATTGCATCCAAGTGAAGATCACCTTTGTGAGGCACAATTATTCTCTGGATAAAGCTCTGGTTAGAGGCGCAATTATTTTTCTGCAAATGTTTTTTTGCTTGTACCAGTCTCCTAGATCCTGAACTCCAAATGCCATTGTTGTGTTTCTTGTCAGATTTGTTGGTGTGATTCTTGTTTGATGCTCTTTGTCAGATTGTTGGCTGCCTGTTGGGGTCAAAAACAAAGAGAAATTGGATGAGAGAGGATGAGCGAGAACACAGTGGAAATGGAAGAACAAGACAAAAGACCATCGAGTACTCTAACTGAAACGCACTAACAGAGACAAACGGAGCTGGGTGCAGGGCACCTGCCCATGTGGGCACCAAATGTTTTCCGGTCAAACATGTACCCCTGACAACTTCATGTCCAGCTCGAGCTAAGGCCACTAACGCCTGGTCAAAGATCTGAGCTCATTAGCATAGTCCTACAGTAGCTAGCCACGCTTTGCATGCTTCGCTAAACCTGCTTATCTGAACACTATCGACATCTGCTCTTTTCCCTGAACTATGGGTATGCTGATCGCAACATCGATAATTCTAAGTGCCAGTCTGCCCGAAGGGGTAAATGTCTCGATGAATACAAGGCCGTTTTGGATTTCACGTGATGCCGGCTTTTCGCTCATGCGGATCGGACCAAGTCCGAGTATTTGCGGGGGAACCTGAGGGACTGTTGCAGCATAGGAACTGGAAACGAGGAAAAGGTCCATCATTTTCTTCCTCGTCATATCCGTCAGATAACGAGGCATCCTCCTATTTATACTACATACACCACTCGACTCGATCACGAGTCACAGACGCTGACCTCACCGGACATCAGTTACCGGCTCCAGCTAATATGGACAGCTCCCGCTACCTTGTTGCTGCTCTGCTTCCCCTCGTCCTCTGCCTCAACCTCGGCTCCCTCCGCTCCGGTTCCGCCTCGTCCATCAGCACCGGCACCCCTGACGGCTCGGAGCTCTGGGGCTACGTCGAAGTCCGGCCAAGTAATCAAAGATTACATTGTTGTTATTGTTATAGCAGCAGATCACTGCGCTTCGCCGGCTGTTTTAATCGCTGTGCTTTATTTCTTGGTCGCAGAGGCGCACCTGTTCTGGTGGTACTACAGAAGCCCGCAGCGGACGTCGACGCCAGCAAAGCCGTGGCCCACGGTCCTCTGGCTTCAGGGCGGCCCCGTATGCGCGCACGCACTTCCTTAATTTCTCTATGCCCATTTTACTTTCGGAACATGGCATGAGCACGGAGAGAATTAGACTTTTAGTATCGGGCTTCGCCAAAATGATACCCAAGGTGCGGGCTCCGCCAGAATGGTACCTGAAGCATTGCGGCCTCGCCATTTCAATAATTTTCAGAGAATTTCTCCCCACGGCCCACGCGTATATGTCATCGGGTGGAAAAGAAGTGTTAATCAAGTCAGTAGCCCAGGCCATTCCAACATATGTTATGGGAGTTTTCAAGCTTACTGCAGGCTATTGTGAGGATTATATGAAACTCATTAGAGACTTCTGGTGGGGCAATGAGTCAAATAAAAGGAAGGTCCATTGGGTTGCATGGGACAAGATGATACTCCCCAAACAGATGGGAGGGATGGACTTCAAGGACCTGAAGCTGTTCAATCAAGCATTGCTCGCTCGGCAAGCATGGCGGCTAATTCTCTATCCTAGCAGCCTATGTGCTCAGGTTCTAAAAGCTAAATATTATCCATATAATGACTGGCATAATCTAGTAGCTAGACTTTTAGATGTAAACCTATAGGAGGGTAGAGATACCTTTAGCTGGTCCTTTCATGCTAACGGGTCTTTTTTCGTGCGTTCCATGTATAAACATTTGATTAACAATGGGATAAGAGTTACAAAAGAGATCTGGTGTGCCCAGTTACCTCTGAAGATCAAGATCTTTATGTGGTACTTGAAACAGGGTGTAGTGCTTACAAAGGACAATCTCGCTAGAAGAAATTGGAATGGTAGTAAGACTTGTAGCTTTTGTTGCGCTAACGAAACTATCCAACACCTTTTTTTCGAATGTGCATATGTTAGATTTTTGTGGCGAGCAGTACATATTGTGTTTGGGATTCTACCACCATCAAGCTTTGAGAATTTATTTCATCAATGGTTAGATTGTGGAGGGCAAAATCCAAATGTACACTTACTAATCGGAGCAGCCGCCTTTTGTTGGGCCATCTGGCTCACAAGGAATGATGATGTTTTTGACAAATGCCAACCAAAAACTTTTATGCAGGTCCTTCTCAGGGGAACATACTGGCTTCGACATTGGGCACAGTTGCAGCACAGTGAGGATGCAAAAGAGGTGATAATAATGGCATGCCGATCACTGGAGACATCGGCATTTCATTTTTTTTCTTCCCATGGATGGCCTTTTAGTTTACGGATTGGCTTTTGTTGCTCTGTTTTTGATAAACTTGTGTGGATGGTGCATGTAGTGATGGTCTACTACGTGTAATAATGTGTGGACTGATTCCCCCTAACAAAGGGATGAAGCCGGAACTCTTTCCATTATTAAAAAAAATCCATATGGTGAACTATTTGATACTGTATTCCTAGCAGATACCTCGCCATCCTGGAAAGGAATTGAACACGGCCTAGAGCTACTAACAAAGGGATTGATATGGAGAATCGACTGTGGAGATAAAGTGCAAATTTGGAGGGACAATTGGATCCCTAGAAGCACCAGCCTTAAAGTGACAGGGATGAGGAGGCACTGCAGAGTACGATGGGTGGCGCAACTCATTCGCCCAGGTTTGAGAGAGTGGAATACTGAGGTGAAAAAACACATCTTTCACGCACATGATGCAAAAGAAATACTCAGAATCAGATTGCCAGAACAGCCCATAGAAGACATGATAGCCTGGCATTATGAGAAGAATGGCTTGTTTTCAGTACGCAGTGCATACAGGTTGGCCATGCAAGAAGTTTTAATCAAATGGAATTGGACATCCACTAGCTCATCCAAGGAAGGTGAGCGAAAATTGTGGGCGAACCTCTGGTCAACTCTAGTCCCAGAAAAGGTTAAGATTTTTGCATGGAGGCTAGAAAATAATGGACTAGCAACAATGCAAAATAGAGAGAGGAGAAATTTAGAGGAGGATAGCACATGCAGGTTGTGTGGTACTGAAGAGGAATGTGCTTTTCATGCAGTAGTGTCCTATACCAAGGCCAAAGCATTGCGTAGAGAACTAAGAAAGGAATGGACATTGGTGCCAGAGGAGATTATTACTAACTCAGGACCAGATTGGCTCCTCCTTCTTTTGGAGAAAATCAATGTGGATCAAAGAACACATATTCTACTTCTCTTCTGGAGGTCATGGCATTTGCGCAATGATGCTGTTCATGGGAATGGTACCGCGTCAGTGGTCGGATCAGCTAGATACCTCATAAGCTACTTGAGCTAATTAGTGAACATCGGCCATGGAATTGTGCAAGACACAAAAGGTAAACGACCCATCATTCAAAGCTGGTCACAACATAAGAGAACAAGAAAGGCGCAGCATGAAGAAAGGCCAAAGGATGCATGGCGGCCTCCACCTGAAGGCTAGGTCAAACTAATTGTGGATGGTGCTTTTCAAGAATCAGGTGAGGCAAGTGTGGGTGGAATTATTAGAGATCATAATGGGGAGATGATCCTTTCAACTTGGCGTATCTTCCATCACTGTGCTTAGCTTCAGCTGAGGAGGTAGAAGCTCTAGCGTGTCGAGAAGGAGTGAGACTAGCAGCAGAATGGGTAAGATTGCCAACAATCCTTGAGTCAGACTACTCTAATGTGATAGTGTTGACGGTCCATAAACGTGCCAATTGTGAACTGCAAGCGCACGGACCATCGTAGCTTTTCCCTTAGAGTATTCCCCCAATGTTTATCAATCCGTGGATCGACAAAGAACTACCTAGAGTTTTCTATCAAGCTAACAGATCTAATCCCAATATTAAGCGTAGATTGCATATGAAGGTAAACCAAATATATATGAGTGAAGTGTAGGGTTGATCTCATCTGAAAGTGTAAGCAAAGATAACATAACCAAGGTTAACGAAGGCCTAATCATCTCTAGGTACAGCTCTTAGTCAAAAGATGATCAAAACCATAGATTGCATCTCTACCAAACGTACCCGAGTCTTCTCTCCGAAAGGCGGCTCGCAAGCAGCCTACTTTCCAATGGTCACCGCCGCGAGGTGCGTGCCAATGCCTAAGGTTCCCCAAAGCTTTACCCCAAACAACTAGCAAGTGCTCGACGAGCTTCCTCTTGTAGTGGCTGCAGCAACTCCCATCGTACTCGCCATTGATCTAAATCAACATCACGTCGTCGCTAGAACTTTTCCCTCCCACATGCTATCACCACACCGAAGTAATCTATGGACTAGCTAGAACGCGCTACTTCAATGTATCCGCAAGATATGGACTAATCACCACGATTAGATCTAATCTTACTAAGAACACACGGCGGCCGCACATATGAATATAAAGCATCCAAAGAAGTAGACCAAGGTTGAGACAACTAGAATAGAGATTAGATTGATATCAGCATCGTGTATGTACATACCCCAATGAATCTTGGGGTTCGACTCCTGAGCTCCGCCATTGGCACATCCGCGCAGGGAGGCCATGGCGGCTAGGGTTGGCCTAGGCCATGCCCTAGGTACCTTCGAAGACTTGCAGTGACCCTCGTCTTTCTTTGGTGTATGCCCTAGTTTTCGCCAACTTCTGGTGGATGGATGTGCGTAGCTCCTGGCATCGGGGCTATAAATAGTCCGAGGAAACCCTAGCTCGAAGGAGAGGCCGAGGCGGCAAAAAAAGGGGCTAGGCTGGCCGGCCTAGGGCCTTTTTGGCCCGCCTCGGTCCCATCTTTTGCGTGCAAGCTCCTTGATCCTCCAGGAATTGATTTGCCAATGCATGTGGGTATTTGACGTCGGTTGCTTTGGGATAAGATTGGGTCTTGATAACTTTCCAAATGTCTTCCTGATTCGCCTTGATCCCGAAGTCATCCGACCTTATCTTCAAGTCTTTGCCCTTCCACATTCTTGGAGGTTGATTCACCATAGATGAGAGCGAATGAAATTCGAGTCGTATTAGGTTTTGGCCTTCATATTCCTCCATGCTATGCATAACCTTGGTCTTCATCCAAAAGTACTCATCTATAGCTCAAAAACCTGCGTAAACCAAAATCCTCCAAAAATACATGCATATGCAAAAACGGGGTTATTTCAAGTGCCAAGTGGTGGGTTAGTATATAAATTGGTCCCAAAACACCACTTAATTAGCACTAAAAAGGTGTCGCTAACGAGCATCAACAATTCCCCCATGCTTAAACCTTGCTCGTCCTCGAGTAAGTCCAGGATCTTTGCTTAACTAGGAAATTAGCGTTACCTTTCAATGTCTTCCCTCCACTTAGTTATATACAACAAGACACATTGCTGTCAAGTATTTAGCATTTAAAGTTCAAGTTGTGACCGGCTACTTTTCATTATGAAAGATAGACTAGCAATAAAGAACAAGCCACAATAATAATAAATGCAATGCTCTTGAACTTAAGCGAACTTTAGACCTTTACCTTGTTCCATCGTGAAGAGTTTTCAAAAAGATGCATATCCAACATAAGTGAGATTCTCTTGCAAAAGCTCATGGAAACACTCATCTCATCAAGTCGCTCAAGCCTATACTAGATCGTTGAATATTCTACTCATATATGAAAGTGGAAGGCTTATGTAGAGCTTGGTAGGTAAAAACAATCCTAGTAAAACATTATATCTCAAAGATTGTCAAACTAAGAGAGAGATCTATTGGAATTACCGAGACTAGTCAGAAAGGCCATTGAGAATAAATGTTCGAAAGAGAGAGGGATGAAACATACACATTTAGATAGGTGGACATGTGCAAATGGCAAGAGGATGATCCCGAGGCACAAATGAAGTCCTCGTTATCGGATT
>CM014273.1:35219634-35244326 GCA_004135705.1 Alloteropsis semialata
TCGCTCCGTCATCTTCCCGGACTCCGTCAAGGACTGCGCCACGCATCTTGAAGGAATCAGCTTCCTCACCGAAATCCACTCCGCCGCCTCCAACTCCACCACGACGCCCGGCGCCCCCACGCCGAACAGCTCCGCGCTGACCTCATCGCCGATCTCTTAATCGGTCATCGCTCCGCTCCAGCAGCAACTCGCCTCGGTTACCATCGACGATCAGGCTCTGGGCCTGACTGCTCGCCAGAGAATCCCGCCCCCAGACGAGCTCCTCGCCGGGTTGGACTGTGTCCAGAACACCATCGCCGAGTGCATCTCCATGTCGGAGGAGGCCCTGGGCCGACCCCGCAAGTCGCTCCCTCTGGGGCTGCGCAACACTACGTCAATCTACTCGGCCCAACTCCGGGAAGATATGTCTCAGATCCAATCTGAGATTCTACCCAAACCCACCCAGTCCCCGGACTGCGGGGAGTTCCAGGTTGCTACAAGCGTGCTCTTGCCGGCTCCAGCCAACACGAGCAATAATTCAAGCTACGCCACGCCTCCCGGGCGTGAAGTCTTCGTTTCTGAGGATTCTGCAACTCAGGACGGAGAGACCGACTTGGCCAGGGATTGCCGACTGGAGCAAAACGTTGGCCGAGCCCGACGCCGTGCCGAAGAAGCCACCCTGCCCCAGGCAGCGGCAGGAAACCCTGCAGCCGCCGCAGCGGCCGGAAACCCTGCAGCTGCTGCAGCTGCCGGAAACCCAGCAGCCGCCGGTGAACCTGCAGCCGCTGCAGCTGCTGGAGGGATCCCTCTGGGGGCCCCGCCAAGACAACGACATCCGCCTCGGGGCCCTCACGGGGTCAATCCCCAGAACCTCGACGGAGCATTCGCCCGGGTGCTGTTCCGCGCGCCCCAAGCTTACGTCGCTGCCGCATTCTTCGAGCTGGGAAACATGCCCGACACCCCTGAGGTGCAGCGTGCCCGAGCTCAGTTGGAAGCCACCCAGGACCAAATCGAGCGATCGTATCGCGCCAGATCCCGATCTGAGCGATCTAACTCGGCTCGCTCTTTTGGCCATCATTCTTCAAGCCGCCGTTCTGCTCATAGCAGATCGGATCGGAATCAGCCTCTCCAGAGGAACCCCCTACTGCCCGTCGTCGACGAAGAGGTGGCCCAGAACCACCCCGAAGAAGAAGAAGAAGAAGAACGGCGTAATCCGCGCAATGCGGATCCTCATCGTGAGCGCTACCAGGACCGGCGTGACAGGCGCCAACGGCATCACCGACCCGATGATCTCTGTGATCGCCTAAGGGACTACGCCCGTGACATCCGCGCCGAACTCGACGCTCGGCACCAAGAACGTGACGCAGCCGAGCTCGAACGTCACGAGCGGTATGACCGGGACTACGGCCGACCTGACCGCCAGCCAGTGGAAGAGGCAGGTGACGCTGTAGCTGAAGAAGACGAGCACCGCGTCGTTCACAAGCTCATGGAGCGTGAGCAGTACGACTCACGGTACGGCCCCCCGCGGGACGACCGCCGCCAATGGCGCGATGATGCTCGGCCCCGAGCCGACCAAGCCCGACCTCCTCGCCACGACCATCGAAACGACGAGGAGGAGATCTTCGACGGCTTTGCTGCCTTCTCCGCCCGACTCCGCGCCATCCGCTAGCCCGAGTCCTTCAGACCGGCCCTCGTTGAGAAGTTTGATGGTCGCTCTGACCCCAAGCTCTGGCTCAAGACATACCATACAGCGGTCAAAGCTGCCCATGGTTCCAATGACCAGGCCGCCGCCTACTTCCCTGTGATGCTAGGCAAAGAAGCGCTCCTATGGCTTGAGGGCGTCCCCCGGGACACCATTGATAGCTGGGCAGACCTCTGCCATGCCTTTACCAATAATTACCAGGCAAGCTACACTTGGCCAGGCACCAGATTCGACCTGGACAACATCAAGCAAAAGAAAGCGAAAGTCTCCAGGACTACATCGACCATTTCTTCGATAACCGGAACAAGATCACCGAAATCGAGGATTGGGACATCATTAACGCATTCCGGCGAGGCCTTATCGACAACCAGTTGTTTTGCACACTATTCAAAACCAACCTTGTCACGGTCTCTGACCTGATGGAGGTGGTCAACTTGGAGGTCTGGGCCGACCAAGCTGAGCAGGCCCAGTTCAAGAACAAGCAGAAATGCCCAGAGAACAACGACCGGGTTGAAAACTCAAAGCGCCATGAGCCACTGCACAGACGCAAGACTGGCCCTGAGCCCCTTGTCGCCCTAGCAGAAGAAGAAGGCCGGCAAGAACCCAGGTTCCTTGCCGAAGAGTTCCACGATACACTGAATGATCAGTGTCCTTTCCATAAGGACGCAAAGCACAATCTCCGTGATTGTCATGCGCTGCTCAAAGAACTCGGCGTCCTGCCACCGACCAAGAAGCAACGCTTTAACAATAACGGTGGCCGCTACAACAACTACCGCCGTGACGGCTACAACGGTGACCGGTGGGACGACTACCGCTGCAGAGAAGACCGCGACCGCCGCGATGATTACCGACGCGGCGAGCGCGACCGCGATGCCCCGGCTCGCAGGGACGATCAACGTTGCCACGATGATGAACGCCGACCACCACCACCACCGGAAGCCCCCAGGCGGGCTGCCAATGGCGACTTCCAGCACGCCGACCGCCAGGTCAACGTCATCATCGGGGGGCTCGGCGCCTTCCCAGATCGGCGCAAGGGCAAGCTCCACATGCGTGAAGTGAAGATGGTCTCCACCAAGCTGGTGGAATACCTCCAGTGGTCGGAGATGCCCATTACCTTCAGTGCGCCGACCACTGGGTGTATCTCCCCGAGCTAGGGTCCTACCCACTCGTCGTCGCTCCGGTCGTTGAAAGGGTCCTCCTCTCCAAGGTCCTGGTCGACAGCGGGAGTGCACTAAACATCATCTTCACCAGCACCCTCAACAGCATGGGGTTCAACTACAGTAGGCTCCTGAGCGCCGAAGATCCATTCTTCGGCATTGTACCAGGAAAAGCTTCCTACCCGATAGGAAGAGTCGCCCTGCCGGTCACGTTTGGCACGGCTGACAACTACCGAACGGAGTTCCTGTACTTCGAGGTGGCCGACTTCAAGAGCTCCTACCATGCCATCTTTGGCAGGCCCATGCTGGCCCAATTCATGGCTATTCCGAACCACACATACCTGGTTCTGAAGATGCCCGCGCCCAATGGCATCCTCTCCATCCGTGGAGACATCAATACCTCCTTCAAGTGCGACGGGGAGGCCATCAAGATAGCTGAGCTGTACCAGCAACTCGGCAATGCCACCTTGCTGGCGGAAGAAGCCCCAAGGCAACAACCAGCGAGCCTGTCCTCCCGGAGTAGAAGCAGCAGCCCACGGTGCTGACACCTGCGGACGCCCCCAAAGCGATTAGCTTGGGACTCGACGACCCCTCCAAGACGGCCCTCATAGGGCCAGGGCTCACTCCTAAATAGGAAGACGTGCTCACCTCCTTCCTCCGGGACAACTGGGACATCTTCGCATGGAAGCCATCAGACATGCCGGGTGTTCCGAGGGAGAAGGCTGAGCACTCCTTGGATTTGAGCAAGAACGCGAAGCCCTCTAAGCAGAACCTACGCCGATTCACTCAAGATCGTAAGGAGGCCATTAGAGTAGAATTGAATAAGCTCCTAGCTGCCGGTTTCATTAGAGAATGCAAACACCCCGAGTGGCTTACAAACCCTGTACATGTAAAGAAGCAATCCGGTCAATGGAGAATGTGCATTGACTACACGGATCTCAACCGCTACTGCCCTAAACACCCCTTCCTTCTTCCGCGAATTGATCAAGTCGTCGACTCTACGTCCGGCTGCGTGCTACTTTGCTTTCTAGATTGCTACTCGGGTTATCACCAGATAGCCCTGAAGACGTCCGACCAGGACAAGACGGCGTTCATCACCCCACATGGCATCTATTGCTACAAGACGATGACTTTTCGGTTGAAGAACGCCGGTGCCACGTACCAGAAGGCCATCCAAGGTTTGCCTACAAAGCCAGATCGCTCGCAACATGGAGGCTTACGTAGATGATGCCGTCGTCAAGACATACGACGCCGACTCCCTTATCGTCGACCTCCAGGAGACCTTCACCAACTTGCGCCGCTTCAGATGGAAGCTCAACCCCACGAAGTGCGTATTCGGGGTGCCGTTAGGAAAGCTCCTGGGCTTCCTGCTCAGCCAACGCGGCATTGAGGCAAACCCAATCAAGCTGGATGCCATACGCAACCTCAAGGAACCCAAGTGCAAGAAGGATATCATGAAGTTCATGGGAATGATGGCGGCCCTGAGCTGGTTCATCAGCAAGCTCGGCAAGAAGGGACTCCCGTTCTTCAAGATCATCAAGAAGGTGGACAAGTTCGAATGGACCCCTGAGGCTAGCACGGCCCTGGCCGACCTCAAGGAGTTCTTAGTCACACCCCCGGTACTCACGGGTCCGACCCCCGGGGAAGAGCTACTGCTATACATCTTGGCAACTACTCATGTAGTCAGCACGGCCCTGGTCGTCGAGCGACCAGAAGAAGGCCACCCATACAAGGTCCAACGCCCTGTATACTTCATCAGCGAGGTACTCAGCGAGTCCAAGGTCCGGTACCCCCATCCTCAGAAGCTGCTCTACGCACTCCTGATCACCGCCAAGAAGCTACGCCACTACTTCCAGGCCCACATCATTCGAGTCATCTCGAACTTTCCCCTTGGAGCCATCCTCCACAACAGGGACGCCAACGGCCGCATAGTCAAGTGGTCTGTCGAACTCGGCGAGCACACCATCAACTTCGAGCCACAGGAGGCCATCAAGTCCCGGATACTGGCCGACTTCGTGGCCGAGTGGATAGAGATCGATGCTCCGACCCCCGCCTGTGGGATATGGGTACCCCTGGGCCAGCCTCGACCCTCGGGGACTCGGCGCTCTCGACTCCGGTCAATGGGTCTCCGGACTCGGCCAGCCTCGACCCTCGGGGACTCGGCGCTCTTGACTCCGGTCAATGGGTCTCCGGACTCGGCCAGCCTCGACCCTCGGGGACTCGGCGCTTTTGACTCCGGTCAATGGGGTCTCCGGACTCGGCAAGCCCCGATCCTCGGGGACTCGGCTCTCTCGACTCCGACCAACAGGTCTCAGAGTTCGGTGCCTTGACACGTTGCCAAGAAGATTCTGTAATTTGTTACTACGGAGCGAACCTACGACGCCTCTCATGACCCCTGGGTCCAGGGACACAGATGTTGCGTTTATAAGCAATAAAAAGGAGAAAAGATTCAATACAAGGATCACAAAATTACAAAGGGAGCCGGTCATATGCCGATTACAAGAATCAAACACATCGACCGTCAAGATGACGGCTTGGGGCACTCGTCCCTGCGCCTAGTGCTGCATCCGAAGCAAGCTTGGCCCACATGAGCTCGTCGCAAGCTCTCTTGTAGCACCACTGCAGCCGTCGACGAGACAGCACCAACAGAGGGTTGACAGCGAATGCCTCCGGGTATCCCTTGCTCTACAAAGCATTTCACCCCGCATGGCCCTAGTCACATGGGAATGCAGGGGTGAATGGGCGAGCATTCAGATGCTGATCAACACCTCTGGATCTTCGCAAGCACTCTTCTAGCACCAAACTACTAAGTCCCCATGGTTCTTCCCCGGAGGATGAACCCACCACATAGTCCCCAACATATTCAAGCAAAGCGGTTGCTATGGCTACTTTCCGATAACTACAAGGCCCTGAGCCTCGATACCTATTTATAGCCCCGTGCTATACAAACGCATGTGACTCTGGTCGCACTGTTCAGCGCGTGAGCCCTGTACCACGCAGCAGCTCCTTGTGAGTCCAATGCCACGCAGCAACTCCTCGTGAGCCCCGTGTCATGCAGCAGCTCCTTTCTTCGGGGCGCTCAGTCCGCCCTTATCACCTTCAGCTTCATCCGGCCACGGGATTGCCCTGTGCATCCACGTGAATACTATTTTCGTCGTTATTTGGCGAGCTTATCCTTTGGGCGGCCTGACTGCCCCGACGCTTGGAAATCATTCTCTTTTGACCATTAGCCCGACTTTTCTAGTCGGCCCAATGCTCGGGGACTACTCCATATGGAGGGCTCCTTGTGTCGCCCTCCATATGCCCCATTAGGATGTGTCACTTTCCCCAAGTGGTGCAGCTCCTCGGCGCCCGACTCGGCCACGACTCGGTGCTACATCACTCGAGGCTTCGCCCCGGGTCTGCCCAGGGTCATCCCCGGATGACCTACGGTTTTCTTTTTTGAGCACCGCCCACCCTTGTGCCGGCCTGCCGACCAAGGCGCTTCAGCCGACCTTGATGGCTTCACTTCTTCATCAACAGTACGACACGCGCCCGCACGTTGCTCGGGGACTTGTGGGATATGGGTACCCTTGGGCCCACTACCGACCGGATAACCAGTCGGCCTGGTCCCACGTCTGACAAGGTTGTGGGCCGACTCTAGGCCGGCCCCACAAGGATCCTCGACTTGATGGACAAGATTGGAGAAGACATAGCCCACAAGGTATTCGGCGATATCCTCAGATCCCGCCCGGAGATCACGACAATTATGTTGTAACCGACTTGGATTAGTTTCCTGATTTGAGCCGGATGATAATTAGAAATAACCGACTTGTAAACCCTAGGCCGTCAGCCTATATAAGGTGGCCTAGGTCGACCCCCTCATTCATTCAATTCCTAGCTACCAGATCCCCCATTGTAACCAAGAGTTCGCCGTTGTTCTCCGGAACGTGCCGAGCAGATCAATACAAGACCCCGAGCACAGGACGTAGGGTATTATACCTCTGGGTAGCCCGAACCTGTATAATCCCTGTGTCCCTGTGTTACCTCGAGCTCCCTAGTCCAGCGATCTCCCTTTGCCTACAAATCAACCATCTGGGTACCCCCGGGTGGACTGCCGGACGATAACTCCGACACCGCCGAGCGGCCGGAGCACTGGAAGATGTACTTTGACGGCGCCCTCAACCTTGAGGGAGCCGGCGCAGGGGTGCTGTTCATCTCCCCGGATGGGCAGCACATGAAATACGTTCTCCAGGTACACTACAAAGCCACCAACAATGGAGCCGAGTACGAAGCCCTCATCCATGGTCTCCGGATCGCGGTGTCGCTTGGCATCAAGCGGTTGATGTGCTATGGTGACTCAAAGCTAGTCGTCGAACAAGTCAACAAGAATTGGGACATGACCAAGGAAACCATGAGCGCATACTGCGCAGAGGTACGCAAGCTCGAGGCTCACTTCTACGGACTCGAGCTCCACCATGTCCTCCGAGAGGACAACGTCGCCGCCGATGTCTTGTCCAAGTTAGGGTCCACCAGAGCCCAGGTGCCAGTCGGCGTCTTCGTCCAAGACCTACGCACCCTATCCATCAAGATGCTTGAGGACGGCAGCCCCGTGCCCGATCTGGAGCCACTCCCGGGTGGCCCACCGACCAACGAAGTTCTCGCGGTGGAAGCAGACTGGCACGCCCCCTTTATCGCCTTCCTCACAAAGAACTGGTCCCCGAGCACGAAGGAAGAGATTGAGAAGTTAACCCGGCGCGCGACAAATTACGTCGTCATCGGCGACGCCCTATACAGAAAGACCACCTCCACAGGCATACTCATGAAGTGTGTCCTCCGTGACGAAGGCATCAGCCTCCTTCAAGACATTCACTCGGGCACCTGCAGCAACCATGCCACTACCGGGACCCTAGTCAGCAAAGCTTACAGAGCAGGGTTCTACTGGCCAACAGCCCTGTCCGATGCAAAAGAGCTAGTGCGCTGCTGCACCGACTGCCAGTTCTTCCAGAAGCAAAAGCATCTGCCGGCTCAGGCGCTACGTACCATCCCCCCATCTTGGCCATTCGCCATATGGGGACTCGATAATGTCGGGCCCTTCAAAACCGCTCCAGGCGGACGCAAGCACCTCTTGGTGGCGGTCGACAAGTTCACCAGGTGGATCGAGTTAAGGTTGTGACCGACACCAAGTCGGCCACGGCCGCCAAGTTCATCGCGGAGCTCACCCACCGGTTCGGTGTCCCAAACCGCATCGTAACCGACCTCGGATCTGAGTTCACGGGACATGAGTTCTGGGATTTCTGCCAGGACAACTGCATCGACGTCTACTACTTGTCCACGGCGCACCCCAGGTGCAATGGCCAGGTTGAGTGGGCCAACGGCATGGTCCAGGACTCGCTCAAGAAGGCCATGTACGACGGACTCTACAAGCACGCCTGATGGTGGGCCAAAGAGGTACCCCATGTCATATGGGGCCTATGGAAGCAGAAGAGCAGAGCAACGGGATACACTCTCTTTTTCCTGGTGTACGGCTCTGAATCCGTCCTCCCAGCCGACGTCACCCATGGTGCTCCACGCATCCAGCATTACCAGGAAGGCGAAGCAGAAATCGGCCGCCAGGTCGACATCGACTGCCTCGAAGAACACCGACTGGCCGCGCTGGTCTGGCATGCCAGACACGAGCAGCAAATACGGCGATACCACGACAAGAACGTCCGGGAACGCTCCCTCAACGTCGGCGACTTGGCCCTGCGCCGAGTCATGTCCACCAAGGACAAAACAAGCTCTCAGCTCCCTGGGAGGGCCCCTTCATTGTCAAGGAAGTCGTCTCGCCAGGAACGTACAGCCTCCAGTGGGCCAACGATGACCCCGTCCCGAACGTCTGGAACATCGAGCACCTCGTCAAGTTCTATCCATAGAAAAATGAAAGCTATGTATCCCTTTTCACTTGAATAAAAATTTCTCGGCCCCGCTATATGGCTTGTTATTGTCTTCTTACCCGACATCCATGCTGATGCTCGGGGACTGGGTCTGACCCAGGCAACATTTTATTCATCAGGATCATTGGGGGAGTACCCGCCTACTCCGACTTTCGAGTCCTTGCCGGACCCCATGTTCCCCCCGACGACAGCTGCGCTAACCCGGCAGGTCCGAGTCCCCAACCGTGAAACCCTGAGCTCCGTGCTCAACCCACGCGCCCCCTACACCTAAGCCTCCTTGCCGAGCAGTGTAGTCTGGTTAAGCCGTCCTCTCCGTGAGCAGTGGTCAGCGGGTCAAAAAGGGCGCTTAAACGGCACAAGGCAGCGGTCAGTCGGGTGACGCAAAGTCCTAGTCGGCATGGAAAAGGGTTCAACAAAACACTAATGCACATCAATGCTTCATTTCAACTTGGAACTTTATACATATATGTATACTACAGAGTTTACATCCATAATTATTTTTTATAGGCCAAGTTCTCTCGCTACAGCCTCTGCCAGAGGGGCACACTCGTCCACCAGCTCGTCGAACTGGTCGTCCGTGACGCCTTCCGGAAGGCCATCGGCGATCGGAGCAAGCTCCTGCGTTGGGAAGTGCACCCGGAGAAGCGCCAAGATCCGGCTCCCGAAGCCGATTGCAGTTTCCTGCATCAACTGGGTGGCGCGATTAGGATCGGCCCTGAGCTGTTGGACTAGCGTCAACGTTGCCGGGCCTGACTCGGCAGGCACCAGCGAGTTAGCATTGAACTCAGCTGCCTGCTTTAGCTCCAGCAGCTCGGTTCGATGCCCTGCAAAGGCGTCCGCATGAGAATGTCGACTCAAACAAAAGCCACAGAAAAATTATCAAAAAGATGCTCACCGTGCAAGGCCTGGTCATGCTGATCCTTCAAGAGTTGATTGGCCTCCACCTGGTGCTCAGACTCGACCTTCAGACGCAAGTTGGCCGCCTTGAGCACCTCCACCTCTTCCCCGAGCTTTCGCTTGGCCCCGGCCAGCTCGTCCACCCTCCCCTGGAGGGCTTCCTCCCTCTTCTTTGCCTCTGTGAAGGACAAATCATAAGTACAGGCTACTCAAACAGAGGCATACTCAACTCAAGAACAAGAAATTACCTTCTGCGAGAACCTTCATGTCATTCATGAGGTCCTCATTGGTCTTCACGACGTCGGCGAGCTCTCGGTCCTTCTTCATAAGGAACTCCTTGGTGACTTCAGCCTCATGGACTCTCTCCGTGTGGCTCCGTGCCAAGATTCGTCGGTCCTCCAGGGCCTGCCACCTAAAGTCAAGGTCCTTCACGGCCCGTGTCGTGAAACTCTGCCAGACAAGACATTGGGCACACGGTCAGTCCGTACCCTACAATGGCGTCAAAACACCATGAAAGCATACCTGAACAACGCGTCTAGGACGCCGGCTACATTCTGCAGCTTTTGGAGCTCACTCTCCTGGTCTGCGATGTCCAGTTCCATCCGCCGCTCTAGAGTCAACTCTGGCGACCTAGGCCCGAACCCGTGCTCGGCCGCGATTGTCTCTACTCGGGGCGGCACGATAATGCCAGCCCCGGCGTCCAACTCCTCCTCGAGGAGCCGATCGTCATCGTCCTCAAGCCGTGGAGGGTCGCAGGCCGGCTCATCCACTCCCGCAGGGCGCTCCGGGCCTCCCTCCGTGATGTTGGCCTTGGGCACCTTGGCCTGCCGGTCATCTACCGGGGAGCTCGTCCCCAAGGTAAGGCGCGGAGGGCTCGGTGGACGTGGCTGCTCTGGTATGCTCCCCGGCTCCTACTCCGGCAGACTCAACCCAGCGCCAGACTCCGCCCCTGCCTCCGTAATGGCCGGCTGGCTTGGCGGCGCCTTGCCACCGGCCCTTGGGCGTGGCAGGACGCTGGCACCACTTCCTTGGCTCCCAAGCCTATAGCAATCCTTCAGCAATCAGGAATCTACAAGCTCACATGAGTTAAGGAACATCAACACGACTTACCCGATTTTGCGTGGACGCTTGAACTCGATTCGCCTCAACAATAGTGGCGGCGTTGGACTAGGCAGAAGGGTCGAGTCCGGTCGCAGCTCCGGCTGGGCGAAGATACTCCCCTGGCCCCCCATAGTCTCCTGTGCTGGCTGCTCGAATTCAAGACCTAAGGGAGACCCGTCAGTGCCACCTCCCGCCCCGCTTGTCAGGGCCGACGCTTTCCTCTTCCGCTTCTCTTCGGCCTCGGCCCGAGCAGCGTACCCCAGCTTCGGGGGCAGCTTGGGGGACCCTCCCCGAGCCGCCCTCTGGGATTCAGTCATCTTGCGCATGGCTTGGTGCGATGACCTCCCCAAGCCAGCAGCAGGCGCCTGGGCCACCAGGTCGTCCTCCGACTCCTCCAGGGGAGCCGAGATGAAGTCGGCCTGCCCTTCATCCACGACACGAGGAGCCCGGGATGCCTCCTCCACTGACATCAGCTTCACCATCCGAACATCGCCCTCGGGCAGGGGAGCAGGGTGGTAGTATTTCACCACTCACTCCTGCAAGCCAGTCACACAAACAACATATCAAAAATCGACAGTCCAGCAGTCAAGTCCAAAGCATACAAGCACACAAGATATTGACCGGCGGAGGTGGATTCTGCAAAGAAAATGGGGCAGGCGTCCCCTCATTGAAGATCTTGCCCCGCATGAAGCCACAAATCCTCGCCATCGTCTCCGGGATAGACACCATCCGGACCTGCTCCCGGGTCGGATCCCAACCGCCTGAGAACTCATACCCGGGGTGTACCCGGTCCTTGATTGGCTGCGTTAGACGCTGGATGAAGGAGATCATCACTGCCACAGCGGTCAACTTCCTCTCCTTCACCTCGGCAATCATTTGCAGCAACTCCTCAGCCTCCTGCAGCTCTTCGCCTTCGGGGAGCGATTCCCAGCAGTCCCTCTTCTCTGGCCGGTGCCCAGTCCGGGTAGGCAGAACAGGGGGATGGTTTGCAACATAAAACCATTCTTGCCGCCAGTTCTTGTTGGAATCGTTCATGTCCAAGACGAAATACCTCTTGGACATGCCGACCCTCAACGCGAACCCGGCTCCTCCTGTGATCCGGGCCGGACCCTTGCCAGATCCTTCTCCAACCGTCTTCATTTGATAAAGACGCCGCCACAAGCCGAAATGTGGCAGGATTCCGAGAAAGGCTTCACAAAGATGGATGAATACAGAAATGGATAGAATTGAGGTGGGGTTCAGGTGACTCATCTCCACGCCATAGAAATGCAGAAGACCCCTGAAGAAGTCCCCTGTGGGAAATCCGAACCCACGCTTGAAGAAGGGCGCGAAGACCGCCATCTCCGTCTCCGAGCGTTCCCATGGCCGGGTGTCATCGCCAGCGGGCCGCCACTGGAGTATCTCCTGCGGCCCGAGCACGCTGCGTCGCACCATGTCTCGAAGCCTCTCCTCAGTGACGGAGGACTGACCCCAAGCTGGCTCTTGGGGCGGGACCCCTCCGGGCATCGATGTCAGCTCCGCAACCTCTTCGATCAATGGGTCTCCGGAATCGGCCAGCCCCGACCCTCGGAGACTCGGCTCTTTTGACTCCAGTCAATGGGTCTCCGGACTCAGCCAGTCCCGACCCTCGGGGACTCAGCACTCCAATTATGGCCACCAAGTCCCTGTGACTCGGCACCCAAAGCCTGTTCGCGAACCTACGATGCTTCTGTTGACCTCCAGGTCACAGGGAACACAGAAATCGCATTTGCAGCCAAGAAACGAAGAAAGCTTTACCAAGAAACTATAAGTTACATGAAGAGTCGGTCAAAGGGCCGGTTACAAGAATCAAACACATCAACCGTCAAGGTGACGGCTTGGGGCATTCGTCCCTGCGCCTAGTCCTGCATACATAGCAAGCTTGGTTCACATGAGCTCCTCGCAAGCTCTCTTGTAGCACCATGGCGGCTGACGACGGGTGGACTCTAATTGAGGGTTGTCTGCGAATGCCCCTGGGTATCCCTTGCCTCTACAAAGCATTTTACCTCACATGGCCCTTGGCACATGGCAATGCAGGGAGACAATGGGATAGCACCCGGATGCAGTTCAACGCCTCAGGTTCTTCGCAAGCACTCTTCTAGCACCAAGCTATCAAGTTCCCATGACTCCTCCCTAGAGGACGAACCCAGAAACTAGTCCGCAACATGTTTATATTTGGTAGGTGGTATGCCTATCTTCTGCTGAGCGCATGGCTCCGAGCATTGGTGCATATTTATAGCCCTGTGCTAGATGTTTACATGTGACCCCGGTTGCATTATTCGGTGCGTGAGCTCTGTGCCACACAGCAGCTCCTCTCTCCGAGGCGCTCAGACTGCCCTTATCGTTTCGGCTTCATCTGGCCACGGGAGCGCTCTATGCGTTCACGGCGTACTGTTCTTGTCGTGACGTGTGTGGCGAGTTTATCCTTTGGGCGGCTTGCCTGCCCTGAAGCTTGGAGATTCTTCTTTCTTGATCATTAGCCCAACTTTTCTGGTCGGCCCAATGCTCGGGAACTACTCCATATGCCCCATCAGGATGCGTCAATTTTCCCAAGTGGTGCAGCTCCTCGGTGCCCGACTCGGCCACGATTCGGCGGTACGCCACTCGAGGCTTCGCCTCGGGTCTGCCCAGGGTCATCCCCGACGGCCTGCGGTTTTCTTTCTTGAGCACCGCCCACCCTTGTGTCGGCCTGCCGACCAAGATGCTTCAGCCGACCTTGAAGGCTTCGCTTCTTCATCAGCACTCCGACACGCGCCCGCACGTTGCTCGAGGACTTATGGGATATGAGTACCCCTGAGCCCACTACTGACCGGGTAGCTAGTTGGCCTAGTCCCACGTCTGACAAGGATGTGGGATGACTCCAGGCCGACCCACAAGGATCCCCGACTTGATGGACAAGATTGGAGAAGACTTGGCCTACAAGGTACTCGGCGACACATCCAGATCCTGCCCGGATACTATGGAGATCATGTTGTAACTGACTTGGATTGGTTTCCTGATCTGAGCCGGATAATAATTAGAGATAACCGACTTGTAAACCCTAGGCCGTCGGCCTATATAAGGCGGCCTAGGTCGACCCCTTCATCCCATTCAATAGCTAGCCACCAGATCCCCCGTTGTAACCAAGGGCTCGCTGTAGTTCCCCGGAACTCGCCGAGCAGATCAATACAAGGCCCCGAGCACAGGACGTAGGGTATTATACCTCCGGGTAGCCCGAACCTGTATAATCCCTATGTCCTTGTGTTATCTCGAGCTCCCTAGTCCTGCGATTGCCTTTTGCCTACAAATCAACCATCTGGGTACCCTCGGGTAGACTGCCGGTCAATAGATCTGACAATACTCAATTGTGGGTTATGGTCAAGGAGGTAATCACAAAAAGATATTTTGGGTTTAGGGTGGATATCCAGCGAAGTTTGCGAAGTTTCCGATGTAGAAACTCACAAAGCATGGATAGAAAGGCTAGCAAAAGGAAGGTATGCAAAATGGAATGTCCAGCTTCTTAGTCTCGAACCATAGAAATCAATCTTAGTCCAACTCATCAAAATATAAGTTTGAAAATCTAAGGGTTTCATCATGAAAGATCATGTATATGTAAATGCTTTGGTAGGTAGAACTTTGCAAGAGATTCACGAATGTAGACAGCATAAGAACCAAGTTTTAAATAAAACAATTAAAGGTATAAGGTTATCGGTAAACTTAAATCAAAGAGCAAAGATATGTATGTGGGTCTAGAATTTAGTCATTTAACCTCCACAAATAAATGAGCCGGTATTTATATAGATTTAAGATCATTTAATAGAGAGCAAATAGTCAAGTCATGTACAACATCATGTAGGTAAAATAAGGTGGCAACTTTCATCACTTTTCCATAAGCAAAAGCATTCAAAATATATCATTGTGGTGAGCACAAAGTGGTGGTGATCATAACTTATTGAAAACAAAAACAAAACTAGGTTATCCTCCTAGTAGCCATGTTATTAATAAGAGAGACATACAAAGGTTTGTAACCTATGGTCGATGGCATACATATATACAAGCATTTAGAAGGAAATGAACAAAGAGAAGGTTGAGGAAGCGTTACCATCCTTTTTGATGCTTGCAATGAAGTGTAGCGTGGCTTCCCCCATGCTTAAGCATTGTGCTTAGCATGGAAGAGGAATCTTGAGCATCTTGTGTTGAACATGATCATTGTACTCCATATGGTCTTTTTCTTTTCGTCCAACAAGTCCTCCCCTATGCTTAGCATGTTGCTAAGCGTGGAGAAAGATGGTGAACCATCATGTGATTCTTGAAGTCCGTCCGCCATGTGTTGGAAGATTATCTTTATGCTTCCTCACCTTTCTTGTCTTAACTTTCTTCAACCTCTTCTTGTCATCAAGCCATGGTCCCAATCATTTTTCGTATCGTTATCACCTCCATGCTTGTTGTCTTCATTACTGCTTCATCTTATATGAATTTATCCTTTATTTCCAGAACAGAACATGTACTGAACCCTTGCTCTATTGCAAAGTGCACAAATTTATCTTTCCAATGGGTCGTTATTTGCCCAAAACGGATTCCAAACAAAAGAGTTATGCCTATTTTATTCCAGCACGGCAATCTGTCCCAAGCTGATTTTAGAATGCGCAGCGCCCAATGTTTTTTTCGTATCTCCTTGTATGGGTCTTCAAATTCATTGATCTTGGATATGTTGGAACGAGAATTTAATGAAGCCTCTAAATATCAATGTTTTATTCCTTGTACATCTCTGAACATGTGCAGATTTTTGATGAAAACAGTAGCGTCCCTTTCAATCTTCGGAGATGTTGACGATCTTGGTTGCAACTTTGATTATGAATAAATGGGATTTCTTCATCATGCCTGCAAAACAATTGAAATGCACAATCTGCCCCTGGGGTGACGGTCGGGAGTATAAACCTATGCCAACAAAGAATGACATCCCTAAGACCTTAACTTGTGGCATAATTAACCTAGTAAAAGAGAAAAATAAAAACCTAATGGGTGTGCGTGTGTGCAAAGTGAGTATACAAATGAGAGGAAGGCATATAAACAAAGACAATATTTTCACCTAGTTTTAAACACCATGTTTACAACTAGGTTGTCGAATTTCTCCATAGTCATAAAGATCTATTAACCAAGGTTAAAACACCATGTCTATCCTAAGGTCAATATTTCCTTATAGCATAAGAAAAATAAAGCACATTACAAAGCTTATAAACCAATCAATGCAATGTAAATAATGACAAGGCTTACAAAACTAAATGATGATGGTCCGCGATCATGTCTAAACACCATGTTTAAACAAGATTGCAAAGGAGAATGCCGTGCACAAGCATTAACATGGATATGAAAGCATTCATCATAAAGTTTCGTGAAAGAGCCAAGCTAATGAATGCATGATGGAATGAATGCAAATGCAAAGAGTTAGCAAAAACAAGGGTTAGCAAGGATTGAAAGGTTTTTCAATGTTGTCATTCATCGAGAAGAACCAAACAACCTAGCTAACGAGGTTTAGGGAAAGGTTCATGGGTATCCTATATTTTTGGCTTTAAACAAGAATTTTGAAGAGAGAAGTCAAGCTTAGAAAATCTACCTAAGGTTGTTGAAAATAAAAAGAAAAACAAAGGTTGTTTCATTGGGTGAAAAACAAATCCTATGGTTTTAAGATGGCTATAGGTATGAGAGGTTTTCCTAAGGGTTTAGGAGCTCGCAGGGAGGCTAGTTAAAGTTTTCAGTTAGGACAAGGAATAGAAATAGACTTGGCTAATCCGAATGGTGCAGCAAGCCAATCAACACAAATCGATCCTATTCTTGTTGGCTCCGGTTTTTTGTGGGGGTGATAGGAAGGCTTAGGTGGGTTTAACAAAAAGTTAGATCAAAACAAAACATGCAATGCAATACAAGGGTGAGAACAACATGGCATGAAACGAAAACGAGGTGAATGAGCAAAATGACATGAGATAATATGGTGGTCTAAAAACAAAACAAAAGTTAGCCTAAGTTAACTAGTCACTAGTTTAGAATCAAAGGGTGGTGTCATACCTCATATTTCTCCCTAAAAAGACACAAAAGAAAAAGACTCTAAACACTAATAGCAATAGGCACACAAAAGGGTCTATAAGTTTTCCAAGATCAAATAACAAAGTGCTCCCTCAATAACACTTAGATCATACAACATAAAGTTGTGGCATTTATTAGAGCAATGGTACAATGTTACTTGATGATTCGATTAAAGTGCACATTATAGATCATCATCTTATATAGATAATAAACAAAAGATCGGGTTGCCTCCTGCAAAGCGCTTCATTTAAAGTCATAGAGCTAGACTTCTCACCTCGATTATGCTTATGCGAAGCCATGATCTTTTGTGCGAGAATCCGAAGTGCCCATGCAGCTTGATGTCTCCTTGTGTAATTCATCGTGGTTTGCTTTAAACATCTTCATGAATTGAATGTCACCGGCTTGTGTCTTCATATGCCAATATTCTTGGGGGTCTTCATTTTGTTCTAAGCTTCTGAATTTGATCTTGTACGCTCGATGAAAGCATTACCCAAGCTCCTCTTCATTGTTGTCATCATCATCTCCTCTACCTTGTTCTCATCAAGTTGCTACTGCCTTTTCTTCATGGATTTTTACCTACGTCCAGAATAGAATATATACCAAATTATAGATCTATTGAAAAGTTTATGAAATTATCTTTCCAATGAGTGGTCATTCATCTTAAACGGAGTTCAAACAAGAGAGTTATGGCCATTTTACTTTTGCTCTGCGTGCTGTCCAGAAAATTTCAGAATGCACGACCTTCGATGTTTTGATCGTAACCGCTTGTAGGAGTCTCCAATTGACTTGATTCTTGTTTCGTTGGAACTGGAACTTCATGGGCCTTTTAAAGATCTAAAAATATTCTATTATTTTCTTCAGAGGTTATACATAACTTTGATGCAGACAGTACCTTCTCGTGAATTGATCCTGAGATGTTGATGATCTTGGTCTTATGGTCTTTGGAGCATCGAGATGTGCATCCCTAGGCTTCAAGGTCATCACCATTGATTCACCAGCGAGTAGCATGGTTTCAATGATGCGTCTTCTCCATAGTTCTTGCTTTACCCAAGGTGCCAGGATCGTAGGGGGCTCTTACTCTTTACGTCGATGATTTGAGTGGTTTTCTTCATTGGTAGCATTACTCAATTAGAAGATCCTTGAGCATCCTACTGGAGAAGATTGGTAGCATCATGGTGCTTCTAATCTTATTGCCTTCAGTCTTGATCAACTTCAAATCATCATCTTTCGTGCTTAAGGCCCTCCAATCTTCCCTTGACATCATCATCACCTTCTCAGTTGTTTGCTGCTACCTCTTCTTCATTGAATTTCTCTTCACCTAGTGTTCTTATCAAACTTCTACTCCATTGCAATGTGCACCAAATTCCCTTTGCAACGAGTACTCATTCACTTCAAATGGACTCCGGATGAAAGAGTTACGCTTGTTTACTCTGGCACTATGTTCTGTCCCGAGCAGATTTCAGAACGCAGAGTGTTGTAAGATTTTACCATAACTCCTTGCATCGATATCCAAAATTTGCGATTCTTGATGCGTTGGAAACAAGACTTAATGGAACTTCATATTTTCTAATTTTTCTCCATGGTACTTCTCTAATCATGGGCAAAAAACTAGTCTCAACAGCAACCTTCCAGAGATGTTGATGATCGGGTCTCACGACTTCTTTAGGGCATGATTCATCACCTATAGCTTGGACAAACAATTCTCCAAGAAATATTAGTCTTAAAAATTAATTGACATGGTGGCATACCTTGTTCATCTTCACTTGTTTTGTGTGTGGGCTCGATAGCGGATGATGGGCCACTAACAAAAGTTAGCACCTACCACTAAAGAGCGGATCTTGATGTAACCATCAATCTTGTTTGAGCGAGATTCGACTTGCCAAAGTCTGGATGTTGAGAACTTCTTGATTGCTTTGTGTCGGGGGTTTTACCTGCATTCATGGACACAAACAAGAAACACAGGATATATGCAATAATAAAACTAGGGTTAGTCCAAAAAATTAGATAGATCTCCCTAGGGTTCGTGTTGCCGATCCCTGGCAACGGCGCCAGAAAAGCTTATTGACGGTCCATAGATGCGCCAATTGTGAACCGCAAACGGATCATCGTAGCTTTTTCCTTAGAGTATTTCCCCAAAATTTATCAATCCGTGGATCGACAAAGAACTACCTAGGGTTTTCTATCTAGCTAAAGGATCTAATCCCAACATTAAGCGTAGATTGCATATAAAGGTAAACCAAATATATATGAGTGAAGTGTAGGGTTGATCTCATCCGAAAGTGTAAGCAAAGATAACATAACCAAGGTTAACGAAGGCCTAATCTTCTCTAGGTACATCTCTTAGTCAAAAGGTGATCAAAACCATAGATTGCATCTCTACCAAATTTACCAGGGTCTTCTCTCCGAAAGGCAGCTCGCAAGCGGCCTACTTTCCAATGGTCACCGCCGCGAGGTGCGTGCCAACGCCTATGGTTCCCCAAAGCTTTACCCCAAACAACTAGCAAGTGCTCGACGAGCTTCCTCCCGTAGTGGCTGCAGCAACTCCCATCATACTCGCCATTGATCCAACTCAACACACGTCGTCGCTAGAACTTTTTCCTCCCGCATACTGTCACCACACCGGGGTAATCTATGGACTAGCTAGAATGCGCTACTTCAATGTATCTGCAAGATATGGACTAATCACCACGATTAGATCTAATCTTACTAAGAACATACGGCGGCTGCACATATGAATATAAAGCATCCAAAGAAATAGACCAAAGTTGAGACAACTAGAATAGAGATTAGATTAATATCAGCATCGTGTGTGTACATACCCCGATGAATCTTGGGGTTCGACTCCTGAGCTCTGCCTTTGGCAGAACCGCGCAGGGAGGCCATGGCAGCTAGGGTTGGCATAGGCCATGCCCTAGGTACCTTCGAAGACTTGCAGTGACTCTCGTCTTCCTTTGGTGTATGCCCTAGTTTTCGCTAACTTCTGGTGGATGGATGTGCGTGGCTCCTGGCATCGGGGCTATAAATAGTCTAAGGAAACCCTAGCTCGAAGGGGAGGCCGAGGCGGCGCAAAAAGGGGCTAGGCCGGCCGGCCTGGGCCCCTCTGGGTCGGTCGGCCTAGGGCCTTTTTGGCCCGTCTCGGTCCCATCTTTTGCGTGCAAGATCCTTGATCCTCCAGGAATTGATTTGCCAATGCATGTGGGTATTTGACGTCGGTTGCTTCGGGATAAGATTGGGTCTTGATAACTTTCCAAATGTCTGCCTGATTCGCCTTGATCCCGAAGTCATCCGACCTTATCTTCAAGTCTTTGCCCTTCCACATTCTTGGAGGTTGATTCACCATAGATGAGAGCGAACGAAATCCGAGTCGTATTATGTTTTGGCCTTCATATTCCTCCATGCTACGCATGACCTTGGTCTTCATCCAAAAGTGCTCATTTATAGCTCAAAAACCTGCGTAAACCAAAATCCTCCAAAAATACATGCATATGCAAAAACAGGGTTATTTCAAGTGCCAAGTGGTGGGTTAGTATATGAATTGGTCCCAAAACACCACTTAATTAGTACTAAAAAGGTGTCGTTAACGAGCGTCAACAGATAGCCTGCTTGCGATCTTCAAGTGAAAACAGATCCAGAACTTCACATATTGTGAAGGAGATAAAGGCTACCATGCTTCCGCTCCCATCTTATGAGGTAAGTTTTGTTAGAAGAGAGTGCAACAGGGTAGCTCATGAACTAGCGCAGTTAGCTAAAAGAACAGTGCATTGTGCGGTGTAGAGAGAAAATGCACCCGTTGCTATAAAAGAGCTCCTCTTGGAGGATTGTAAACACTCTTTTTCAGAAGAAATATAAGCACTCTCTTCCCGCAAAAAAAATTGCTGCTAAGGTGAAACAATTATTTTAGCCTAACAAAAAATTTGTTCCAGAATAGTACAATCAGAATTTGGTTTTTGATATTCGGTTCGCGAATTGCATCTTTTTTTATTTCAAATTTATAAATAACACGTACTTTTAATACCATACTGGATAACATCTTTATGACTTTCCTTTTTTCTACCAATGTGGCCAAGACAGGGATGTGCATAGTAGGGCCTAGGACCAATGTTATTAAGTCGTCCAACTAATCACGATTAGTTGTCTTTATCGCTCTTCTACCACCGATAATGTCCATCGATGCGATTTGGCCGACTAAAAAGCTGGTCCTCCGACTAATCAACGACTAATCATGATTAGTCATCGGACTAAGTCATGGACGACTTGTTTAGTTGGTTCTTGGACAAGCTTAAAGAGCATATGGACTTGAAAACTTTTGGGATTTCAATTCCACGCATTAGATTTAGGTACTCTCCATTTCAAATGTAAGTTATTTCAATTTTTTTCGGTCAAAGCATCTCAAGATTGGACAAATTTATACAATAAAACACCAATATTGATAATACCAAAATAAGTAACATTAGATTCTTTATTAAATATATTTTCACAGTATATATATTCGGTGAAATAAATCTTAGCAATATTTTTCACAATACTGGTCAAACTGAAAATGGTTTGACTCTTCAAAAAGTTGTAGTGCTTTGAATTAGATGAATCTTTACTTGGTTAAGCTTTAGATGGCTGATGTTATTTTCATCTGATATTGAGACGTTATTTATTTATGTACTGAATTTGCTTAATTATGACCCCGTTAACATATTATTATGTGAAAAAAATGCATATGATGTTTTCGGTTATCACTGTTCAGTATACGACTATATATACATAATGTGTACTAGACAGGATGACTAGATTACGATCAGCCTCGACTAGATTCGACTAATTGGCCTAATCGACGATTAATCACGACTAATCATCTTATCGGTAGTTTTACGACTAAGTTGTTCGATTATACGATTTGAAAACATTGCCTAGGACACATGTCAAGACACCATGCTTCCTTGGCCGCTGGAGCCCTGTGCATGCTTGTTTTTAGGCACGATTAGAGCAAGGCTAAAAATACAGTCTGTTGCTGGCTGTTTGAATCTTGAGTAAAATACACGGCCGGTCCTCGAACTTGTTAGGATGTGTCATCCCGGTCCTTATAAAACCAGTTATTTGAGTCCTTAAACTTGTTCGGGTATGTCATTCCGGTCCCTAAACTTATAAAACCGCAAATATGAGTCCTCCAACTTGCCAGAATGTGTCATCTTAGTCCATACAACAATTAAAATTGGTTTCAATGTGGTTTTGAACCATGTTTTTAGTTCAAAAACAAATCTAAGAAATATTATATATAGTTTTTAAATGATATAAATATCTCTAAGACTCCAAAAATACAAAAAAGAGATACTAGAGATACATCGGAGCAAGGGAGCCTAAATAAAAAAAATTGGAGCTCATGAGAATATCTCGTGAAAATATATTTTCCCATACTTCTAAATTTAAATCTAAATTTTAGAAGCTTCCAAAAGTACTTTCATGAGCTTCAATTATTTTGTTTAGGCTTCCCGTTCTCTAATGTATCTCTACTATCTTTTATGAAATTTTTGGAGGCTTATAGATATTTTTCATGGTTTAAAAACCATATATAGTGTTTGTTGGATTTTTTAAACTAAAACAAATATGGCATGGCTCAAAACCATCCTCAAAACCACTTTTAGGCCATGTTTAGTTCCTCCCCAAATTTCGAACTTCACTATTCATCAAAGGGAATCTTACATGCATGGAGTAGTAAACGTGTGTTAATGACAAAACCCATTCCATAACCCCGGGTAACTTCGCGAGACGAATCTAATGAGCCTAATTAGGCCATGATTAGACAACGTCGTGCTACAGTAAACAATCTCTAATAACAGATTAATTAGGCTTAATAGATTCGTCTCGCGATTTCTCGTCCATCCGTGTAATTAGTTTTATAATTAGATCATGTTTAGTCCTCCTAATCTTGGGTTTAAAATTGCGGATTCAAAAAGTTTGAATAGTTCTGGGAACTAAACATGGCCTTAACTGTTGTACGGACCGGAATGACACATTCTGACAAGTTCGAAGACCTAGATTCCTGGTTTTATAAGTTTAGGGACCGGGATGACACACCCTGACAAGTTTAAGGACCGGCCATGTATTTTACTCTTGAATCTCTGCAGCCCATTTCTCGGTCTATTCATATAGTACTTACCTCAATACAATATAGATATCTAGATCATCTGTGGTGGTACTCTCTGTTGCTCTTGGTAGCCCGTGGAACTGTACGTTCTTCATTGATCGCCTCTGTCCCATGGCATTTGACGATTTGGTACTGAACGAAGAAATAGTAATCCGTAAAGACCTGCATGGACTGTAACCTCTAGGCTAGCATAGCTTTTAGCTAGGAGGTGTTGGTGCTGGTCCATGGCGAGGCGACGAGGCCCCTGAGGTCGTGCCGGCACAGCGGGCAGGCCGTCCCCTTAAAGAACTACCTGGTGATGCACTGCGAGTGGAACGCGTGGCCACACGGCAGGTTCACCGGTGGCGGCGTCCTGCCCGAGCTCGCCAGGCCGTCCAAGCAGATCCCGCAGGCGTCGCCCGTCGCCGGCTCCACGGTCTGTCAGATAACCGCCTGTCAGATAACCGCCACAGATTGCTCTCACGAAGACACTCAAAGCTCACACTCGCCGATGTCGCAAGGAAGAAGATGAACAGTAGCTTGGGCGAGAAACGCCGCGGAGCCGAATTGCTCCTATATCTTGGCACTCCAACTCGCACACAACAACCAGGGAGCTTCGGGGATACATGTAGGCCAGGGAGCTCCCCTCCATGATGGCCAAAATGCCCTATCCGCGAGGAACGTGGTCCGCCATGACTGGAGCCACTGCTCGCGCACACTCATGGCGTTCCCGCCCGTCGGACCCGAACCACTCACACCAGCACGCCTCCCTATGACCCTTGAACACGATCACGGTGAAGCTAACCTCCCCCGCGATCCCCGGCAACGAACGCGTCGAGCTCTGGACTCAGCCGTGGCGCGACACACACGCACCCAATCACACGTAGGCACGCGCGATCACCTAACCTATGGACTCGATCACGAACACTGAACACATGCACACGCTACGGAACACGCCATGGCGGGATTTACTCTAACAATCTCCCCCTAAACACGCCATGGCAACCTTCAGCAGCTTCACAGGAGCGTCGCCTCCTCCTCGATGCCGGTGAGCAGCGCTTTCTCCCTCCTCTTCTTCGGGCACTCCCTTGCCATGTGGCCGCGCACACCACACTCGAAGCATCTCCCTCGGTAGCGCCTCCTGCTGCCCCCTGAGCTGGTGCTGCTCGCGTCGTCGTCGTCCTTGTGATCACCATCATGGCCGCCAGCGCCGCGTTCGCCACCGCCTCGACGTCCGTCGCCTCCGCGCTTGCGCCGCCGTGCCTCCCACTGAGCCTCAGTGAGCATCAACTGCTCAGGACCCCTGGCATTGGCCATTGGATGGTCCTCAGCATCAGCTTCCTCTGCGATCTGCAGCCGGCCGACGAGCTCGTCCAGTGTCATCGCGTTGAGGTCTGCCAGTATCTCGATCGCGACTACCACCTGCTTGAGCTGCTTGGGGACGACGCGCGGCACATTCTTGACCACCCGCGGCGCCGCCAGCTCCTCGCCGAGATCCCCCAGCCGTGCCTTCAGCCGGTTGACGCGCACAGCAAAGTCGGCCATCGGCTCACCGTCGTTGAAGCAGAGATTCTCAAACTCCTTCATGAGCCGCTGCACGTGCGAGGCCTTCACCCGGTCGTCACCGCCTCGCATGCTCTTCATGGAGTCCCAAGTCTCCTTCGCCGTCTTCTTCACGACGAGCCCGGCCTTCATCTCCGATGGAATGCCATGAAGAATCGCGGCCAGTGCCCGACGATCCCTCGCGC
>CM014273.1:35245326-35307217 GCA_004135705.1 Alloteropsis semialata
ATGCGATGATGGCCGACGCCAGCTCGCAGCTTTCCACCTCGCACTGATGGGCCCGTTGGAATGACGACCCCACCGTGATCACCCCCTTCGGCCCCGGCATCTTGAGCTTGAGGTAGGTGTAATTGGGGACGGCCATGAACTTCGCGTAACATGGGCGGCCCAAAATGGCGTGATAGGCGCCGTGGAATCCTACCACCTCGAACGTGAGGGTCTCCGTCCGAAAGTTGGTCGGGGACCCAAACGTGACGGGCAGATCGATCTGCCCGAGGGGGACGGCCTGTTTACCGGGGACTACCCCGTGGAAGGGCGCCCCGGTCGGGCGAACGCGCCCTCGGTCGATCCCCATGGAGTCGAGCGTGTCGGCGTAGAGGATATTTAGCCCGCTCCCGCCGTCCATCAGCACCTTGGTGAGGCGCTTACGACCTATGACCGGATCAACCACGAGAGGGTACTTACCCGGCCTCGGGACGAACTGCGGATGGTCGGTTCGATCGAAGGTGATGGGTGCCTCTGACCACTTGAGGAAGGCCGGAGTGGCTGGCTCGGCGGCGTACACCTCTCGGCGCTCCACCTTGGCTCGCCCTTTGCTCACCGACGCCTCCGTTCCGCCGAAGATCATCAGGCAGCCGTCCGGCTCCGGATAGGGGTCGGCGTCCATGTTCTGGCCCGCCCCCGGCTCCTGCGGGGCCGGGTCGGGCTTCTTCGACCGGGGCGCCGGCTTGCGGGAGCCCCCTGCCATGAATTTCTTCATGAGGGAGCAATCCTTGTACAGGTGCTTGACGGGGTACTCGTGATTCGGGCAGGGCCCGTTCCACTTCTTCTCGAAGTGGTCGGGGACCTCCCCAGTCGGAGGTTTGAAGGTCGGCTTCGGGTCGGCGGCGGCCACCATGGCGGTCTCGTCGTCGTGCCGCCTGCCCTTGCCCTTCCTCTTTTTCTTGGCGGGGGGCCCCGATGGGCTTCCTTCCGCTTCCTCAGTCTGCTTACCCTTAGGGTCGGCGGACTGGTGGAAAATGGCCCCCACTGCTTCCTCGCCAGCCGCGTGGCTCGTAGCGATGTCAAGCAGCTCCTTCGCGGTGCGGGGACTCTTCCGCCCGAGCTTGTGGACGAGGGATTTGCACGTCGTCCCGGTGACGAACGCTCCGATGACATCAGCGTCAGCGAGGTTGGGGAGTTCGTTGCACTGCCGGGAGAAACGCCTGATGTACTCCCGTAGCGTCTCCCCCTGCTTCTGCCTGCAGCTCCTGAGATCCCATGGGTTTCCAGGGCGGTTGTAGGTCGCCTGGAAGTTCCCCACAAAGACCTCCCTCAGGTCGGACCAGCTGCCGATTTGTCCGGCGGGGACATGCTGGAGCCAGGCCCGCGCCGAGTCGGCCAGATGGAGCGGCAAGTTGTGGATGATAAAGTCATCATCGTCGGCTCCTCCGGCTCTGCAGGCGAGTCGGTAATCCTCGAGCCAGAGCTCGGGGTCGGTTTCCCCGTCGTACCTCGGGAAGTTCGACGGGGCTCTAAAGTTGGCGGGACGAGGAGCCGCACGGATCCGCGGGCTGAAAGCCCGTGGTCCCGGCGCCTCCGGACTCGGCGTCCTCTCGTCCTCGTCCTCGTCGTCGTACCGGCCGCCTCGCCGGGGAACACGTCCTCGCGGTCGCTCGGGTTCGCCCGCGGGGGGTCGCCGCCGGCGGGCGTCCAGTATGCTCCGAGCATCCTGGATAGGGCCGACCCGTTGTCGGACCGGAAGCGCGTCCCCGGGGGGACGGGGCTGGTGCACCGAGTCCCCTTGTTGGGCGCGTCCGCCGCGCCCGGCGGCCAGCTGCCTCGAGGCTCCGCGGTGGGCCATCTGCGATGCTCGTCGTCGCGACTGCGAACTCTCGGCCTGCTGCGCCGCGGCTCGCTCCAGTAGCTCGCCGAGTTCCCGCTGCGCCTTGCGGGCCTCCGGGGTCACCGGCGGCGGGAGCCCTCTCACGAGCATGGCAGCCGCGGCTATGTTCTGCCCGGCGTGGGCGAAACACGGGGGCGGGGCACCGTCATCGTCGACGATTTGGCGCTGCACGTCCCGGGCGCGCTCCCGCGCCGGAGCCGCGTCTCTGACCTGCAGGAGCTCGCGCTCGATGCGTTCCCGTTCCTGCTCGATCCGCACCCGCTCCTGCTCCAAGCGGCGGCGAGCTTCTTGGAGCTCCTCCCGGCGTTGCCGGGCGTCGTCGGCTTGGGAGCGTCGTGGCGGTGTAGCCGCTCTTTGCGGGGCCGGCTGCCTTGCCACTGCCGCGGCTTGGGCCGCAACCGGAGCGGGAGCAACGGGCGCGTCGGCCGCCGGGTGACCGTCGTCAGGGCCCGCTGGCCCTGAGCCGCTCTCACTCGCTTCTCCCTCTGCCCCGTCGGGAGTGTCCGCCATGAAGCATTCCCGAGAGGGGTGGTGGCTTTCTCCGACGAGCTCCGTGTCGGATGCCTCCGAAACGGGATCGTCCAACAGGTCGAAGACCGATTCGGAGACGTGATCGATCACCCCGACGAACTCGCTGTTCGCCGGGGTGGGGCTCAGGAGGCGTGTCACCAGGCGGGACACGACTTCGGCCGCGTTGCGCAGACCGTATGGGGCCGCATGCGGTGGGATGGAGTCCAGCATCCCCGGGGGAAGAGGGGCCCCTCCCACAAGCTGAGTCGCGACGTTCGCCAGGGCGAACCTGACACAGCGCGCGTCTTCCTGCGTGGGCCGTGGCCCCAGGAAGACCTCGAGCTGCTCCCATAGCGGGGCCTCGTTGGCCCTCGAACGAGGGCTGCTAGCCTCGTCGCCAGGGGTGTTGATGTCGATGTCCGCGAGGGCCTCGGTGGCGGTCGCGACGTCAGCATCAGCAGTGTTGACCGGGGGCGTGGGAGCGACTCTCTCCAAGTCCCCGGCGTCGGTGATGACGAAATCCAAACTCCCAAGACGCAGCTGCGTCCCAGGAGTCCAGCTCGATCCGCGGGTGGCCATCCGAAGCCTGGTGATCGCCGAAACGCGCAAAGGCCCCTACCTGGCGCGCCAACTGTCGGTGTAAGAAATAACCAACAAGTGAATTTAGTGGATTGCACGTTTGGGCTCCGGATGGTTCGCGAGAGGACACAAGGGGTTATACTGGTTCAGGCACTAACGCCCTACGTCCAGTGTCGATCTGCTCGTGTTACTCGCGTTGCTCGTAGTAGGGGTTACAAGCGGTCGAGAGAGGGAGAGGCTCCCAAGTCTCTGGATGCGTCTGAGCGTGTGTGTGTCGTGGGTTGTGTTTTCGTGTGTGCGTTCTCCCCCTCCTGAGGCTTGATTTTTCTATTTATACTCAGGGGAGGTGACGCTGTACAAGACGTGTTCAACAAATAACAAATAATGGAAAACTTGCTGGAGAAGCTCCGCCGCCTACGGGACACTGTGGATGCTGTTCAGGACGCTGTGGACGCTGTTCAGGACGCTGTGGACGCTGTTGGGGTCGTGCTTCTCCTCGCGCGGCGCCTGCGGACGGGTAAAACAGTGAGAGTCACATCCCTTGGCCATACCGGACAGTGCTCGGTAAGGCCAATTAATGCTGATGGGGAGCGGCGTAGTGGCGACATGTCCTTATGCCGGGTCTTCCTGACACTCCACTACGGCCCGGGCCCACGCCGATTCGGGCGAGACGAAGAGAGGTCGGGCGAGATAGCGTAGGTTTGACCAGGACAGAAGTGGGTCGGCCGAGGCGGACAAGGGTCAGCCGAGGCTGACGGGGGTCGGCCGAGACGGACGGGGGTCGGCCGAGACGGACGGGGGTCGGCCGAGGCGGACGAGGGTCGGCCGAGGCGGACGGGAGTCGGCTGAGGCGGACATAGGTCGGCCGGGACAGAACCAGGTCAGTCGAGTCAGGGGAAAATCGGTCCTCCCCTGACCTGATATTATTCTTGTTTGCGGGTTTTCCTATGCCCATCTTATTCCCGAAACTGCGTGGTCCCACCCGTCGGTGAGAGGGTCGGATATTGATATCCGACAGGGGTACAAATGGGCGAGAGAGGGAGAGCTTCCCAAGTCTCTGGTGCGTGAATCGAGCTCAGTCCAGTGACCGGCTGGAGAAAGAAGAAGGTCGAGGGAGAGTACTCCTCGGGAAAGAAAAGAGGCTCCCTGCCTCCCGTAGGAGGCCCGGGAGAGAGGAGGAAAAGAGTCCATCTGCCTCTCGCAGGAGGCCCAGGCTTCCCTTTTATATCTCAAGGGAAGGCTGGAGAAGAGGTACAGTCAAAGGGTAAAACGGGAAAAAAGGAGGCGTGCCTGCCCATGCTGTGGGGCCCGTCGTCCTTCCGAGCACTGTAGCCAAGTCCTGCTGGTGCCAGTGGTGTCAGGAAGTGGTTGGCACAGTGTAGCGGCTTGACTCCGGGTGCTTCGGTCTTCCCGGAGGTTGCTTCGTCGTGAAGGGTTGGACCAGTCGGAGGCGGAGACTTGCCGGGCGAATCGGAGACTCCTCGGAGGCGAAGACCTGTCGGGCGAAGGTGCAACTCGTCGGTCACGGAGACTACTCGGGCGAGCGGAGACTTGTCGGGCGATGGTGCAGCTCGTCGGGCGAGCTTGCAACTTGTCGGGCGAGGCGGAGCTTCCGACCCGCAGCAAGGCGCGTACTCGAGCGGTCGAGAACTGGGCGGCTGGTCCACATGCAATCACGGCTTTGCCTAAAGTACTCGAGCATCACAAGCAGGCACTCGGGAGCTTTGCAGGAGTGGAGTAGGCACTCGAGTAGTTTAGTGGCCAGGTGACTCAAGCAGGTACTCGAGTAGTTCACGTGTGCATGCACCATGCTTGCTTTGCATGCATCAAGCCTGCATGCGGGCCAAACGAGAGCCAGAGCACCCATCGTATGCAGCAGGGGTCGGGCGAGGTTGGATTTGTTGGATGAGCCTGAGACTTGTCGGACGAGCCTGAAACTCGTCGGGCGAATCGGATCCTTGTAATTTTTATTTCTCGCGGGTAGATTTATCAGGGATTGTTATTTTTAATCCGCTGCCATTGGGTACCCCTAATATTGGTATCCGACATGTTCGTCCTAGGGTAGATCTGAGTGTTGGATCACAACCCATCGGTCGGGAGCCAAACGGATCCGGTTGGGTATTCCGAGTTCTAGCTGCAAAGCAGAATTGGTAGCCCGTAATTCCAATCCACGGAACCCGATTTGTGGGATTCAACGCTCTGGATCCGCCATCCACCCATGAGCATTACACTCGCCTCCAACGACGTCTCGGCGCCATGAATCCGGACACCAAGCTCATCCTCGACGAGTTCACGAAGAAGTTCGAGGAGCACGATGCCAAGTGGGAGCAGAGGTTCAGCGACCGTGACGACAACTGGGAGCGCAATTTCGCCGACCTGAAGATCTCGCATGATGCGCGTGTATCGGCGCTCGAGCGCACTGCCCGAGTCGTTCGGTACCTGGAAGCCGGAGATCAAAGACATGGTGGACGACATCAAGTTGGAGGTCGGCAAGCTCTCCAAGCACTGGGAGCGCGCGGTGCTCGATCAACCCCGCTCACCGCTTCTTCCAACCGCGCCGTCTCCGACTGTCGATCCCCAATCGGCTCCACCCACGGCGACCGAGCACCCATCTGCTCAGGTGAACGCCACCAGACCCAGCGGGCACCGCCAAGATCAGCAACACCGGGAGAATGGGTTCTGTTCGGTGACGACCGTGATCCATTCCCCAGTCACGGGTGTGTTTTCCCTTCCCCGCCCTCCCTCCCCTGTTCTGCGGCCGCCTAGTCACGGTACTCGTTCTGGGTTCGGACACAATGGTGGGGGGAAATTGCCGAAGCTGGACTTCCCGCGATTCGATGGGGAGGATTCCAAGCTTTGGATTAGGAGGAGTACTGATTATTTTGACTTATGCAATGTTGAGCCTGAGGCATGGATCCAGGTTTCCTCTATGTATTTCTCGGGTGCTGCATCTAGGTGGTTATCCTCTGTTGAGAAGCGGATTAGATCTTGCTCTTGGGGAGAATTTTGTTCTATGCTCCTTGAACGTTTTGGGAGGGATCAACATGAGATTTTGGTTAGGAAGCTGTTCCAAATTCGCCAAACTAGTAGTGCTGCAGATTACATTGAGCGCTTTGCTAGTTTGGTTGATCAGCTGACTGCCTATGAAAGTCAACCTGATCCCTTGCACTATACCATGAGATTCATTGATGGGTTGAGGGAAGATTTAAAAGCTTCTGTTCTTATTCAGCGTCCTCCAAACATAGATACTGTCTATGTGCTTTTGCTCAGAAACAGATTAGTTACTTGGGGCATGTTATCAGTGCACAAGGTGTGGGTACTGATCCACAGAAGGTGTCTGCAGTGGTCAGTTGGCCTGTTCCTGCTACTATTAAGGAACTGAGAAGCTTTCTTGGTCTTGCTGGCTACTATAGGAAGTTTGTTAGAAATTTTGGTTTCATCTGCAAACCATTGACTGACTTGCTCAAGAAACACTCTCTGTTTGTGTGGACTGTGGAGCATGACAAGGCATTTCAGACTCTTAAAACAGCTCTATCCAGTGCACCTGTGCTGGCCCTTCCTGACTTCAGTAAGGTGTTCACTGTTGAGACTGATGCTAGTGGAGTAGGTGTGGGTGCTGTATTGATGCAGGAAGGTCATCCTCTGGCATTCATCAGTAAAGCTTTGGGGCCACGGTCAAGAGGATTATCTACATATGAAAAGGAGTTCCTTGCCATTCTCTTAGCCATTCAGCAATGGAGGCCATATTTGCAGTTTGGGGAATTCATCATACATACAGATCAGCGTAGTCTATCTCAGCTTACTGAACAAAGGCTTCATACACCATGGCAGCAGAAAGTATTCACAAAACTTTTGGGTTTACAATACAAGATAGTGTACAAGAAAGGCTCTAACAACAGAGTTGCAGTTGCCCTATCCAGAAAATCATCCCATGAAGCTGAGTTAGCTGCTATGTCCACAATTGTTCCCCAGTGGTTGACTGCGGTTCAGCATAGCTATCAAGCTGATCCTTCGGCTCTAGCTATGTGTTCTAAGCTTGCTATTGACCCAGATTCAGTTCCCAACTTCAAGCTGCAACAAGGGCTTTTATTGTACAAAAACAGAATCTGGATCGGCAAAAATGAGCATCTGCAATTACAGCTGATTCAGGCATGTCATGATAGCCCAGTGGGAGGACACTCTGGTGTACCTGTTACATACATGCGCATGAAGAAGCTTTTTGCATGGACGGGAATGAAAGCTGCTGTTCATAAGTATGTTAAGTCCTGTGTAACCTACCAGCGAGCCAAACCTGATCGATCAAGATTGCTAGGGTTGCTTCAACCGTTGCCAATCCTTGACAGTGCTTGGCAGATTGTGTCAATGGATTTTGTGGAGGGTCTTCCTATGTCGGGACAAGCTAATTGCGTGTTGGTAATTGCGGACTACTTCACCAAATATGGCCACTTCCTACTCCTCAGGCATCCCTTCACTGCAGCTGCCGTTGCCAAGGTGTTTCTTCAAAATGTCTACAAATTACACGGCATGCCTACAGCTATTGTCTCAGACCGGGACAGGATTTTCACAAGCCACCTCTGGAAGGAATTGTTTCGCTTGGCTGGTGTTTCTTTGCATATGAGCTCAAGCTACCATCCTCAGTCTGATGGCCAAACTGAACGCTTGAATCAATCAATGGAAACGTTTCTTCGATGCTTCATCAATGCTTGTCCTAGTAAGTGGAGTACTTGGATTCCATTAGCTGAATACTGGTATAACAACAGCAATCACTCTGCTATTGGCCGAACTCCTTTTGAGGCATTGTATGGCTACACACCAAGGCATTTCGGCATTTCAGCCTCTGATGCTGTTGCAGTTCCAGAGTTGTCGGTCTGGCTACAGGATCGGGCTATCATGACTGAGCTTATTAAACAGCACCTCCACAGATCTCATGAAAGGATGAAACGGCAAGCGGACAAGAACAGGTCCGAGAGAAGTTTTGAAGTGGGTGATAAGTTTTTGTGAAGCTCCAACCTTACATTCAGTCATCCCTCGCTCCACGTTCGAATCAGAAGCTAGCCTTCAAGTTCTTCGGTCCATACACAGTGGTCGACAAGATTGGCTTGGTTGCTTACAAATTGCAACTTCCTCCGGCGTCCCTCGTCCACCCGGTTTTTCATGTATCTCAACTGAAGCGAGCAGTCCCTACTGATCAACAGGTATTACCTCTGGTTCCCAATGACCTTGATTCCTTGCGAGTTCCAGAAGCTGTGCTGCAAGACCGGTCTGTTCTTCGTGCTGATCGCTCGGTTCATCAAGTCCTTATCAAGTGGTCCGGCTGGCCTGATGCAATAGCAACTTGGGAAGATTCCACTGATCTTCGTCGACGTTTTCCTCATGCGCCTGCTTGGGGTCAAGCAGCGTTCCAAGGAGGGGGGATGTCAACGCCAAGGAGACGCCGTCGACTGGGCCTCATGTGCCTCGGCCCAGGAAGCCAAACTCCCGTGTCCAAGGCCCAGACTGGGTTAACATGCTTGTAGGCATTAAGAGGGCTGAGCCCGTGTAAGGAGCTATATAGGGAAGAGGTGAGAGAGAGGAGAGGTATGACAGAACCAGAACATCAATCCTTCCTCTGCTCTCGGATATCTCCTTCTTCCTCAAGCAACCTCCCTTCTCCTTCCCAATTCCCCAATTCCTCTAGATCGGTTAACAACGCAACGGTCGTGGCCCTCCATCCGGTTGCTGCAGCTCACGGTGCAGATCCGGGTCTCCACCACCATGGTCGTCCACCAGTGCAGCAGCGATTAATCAAGGTGTTTTTTATTGATAGCGCGATTATTGGAGACGAGAAACTTAACAGATCAATGCAAGATCAAACCAACACCGTACCTGGCTCCTAGCTATAAAAGGATCGCAATCCTATCCGATTTCGGATCGGACTATCGGAGACAAGAAAACTGAGGGATCGTTCTCGGACACGACAATATGGGTGACCATTTTTTTTTACATACGTTCCCGCCACCTCACGTCGTCCTCGCTTTGAGAATCTGACGTTGGATCCTCTGCCATCCAGAAGTTGTTCATCCGGCGTTGTGGGGATAATTCTCAAGCCATACCATGGATAACCATTGAAATGCAACAAACACCACATGTAAGGTTACCAAGTTTCAAAATCTCTCAAGTGCCACAATCCTTTTCTTTTTTTTGACAATGTGCATGTCCATGCCATTTCTGAACAAATTATATCGTCCGTCAGACTAGCAGCCCCCCCCCCCCCCCCCCCCCCCCCCACCCCCCCCCCCCCCCCCCCCCCCCAGCGTCAGGGGCGAATCAACCACGGGAGACACTGAAAGAAGTGACGAACCTTATAAGACAACGGGTACAGCTTTGATCGTAGGCCAAGATCGGAGCCCAAAAACTACGTGGCCGGTGCATGCCCACGGCGGGGCAGCGACAACTGCCCTAAGATCATGGCGGCACAACGGGCGTGCCGTCCCCTTGAAGAACCACCTGGTGATGCACTGCGAGTGGAACGCGTGGCTGCACGGCAGGTTCACCGGTGGCGTCCTGCCCGAGCTCGTCAGGCCGTCCGAGCAGATCCCGCAGAGGCCACCGCCTGTCGCCGGGTCCAGCGTCTGCATCACCTCCTCGCTGCAGTAGCGGAGCAGCGCCTTGGGCTCGTTGAACACGACCATCGCCTCCACGTCCATGTATAGGGCGAACCGGTAGTGGCCTCCGCACAGGCCTGTCGCGTCATTCCAGCGCACGTAGCGGAGGATGTCGGTGGCCACGGTGTTGGGCGCGAACACGTACCAGTTGCTTGCCGCGAGGTCGAGGCCGCGCAGCCCTAGCACCTGGGAGATGAGGCGCCACGCGATCAGGCGCGTCCGGTCGTAGTCGAGGAAGTCGGAGGGGTCGTCCACGAGCTGCTTGGAGTCCGACTCCTGCACGGGTTCGGCGCGCACGAGCTCGTCGACGCCCTGGCCGCCGAGCCGCCGCCAGGCGTACCGCACGGTGACCCTGCAGGTGAGGCGTAGGTACGAGGGACCCTCGTCCAATGGCGCTAGGCCGTCGTGCCCCTCCATCCGGGACCCCTTCTTCCGTACATAACGAACTCTCGTCTCCACCACCATGGCCGCTCAGGCGATCTCCAGATTCTCGCTGCTTGTTTGCTGGAGACACGTACGGGACAGCACATGCGCGCGCTCCAGGACTTAATCCGGCAGCTGACTATAAATGGACCGGCGATTCTAATCTACGGGCGCCCGGTGGAACGCGTACCTCCGGTCGATCTCCTGACAAACGTAATCATTTTCTTTCCGTACTTTCTGGCCGTCTGTTTTTTTCGCGTAGCACATGGAGTCCTCATTTTTTTCCCGCGCTTATTATTTTTTTCCTCGCGCTAGTTTCTGGGTTCTCTTTTCACGAAATTAAATCATTCGGGATGGGGGAAGGAGAGAGAAGAAAAGGGTGAGGAAAAAAATAAAAGTAACTTTTAAAACTAAAATACAATACAAATAAAAGAAAAAATTACTGAAAATTTTACTTACCCAAGTTTTTCGAATTTCACGTATTTCACATAAGTAAGTTTGAATAAAAAAGTTTCCAACAACTACGTAATACACATGTTTTTTCACTACAGATAAGTTTTAAAACAAAGTCTTTCTACAAACATGTAACAAAAGTTTTCATCCATAAATTTTATAGCAAACTTTCAAAAACAACTTTTTATGCTCTAATTGAAACTTTATATGGCAGGGGGATCAAAACCAAAACAATTTAGGCTTATATGCCAGGGGATACATAGCCGCCCCAAACCCAAACATCCTTCTGCACCCGATAGGACGGAGTTGCCCCCCAATAACCCTGAACACTAACCAGTTCAGCCTTCTATGGCAGGGGGACAGAAACCAAAACAATTTAGCCTTCTATGGTAGGGGATACATAGCCGCCCCAAACCCAAACATCCTTCTGAACCCGATAGGACGGAGTCGCCCCCAACAACCCTGAACCCTAATCAATTCAACTTCCTATTGCAGGGGATCGATGTCGAAATAATTTAGCCTTCTATAGCAGGGGTACATGGCTGCCCTAAACCCCAAACTTACTTCTGAACCCGATAGCATGGAGTCGCCCCAACAATCCTGAACACTAACCAATTTGGCCTTCTATGGCACACTGACCAAAGCCGAAGAAAAATATATTTTTTAAGACATGCAAAACACCATATTTTTGCAATGAAAAATAATAATATAAAAGTTTTAGATTAAAAATACCGGTAGTACTACTGCTAAGTCATATTCATAATGTAAATATTTTTACATAAAAGTTTACAATGTAAAAGTTTATAATAAAAGTTTATCGTAAAAGTTTACAATGTAAAAGTTTATCATAAAATATTTTGTGTAAAGTTTTACATAAATGTGCTAATTTTGTACCTCGTTTTTCATATTTATTGTGTAAAAGTTTTACGTAATAATTTAATAAAAAAGGAGCATGTCATCAATATGGTCCACTTTGTCAACATTAAAAAAATAACTCATAAACCAATCATATGGTCACACGTGAGAACGTATCTATATTTGTAGACAATAATTGTAGCTGTTTTTTAATAAAAAAAGACAGACACAGTAGATGAAAAAAAAACTCAAACGGGACTGCGCGGGACCACAGGAGGAGGGAGCGACGCGGCGTCGGACAGATCGACCGCGAGTTTGGAAACTCGCGGGCGAACGTAAAGTTAACATCGTGTAAATGGACTAGCAACTCTACCCAAATTCGAATCAGAGAAAAGAATCCGTCTCCGTCTCGATCGAGCGACGCGACGGGACAGTAGACGCGCGCGCTGCAGGACAGCAGGACCTAATCCGACACCTGGCTATAAATGAATCAGCAATTCTACCCGATTTCGGATCAATCGGTCTCCGTCTCGAGCGACGCTCAAGTCCGAGTCCGACTGCTTTGCCGTGTCGCTCGCGCATACTGTGCTGTTCACCCCTGTCTACGGTGTTCGATCAATGTGGCTACTGCACATGGCGCGGTGGCGGTCAAACGCCGATAGATGCCGGTAGTCAGAGGCGAACGGTCTGGCAATGGCATGGCTGGCGGCCGCGGACCAACAGTAGCAGGCAAGGTTCTCCGAGATACAGGTATGGTATGGTCGGGCATATATATGCCTGCGTCAATGTGTATATATGTATGGGCAACACAGAACATAACATTAGTTTCAGACAAATAAACTAATGTGCACACAAATATTGTGCTCAAGCACAATGAGGAACGAAGAAAAATGACAATTACGAGTATTCTGATTGAACTTCTAAGACCTAGTCTATATAAAACTGCAGCCACATAGGCATGACCTACTCTATAGAAAAACATCATCAAAGCTACGTTTCATGGATTTTGTTATGGAACACTCCAAAGAGCCGATCCGCTGGTGAATGGAATTTGAACGATAAACATCGCCTTCTGTCAGGCATGCATCTTCTTTAGTTCCAATTCCATTCAGTACTCTGCTTCTTCGTCAGTTAAGTGAAGCCGGCGGCCTTGGTAACGCTTCGTCGACTTCTGCATCGCCGTTCGTATCGCATCCAATGGTGGCGGTCGGTTCCAACGGCTGAATGAACTCTAACTGTAATTTGTCGGATGCTAAACAGTGTTAGCGCTAAACAAAACCCCTGCTGTAATGACGGCACCTCCTTAAAAGGGCCGAACCTTTCTGTAACGGGTTAAGGTGGAATTCGGGTGTAAACCCTAGGTAGGAATTAGAGTAGCGGCGATCTCGTCTCCCTGGTGATTTCTGTAATCGGTGACCTCGTTGGTTCAATATTACATCGCTGCTCTGTTCCTGTTGAATCCTCCCGAGCTTTTTCCCATTTTGCTGGTTGTTCTTCTGTTGAATTCCTTTCTGTTCCTCACAATTGGTATCAAGAGCCTTCGCATCCTTGGCGATTTCGCTCCAATTCCACAGCCAGGTTCTTCGATTTGTGCCCGATTGGCGAGTGGCAGGTGGTTGCGGCTTACCCGTGTCAAATCCCACCCACCCACCCAGATCGAAGAACAACTCCCGAAATTTCCCCAAGTTAGTGGTGGAATTGATTCAGGCTAGGGTTGCACGGCACTTGTCCGTGTGTAAAATTCCGGAAACCTGTGTCGATTCGAATCCACGGAAGTGTTTGGCGAGTAGTACCGCAAGCAAGGGTTGCAGAACTAGTTTTTGTGTGAAATCCCGGAGCTTGTTCCGTACTCCAGGTGGCGAGTTGCAGTCCTGAATCTTAAGGGGAGGGCCTGCTCAAACTGATTCTGGACTCAAGCAAGATGGTGAATGTGACAGAAAGTGATTCTGAGTTATCTCCTTATGCAACAGCAGTTGAGGTGGATGGTATTCGTCGAACACTTGATCAATTCATGAAGAAGCAAGATAAGCGTAATGATGCACTATCTGCTAAGTTGGACAAGCTGATGTCCATGGTAACAATGAAAGGACAAGTGAATTCCACACCTGAAGCAGAAGACAAAGGCTCCAGTGTTAAGCCTTTGAAACCTACATCACCATCTGACACCAAGCCTGATATAAAGGTAACAACACCCCTGCTGAAATCACAGCATCAACCTGTGCATACACTGCTCAGCAACAGTTTTAAATACCACCTAATATGAGAAGAGTGGAGGTAGGACACATACCTGCACCAGATCAATCTACTTTTGCACAAATACATGCCCACAGCAGCAACACAGGAGTACTCAATCAGAACATTGAACATTCTGATCCTTGGATTCTGCAAGATCATGACAACCATGAGGATAAAAATTTCACTTTTAGACAGCAACAAAACTTCATACCAAACAATCACAACTATATGCTCATTTTTCCTCTGAACATAGAACAATAGCCAAAGGACCCAAACTAAGCTTCCCAGAGTTTGATGGTTCAGATTCTGATGGGTGGATTAGAAAAGCTGAAAAGTATTTTGAGCTGGTGGGAGTGCCTAATGAAGATAGGGTCAAAATCTCTGTTATGTATGTTAAAGGCAGAGCAGAGTTTTGGTGGAGAGGATTGGGATGTAATCCAAATGCATTAGGCATCAGTTTTGTCGACTTTTGGGGGACAGATTCAATGAAACATCTGTTTTTGAGATAGTAGGACAATTTCACAACCTCAAACAGACTGGTACAGTGACTGAATTTGTTGATAAATTTGAAGAACTTATGGGCCTGGTCAAAAGGAACAATCCATCCTTACATGACAGCTACTTCATCTCTAGTTTTGTTTCTGGACTCAAGGAGTACATTCAACCACATGTGCAGTGCCACTATCCTACCTCTCTTGCTGGTGCTTATTGGTTAGCTAAAAGGATGGAACAAGCTCATGCCCCACCAAAGAAATATCAAAACTTTAATGCTCCAAAACCTGTTAAGCAATGGACAAATGAGGTCAAACCACAAAACAACAAGGACCTACCTGCTAACACAATTGCTGAGTTAAGAGCTGCTGGCAAATGCTTTAAGTGCAGAGAGCCATGGGCCCCAGGTCATGCTAAGCTGTGTAAAGCCAAACAAAATTTTTCTGTGATTTTGGTACAAAATGCAGAAGGGCAGGAAGAGGTGGCAGTGGTGGAAGATAGTGCACCCTCTGAAAATGAAGAGTACTTTGATGCAAACCCTACACCAACACTGCAAATATCTATGCATGCACTAACTAGGTCAGCACCCATATCCACCACATTCACATTGAAATTACATGTGGGTAAACAGATTGCTACAGCATTAGTGGATAGTGGAAGTGATGCTTCTTTCATCAGCACAAAATTTGCCATTAAAGCAAATTGTGTAATCTCAAAGGTGTCAGAGGTACAAGTAGCTGCAGCAAATGGTACAAGCATGACTAGTCAATCTTCTTGCCAGGCTTGCAATTATATAATCCAAGGTCATGATTTTACCTCAGACTTTAGACTTCTAGAAGTCCAAGGATATGATATCATATTGAGAGCAGATTGGATTTATACACATAGCCCAGTTGGCTTAAATCTGAGAACAAGAGAATTCTCAATTACCAAAGATGGTGCTACTGTAGTGACATTCATTGATGAATCCATGAATGATGATGCCAGGGTCATTGGACCCAAGAAATTGTGCAATCTGCTGAAAAGGAAAGCTATTGGAGCTGTGGTTATTCTTAACAATGCCAAGTCTGAACCTGCTGTTCCAGACCAGGTTATTCCAAGCCAATTAGAAGATATTATACAGGAGTACCAAGATGTTTTTCAAGAGCCAACTGAGCTGCCACTAGTGAGGTCAGTGGATCATCATATTCCTTTGTTGGATGATTCAAAACAAGTTAATCAGAGGGCCTCCGGCCTACAGGTTACCACACCATCAGAAAAATGCAATGGAGGCTTTAGTACAGCACTTATTGCAATCACAAATGATATGACCAAGCATGAGTCCTTATTCTTCACCAGTCATCCTAGTCAAGAAAAAAGATGGGACATGGAGACTTTGTGTTGACTATAGGCAGCTCAATTCCAACACAATCAAAAACAAGTATCCCATTCCAATTATTGAGGACTTGTTGGATGAACTGTTTGGAGAAAAAAATTTCTCCAAAATAGACTTGAGGTCAGGTTATCATCAAATCAGAATGAAAGAGGAGGACATCCACAAAACAGCTTTTACCACACACTTGGGCCATTTTGAATATGTTGTGATGCCGTTTGGTCTTACAAATGCACCTGCAACATTTCAGACCTTGATGAACACTATACTGGCAGAAGTACTAAGAAAATTTGCACTGGTCTTCTTTGATGACATTTTGATCTATAGCAGCAACATGGAAGATCACAAAGCTCACTTAAGGACTGTGTTAGGCATCCTAAGACAGCATAAGTTATATGCCAAGCTGGGGAAATGTTCTTTTGGTCAGCAATCTATTGAGTACTTGGGACACATCATAAATGATCAAGGAGTAGCAACAGATCCTACAAAGATTTCAATCATTCAGAACTGGCCTCCACCAACTACAATAACTGAATTGAGATCATTTTTGGGCCTTGCTGGATATTACAGAAGATTCATCAAAGGATATGGTATAATCTGTAGACCACTTTTCAATGCACTGAAAAAGGATTCATTTCAGTGGACTGAACAGCAAGAGCAGGCTTTTCAACAACTGAAGCATATCATGGCTAATCCACCAATTCTGGCTCTACCAGATTTTACAGAACCTTTTGTACTAGAAACTGATGCCAGTGGAACAGGAATTGGAGCAGTTCTCATGCAAAAAGGAAGACCCATTTCTTTCTTGAGCAAGACATTGGGTCCAAAATCAGCAACAGCTTCAACTTATGAAAAAGAAGCAATGGCCATTTTGGAAGCCTTGAAGAAATGGAAGCATTATCTGGCTAGTTCCTCTGTTATTATCAGAATAGATCAGCAAATACTCAAATACATTCATGAACAAAGGCTTGTGGAGGGCATTCAACACAAGTTACTCATTAAGTTGTTAGGCTACAACTATACAGTGCAATATAAAAAAGGAAGAGAGAATACTGCAGCTGATGCCTTGTCAAGGGCAACACATGCTAAGGAATTGATGGCAATTTCAATGGCTGTACCCATGTGGATAAAACAGGTAACAGCTAGTTACACTGAAGATGAAAAATGCTTGGAACTTATTGCAAAACTAAGTGTTGACCCAACTGTTGTACCACAATACACTTATACTAATAGATTGCTGAGGTATAAGGGAAGATTGGTCATAGGAATAACTGGTGAACTAAAGACACAGTTATTGGATACCTTCCATAATTCTTCCTTGGGAGGGCATTCTGGGGAAAGAGCCACTTATCAAAGAATCAAAATGGTTTTCTACTGGCCCAATATGCACCAACATGTCAAGGAATATGTCAAGGTATGTGCAGTTTGTCAGAAAAACAAACATGAAAATACTCCATACCCTGGTCTATTGCAACCTCTACTTATTTCTGATATGGCTTGGACACATATATCAATGGACTTTGTGGAGGGGTTACCAAAATCTCAAGGCAAGGATGTTATTTTGGTGGTAGTTGACAGATTCACCAAATATGCTCACTTCATATCACTGTCTCATCCTTATTCTGCTCCTGACATAGTAAATCTGTTCATGGATAATGTGTTCAAACTGCATGGTCTCCCAAAAGTTTTACTCACTGATAGAGATCCTATATTCACAAGCAAGATATGGCAAGCCTTGTTCAAAGCATTAGGAGTTCAACTACACCTCACATCTGCTTACCACCCACAAACTGATGGCCAAACATAAAGAGTCAATCAGTGTTTGGAGAACTATCTATGGTGCATGTGCTTCAACTGCCCCAAACGCTGGCATTACTGGCTTTCTCTAGCAGAATGGTGGTATAACACCTCCTACCATACATCTCTTAACATGACCCCATTTCAAGCTTTGTATGGATTCAAACCACCAATGATAGCTGAAGTAGTACTTCCTGATTGCCCTGAGCTAACTGAAAGTGAGCAGTGGAGAAATAGAGTTGTGGCCACACAAGTGATCAAGGATAATTTGGCAAAGGCACAGGCCAGAATCAAATTGCAAGCTGATAAACATAGAACTGAAAGATTTTTTGCAATTGGAGATATGGTCTATCTCAAACTACAGCCATACCGACATACATCACTCAGTACTCACAGATCCCTCAAATTACATTCAAAATACTATGGCCCATTCAGAGTTTTGGAAAAATTGGACCTGGTGCTTACAAGCTATTGCTACCAGAAGGATGTACATTACACAATGTATTTCATGTCAGCCAACTGAAAAAACATCTGGGACCATCAGCAGTACCAACACCTGACTTACCACTACTAGATGATAAGGGAAATATTAAAGTGGCACCAGTAGCTATCTTACAAAGGAGACTCATTCCCAGGAACAATGAACCTGTAGTACAGTGGCTTATACAATGGCTAAACATGTTTGAAGCTGAAGCTACCGGGGAGGATGCAGCTTTCATCAGGAAGATCTTTCCGTCATTTCATCCTTGAGGACAAGGATGTTAAGAGGGGGGCTTTGTCAAGCATGCATCTTCTTCAGTTCCAATTCCATTCAGGACTCTGCTTCTTCGTCAGTTAAGTGAAGCCGGCGGCCTTGGTAACGCTTCGTCAACTTCTGCATCGCCGTTCGTATCGCATCCAACGGTGGCGGTCGGTTCCAACGGCTGAGTGAACTCTAATTGTAATTTGCCAGATGCTAAACAGTGTTAGCGCTAAACAAAACCCTTGCTGTAATGACGGCACCTCTTTAAAAGGGCCGAACCTTGCTGTAACGGGTTAAGGTGGAATTCGGGTGTAAACCCTAGGTTGGAATTAGAGTAGTGGTGATCTCGTCTCCCTGGCGATTTCTGTAATCGGTGACCTCATTGGTTGAATATTACATCGCTGCTCTGTTCCTGCTGAATCCTCCCGAGCTTTTTTCCTTTTTGCTGGTTGTTCTTCTGTTGAATTCCTTTCCGTTCCTCACACCTTCCATGCTAAAATCGGACGATTTTGTGGCTAGAAAAAGGACCGTGATATGCCGCGACCCATCGCGCTAACGTGCACGGCGCGACCCCCACCCCATCGCCACGGCACCACCCCCCTTCGGCCTCCCACCCATCCTTCCTTTTCTGCAACAGGCCATCCGCCGCCACGTACTCTCGACGTGCCTCCCTCCACTGGTGTGGCGGCGCCTCCTTCAAATCCTTGCGGCTGCTTCATCCACGAGATAGCGCTGTCAACTTCCACTGCTAGCTCCTGCCAATCCACATTGGAGAAAAGTGTGTGCACCGATAAATAGTGTCAATCTCGGCTCAGATTTGGATAGAAGGTAGATTGATTGCATCCCAATCTATGCTTTCTGTGGAAAATTTCAATGTATGCTTTGTTTTGCCACGTACAGGCGGATCTGCATATGTTGTGAGGTTTTTTCTTTTTTGTTGACATGAGAATTAGCTTTGATCTAGGAGGCACGAATTTGCTTTGATTTGGACATGTTGCTATCAGATGAGTTTTGTTCTAGCAACGTATGTGTTGTGCTTTTATACAGCCTATGTAGGCTTGGACAGTTAATTCGAGTAATACAACCCGTGCATAAGAGGTTACCTGTGTGTCAAGAATGAGTTGGTTATTGTAGTGTCAATCTGTGTATATTTAGTTATATCATCTTTTATGTTTATTTCTACTATGTAGGAAATTATGTATTGATTTAAAGATGGTTGCATGTAATTTGTACTTGATAATATGCAAATGGACTGGCAATGGATGTATGGCTTTTCCTTGAGCGCACACACAGTGGGCACCAACTCTTTTGCCAGAGGTTACAACTTTCGACCCAAACATTCAAGAAGATGAGAGCTCGAGAATAGTTAAAATCAACAAAATACTCTTTAGTCTTCAAAGATCGAAATCTTTACAAAGAGAGAATAAAGCCCCTTTTATAGTGAGACCAAGAGACATTTTCTATGCCTAGTTTATTTTTGAAAAAAAACAGTCAAGTACCTCATATTACCCGGCATGTACAAATGTCAAAAAGGAAAAACGAAAAAATTACAGGGTAATCAAATTCCGTTGGCTTTCTTCCTTTTTTTGCCCTAGGAAATCTGGGCGAGTCCCAATTCGCTGCATCATTGGAGGTCCTGATCTCTAATTCTTGTAGCCTCTAGGAAGTTGCCGAATGTAAAACCTTCCCCGAAAGGTCATATTTTTGCCCATGGGCCATGGCTTTATCGTCCTCCAACTCTTCAACCTATCTTTTTGTGGCGCATAGGGCTGGATAACGAGCCGGCTCACCGCAGCTCGTTAACATAACGAGCTGGCTTGGCTCGGCTCGGCTCAGCTCGTTAATGTAACGAGCTGAAAGCTAAGCTCGGCTCGGCTCGGCGAAAGCTCGAGCTGGCTCGGTCCAGCTCGCGAGCTACTGAAGTGAAGAAAACACAGATGCAAATTCGCCCTGTACATTAGATCAGACATGCAAAATACAAAATACAAAGACACTTTTCGATTAAATCCATCTAACAGGGAATGCCTGATTTAGTTTCTCATACTCACAACCACAAGGTCACAAAATCACAACTCAAAATCAATCACGTTGACCGCAAGAAGCAAGAACCGTCAGGCAGTGCCCTCACAGGCTCCAATTAAATTTTCTCACAAGACTCACAAGCAAGAATTGTAGATGAGGACAGCACACCAGGTCTTGTGTTGATACTCGATTCCAATGGAGGTAACCTCAGCCAGCCACAGTATGCCCGCTGCGGCGCTGCCGTTGGTGCCGATGAGGACAGCACACCAGGTCTTGTCTTGATACTCGATTCCGAAGCAGCAAGCACAGGCGGAGGGCCGGACTGCCGGAGGGGTCAAAGCTGGATCAGGCGTCGGCGCGTGGTGGATGGGTGTAGGCGCTGGCCGCTGGCGGGTGGCGGCGCGTCGAGGGAGGTGTGTGGGGCGTGAATATTCTCAGATGTGCGGATGGAGTGCTGACGACCGGATGAGATGGTCGACTGCATCGCTAGGGTTGTTGCTGGGAGTCTTTTTGTTGGGCCGCTCGTGGGCCTGGATTTGGGGAGTCAGAATGCTGCTGGTGAGCTGATCCTCGGCTCGTATAACTCGCGAGCGGCTCGCGAGCTGCCCGAGCGAGCTCGTTAAAGCTACCGAGCAAAAAGGGTGGCTCGGCTCGTTAACAAAATACAACGAGCCGAACCGAGCCGAGCCGAGTTGTCTGCGAGCCGAGCGAGCTAGCGAGCCACGAGCTTTTTGTCCAGCCCTAGTGGCGCATCCCCTGATCATTTTTGGCCATCGGTGTCCCCTTTTCCTATAAGAAAAAGAAAAACCACCGCTACCAATATCCGAAGGTCAGTCAAAGGTTATATTATTATCTCTGGCAGGTTTGCAATGACAAAATTCAATCAGCTCAACAATTAGTCAGAAGGAATTGGCCAGGGAGTGAAGATTGTAAGCTATGTGGGAGAGTGGAATCAACTAATCATATTATGTTTACCTGCCACTTGCCAATCTTTGCTTGGTGCATTTGTAGAGATGCTTTTAATTGGCCTCAAATCCCTGACAATGTTGACAGTTTTTATGATCTATTGAATATGGGCTATTCTCACATAGAGGGTGATTCTCTTGTGTTTTTGTTTGGTTGTCTGACCTGGAGTTTATGGCTTACTCGAAATGATTTTGTTTTTAATAATATTGTGATTACTAATCCTGTTATTGTCATATACCGGATTTTGTCCTTTATGCAGAAATGGATAATTCTGAGCAAGGGGGAAGGACGCCAATCCTTGGAAGAGATGATTCAGAAGCTACACCAGCAGATTGCCGGATCAAGTGCTTTTGAGAGGGAGCAGTTAGAGGTATCTCCGCAAAGAACAGATGATACCAATGACATTGTTTACCCTTTACCTGTTGGCTTAGACCTGTCTTTCTTAGAGGGAGATTAGAGTGGGTGATCTTTGTGTTCTTGTCGCCTAGGTAATACCTGTTGTTAGATGGAACTTTTGAGTGTTTTGCTGTGCTTGATCGGTGGGATCAGCACTTGTCTATGCCTGGCATGTACTAGCTGGTAACCCCAGCATCAACAATACTTGCTTTATACAAAGCTGGGCCTCTGGCCTGTCATCTAAAAAAGGTTATATTATTATGATGGTTCAGTTTAGCGTGCATAAGTATTTCGACATTTTTACCTTTGATTGATTGGTGCGGAGATTGGTTTTTCCCAATCCAAACAATTACCACGGATCTTCTCCGCATGGCCAGAAGGGCCCACGCAAGGGCACCGGATCCAGGAGGTAAAAAAGAAACATAAAACCCACACGGCACATCGCGCCCCACGTTCAACTTTCAAGCAGCAACCTGCAGACTCCACCGCTCTCCACGGCAGTCTTCCTTCCATGCTGGTTGCCGTGTGGCCGGCACCGAGAAAACAAAAAGCCGTGCGCCAAAGCGCGCAAGGCGCAACAGTATGGGGCAGAGACATAAGAAAGTGAAAGCATCGAGGCAGGGCACACCGCACTGGCGGCGCTTTATCGGCCGCCGCGCGGCCGGGCCATGACGAGACCGGCACGCACGGCCTGGGCGAGATTCCTGTTCCTCCCTGTGCTTGCAGCCGCGGCGCGTTAGAACCAGCAAAAGCTTGCACCCACACCGCCGCATGCCCAAGGCTTTGTGGCGCGGTAAAAAAAAAAGTTAGTGGCGTTACCTTTGGGTTTGAATCTACTGGCGTGCTGTACTTGGTGAAGCCGATCGGTTATGGGTTGCTCGATCTCTCGCTTGGTTTATTGTCCTGGCAGTAGTGGTCTTGTGCTGGCTGGGATGGACTGGACCTCTGCAGGTGCGAGGGGGGCTCTAGCTTTCTTCCACGACAGAACAGAGCGACCGCACGATTTGTCGCCCGGGATGCATGTGCGAGTGCGAGAGCGTGACCACCCAGCCCAGTGACCACTACTGCTCATCACTAGCCAAGTAGCTATTGCTCTAGCTAGTAACGGTCTATCCAAATATGCATAGCAGCTTTATAAATGATATAGGCTGGAAAGAGCTAAAAAAAGTTGTGATTGAAATGGTAGATACCTAGATAGAGATGTTTATAGTCTATAGTACTAGATATGGTGGTGTCGCCAACTCGCGGGGAACATGCAGCTGCAATGCATCAGCCTACGTGGACCGGCTGAAGCGATGCGTCGCCACTGGCGCAGGGCGATTCATCGAGGAGAGGAGAGAGAAGAAGTCGATGCAAGGTAGATTCGGTGCATGGAGAATAAAAAATGGAACGCTCGCAGCAAAGCGAGTCCCGCTTGATCTTGCGGCGGCGGGAGCAAACCATGGCGTGGCAGTGGGATGGGCGGGCCGGCATGGAATCCGAGCAACGATGGAGCAGGCAGGCCATGGTGCGACGAGCAAGCCGCCGTGGGATCCGGCGGGCGAGCACTCGATCACGGACGGAACCAAACTTGCTTGGTGGCCGGCGGCTGAGACCACTGGATCCCGCCGCGACATGGAATCCGAGCGGCCGCCGGCAGGCCATGCGTGACGAACAAGCCGCCATGGGATTCGGCGAGCGAGCACAGACGGACGGAACCGAACTTGACCACTGGATCTCGGCGGCCGAGACCACTCCTTGAGGAGCTCCTCGCGGCGGCGCTTGCGGTGGCGCGCCCAGTCGGCGAGCCCCCTTCCCCCGGCGCCGGCGCCGCTGGAGCCCGGCGCATCGTCGTCCCCCGCGACGACCTCGATCCGCAGCTCCCGGTCGGAGAAGTTGACCTCGTTGAAGGCGAACTCGAAGCTGGATCTCGGAGCAGAGCGGCGGCGGAGGAAACGAAGCGAGTCATATTTTTTTTGTTTTATTTTTGTGGGGCCCGTGTACCTTTTGTCGCAGGAACGGAGGAGTCGACTCCTCTTTTCACGGACGTGGCGCGCTCTCTCTGCGATGCATCGCATCGCTCCCTTTGGTCCCGATGTATCAAATGTTTTTAGTGTGCCAGTAAGCACAAGTACGAATTAGTAACCGTCTCATTCACATCGACTGGCCAGCGAACAGGGGTCCACCCGTGCCGGTTTTGTATGCACACAAATACTTTGTACTGTACACCTGTATTTGTGTATGTAGTTGCCGCAAGTACAAAATTGTGCAATAAATCGGTCGACCGCATTCATGGTGGACACGCGGAAGGAGTTTGAACGCCCAGTCCTATCACTCTCTCAGCCCTTGTCATATTGGATATTTGATACTAATTAGAAGTATTAAATATTAACTAATTATAAAACTAATTGTATATATGGAGGCTAATTCGCGAGACGAATCTATTAAGTCTAATTAATTCATGATTTGACAAAGTGGTGCTACGATAACTATTTGCTAATGATGAATTAATTAGACTTAATAGATTTGTCTCATAAATTAGCCCAGAACTTCTGTAATTTGTTTTATAATTAGCTCATGTTTAGTCCTAATTATGATCCGAACATTCGATGTGACAAAGGCTAAACTTTAGCCCAAAGATCCAGACACAGCCAGCCTAGCTCTCACCATGTCAGCTCAGCCGGCCAGTGTGCCAACAAGAGCAGCCATATGTGCAAGCGAATTTAACTTCCCTAGTCCTTGTGGAATGGATCTAGGGATGGATTTGGATGTGTAAACATCCGAATCATCCGTATTCATATTCGACTAAAACGTCAATATGGATAACCGTATTTGTATTTGATTTTAATATCAATACTCAATAGAAATACCCCAATTTGTTTTTTGTTATTTCTCTATCCGAATCCATATTCGTATTCAAATAAAATATGGAAATAAATAAAATCTCCGATATTATCCATATCCGTGAAAAATATAGACTCCACAAAACCATCTGTCTGAATGCAAATTCATATTTGAACTATTCGTTTTGTATTTGTATCCGATAAAAATAGACAAGATTCACATTCGTGTTTTTATCCGACAAGATTCGCATTTGTATCTATATACAAATTAAAATATGGTAAAAAGTAATATACGGATTCGATTGCATGTGTATCTGATGTAAAACCATCCCTAAATGCATCTGCACTGCATGGTGTAGGAATGTAGCCAAAAAGATGACCATGAAAATAAGGTCATGTTTGGATTCACCTTAGCTAAATTTTAGCTAGCTAACTTGGTCAAGTAAAATTTAGCTGGCTAAAGTCTAGTGGGGTAGTTTGGATTCTCTAACTAATTGGTGTTTATTTACCATGATGTCCTTACTTTTGTTGAGCCGGCGGACACACCGAAAAATATAGGGGCAATTTTGTCTTTAAACTTGTATTAGCTGGTTGGAACAGCTAATAATCTAATAATCTTGTAGTACTCCAACTAAACCTTTTCCATAATGTGATTTACATAAATTAAAATTTCAGTATAAGATTTAATTTAAATTTTAATACTAACCTTTTCCCTGCATTTAAAACTAGCATTTTGGGGAAACAAAGCAACTAACCGGGTGAAGTGTGCTCTCCATCTCATAATGTAAGACACACATCCAATCTTACATTCAGATATTTTTATCCTCGACTAATACATGGTCAAAGAATTTATAGACATTATATCATTTTAAATTTGATAGTGGCAATGGATTTATGTCCCAAAACACATTCATATTATGTTAAATTAGGTTTATATGTCTGAAAACCGGCTGAAATTCAGAACATTACATTTTGAGAGGCAGTATGAGCACTTGATAAGCAGATACAGTATGACCAATTCTTGTTTGGATGTGCACACAGTAGATTTGACATTGGCGAGGGGCGCTGCGCCGGCGCCGGCGAGGGAGAACAGGAGGGGGCACTGCGCCGGCGAGGGAGAAGAAGAGGGGCGCGCCGGCGAGGGAGAAAAGGATGGGCGCCGCGCCGTCGCGGGCGAAGGAGAGGAGGATGGGCGTCACGCCGCCGCCGACGAGGGAGCACCTGCTCCGTCGGGAGAGAGAAGGGGAGGCGGCACCGGTGGCGGAGATGGAGGGCCGCGGCCGCTTCTCCTAGCCGCGCGCGCGTCTGCTCCATGGGCCGCCGCCGCCGGCCATGAGGAAGAAGGGGTCGTCGGCTGCTCCCCCCACGCGCATATGCTCCACCCTGCCGCCGGCTGCCTCGCGCGGGCCGCCGCCGCCGGCTGCCGCATCTTCTAGTTGCGAGCGGGTCGAAGCTCGAAGGGAGACGGGGAAGGGAGCTCGCCGGCTCTTGGAGAGGCGACGGGGGAGGGAACTCGTCGGCTAATGAAGGGGCGACGGGGGAGGAGGCGGATGGGGGAGATGCGAGTTCGAAGTCAATGCAGTGCAATACGGAGGGGTTAGGCTCCGAATTGGGGGAAGGTGTTCGCTGGTAGAAGGAATGCCGTGCGGTATTGGCCTTCGTTTCCATTTCCAATTCCCTCGACGTCCAAATGGCTGCATTCAGAGGCCACAAATTCCAATTCTAATTCCATGCTTCAATACCAACATCCAAACATAGGGTCTGTTTAGTTGGGTAGGTAAGATTGCGAACTTTACTGTAGCAATTTTAAATCTAAGATTAGAAGGACTAAATATGATCTAATTATAAAACTAATTACACGGATGGACGGGAAATCGCGAGACGAATCTATTAAGTCTAATTAATCCATCATTAGAGATTGTTTACTGTAGCATGACGTTGTCTAATCATGGCCGAATTAGGCTCATTAGGGGTGTGTTTGGTTGGTGGGACGGGATGGGACGAGACAGGACGAGTTCATCCTTCTATGCGTTTGGTTGGGAGACACTTGCGACGAGACAGCATCTTTGGAGAATATGCCGCAGAAACGGGGGACGAACTCATCCCACCAAAATGGCTGGACCGACTCGTCCCCCGTTCGTTTGCCGTTGGTCTCCGTCCTCTCTCTTTCGCACGCTCCTCTCTCTCCCGCACGGACGGAGTGGTTGGCGCTGACGATGGCGGCCCCAGGCTGCACTCGCGACGGCGGCCTCGCCCGGTCGACCCGCCCTGCCTGCCGAAGCTCCATGGCCGGAGGCGGGCGGCCGGTGGTGGAGCAGGGCATGNCGCGGCCGGCGGCCCTCGCAGAGCGCGCGGCGACGCGGCAAGCGGTCCTCGCGGAGCTCGTGCAGTACTTTTTTTTATCCACCGTGAAGATCAGGATGGCTGTGAAAAAAAAACAAAAAGAAAATAAATAAAAGAAATAGAGAATGACAGGTGAGCCCTATTAATTGTTGCAGCTAACGGTGTTAAAAAGACCATCCATCCTTCAATATTAATCCTTCCAACCAAACGAAGAACTGGGATGACTCCGTCCCTCCAAACAAACATGAGACGGAACCGTGCCATCCCAAAAACTGGGACGGGATCGTCCCATCCCTTCATGTCCCCCAACCAAACACACCTTAGGTTCGTCTCGCAAAGTTACCGGAGGTTATGGAATGGGTTTTGTCATTAACTCACGTTTAATACTCCATGCATGTAAGATTTCCTTTGATGAATAGTGAAGTTTGATGAATAGTAAAGTTTGGGATGGAAACTAAACAGGGCCATAGTGTAAGGGTTTGATGCTGACTATAATCTACAGCGGTAAATAGCTATAGATTCAAAAAGGAGAGCAGTAAATGGCCCTGTTTGGTTTCCTAGCAATGCTAGAATCTAGCATCTAGCACGGAGGAAATCTTTCTTGCATGGAGTACTAATTGAAGTCTATTTGCAAAACCTCTTCACGGATGAGCGTAACTTTTCGAGACGAATCTAATGAGCCTAATTAATCGATGATTAGCTACAGTGATGCTACAGTAACCATCCTCTAATCATACGGTCAAAGGTCTCATTAGATTCTTCAGGGTTCCTAGTACAGGAGTTCTGGAGTTAGTTTTGTAAAATACCTTTATTTAATAACTTTAATTAGTGGTCAAAGTTGGCTTTTCTAGCATTGCTAGGAAACCAAACGGGGCCAATAGCTTGGGGTCCATGACAGGTCCAGTGAGCAGTGGTAAGCAGGCCAGGCGAGGGCAGGGTCCCCTTGCTTTCGCTGCACGCTTGGTTGGCGCTGGAGGGTTTTATTGCTACCCATAAATCTATTGCACCTAACCCTTCGGTCTTCGCAGCTTGCCCTGCACAATCTTACTCTGTTTTTTTTTTGTTTTGAAGTGGCACATGGGCCCTGTTCGGATAGTTGGGAAACAAAAAAAAAAAAATTGTCCCAAGGAATCTTGCACGTATGGAGTACTAAATGAAGTCTATTTACAAAATCTTTTCGCAGATGAGTGCAACTTTGCGCGACGAATCTAACGAGCGTAATTAATCCATAATTTGCTACAGTAATACTACAGTAATTATCCTCCAATCGTGCGGTCAAAGACCTCATTAGATTCGTCTCGCGAATTTGTCAGGGGTTGTGAAGGTAATTTTGTAAACTGATTTTATTTAATACTCCTAATTAGTGGTCAAAGTAGAGTAAAAAAATTTGTCCCTTCATCTGAACACGGCCATGGATTGTTTTAAGAAGGCAAAGCCAGCAGCACACAGCACACTACAAGAGAACTAGAGAAGAGACCACCTCAGCTGGTCACTGGTGTAACGAGAGACTCACTCTAAACTCTAAAGGGAAGAGAGATGAGAGAGAAAGGGTAGCCAAAGAAGGCTCTCACAATCACAAGGGACGACGACGAAGCTTGCTCGCAAGGCACCAGGGAGGAAGAAGACAACCACGCACTATTACTATTGCTATTGCAGTATTGCTTGTGCTTTCCCACAGTGTGTGTGCGCGGCGAGAAGCAGACAAGCAGCCGCGGGAGCAAAAGGGCCATGGCTTCTCGCAGTAGCTTCTACTTTGTTCCCTTCCTCCTCCTGCTGATGCTCTTGCTCGCGTCTCCTCCTCCTACTGCCGCATTGGCATCTTCCGAGCCCCGGAGTGGCGATGCTTCTGGCAATGCCACTGGCCCTGCTGCAAGAGTGAGGCCGGGGAAGGAGCAGCTCAAGTACAAGAGGATCAGAGCTCTGCTAAGGAAGCTCAACAAGCCGTCTCTCAAGGCCATCAAGGTATCTACTTATAACCTGCAGGAACCAATTTCTCCATCTTTGTTTGGCAAGCTCTGTTTTCGATCTCCGTTCATGTCCCTGATTTCATGACTTGGTTGTTTGTTTTGATTCTTGTTGCAGAGCCCGGATGGTGATGTCATAGACTGTGTACCCTCTCACCTCCAGCCTGCGTTTGACCACCCAAAGCTCAAGGGTCAAAAGATTCTGGTAACACAAGAACAGAGTTTCGTTCGTCTTGCCATCTACTAACAAACTTACATGTATTATTAATAGTTTAAAAAAATGATGTTCATTCAGGATCCACCGGAGAGGCCCAAGAACTATAACTTCACCATTGCCGGCAGCAACAGCGGCAGAGTCAGCGAAGTGGTGGTGCAGGCGTGGCATGCCACCGGCGAGGCGTGCCCTGAAGGCACGGTGCCGATTAGGCGGACGACCGAGAAGGATCTGCTCAGGGCTAGCTCGCTCAGGAGGTACGGCAGGAAGCCGATGCGCCGGGGTGTTCGCCGTGATTCCACAAGCAGTGGCCATGAGGTTTGTTGGTCCTACAATACCTTTTTCTCCATTGCCATACAGAAAGAGATGAGATGAATTAATAATTCAGTGCAAAGTTTTCTTTTAACAGACGGTATGTATGCCATAATGCAATCAATCGGTTAATTACCGTCTTTACTGACACGGTACATAGCACGGACAACATGTTCTGAACAATGGGAATATGGCATGCATATAATTTTAGGTAATACAGATAAAGTTTTCAAATGTTTTCTTCAGTTACTAGGCCTTTTAAACTGTCCTCAAACCATAATATCTAAAAATTGCAGCTCTGTACATAGTAGCACAGATTAGATTCCTCATCCTCAAAGAACGGAAGAAAGCGATGGGAGGCGACCTCAAATGTATGAATTTATACAGTTGCGAATTATCATATTCCCCAGTTGTATCATAAAAAATGGAAAGAAAGAAAACAGAAGTTTCTGCTGCAGGGATAAATTAGTAACCTGAAGTGCCAAAACTAGAAACGATACAAAAGAGAAGCCCCGTGCAAATCCCCCCTCCTACCTCTCTCTACGCGCCCCTTGGATCAAGATCATGTGGTCCAGATTGAGGTTTGCATAGTTTGCACGGGGAGGTTGGTTTGCACCTGATCCGTTGCCGAATAAGATAGGACAACAATTACTACTTGCATGAATCTACAGAAGCTTCACTTTGGGAAAATCCATATGAGACATTTTACTTTGCTGCTAGGATCAATGGTTGGCTTTGTTCTCTTGTGTAGGCCAAACAATTTTTTTAGATCCGCTCGCATCTTACATATATTTAGATGTCCTATGCTTGACTAGATTCACTAGCATCTTACATAATTTTAGATGTCCTATGCTTGACTACATGATCTGGCCACTGAAACATATACTCTATTTCAGTCTGAGGTCCGGACAGTGGTTAGACTCCTGTCTAGTAGTAGCACAGTTTTAAGTGCCTGAATGTGCAACCCCATCTCGGTTTTGATGTTGTTTATTTCCTGATTCAGGAACATAGTTTACGTGTTGATAGCGGTGATTTAAATAGGATCTCTTCGTGCTAGGTATCGATGCTTGCTGCTAGGTCAATGACAAAGCTCTCAAATTTCTAGGATGGGTTCGAAACATGTAGCGATCATTAAACAGATAGGCCAAATGGTTCCAAAGAACCATGCGCTTACATATCGTTAAGTACTCACTTCCCAGCGCATCTACTGAAGCTTCGATTGACCCTCTTTACAGGGCTAGCTATTTGACTTCACCAATTGCAGTAGTTAACAGTCATATTGTTCATTTATTTGGATCTTGTAAACTTTGACCAGTGTCTAGACCAAATTTAACTTCCACTAGTTACAGTGCTTTAACAGCTAACATTTTGTTGCTTTCTGTTAAAAGATCGCTAACTCTGACTGCTGGAAAGATCAAGTTTCCTCTGCTTTTTTTGTCACAATTTTTAGTCTTAGAGAACGTCGACGTCCTAATATGCAACATTTTAGTAACTGGTAGTTAATTGTGCTCCCCAAGCAAAATGTTCATGTTCATCTACATCACCGGTACTTATGGATTCCATTTTGCTTGGTAGTACTATAACCTAATCTCTGTACTGTAACTGAAGGCCTTGACGTGTACCAAATTAGCACATGAGATAAGTTCGTGGAAAACAGTGGAAGTTCAGAGTTTGTAAAAGATTCTCAGTTTAGATATCAGACTCAAAAGTACCTCGATTGAATTGACCGAGAAGTCTAATGTCCAGCTAAGAGATGCCCAAGGGACACACTACAAGCAAGCCCTCATGTGGCTTGGAGTAAGCACACAAAATTGTTTTGTACATCTGCGGAGAAGCTTCATTAAGCTAATCCAGATGAGCAAATTAGCGCTTCTTGAATCATGAGCTCATTTGACCTGGACATTATAATAACCCAACTGCTTTGTCTTGTGTCCACAGCGTTTAATTGGCCATGTTAGTACTGTGCTGCTAACTAAACTAGTCAAATCTCACTGCAACTCTTGCTGGTATAATGGTATTACATGTTAATTTTTGAGTTGTGGTATTACATGTTAATGATATGGGTTTTCACTGGTTACAGCATGCAGTTGGGTATGTGAACTCTGAGCAGTACTATGGGGCCAAGGCCAGTGTTAATGTGTGGTCACCAAGGATAGGTGACCGATCCGAGTTCAGTCTGTCACAGATCTGGGTCATATCTGGCTCTTTCGGCAATGATCTCAACACCATCGAAGCTGGATGGCAGGTACATTTGAATAGAGGAAAATAAGCAGTCGTGTTTCTAATTTCTATGCATGCAAAACAAAAATTGATGAGTCACAATAGTCAGACAATTAACATTATAAATCCCATAATCTGTGTTCTGCTTTTATAGGTAAGCCCTGAGCTATATGGAGACAGTAACCCAAGATTCTTCACCTACTGGACAGTAAGTGTGTTTATCAGCAAGCATAGAGGCATTGACAGTCACATTTTTTTTCACCGAAGGATGGTCTTAATCAAACGCTCATTGTGTAGACTGATGCGTACCAAGAAACCGGGTGCTACAACCACAACTGCCGCGGATTTGTGCAGACAACGAACAAGATTGCGATTGGGGCTGCTATCACCCCGGAATCGGTGTACAGTGGCAGGCAGTTTGACATTACTCTGATGCTATGGAAGGTAACTGACCTATTCTCATTTCAAAGCTAATGTAATGTTCGACCTTCGACGAATGTTCAAGAATTGTAGTGCAGTACAGTACAAGCATGATTCAGTAAAATGTAACCGTAAGTTTATCAGTACGGTATGTGTGCCGTCACTCTCTGATGTAGCAAGTGGTCCATGGTGTCTAGGATCCGAAGCACGGTCACTGGTGGCTGGAGCTCGGACAGGGCCTGGTCGTCGGGTACTGGCCGTCCTACCTCTTCACCCACCTGGCGCGCCACGCTGACATGGTGCAGTTCGGCGGCGAGGTCGTCAACAGCCGGGCGTCGGGGTCGCACACGGCGACGCAGATGGGCAGCGGCCACTTCCCAAGCGAGGGCTTCGACCGCGCCGCCTACTTCCGGAATCTGCAGGTGGTGGACTGGGACAACAACCTCATCCCCGCGGCGAGCCTGAAGCTCCTCGCCGACCACCCCGGCTGCTACGACATCCTGGGAGGCTCCAACGGCTACTGGGGGAACTATTTCTACTACGGAGGCCCAGGGAGGAACGTGAGATGTCCCTGAGATAAAATCAGATCTTGTTTCCGTTTTTCTGTTCTTTTGTTTGCTTGTTTGTTTGTTTCGTGTTCTTTTCTGCTGGATCCCATTCTGATAGCAGTATTTGGTTAGCCCTTTCTAGGATTTTGTAGGTCTTAGATCTTTAACTCGAGAATGCATCAAAAACAGTTGAGACTCGAGAGGAATTTGTAAATTAAGAAGTACCTGCCGATATATGCATTCAATTTACAGAATACACATTTCGTTCGTTGGTTCATGTCATTCAAGCTTCTAAGTTCTGCTCCCGAATACTGCAATTTCAAGGTGTCTACAATCAAGAGTATATATTGAAGTGTTTTGCATCAAAAATCTTATAGAGCGCGCGTGCGCTGGTACCTGTAGCGGCGAACGGAGAGACGTGGCGCGTTCTCCACCAAGCACTCCTCCGTTGTCTTCAACCTGCAGCAGGAGAAGGAAAGCTCAACACAGAGAAGAGAAATAGAGCTCAAGAGAGAGGAGGACGGGGAGGTCACCGAGGGGCTGAAGAGCGGTGGTTGGTGGGCGGAGCGGCCGGCGGCGGGTTGCCGCCGGCCGTGGGTGGCGGTCGAGGCGGTGGCATTATGGATTTGGGTTTTCGGTGGGGTGGGGGATTCCATGGCCGGCGGGACTAGAGGAAGACGGGGGGCGGCGGCCGAACCTGCGGGAGGTGGCGGTGGAGGCGATGGCGGGTGTTGAGTTATGTTCCAAATTCACAGATAAAAGGCTAACTTCTGACGGAGCGTAGCGGAGGCCCGTCGCCGGAGGCTTGGGCCGGAGCGTAGCGGATGAACAGAACCATCATCTCCAAGGCTCGTTGTATGCTGTCCAATGCGCGTATGAGCAAGCGTTTTTGGGCTGAAGCTGCTAACACCGCATGCTACTTGATAAACAGGTCGCCTTCTATTCCACTTGATAAGAAAACTCCTGTTGAGGTATGGTCTGGTACACCTGCTGATTATTCACAGTTGAAAGTTTTTGGCTGCACTGCTTATGCTCATGTTGATAATGGAAAATTAGAGCCTAGAGCTATTAAATGTCTTTTTCTTGGTTATGGTTCGGGAGTCAAAGGATATAAGTTATGGAATCCCGAAACAGGAAAGACTTTCATGAGCAGGAGTGTTGTTTTCAATGAATCTGTGATGTTTACTGACAGCTCGTCCTCAGATTGTGTCCCAGATAATGTTGATAAAGAGATACAGCATATCAGTGTGCAGGTGGAGCATGTTGATGATGTGCAGGAGGAGCAGCATGTACATGGTGATGGTGGCGTGCAGGTGGAGCCACCAGTTGATGATCAGGAAATTGATGTTGTGGATGATGAGGCTCATGATGATGATGTTCAGCACTTACCTCCTATTTTGCAGCCAGAGGAGGATGTTCCTATTGCTCATCGCAGACCAAAGAGGGGTTGTGGACCTAGACCCCGTCTTATTGAAGAATGTAATATGATTCATTATGCTTTGAGTTGTGCTGAACAGGTGGATAGCAGCTATGAGCCTGCAACATACTCTGAAGCCATTGCCTGTGTTGATCGCGAGAAGTGGATTGCAGCTATGCAGGATGAGATGCAGTCTCTCGAGAAGAACTGCACATGGGAGGTTGTGCCCTTGCCAAAGGGGAAGAAGCCTGTTCGCTGCAAGTGGATCTACAAGAGAAAGGAGGGTTTATCTCCTAGCGAGCCTCCAAAGTTTAAGGGAAGGTTAGTGGCAAAAGGTTTCAGTCAAATTACTGGTGTTGATTATACTGATGTGTTCTCTCCGGTTGTAAAGCATAGCTCAATTCGCACTTTTCTTAGTATTGTTGCTTCACATGATCTTGAGCTTGAGCAGTTAGACGTGAAAACTGCATTCTTACATGGAGAGCTTGAGGAGGAAATTTACATGGACCAGCCTGAAGGGTTCATAGTGCCTGGCAAGGAGAATTATGTTTGCAAGTTGAAAAGGTCCTTGTATGGTTTGAAACAGTCCCCTCGTCAGTGGTATAAAAGGTTTGATTCATTTATGTTGTCACATGGTTTTAAGAGATCAAAATATGATAGCTGTGTTTACATGAAGCATGTTAATGGATCACCTATATACTTGCTGTTATATGTTGATGACATGTTGATTGCTGCCAAGAGCAGGAAAGATATCACTACATTGAAGAAATTGTTGAGTAGTGAGTTCGACATGAAGGATCTTGGTGCTGCTAAGAAAATTCTAGGTATGGAAATTACTAGAGACCGAAAGGCTGGTTTATTGTTTCTTAGTCAGCATAATTACATTGACAAGGTTCTTCACCGTTTCAACATGCATGATGCAAAGTCTGTTAGTACTCCTATTGCACCTCACTTTAAATTGTCAGCTACACAGTGTGCTAGTACAGATGAGGATATTGAGTACATGTCAAAGGTTCCTTATTCCAGTGCTGTTGGTTCTTTGATGTATGCTATGGTTTGCTCTCGTCCGGATTTATCTTATGCTATGAGTTTGGTTAGCAGATATATGTCTAATCCTGGTAAAGAACACTGGAGGGCAGTTCAGTGGATTTTCAGGTATCTCAGAGGGACGGCAGATTATTGTTTGAAGTTTGGCAGAACTGAAAAGGGACTTATTGGTTATGTTGACTCAGATTATGCTGGTGATTTGGATAAGCGAAGGTCTCTCACAGGTTATGTGTTCACTGTTGGCAGTTGTGCTGTGAGTTGGAAGGCTGTGTTGCAGCCTGTTGTTGCTTTATCTACTACTGAGGCGGAGTATATGGCTATTGCTGAAGCTACCAAAGAGTTGATTTGGTTGAAAGGATTGTTTGCAGAGCTTTGTGGAGTTGAATCTTGCATTAACCTATTTTCTGACAGTCAAAGTGCTATTTGTCTCACCAAAGATCAGGTGTTTCATGAGAGGACAAAGCACATTGAGGTCAAGTACCATTATGTTCGTGATGAGATCGAAAAGGGTAAGCTGAAGGTATGCAAGATTAGTACTCATGATAATCCTGCTGATATGTTAACAAAGCCTGTTCCTGTTGCTAAGTTTGAGCTTTGCTCAAGCTTAGTTGGCTTGATGGATTAGCCCAAGAGGCTGTTTGGCGCCAGAAGTATTTTGTTTTCTTTGATGTGTTCAGGATGAAGGTGTTGATTTATGCTACAAGATGGAATTTGTCTCAAGGTGGAGTTTGTTGAGTTATGTTCCAAATTCACAGATAAAAGGCTAACTTCTGACGGAGCGTAGCGGAGGCCCGTCGCCGGAGGCTTGGGCCGGACAGATAAAAGCCCATTGTGGTTCGCCCCGTTCTGCCCAGGTCGCGACTGGGGGGGTGCGGCGGGGGCGAAGCCCCCCCGCGGTACGGTACATCTTATATACCCTGTGTTAGGGTTTCCACCAGTGAGTTCGATCCATATTCTTGTAAGCCGCCGTCGTTGGCGTTGTAACCTGACTCTCGACATAGTGAAGTTCTTGCTGGCTGGCGCCCGTGGTTTTTCCCTTCCGCATTGGTTGGGTTTTCCACGTTAAATCTCGTGTCCCCTTTGCGGTTTGATTTACTTGTTCCATCGATTTCTTCGCCATCGTTGGGGTGGTCAGATTCCTTGAATAAAGGAGGAAGAAGATGAACAGTACCTATTCATCCTTCGGTCGCCGCGACGGGTAACAGGAACGAGCGCTGAATAGAACCCTCGATTTTGCATGAGGCTAACTTAATGGGACACTTGTAATTCTTTCTAAGTCAATGGCACACTTGTAACATAAACAAAATCCTGTTAATTGTTGCCGAGCATACTTAATGTGAAGATGAAAAAGGAGATCAGTGGAACATCTCTACAAAGTTGGCTGATCTCAATCACTTCCGCACTCCATTTCCTTATGTTTACAAAGCAGTAAATCCATTACATATTAACGCCGTCTTTGAACAACTTCATAATGCCATCATTGATGTTATTGAAGTAAAACCTCATCAGATGGGTACTAATCACTTAATCTCACCATCTTGCTAAGCTGTCACATGTTCCAATCCTTAATTTATCAGCAAGGAAGATGCCTCTAAGCTGAAACTGAGGAACACAAACGTTGCCAATGGAAACGCAAAGCATTGCTGTTGCTGGGAGGTAGGCAAGGCAAGTGAACAATGGAGGCTGCCGGTCAAATTGTCATGGAGACAAGTGTTGACATGCCATTTGGGAACGCATGACTACACAGAGCTTGCTCTGTTCTAGATATGTTGTAGCTTTTTTGTTTTGAGGTCCACAAATTAACCTTGTATGGAGAGAACAGAGCAGCACTGAAGCAAACCTCGAACAGAGGTGAGTACAGTAACGACCAGAGAGAGGAAGGGCACTGTCAAATTGGCTAGCCGGGGAAAACAACAACAAAAACTTTGCATTTATTCATCAACAAGTTAGACTGAATCAGACCCTAAATTACAAAGATGGATCATCAGTACATGCAAACAACCAGATGTAGCACTGACCGATGACGGAGTCGATCGGTGTGCATGCATGGTTGTTGGGTCATGACCTTGGCGGCTTCTCGAGCAGCGCGGAGAGGTAGACCTCGTCCTTGGACTTGAAGGAGACGATCCAGCGGTGCTTCTTGTACCTGAACTGCAGGAACATGTACATGTAGTCGTCGAGGTCCTTGCGCGCGCAGGCGAACTTGTCGACCCAGAGCAGGCCGCCGGGGCGGAGCACGCGGTCCCAGTCGAAGAGTACGAAGTCCAGCAGCTGCAGGTCAATCCATCCCTCGAAGAACCCCGCCGTGTGGATCAGATCCATGGTGTTGTCGAACAGCGGAAGGCGCTGGCTCATGGTCGCGTACAGCGGCACCAGCCCCCGCAGCGCGATCGTCTCCGCGAACGGCGCGCCCAGGTTGAGCGCCGCGGACACGATGGTCACGTTGCGCTCCCGCATGCGCGCCGCGAAGCTGCCCGTGCCCACGCTCACGTCCAGGCCGATGCGCACCTCGCCGGGCTTCGCTGCCAGCACGTCGTCGATGCGGAAGTCGGCGAGGGACGGCGCCGTGCCGTTGGTGGCCACCCACCGCTGCTTCTCCCGGTCCATGTCGAAGCACCCCACGCAGCGGGTGTAGCCGCGGCGCTGGTTCCTGGCGGACAGGCACTTGTAGCCGCGGCAGTGGTAGCGGGTCCACCGGACGTTGCCGTCGTCCGGGAGCGTCCAGAGCGACTCGTTGATGGGCAGCGGGCCATGGAAGAGCTTGGCGGCCAGAGCGAGGCAGCGGCGGCGCGGCAGCGGGTCGCAGCCGCCGAGCATGAGGCGTTGGCCGAGGTCCCAGTCGTCGGGGCAGTGCGCGCCGACGTCGTAGCTCATGTACTCGTCGAGCTCCCGCCGCATGAGCACGCAGGCGTGGCCGATGGTGCCGTACGTCCGGTTGGTCCCGTACACGCTCGGCAGGCCGTCGCGGTTGCCCTTGGCCGTCACGTACTTGCGCGTCTCCTCGGCCGTGAAGAAGTTGACGAGCGGGTCCACGGCCGGCGCGGCTGGGTCGCCGTCGCCGCCGTCGGGGTCCGGGCGCGGGATGCGGATGAGGCGGAGGGCGATGTGCGCGCTGTAGAGCGGGTGGATGACCTCGTCCTCCAGGAAGCGCCTGAACTCCGGCATGGTCATGTTCTCCGGCTGCTTGTGGCGGGCCTTGCTCTTCTTGGTCTTCTTGCCGATCTTGAGCGCCGTGGCCTCGAGCTTGTCCTGGAGCTCGGCGAGCTGGACGAGCACTTCGTCGACGCGGTCCGCCAGCGCGCGGATGTCGAAGCCGGCGTACCCGCCGGCGCCCGCGACGGTGTGGAACTTGACGCAGTGGGCGGGGTCGTCGAGGCCCGGGAGGAGGCTGTTGGTGGCGTAGAAACGGTGGAGGCTGGCCATGCTGATGAAGATGACGAACACGCCCAGCACCAGCTGCATGGCCGCCATGAGCCGCGTGAACCGGCACCGTGCGAAGCAGAACCCCTCCATTGCCGGTACGCCGATCGGCCGAACGACGGCCAAAACAGAGCACAACGGCAATGGTGCGCACTTTCGATCAACAGTGGATTGGTGTTGCCAGCTCTAGTCATCTTGGTACACGGGATTGCTTTGGCTTCTAGGGTGGGAGGTGACCGTGCTTTGGGCGCACTCCACTCGCGAGGCTCGGATCTCCATGCTCATGCATTATTTGTTTACCAGGCTCCTCAGTGTTGAAGAAAACGGAGCTAGGAACAGTGCAACAGGAAGCCGAGCAATTGGGGATGGAGGAGTTGACGAGTGAAAAGTGACACAAAAACGCGCCACGGAAGCAAGCTGCGCGCGGGAAGCGAAAGCAAAGCACTAGGTAGCGTTTTGTCCGGGTATTTGTACGCTAGCGTGTTTTGGAGCAACCCAGCACTCGATTTTGTAGTTGTTGATCTGTCTCTGCTCTGCGTCTCTGGCCGCTCGATCTATTGTCCCGGCTCCCCTCTTATGGGGCCCGGTTGTCACTAAGAGACTACGTATTTTGGGAAGCACGCCAGTTTTATTCCGAGGCCCGTCTTCTGGAGTCCTCGATTCATTTTGAACCCGCTGTTCGTCTTAGATGTCTCCTCCCAGGTAGCATAGTTCTAAATAGCCCGCTATAGTCTCTGCTATCTCCCGCTATAGCTGATTGAGAAGGCTACCGCTATTTGTTTCTACGTGCAATTTAGCCGCTATTTGCCGCTATAGCTCCATTTAGCCCGCTATTAGCTGTTTTTTAAGGTCCCGCGCTAAATGACTTAGCCCGCTATTTAAAACACTGCCAGATAGGTGAGGGAGGCGGCTTGTGTGAGCAGGAGGAAGGGGTGGTGCGCGTGAAGGGAATGGAGAAATGAGGCGCCGGCCGCGAGTGGAAGATATCAGTGGCATTACCATAGTTATTAGGACCGGATCAGACGTCGAATCGATGAGGCTCTTGATTTACGGTTTGAATCGTCGGCTTGAAATGGTTCACCACATATCTCAAGATAATCATAAGTCAATTAGTGGTCTGGTGGCGTGTTTGCAACCTGCTAGACCACATGTCGGGGTTTGAGTCCCGCCAAGTGTATTTTTGCTCGATTTAGGGGGCACGCACATCAACCTGTCACATTTTTGCTCAATTTAGGGGCCACACATCTCAACTTGTCACAGTTTAATTGTTGCCAGTTGCTTCTGATGGCTTATCACCGGTCTGCACCATGGCACCGGTTTTTCAAGAAAACCATTGGCTCAACATGGGCTGGAACCCGCCGCTGTTATAAGTTTTTCTAGTCGAACCGGTGATCAATTCCAGTTATGATAACTGGGGCATGCCGCTTGCCACCGAGAAAAATCTGACGGCCGCATAGCACGAATAAATAAAAAAAAATCATCGAAAGCATTTTCCGTGAAGCCACGCAGCTGGCATCCTAATAATTGGTCTAGCCCAACACGAACCGTCAAATGATCAAACCTAATCCTTATAGTCACGAGGCGCCACAGGCAAAATCCATAAGGACCAGGCTGCCAGTAGAGGCGTTGACCAACTCCGGCATCGACCTCACCCGCTCGTCGCGCGGCCAAGAGAATGTTTGGTTGCTAGCAATAGTTTATTGCACTCACTACCGAAACCCGAAGCTCTGTTGCACACGGCAAAGTCTTTGCCGTGTGCCGCCCACAGGCACACGGCAACCAGGTTTGTTGTGTGTTTTGGCGGGCACACGGCAAAGAAACGCGTAACGGCGCATGACGGAGATGGCATGATGGAGACGGCGCAAGGGATGGGGAGGGGTCAGCTTTGTCGTGTGCCTCTGGCTTGTCACACGGCAAAGATGGCAGCTTTGCCGTGTGCCACCCGCGTGGCACACGACAAAGCTTGATATCTTTGCCGTGTGCCGACTTTAGCACACGGCAAAGATACTACAGAGCTGCTAGAAATGGTCACTTTGCCATGTGCCATGGTCCTGGCAGACGGTAAAGTGACCCCAAAATTTCTGTTTTTATTGTTTTTCACGTATAATTTGCCCCAATCAAACAAGCATCACAGTTATCATACATATATCACAACAAACATCACAGGCACTTGATATATCACAACAAACATCACAAGATCCACAAGTTCACATTTAAGTATCACATGTTCACAAATGAAGTATGACAAGTTCAGACACTTACAATTACCACAAGTTCATAAATACGAACCAACTAAATTTTATCACTGAGGTGGGGGAATAGCTGTGGTGGGTCAAACGGAGGTGCGAACAACTTCTGTGGGTGTAACGTCGGTGAGATGTCTGGTGACACGTCAGGCGTATTCGATGTCGCCGCTGATTGATTCTGCAGAAAGAAGAATATATTGCATGTTAGACCTGAATCAAGTTCTCTAAGTCATAATCTAAAACATTCAAAATTTCATTGTAGTCTCAAAGTGACTCTAAGTCTCTATGTTCTCTAAGTCTCTAATACTTGAAATGAATCTACAAGATTGTCAAGTGGCTCACATGAGGAGTTGCCGGAGCTGGAGGTATGGGGTGAACATCATCGACATCGGCGGTGCAGGTATGGGGTGACCCATATGAACAGAAAGAGATTGAATGTAGTTGTACATCTGGGTCATCTGTTGCTGAACCTCGGCCTGCTGCCTCGCCGTCTCCATCTGCTGCCTCGCCGTCTCCAACTCCCGTATCCTCCTCTCTTCGGCTATCGCCGCCTCTTGTGCCGCCAGCTGGGCCTACAATTCTTCACCTCAATGTTACAATGCGAAGCAAAGATATATAGAAATTGAATGGACGATGAATAAATCATAAATAACCTGAAGTTCCTGCACTTGGAGCTATGCCTGTGATAGCCGTGGGCGTATGGGCAGGCAACTGCTCGTGCTCCTTGCTCGAATCTAGGCGAGAGTGGGAGTACTGGCCGTGTCTAGAGTGTCGTCGCCTATATAGTACCGGCCATGCTTCTTGTCCCCTCCCACCCTCATGATGATCTCTCCATCAAGGTCATGGGCGCTCGGATCCCACTCTGGCCCATGGACATGCCTTCCTGTCTCTGTGTACTCATTGATGCGGGTGTGGATGGAGGGATTGTTGTACGCCGAGGGCGGGTCGTCCGGGTTGTAGGTGACCTCAGACGCCTTGCCCTTGTGGGCCATAGCCTATCCCATGAACTGGTAGCACTGAGAGCCTTCATGTGCCGCTGACTATGGAAAAAAGCAAGTTGATTACAAATTATGCATAATTGAACGTTAAAATAAAGAAATCAATCTGCATACCCATCGAGCCCTGCATTCGTCGTTGCTAAGGCTACCTTGATGGTGTGCTGGACCTGGCATCAGCAAACGCCGTTCTCGGCCAGCGTTGTGCTTCTCCTCCCACTCGGGTGTGAACCACTTGTCCACTATGCGTTCCTAGCACGTGGAATCATTATGGTACCACCATGTAGGCACCTACACGTGATCAAGTGATTGACATGTAGGAAGATCAAATCAAGCGATGTACTTTAATCTTAAAATAAATCTGAATTTACCTGCAAGTATTGCTTCCGGGTCAGCTTCAAATTTCTTGCAGCTTCTTTTTTGATCTTCTGGCCAAGGAACAGAGCGCCGTAGTTTACGACACACTGGACTTGCGCTTTGTGCATGTCCTTCACCAGATTAACGCATCGATTGTGAGCCACAACCGCCGCCCGTTCCTCGTATCCATCCGCACACCTGTAGAAATTCTGCATATAAACACGATGTATGCAATCATTATTACAAAAATGTCCAATGAATGCGATGTATTAAGCAGTGTACTGTAAGAAAGACTTACCCACAGCTCGGCCTTCACCCGCTCTGCCTTGTTAGCGAAGCAACTGTTTTCCTGATCGAGATGATCGGGGTGACGGTGTAGTGCTCCCACATCTAGGGCGGCTCGTAACTTCCACGAATGTGGACCTAGCCTGGGAAGTGCTCCCTGCACAGAAGACCCAGGATGCCGTTGACCTTGCGATTGTGAGCACCTCCAACGAGTACTCTCCAACTCCTGCCAAAAGTGATTAAGATAAAATATTAGTTTCTATTGTGATTATCAAGTTATGAAAGAAAAAGTATTGATAAAATCTAAAGTTACTTACGCTGGCCCAGAGGGTTGAATCATCAGGCGTCCGGCAAGAGGTATCGGCCTGTCTGGAAGTCTCGAGGGACCTCGCAACCAGACAGCCAGTGTAGCCCCTATCGTGTCCTCCTCCTCATCCCCCTCCCCCTCCTCCTCCTCCTCAGCACCCGACGTCTCCGCGGAAGGTACGTATTCATCCTCCTGCAGCTGCTCCTCCTCCTGCTCCTGCTCCTCCTCCTCAGGCGAAGGCGGCTCTACAGGCCGAGCCGCTCGACCCCTCTGTCAACCCTTGGGGCCACCCTTCCCTCGACCCAAAGGGACGGACCCCGATGCTTCATCGGAACCTAGCATAATTCTTCTGAAAACAGACATGCATTTTCGTTGATTCCACCGCCCACCATCTTTATTCAATCACCTACAATTAAAAACAGTAAACCAATCAGTACAAAATTAGAAAGAGAAGCAAAATAAACAAGACATAATTAGAAACTAACATGATATTACAAAAAATAATTCTATAATCATACATGTATTAGAAATAATCATCTTGATCGGGATTAGCTGGATCATAAGTCTCATCATCACTATCATGCATGTCGAGATCATAATCAGGCCCGTGCTCCAAAGGAGAAATGTCGTCATCATCAAGACCTAATTGTAATCGCTCAAGTAATTCTAAGTCCTTCGCATTATGAACCTCATCTCCAGCACCCTCATCATCAACCGTTTCATCATCTTCTACTTCCGTTCTGACCGCTCTGATTAAGTCTATCTCAAAATGCCCTTGTAGCCCATCTTCTTGAAAGAACTCTCCGTCATATGTGTTTGGGTCTATGTTGTAATCTTCATTGTTTGGGATAGGTAGTTTGCCGTGTGGCGATACCTTGTACACAACGTCCCAACCCTTAAGACATTTGTTGGTTTTGCACGGGTACGAGAGGTAATAAACTTGTGTGGCTTGTTGAGCCACTGTTGACGCTCGTTAGCGACACACTTTTAGTGCTATTTAAGTGGTGTTTTGGGACCAATTCATATACTTACCCGCCACTTGGAACTTGAAATAACCCCTTTTTGCATATGCATGTATTTTTGGAGGATTTTGGTTTACGCAGGTATTTGAGCTATAAATGAGCACTTTTGGACAAAGACCAAGGTCATGCGTAGCATGGAGGTAAAGGCCATATGACTCAGATTTCGTTCGCTCTCATCTATGGTTAACCAACCTCCAAGAATGTAGAAGAGCAAAGACTTGAAGATAAGGTCGGATGACTTCGGGATCAAGGCAAATCAGGCAGACATATGGAAGGATATCAAGACCCAATCTTATCCCGAAGCAACCGACGTCAAATACCCACATGCATTGACAAATCAATTTCTGGATGATCAAGGAGCTTGCACGCAAAAGATGAGGCCGAGGCAGGCCAAAAAGGCCCTAGGCCGGCCGGCCTAGGACCTATGGGGCCGGGCCGGCTCAGGCTTTTCCTGCGCCGCCTCGACCTCCCCTTTGAGCTAGGGTTTCCTCGGACTATTTGTAGCCCCTGTACCCTGAAGCCACGGACATCCATCCACCAGAACTCGGCGAAACCTAGGGCATACACCAAAAGGAGACGACGGCCACCGCAAGTCCTCGAAGTTGTCTAGGGATGGTTTAGGCCAATCCTAGCCACCATGGCCTCCCTGCGTGGTTGTGCCATGGTGGAGTTCATGAGCTAGTTGGACTCATCAATGGTATGTATTCGGTGGTGATGATCCAAACACATCTATTATATGAGTAATATTCTTCATGTCATCCGATCTCTTAGCAACTCAATGCCTCCTTTTATGCTTCCTACCAATCATGAATATGATTGTTCCCTAGTCTACTTCATATGTTTAGACTATATTGCATGCTTTATGTAATCATGGTGATTAGATCTTGCATGTCGACCCTTCATGATATCTAGACACGTTCACTTGTGGACGTGCCCTTGTTACTAGCCACGTCGATAGGGAGCATCGTGACAGGGTGTGATCCCGTGTAGGGTGGAGTTCTCGGGAGGTTGACCGGAGGTAAGGGTTTAAAGATTGCTTTGGATGAGATGCATGATGTGCTTGCTCTATTTGGCTAGAACTATAACTAGAAGACAATGGGCCCGTTTATCCTTTGGTTGTGCTTTACCCTTGCCTATGTTTATGTATGAGATCAACCTATACATTACACTCAAATTTTATAGGTTTCTCCTTTATATGCAATCAATGCTTCATGCTAGGAATAGATCCGTTAGATTAGATGGGGAACCCTAGTAAGTGCATTGTCGATCCATGGATTGATAAATCTTGGATGGAATACTCTAAGGGAAAAGCTACGATGATCCATGCGCTTGCGGTTCACAATTGGCGTATCTATGGACCGTCAACAGCCACAATATAGACATCGTCTCCTGGATAGACGGATGACTGTCGAATTTTGACTAGTCCAAGATTAGGGGTCCGTCACACTTCATTAGGATCAAACCAATGGCATTTGAATATGACAGGCTTAATAGGTTTGCAACCATGAAATGTTAGTTCGCATATTTCTTCAATTATTCCATAATACTCGACCCCATCTTGGGCTATCGTACAAACTCCGGTATTTGTGGTTCTTCGATTGGGCCGACTCTGCTCGTGGCTTTTTGTGTGAAAGTGATATCCATTCACGTCATAACTGGAGTATAACATGACCCTATAGGCACAACCATTGGCAACCTATCTCAACTCGGGACTCATAGACACATCGTTTTGGCCCTGCAAGTAGAAGCATGATAGTTTGTTGTATTATTCGCACATACGAGGAACTTGTAATGTCACAAAAAGTACAAGCTCCAGAATGACCGTACCTTTTGTTTGAACCAAGAAATGAAATCGGGCGATCCACGTCACGCATCTTTTTTTTTAAGAAGGGTATCAACTTGTTGAGGGGTCACTGCCCTATTTCCCTGCCAGAATTGATGAATAAATTCTCTGTACAAACGAGAAGAAGATAAAGGGGGGTTGGATGCAGAATAGTGACCATAATTGAGAACTAGTTTGTTGAGAACTTACCGAATGAAAATTTTCACTTCGGAAAGGTTGGTCAATATATACATCATGATACTGCGCAACTCTTCATGTTGCAAGGTCTTACGAGTCGCAACACTTGCACTTCCGAGTTGCCCTCTGAAAAGGCTGAGGGTGGATTCATTTTTGTTGGCATTGTAATGAGGGGGTGGATTATGCACGTTAGGAAGGGTGTCAGCATAATATTTTGTTGTGAAGTTTGACACCTCCTCAGTACAGTACGCCTCTGCAATGGAAGCTTCAATTTTTCATTTGTTTTTACATTTGGTTTGAAGAACCTTTTGTTGTCTCTCAATTGAATTGCACCAACGGCCCTGCACAGGCCCCCCCATTCGTGCATCATACAGGAGGTGCAAAATCATATGCTGCATCGGATTGAAAAAACCGGTGGAAAGATCTTCTCCAATTTACAAAGCAACACAAGAGCCAATTTTTCCATTTCTGCAACCACAGTCCGAGATAACTCCATAGCACAAAGGATGCGAAAGAAATTGCTTAACTCTGTCAGAACTAGCCACACATGGTCAGGGAGATAGCCTCGAACCATCACCGGAAGAAGCCGCTCAATCCATATGTGGTAGTCATGACTCTTGAGCCCATTGATTCGCATAGTAGCTAAGTTCACCCCCTCCTCAGATTTATTGCATACCCATCGGGGAACATTAAAGTTTGGAACCATTCTAGTACTTCCCTCCTTTAGTGCTTCTTCAGGACGAATTCGGCTGGAGGCTTTCTCCATTTCTTGCCATCTTTTGGAGGCGGGATGTCAAGCTTTGGTCTATTGCATAACCTAGCTTGATCCACTCTAGCCTTAACGTTGTCCTTTGTCTTATCAGAAATATCCATGATTGTACCCTAGAGTCCCTCGGCGACATTCTTTTTAGTGTGCATCATATCAATATTATGTGGAAGAAGAAGGTCATCCATGTAGGGGAGCCTCCACAATCCCGAGTTCTGAGTCCATGCATGTTCCTCACCATATCCCACAAAACCACCACCTTCTTTGTTGACCTTGAGCGTGTCTAACTGCGCAAGAACCACGGCACCTGTCAACATCTACGGTGTTTGTCGAACGAAGAATACTTGCCACCCTTTGTCAACCACAAGAACTTGAGAGCTGCCTTGCATACTGGGCGTGGGAACTTCCCGTGAACACACCAGCCACAGAATAGCCCACACGCCGGCAAGTCATGCAGGGAGTACATGTACCACACTCACATTTTGAAGTTTGTCTTTGTAGCTCGGTCATATGTCCATACCCCTTCCTCCCAAGCATGGAGCAAATCATCAATCAATGGATCCATGTAGACACTCATATTATCCCCCAGGTATCTAGGAATTATCAACGACAAGAATATGTTCTATCGTTGAAAGATGACGTCAGGCGGGAGATTGAGGGGGATAACGAACATGGGCCAACAAGTGTATGGGATAGCCATCATTCCATAAGGATTGAACCCATTTGTTGCCAGCGCAACACATACATTATGAGCCTCCAAAGCTTTCTCACGATGACAACCGTCAAAATGTCTCCATGCTTCAGCATCGGCTGGATGTACCATATTCTCAAGACGGTATCATTTGCCTTCTTTGTGCCACGTCATCTATTTTGCAGATTCCTCGGTCATGTAAAGACATTGGATCCTTGGTATGAATGGAAGGTACCGTAGGATTTTCCACAGGGATTTCGAGCTGCCTCTTATGACCATCACTAAAGTCTACCTCCAGGTACCTAGAGGATTTACATTTAGGACAGTACTTTGAATCTGCATGGTCTTTCCTAAACAAGATGCATCCCTTCGGACAAGCATGTATCTGCTCGTATGGCATCTTAAGTGCACGAAGGAGTTTCTGTGCCTCATACAGGTTGCGTGGCAGATTGTGACCACCCGGAAGTAGGCTGCCAAAAACTGTCATCATATTATCAAAGCCGTCTCGACTTATGCCAAGCTGAGACTTTAGGGCCATTATGCGTCCGACGGCATCCAATTGAGAAACATTAGTATGCTCGTGAAATGGTTTCTGTGCCGAAGACAACATGTCGTAATAGGACTTTGCGGTTGCCTCTAGCGGATCCTCCCTAACATAACTAGGTCCTCCATCGAACTGTGCTTGATGAAAGTCATCTAACATGTCTCCACACCCGGCATCATAATCCTGGATGCGTTGTCTCACGACCTCGTTTCTCACATGATGGGCTTCACCATGGCAGATCCATCGGGTATAGTTTGCCACAAACCCATAGGTGCAAATGTGTTTACCTATCTGGAACTGTGACTGAAGTATCTTGTTTGCACACTTGCTACAGGGACATGACGCTTTACTCTGTCCTTTGTCAAATGCCTTTTTTCAAGAAATCTTCGACCTTGTGAACGAATTCATCGGTCTAGTCATGCTTACCCAGCCAGCCCGTGTACATCCACTCACGGTCATCCATCCTTTAACATATGCACCCAAGGATGTGTAGATGGGGTTAGTTTCCATGCTCTACTCCTATCCAAGACAGAATTTCGGCAGCACCTCCTCGCTGTTCTCCAAATACACAGCCTAGCAAGGAGATTGTGTATCCGGAGAACAACAGGGAGGTGATGCCGAAACTCTGATCAGATCAAAGCAGACCATGAAAACAAAACCCATCTACACGTTCTCGGGCTGTCCAGAAAATGTGCATATTTTCAACCGTATCTCTTTCGAACGGGAGATGCCTAGGTTACATGATCCACGAACATGATACAAAAAGAGGGGTTTTTTATGCCTCACCTTGCTCTACTGCAAAGTGACGAGCTGAGGATGGTGCAACAGTCTCTCCTGAAAAAAACAAAAAATAGTGTCAATTGAAAAATTCGACAGCACCTCCCCTACAGCGGGAGGTTTCTGTTGACAGTCCTTAGACGCGTCAATCGTGAACCGCAAGCGTACGAATCAGTTGTAGCTCTTTCCTCAGAGTACTCCCCCAAGGTTTATCAATCCATGAAATTAAAGATATAAGAAACAATCCAACTAGCATAGAAATCCTTTAACTTGAGAGAGAGTTGCAAACGAATCTAATCTACTAAACACCAAACACCAGAGGTAGCAAGAGAGAATTAGAGATAACCAATCTGGATCGCCTAGATCATGCATATGTTGTAGCTCCGAGCCAAATAGAGTGAAGTAAGATAGATGTGAATCTCAATAAAAAGCATCTTGAAATCATGACCTCCGGTTAAACTCCCGAAAACCCCACCGTACACGGGATCACACGCTGTCACGATGCTCCCTATCGGCGTGGGTAACTTAAGGGCATGTTCACAAGTGAACGTGTCGAATCACTTGGTAGATCCAATATGAACCCCTAGCCACCATGGCTATAAGAACACCCCAAGCAATCTATCTCGAGAATAGATTGGAGAAGAAGGAAAACCAAGAGAGAACGAAATCATAGAAAGAGGCACTTGGTCGCTAAAGATTCGGAAACACAAAGAACTTCACCATGAATGATAGTACATCACAAGATCACAACCGAGATCCTACCTTGATCTTGATGTTCCTAGCTCCAGAACTCCGACGTGGTCTTCCTCGTAGGGTTCCCACGTCGGCTAGGGCAGAACCCTAGACAACTAGCATGACCCTCAGCTCTCCAAAAGGTATCCCTCTAGCTCCTCTGCTCCTCGGCGTCGAATGATGGATGACGATGTGCGTGGCAGGGGGCACAGGGGCTATTTATACCCTGAGGAAACCCTAGGTCGAAGGGGAGGTCGAGGCGCCGCCAGGGGGCCTAGGCCGGCAGGCCCAGAGAGGCCCAGGCCGGCCGGCCTGGCCTCTTTTCTGGCCGCCTCATCCTCGTCTTTCTCCCCATTTCTTCTGGAAGCTTCAATAGTTGTTCCATTTATACTTGTGGGCCTTTGGACGTCGTTTGCTTCGGGATATCTTCGAGATAAGAATGGGAAGTGGATGGCCTTCCAAATTCTCTAATTGATTTGCCTTGACCCCGAAGTCACTTGACCTTATCTTGAAGCACTTGCCTTTTAAATATTCTTGGAGGACGGCTCACCAAAGATGAGCACGAACGGGGCTTAGAACATCATAGGCCGGCCGGCCTAGGCCATGTGGGGCCGGCCTACCCTCTTCTTTGGGCTTCTGGCCTTCATCTTTCATGGTGTCATCCATAGTCACAAGCCTTATCCATATGTGCTCCAATTTAGCCCAAAAACCTGCATAAATAGAAATCCTCCAAAAACACATGGATATACGAAAACATCCCGATTATAGAGTATGATCAATTGTTTAGACATCAAATTCATGCCATTATTGAAGATAAACAAGGGTAAAAAGGAGTTGCTAAGGAGCGTCCACAATCCCCCCATGCTTAAACCTTGCTCGTCCTTGAGTAAGTCTTCAATAAAAATCAGCGTTGCATTTCCGTGTCCAATCCCTGCACTTGATCATACACGTGAAAACATAATGCCCTCAAAATATTTTGCGGTTAGTTCTTCAAGTTGTAACCAGCTCTTTCTAGTATGGAGGGTAGATATGAATTAAGTGTTCCCCACAAAGACTTTAAACACATGCTCTCTAATTTAAACAGATCTCAGAAATTAAGAAGTAAGCTCCAAAAGAATTGCTAAACCAAGATCAATAATTTAAACATCATTGCAATTGCTCATGGAAACTCTCAGCTCATCTTGTCTCTCAAACTTGCTAGAACTCTCTTCACCTTCCTTTCTCTCATGTATATGTAAGGCTTTATCTGGAGCTATGGGAAGGTTAGCCCTAACAAAAGATATTATAATCAAGATATTATCAAAACAAGAAATACTTCTCATGGGTTTACCGAGACTCGTCAAAAAGACCATTGAAATTAATCGATTTTGTGGAGAGGGGGAGAATGGAACACACACTTTTAGATAGTGGACATGTGCAAATGGCAAAGGTTGATCCCGAGGCATAAATGAAGTCCTCATTATCGGATTGCACATGGTTGGATTATTTGAGTATGGAATTGTCTTCAAAGCACTCATGGAATTAATGAAGCAAAAAGAACTGAGGAGCATTTATTATCTTTTATATTTTTCTTCTTTTCTTCTTTCCTTTTTCATCATTTTTATTTTTTCTTTCCTTTGCTCCTCAGAACTTCTGCCAACATTAATACTTACTCAGCACCCCCCATGCTTAAACGATTGCTCGTCCTCGAGCATAGAGGTGATGGCTAATGCTGAAGTAAGTATCCATCTTGATCTTCTTGGAAAATGGTTCGAATCTTCAGGCAGTATCTTTTCATCGAATTTTGAAGCAATTGAAGGAGGACAGGGGATAGGCCGATCAACTCAGGGTTTGGGCCGGCCTGCCCACTCTTGGTGGATCTCCATTTCTTCTGATTTTTCCGCTGTGTACTCTTTGATGCCTCCCAAATATATGTTTCTTGTATCAAGCTCTTGATTCTTCAGAATTTCCTCGAGACAATGATCCATACTCAAATGTGGGTTGTGGTCAAGAAGTATTTCACAAAAAGATAATTTGGGTTTAAGGTGGATATCTAGTGAAGTTTGTGAAGTTTTCGGTGTAGAAACTCACAATGCATGGATAGAGAGGCTAGCAAAGTGAAGGTACGCAAAACGGAATGGTCAGCTTCTTAGTCTCATACCAGAGAAGATAAGTCCTGAATCAATTCACTTGAAAATAATTCTTATACTACGGTTCATCATGATATATCATTTAGGCTTTGGATAGGTAGAGCAATTGCAAAAGGTATTAATGACAAGGCTAGCTCAATTAAAATTCAACAATTAAATATCCCTTGACAAGTTTAAAAAAGAGAGCAAGAATAATAAATATGGGTATTAAATTATCATAACCTCCACAAATGATTGAGCCAGTATTTAGATAATTTTTAGATCATGTTGGGGACAGCATTAGTCTAATCATGCATACGCGAAGCGCAAAAAATAGACAAAGCGGTAACGATCATCATATTTCAACATGGCATAAACCTCTTTCATCACTTGTAATCATATCATGAAAGCATAGGTGATATATATAGTGATCATGGTGATGATAAACAAAAGAACACACTAACACACATGCTGAAAATAAATAAAACAGAAAATTGCTACGCACAAACAAGCTTGCACACACGCTGAAAATAAATAAAAGAAAGGGGAAAACTCAAACCACATGTGCGAGCAATTTATTCGTAGGCTCCTCCTTCAAATTGTTCTGGTGGCGTCAATGCTAGGAGTCCCATTTGATATGCAATCCCCGTAGTTCCATCTTCTAGTCGGTCCGTGCGCCTCCGGATGGCATTAATGTCCTCCAAGCTTCTATCGGCGTAGGATCCAACCATTCTTATGCTTCTCTTCAGTTGTTGGAGGTGTGCAAATTGAGCTCCAAACGATGGATCTGGGAACACTACTTGGTGTGGCAGCGGTGGGTAGCCATAATTGCTATATGTAGGCGGCGGTGGATATACCAGTGGTAGCACCGGCGCTTCATACCCCCATGCTTGAGCTGGTGCATCTCCCCATTGTTGCCCCCATCCTTCCGGAGGTCCTTGTCCACTTGATGCATTTTGAAATTCAGTTGTCCAATAAGCGGAACTAGCCGGTGGTAATTCCTCTCCCACCTCTTCTTCAACCGGTGCCGATGACTCTCCAATATGCCTCACTCTTTCATTCTTCTTAGCCTTGACCAAAATCTTCTCATCACGCCAATCAATTCTTCCTCTTGCAAATAATTTCAACCTTGCATCGAGGAGATAAATATTTGTATTTCAATTTTGAAACCGTTCTTCTCATCTCCTCCAATGTAGTGACCTTGTCTCTTAGCTTCAATTCCCAAGTCGGTTCCTTTGATGTAGAATGCCGAATTTGTCTCCACTTTTGGGTTCAATGAAATTGCTATCATGGTAAGGTAATAGCTCTTGATGGTCCTTATAACGAAAATCCGATCGTCAATAGGCTCAGAAGTCCAATAAAGATAAGGCATAACTTAGGCATTTGTATTCAAACAATGTTGTAGCAAGCATATCCAGAATATATTTGAGTACAGGGACCACGGTGCAAAATATGGATGAAATTGGGCACAGGCCTAGGTCGACCGACCTGGCTGGGTCGGGCGACCTGGCCTGGACCCCAATCGAGCCCATCCTCCGCACAGGTCAAGAAGCACACTCAGAGGTGATCGTGGACGCTGAATCATGGTCGGTTGAAGTCAATGGTGAAAGATGAGCCACGTGTCAATCCCATGGATTGAAGGGCCCACAACCAGAGCTTTGTGCACTCAAACTGATAGTACCCACCTGGAACCGACCTCAAGACCTACATGACAGACTCCCAGAGAAAGGTGGGCCTGAGAGGTAGTTGTGGAGGGTCGACCGACCACCCCTAGGTCGACCGACCTCCTCGTGCGCCCGACTCGGCCCTCCTTTGACCAGTACCTGTAAACCGCCTTCGGGAGTGCATCTCAACCGTGCAATGCTCAAGACGGTGGATCCAAGGGTCGGCCGATGCCACCCCTTTGGCAGACCTGGGCCCACAGCCAAACGGCTTCAACCGCCTCTGGCTGATCCTCCACCGCCTATGGATGCTATAAATACCTGCAAGGGGCGCCGTACTCAACACACACCAGAAGAAGAGCTCTCCTTTGCTACAAGCTTAGTCTTAGTATTAGTAGTGATAGTTCTAGTAGTAGATCTTCTGAGGGGCTTCCAGAGGAGTCTTGGTAAGTTCTAGTGTTCAGTTTTTGTATTCTCTTGCTTACTTGTAATACTCTGAGCTTAATGGAAGTATCTTCATACTTATGTTGTATGCCTCATTTATACTTTATCTACTTAGTATATACTACTTATGTCTTGCACCTTGTTCAAGTGAATATATGCTATGATATTGGCTCAATGTGTCTTATTTGTATTCTCTTACTTACTTGTAATACTCTGAGCTTAATGGAAGTATCTTCATACTTATGTTGTATGCCTCATTTATACTTTATCTACTTAGTATATATTACTTATGTCTTGAACATTGTTCAAGTGAATGTATGCTATGACATTGGTTCCATGTGCCTCATGGTTGCTCTGTTTATTAGCGCAATAGATAGAGTTGTATTTCATACTGCAAACATGGTGTTTGGGTTATGGAATACCATTGAGTGTATCGCTGCCCCACGGATTAGTAGAGGTAGGCGGCAGGTGGTGACAGCCCTGTCCATCCTTTGTAATCCTCCATGTTCGGGAGATGATATTAGGCATTTATGATAAGACATCGTCCTGTCGTCCCTTGATGAGGGAACCATTGGACACCTCGATATGTCCTTTTGCATACGTCCATTGTACGAGCTTGTATAGGGTATTGTAGTATATCCAAGTCCTATTTGTATGATGCTAATGAACCCTTTGTAATCTTTACTAATGTTCTATGACTAACTAAGACTACCATAATGATGAGCAATGAACTTCTGTGTGTCACATTACCCTTTCATTTCCATATCTTTTACCCCTGTCTAGATTAAGGTATATTAATAGTGTTGTAAGTAAATACATTGGATGGTACCTCTCTTTATCTAAACGCTTTCCCTGCGGATAAACAAATAGTGATACTCTGGAATACTCCCGGGTGAAATGCTACAACGTACTTCTGTGTGCTTGCAGAATCTTTGTAATATTTAGATTTACGATAAGGCATCCCTAGTGCCATCATTAATCTAAGTGGTGACGCTAAGAAATACCAACAAGCATTTCTGGTGCCGTTGCTGGGGAAAGCAATGGTTAAAGAGTCTTGATCATCCATGTATTTAATGCAGCACGATTAATTGCTAGTAATCTAGCAGGTTTACCCTTTTGCTTTGTTTCTCTTTGATGTGAAACAGGGTAGTGTATGACTGGTTTCCAATTACCATCCAACTACGTCGAGAACCCGAATACCATTGGAAGGAGGGTACGTTCTCGTGTCGTAATCCCTCAGGTGTTCTTATCGGAGACCGAGCCAGTCATCGGAGAGTCATCCAACCAAGGAGAACAAACCGTTCCCGTAGCACCCCAACCGGAAGAAGCTATGGCCGATAGGACAATCCACAACTACTCTCGCCCGTCCACTGCCCAGATCCCTACGGGTCCGGAAGTGGCTATAGGGGACCACGCTTCTGAGCTCAAAGCCCCGCTTATCAACATGATGCAGGCTAGCCCCTTCTGTGGGAAGGCCAATGAAGACGCTAGTGCTCACTTGCAGCACTTCCTGGAGGTGTGCAGCACCATCACCATCCGGGGAGTCGAACAAGAGGCCATCCGGCTCCGCTTGTTCCCGTTCTCGCTGTTGGGGAGAGTCAAACAATGGTTCTATTCCAACCGTGTAGCGGTAAACACGTGGACCAAGTGCTCTAATGCATTCTTGGCCAAGTTCTTCCCCATTGGGAAAATCGATGCCCTTCGGGAAAGAATTTCCAGCTTCCAGCAAGAGTCCGAGGAGATCGTATCGGAGGCATGGGATCATTTCTAGGACTACATCCTGGCATGCCCACACCATGGTATGCAAGAGTGGCTCCTGCTCCAGAACTTCTACCATGGGCTGTCCCAGACCGCCGTGAACATATGGACGCTGCTGCTGGAGGGGCATTCCTCTCCTTATCCGTGGCCGCCGCCAAGTTGTTCGTTAAGAAGATGGTGTCAAACCAATCCTGGAATGACGACCGCCTTCAGGGGCGCAAACGCGGTATGCACACCGTAAAAGAGGTGGACATGCTGGCCGTCAAGATGGACCTCATCATGAAGCGCCTTGATAACCGCACTATGGATGAGGGTGCCGACAATGAAGGGCCACTGGATTCACATATGACATGTGAAGTCTGTGGAGAAACCGGTCACTCGGGGAACAACTGCCCCGAGACACAAGAGGAGGTACAGTTCGTAAACAGCAACAATGGGTACCGGCGTCAAGGGAACTGGAATCAGCAACACCCATTCTACCAGGGAGGTAACAATAACAACTCTTTCTCTAACCAACCCTCTCTGAAAGATCTGGTCCTTGGTCAGGCCAAGATCAATGAATCAATTTCTAAGAGGCTTGCTGCTAACGACAAGGCTCTGGAGGGTATAAACTCTAAAATAGAAAGTTTGTCCTCCACCTTCCAGAGCCAGCTGAGCTTTAATAAAATGCTAGAAACCCAGTTAGCTCAGCTAGTCGCTGCTGTTCCTTCTGGTGACAAGGGGCGAATTCCCGGACAACCGGATTCCTCCTTTGAAAATGTAAAGGCTGTTTCTACGAGGAGCGGTAAGGCTACTCGGGATCCAGTCCCACCTAACCATGCAGGGAAGACAGCCGCGCCGAGGAAGGAGATCCTAGAAGAAGGACAAGAGCCTGAAGCCGAGCTAGCACCAGCAGGAAAAACTGCACCACATGAGTTCTATGACACCAACGTCTTGCCATTCCCTCAACGCCAAAAGAAACCATCGGCAGACGAACAATTCGCCAGGTTTGTAGAGGTCATTCAAAAGTTAAATATACATGTGACACTGTCGGATGCTATGCAGGTGCCGACCTACGCCCAGTACTTGAAGGACATACTGAACAACAAACGTCCACTCCCAAGTACCGAGGTCGTAAAGTTGACTGAGGAGTGCAGTGCAGCCATCTTGAACAAGGTCCCCAAAAAGAAGAAGGACCCAGGGTGTCCCACCATCACGTGCACAATCGGGACACAGTGCTTCGAGCATGCACTCTGTGACTTAGGGGCAAGCGTTAGCGTCATGTCAAAGGTAGTCTTCGACCGCCTTAATTATACTACCTTGTCCCGTACTCCCATGAGACTGCAGCTGGCTGACTCCACGGTCCGTTACCCGGAGGGGATAGCCGAGGACATTCTGGTGCGTATCCGGGATTGCTTCGCACCTGTTGACTTCGTGGTACTGGACATGGATGTGAGCAATGACTCGTCGCTCATCCTTGGGTGACCCTTCTTGAGCACAGCAGACTCTCACATTAATGTGGGTGCTGGAGAGATCCAGCTCCACATTAATGAAAAGAAGGAGAAGTTTGACTTCAGGCCAAAAGTGGAGCAATGCTCCATGATCAAGATCAAGTATGGGAGGAACAGTCAAAATGTGAAGGAGGTAGAGATTACACCTCTAGAAAAAGGCAGCTTGATAAAGTTCATGGAGAAATTCTAGGAAATGGAATTCCCCATCTGGTACCAAGCAAAGAACAAGAAGCCTATACGAGGTGCGAAAGCACAAGCGAAGAAAACACCGGAACAAGCTATCGACCGCTAGAAGAAGGTAAAACAGGTTTGGCGGGTTAAATCATCTGTATCCTCATCTCCAGGGTCAGATGCTGCTTCATCAAGCTAATCTAACAAAGGAGATGTCATCACTCGACGACGTAAAACATGAGTCCTGCGCCGACAGGTTCATCGGTGTCAACAAAATAGCTTGGGGGAGGACCCCCAATCAGGTAAGTTCAGGTAAGCATTTATGAATAAAGTTTTCTTTTAAATAAAGTTAGTAAATGAGAGCTATCTAGGTTAGTCCCTTAATGTCATAAGTTTTTGCTTAAGTCTTTATTTTGGATATGATGAATAGTTGCTCTTATTTCTCTCTTGTACCTATGTTTCAACCCGCTATTCTCCTAAGCTTTGAGTTTGCTGGTTGAGCACGATCTTTTCTGTTATCTTGTCTATTCGTGGGTAGCATATGCAAGCTCTAGTCTAGGTTGTTTTTGGCTATGATATGATATGACTTGAGTTACCTTAAGTTCATACTAAACAAGACTTGATGACCAGAGTTTTCATTTAAAAAGAATAAAATAAAGAGTTCCTTATGGTGATTCAAATTCCTACCAAAGCTCATATTGTTTAAACCTCTACAAAAGCTACTTGTTGTTGCATTGAGTTTTGTCAAGGTCATTATGATTTTTAGAGATTTACTTCATGCTTTTAAAACCAAGGTCACGCACACGCCACCATATACATGTTACACTTCTACTCTGGAAGTAAGCATGACATCCATTCATCTACTAAATAAAAGCTCTACATAAAGTATGTTACTCTTCTCCAACTTTATTGCAAAGAAGAGACATGGGCTGATGAAAAAAAATGGACACATGAAGATCCAAGTATGTAAAAGAGAGAGAGAGAGAGCACATGAAGGCTCTTTGATAAAAAAGAATAGCCATATCTCTAAAAGCAATCTTTACAAGGGGAAGAGGAACTTGCAAAAGGGAGCTATCATTCATCATGCCATCTCCACACATGCACATCTTGGTTTGAGAGTATGACTTACTTCTCTTTGAATCCTGGTTTTGACTTTACAATATGTGCAATGCAAGTAAGCTATAAAACTCTCCTAGCACAGACTCCACTTCAATGAGTGAAATGAGAGTTGAGAGAGGATCTTGGTAAGAAAATACACTTTGAGTGACTCGAGAGCACCACCTAAGGAACTCTGCCTTTTTGAAAAAAAACTCCAAAACCTCCAGTTTGATTGTTAAGCAAGGTAGAAGGCAAGGTGCTTGGTCTAAATCGTTCTAGCTACCAACCGCCCAAGACAGGGAGAAGCTACAAGCCCCATAAAAGGCCAAGGTAATAAGGGAAGTTTATTTTACCAGCTTATTCAATTCTTGGTAGAATATCTTATTGAACCACTGGTACTTTTGAGAAGTAATGGGGAAGCAACTCCTGATCCATTGAGCCTAAAAGTTCTAGTCTTTGCTCGAGACGAGCAAAGGGCTAAGCTTGAGGGAGTTGTTGACGGTCCTTATAACAAAAATCCGGCCGTCAATAGACTCAAAAAACCAATAAAGATAAGGCATAACTTAGGCATTTGTATTCACAATGAAGGGAGGCATGGAGGGCCAACTACAAGATGCAAAGCTTTGTAGAAGCTTCTAGAGGCATGAAGGTAGGAAGGCCTACCACTACATAAAGCGTAAGCAAGCACTTGCCTTGGGAGCAAGCTACCTTTCTTTGATCACTTTCTTGGGTAGGGAAGAGAACAAAAAAAGGCCAAAGATAGTGGTCGTGGTGGATTCGAGGATCTTACGTGGCGGAGCAAACTCTTCTATCGTCTTTAATTTCCTTTGGCGGCGGGCAGCACCCCTTCGATCCATCGTACTAGAGCGATCCGAGAAGAACGATTAGGGTCATGTTTGATCCTTTCCGCAATGCCAACAGATGAAGTGCTTCATTTTTTCGCTGCAATCGCTTCGATCCACCTCCTCGGTGAAAAACAGCAATACGCCCGGAAGAATTCCTCCCTGCGGACTTCCCCATACTCAAAGTAACGCACCCCTAGTCAAATTTGAGTATCCAACCAGCGGGAGGAATTCCTATTACTCTAGATAGTATAATTTGGTGTTGTTAGGGTCTCCGGGCATTCGGTAATTCTCTGCATTCCGGAGACTAGACAATCCTGACTTTAGAAGGGGCCTGCCTTGCCATATCCATATTGAGTATTCGATGACGATAATACTCTAAGTTAGGAGTAGTTAAGACTAGTTTATCCTTGCCATCACTCATCAATCCCCGAAGGGCGAGCCCGGATCCAGAGAGTGATGCTATTTCCTTGATTAGGGAACAGGGATTAGCAAAGAATTCAAGCATCCCCCGCCTCGAACTGAGCTATTCCTTCCCTATCGTATAGACGAGGGCTGCCCTCACTTCTGCTTCACCTCCCGGGCAGGTATGAAAATCGTCATCTATGGAGCAGCTGCTTGTACCACGTGTATATGGAGTGCACATGAGCTAACAATCGGTGGGTCCCATAAAGATTAGCAATCAGCATGTGTGCACCAATGTTAGATACATCGAGCAGTAACATGATCGATGCAGTAAGTTCCTGCAAGATTCATCTATAATAAATTGAATCTGTGTGGACTACATTACATATAAATGTATATACATACATTTGACAAGTTTATCTATATATTTGCACGTTTTACTACTTGTTAGATCAAAGTGATACAATCGTACTAGTTCGTGCACCTATTTGCACGCTTTGTTACTTGATGGACCAAAGCGATACGACTATAAAAGTTCGTGCTCCTATTTGCACGCTTTGCTACTTGTTGCACCAAAGCGATACAAACATACAAGTTGTTGTATGGTGGGTGCAATTTACTTTTTTGTTTATATAACATATGAAGTCCAAAGATTTTTGTCTAAAATTGATTGGCACCCGATTCGATTAAACTTGTCTAAATTTCGGCGTACCAAAGTGTGGCTACAAACAAACTCCGTCAGTCCGTCCCGCCTCCTCGTTGTCCGGAACTCCGGATTCCGACACGCCTCGCGCCACCAACGCCCCGACTCCATCTCTCTGTCGTCGTGCTTGCGCCGTCGCGGACTCGCGGTCCTGCACTGACGCGCGGAGCCGCGCCGCCGCCGTCCTCACTGATTATTGATGCGCCGGTCTCTTTTCTTCGTAGAATTCTACTTTAAATTCCTGCAGCAAACGTGCTGAAAACTCACTTCGTATTTCTCTGTTTTCGGGCACCACGTGGGCTGTTGGCCCATATTTCCCTCGATCCAATCCCAGAATACAGCCTCGGCCCAGAACCCGTTCCGCAATCTCTGGCTGCCGCCGTCCTCGAGCGTCAAGCCCGGTTGAAGCACCGCCGCCCGCCGCCGGCCTCCTCCCCCTCCTGTTTGCCCCCAACAGAAAGAGGACAACAGTCCCCCAACCTTGCAGGCAGGCTCTCCGTTCACCTTACTCCGCTCCGGCCGTCGGTTCAGATGAACACGGATCCAGGTATCCTTGGGCCTATCCGCCTATGATTGGTTTAGGGTTTTTGCGGGTATTTTTTTGGGGCCATGTCTGCTGCTGGCATTGGCTTCGGCTGTGTTCATCCCACTTGGTTTCTTAATGCTCCTTGCTTGTTCCGGTTGCTCTTTCTCTCTGCAGGCGAGAAGAGGCCGTTTGGCGATCTGGAGGATGACGACGATGACGTCTTCGCGTCTAAGAAGGTTAGGTGATGGGTGTGCTATTGTTTTGGTGCAGTGCAAAACATCTAACTACTTACTTGAACGCTAGAAGAATTTGTTGCGAGTTTGCATCAGAAGGGCTGCCTGGTGTGAAAATTTCTGGCATGTTTAACTTACTGTCTCATGTGTGGAACCAATTAGGAGTTGAAATGTGCGTGTGGAGGCGGCAGTTTGTGAATGGGATTGGTCATGGAAAATTGCTCCTTGTTCCAATGTCTTGTATGGCAAAAGGGCTGCAAAACTATTGGAGATTTGTTTGTACAAGCCATGATGAAGCCATTTTTGCCCCATTTAAATGAATCCCCTATCTTCCTCTTCTATATGGTTTAGACCCATCCTGCCCAACTTAAACCCTCTTGCCCACACCTATTGACCAGATACTGAGTTACTAACTTCAGATTTGTTCCAGATATCATCTCCTGCCAAATAGGCTTGTATTTTGCAAGTTTAGTGAACAATAGTTAGCTGTTCAGGACATGTTAGGATTGTTAGCCTTGACTTGCCAAGCTAGGGGCAAGGAACTGAATGAGGATTGTTAGCCTTTACTTGCCAAGCTAGGGCCAAAGAACTGAATGATTGTGGAGTAGAGCCAACTGACTTGCCCTCGAAAGTAGTTAATCCAGAAATGTCTAGGCAACAAACCAAACACATACATCTTGGCCTAATAACAATTTTAGGCACAACTCTGGTCCATTGGGTGATATTCTATGGCTGCTTTCTTATCATATATGCATTTAGGAAGCCAAATTGTATGTAGGTGTTATATCATAGGTTTGAGTATGAAGTAGAATCAGATACTGTGTTATACAGGTTCCAAGTGATGCATTAAGCAAGAAAATATCACTTCCTTTTAGCCCTTTATTAGATTTGTTACATGATTACTGTGGAAGACATGAGATTCTGTGATTCTGACTGACAGCTGGAGCTGGAAAACATATATACTGAAAAGCTCACTATGAATGTTGCTCTGATTGTGCTTGTTATCCTTCAATACTAAAATTAGTCAAATATAGAACATATATTATGTAAACAACACTTTGGTCAGGTTTAGCTTGGCTTGTCTGCTTGGAAACAAAGTTGCTTCTAAACTATAGTTAATGATATTCGCAAAAAAAAAACTATAGTTAATGATCCTTAATCAGTAATATTTTGATTTTTAGCGAATTTTGCTAGCTCGATATCAGCCCTGCACTAAAACTATAATTTGTGGTGCAGGCAAAGACAAAGGTCGAGGAAAGTGCACCAGGAGCTGCCACAGGAATGATTCTGTCTCTTCGTGAAAGGTATATCGATTTCATGTTTGACCTTTTGAGGCAATGGATTCTGTGAGGAAATAAAGCATTTGTGTTGTTATAAATGGACATGGGACTAACATTTTTCCCCTTTGAAGTTTGCAGGACTGTAAACATAGCCTTGCATCCTGCCAGGTCCTCATTCACCTTTTGTGCTGTTCTCATTTACTTGTGAATTAGAATACTTTTATCTCGTTGTATAATATGTTTTCTGTTCTACTATTTTAATCTTTCATAAAAGTTGGTCACCGCATATCAGCATTAACTTATTAATCAGATTTCTTACAAGTCGAAAGAAAATAGTTAGC
>CM014273.1:35307334-35320046 GCA_004135705.1 Alloteropsis semialata
GGCAGGGGCCACGCCTCCCCCCCCTAACAAGATGAAAAATTTTCAATGTATACTCCAAAGTAAAAAAAAAAATAGCTACACAGTGCAATCATAATCATTGCAGCCTCCTACCTGCAGAGCAAGACAAGCATTCGATCTGCAGGAGCGGAGCTAGGCAAAATATATATAGAGAGAGAGAGAGAGAGTCAGAGAGAGCCTGCTACTAGGCACAACAGGAAGAGTTAGACTCAGTTGTTGTGTCACTTCGTCTCCCTGCCTCTCTGCAATGCTGAGATGAGAGACTTTTACTCCTCCAGCTGATAATTGATGCAGCGATGAACTATGCATGGATGGGTCACGAGAAAAGAATGAAATAGAGTCTGTTTTCCTCTCTCCTTTCCATATAATTTAGGCAACATTATTGTCCCAATTATTGGGCTCAGACTCGGAATTTGCATCTTCATGGGACAAGATGCAAATGCCATGACAAGGAGTCCAGCTAGCTAGTCGACATCGAACAAGAAATACGTAGAAATGGAAGACATTTGACATTACTTTTCATGAAGAAAGAGTTTGCGGTCGTAGAAACCATAGTAGATACATTAGCAGGTGGCTTATATGCTACAAAGTCATATGGTAGAGGGCAACTAGTTCGTGTGCAAAACATTTCTCCATATAAAATTTTGTCTACATGGAAATCCAAATTCTGGTTCCTTCGAAAAAAATTCTAGTTTCACTATTATTTTCTCCTTTCCCCCAAAATTGTGATTATAATCTTTGAGATAAAAGTGGTTAAGCTTATATGTACTATGAGGTGTCAATTATGTTCGGCCGGCCCCCCCTACTTGAAATTCCTGGTTCCGCCACTGATTTTAGCCAGATATATAATGTCTGTAGCATCAACCAATATGGCTGGTCTGTCTATGCTTAATTTGTTGGTTTGGATCTGAGTTGAATTCTTTATTGATAAGATCAGTTAATTAGAGTCTTAAAACATAATATCTGTATCACATGGCATGTATTCTAGTTAAGCAAGAAGTGTATCAAAGTTTCCCAAGAACTGGCCACGGCCATAAACCCCTGCCAACAGGGACAAGCCTGGTTGCTGACGAGGACAATATATGCCATTTTATTCCCTCTCCTATGCACGCTACCATATAACTTTATCTGCATTGCAGCTGAGGCGTTGGCATTATAAAATGTGCCAACTAGTCAGTCCAGTGAAGTCAAGCTTGACTGGAAAAAAGGAAAGCCAACGGCCTTTAAGTAGAATTGCACTACTGAAGTGATAAGCTCTTTTTTGAAGATTTAGGTAGAAAAACAAATGACAAGATTTTGGTGGATCAAGTAGTATAGGTCTGTGCAGTTAGTCATGTCTGTTGCCTCTACTTTATTACACTTTGATTGCTCTACCCAATTAAAAGTCATCCCTTTTGTCACTGGAAACTATTCTTGAACAATTATCACAGGTGGAACTGGAAGCTGCCAAATCAGAAATTGAGAAGTGGCATTCAGCATTTCAGAACATTCCAGCTGTACCTTCTGGAACTAATCCAGGTTCGTGACTTTAATAAAAATTCATCTGAATATTTGATCGCTAACCAAATCACCAAGTTTGTTAATTTATTTCAAATATAGATCCTGTTTCAGTGGTTTCATACCTCACTAACCTGAAGTCATCGGAGGAGTCATTGAAGGAGCAGGTTGGTTCTTTTTTGTCAATGTTTTTTTATATGAGGGACTAGTAAATGGTTCTGCTTTGCTTCAATTTTATTTTTGTTTTGTCACTTTCCCAGCTGGAGAAAGCAAAGAAAAGGGAGGCAGCTTTTATTGTAACATTTGCAAAACGAGAGCAGGAGATTGCAGAACTGAAGGTATACCCTCTAGAACCCTCATTTTCTATGCGGCTTATCCCTTGGTTCTGTTGGATATGGTATATTAAATTTGTAATTTGTATACAGTTCACAACCACAGCCAATTGGAAACTTATTATCAAGATTTAACTTATTTTGATGGAACTTTTGGCAATTCCTGCTGCTGTTTAGTTCATTTTGTGGTTTTTCATTCTTGCGCTGATTGCTGACTGTTTTTTTTATGTGTATGAAATTCACAGTCTGCAGTTAGAGATTTAAAAACTCAATTAAGGCCACCGTCAATGCAGGTAAACAAATGCTCTTTATGTTATTATTATGTGAAATTTCGTGTATTTAAATGGAGTATTGTTTTTTTACATTCTGGGGTTGATGACCAACTCAGCACCGCACAACCAAATAAAAGTTTTACCAGGAGAACCTAATAAGCATCCAAACATGGCTGCTCTATTATTTGTACTCATCTTGGGAGAAAATACCTAACTGTAGCTAGGGCTTGGTTTCTGATTGACAGTTTCCTTCCCTACCTCTCTCATCAAACTGTGCAAGTAAACTTTGCCTCAGTGAGTCCCTTATTCATTGTTGCCAACTGTTCAACTTTGGTTGAAGTATAACTGGGTTTTTGTCTTAATATTTCTATTATCTTCTGCTTAATAACCATTTGTTCTTTAGTTGCCTTGAGAGATGTTCTTGCCTCTCTATACTAGATTTGGTATAATTATAAAGAGGTGTGTAGTACTTTATCCTTTAATGCAATGACATTCAACTCTCCTGCATGTTTGAGAAAAAAATGAAGAGGTGTATTTATAAACTAATGCTTTGCACAATTGCACTATCTTTGTACAAACCAAACCTAAGTCATTTGACTAGAGAAGGCTAACTATATTTTGTTCGATTTCTCAATAGATTACTTTTTATATGGTTGCCAAGCCTAATAAGATTGATACAGTTTCTCACACCTGAATCTAAGAAACTTATTGAATTCTATTATAGACAGTGTCCTCAATAGTTGCCTTAATTTGTTGACCAATGTTGATGGTCTGGTTAGTGTAATGTTGATTGATACAGTTTCTCACACTTCAATCTAAGCAACTAATTGAATTCTATTATAAACAGTGTCCTCGATAATTGGCTTAATTTGTTGACCAATGTTGATGTTCTGGTTAGCTCAAGTTAGTTCATTCTTGCATGATTAACAGACAAGGAGATTATTGCTTGATCCAGCAATTCATGAGGAATTTACTCGTTTAAAGGTCAGTTACATTTCCTGAATCAGTCAGTTCTTGTTTTATTGTATCATCTTTACCTGTATGTTTACAACAAGCAACACACTTGGCTGTGTTTGGTTCTTAAGAAAAGACAATTTGCTGTGTTTCCTAAAAGAAACATAACAGGAGATTTATGATTTCCTTTTGCACTACCTTTTGCACTGTTTGTCAAATATGGGTGTCATAATATGCAAGTGTGTGATTCTGTTGACCACACAAGAAACGTCTTTATGTGTTTCCATCTAAAAAGCTGCATTAAGGAATGAATTGTCAAAAGCAATGAATTAGTCATATTACCTTATTTGTTTCTGTAGGCTTGTTGAATTACACTGATTACACCTTAGGACGCCTTGAAGTATGGCCAAAAGTTAACCCCCTAAACTATATTTTGGTTCAATTTACTCGGACAACTTTGACAATTGATTCAATTTACCCCTTGATAAGATTTGTCTTTTTTGTTTCTCCATGTACAAATGGTGTTTTAAGCTCAAATTTTGTGGGTTGTAAATTATATTTTAAAAATAGAAAACAATTTTTATATATTTTATGATTGATTTATTATTAGATATCCTAGCCAATTAAAATAATTTTGAAAAAATATAATATGTTTTTCTAACATAAGTTATGATGTTGGCTATCACACTGCAAAATTTGAACTTCAAACACCATTTATGTGTAGAGAAGCAAAAAAGATATTCTATTAAGGGGTAAGTTGAACCAATTGACATAGTTGTGGGAGTAATTTAAACAAAAAAATAGTTCAGGGCGTTATCCAAACTTTGGCTATAGTTGAGGGGGTAATTTAGACTTTTTTCCTATTTGTAAACAGTTGTCTATGCATACCTAATCTTATATCTACTTTTGTGCAGAATCTTGTGGAGGAGAAAGAGAAAAAAATAAAGGAGCTACAGGACAATGTTGCTGCTGTAAATTTTACTCCATCGAGCAAACTTGGGAAAATGCTAATGGCTAAATGTAGAACATTGCAAGAGGAAAATGAAGAGATTGGGGCAATGGCATCAGAAGGAAAAGTAAGCCCATGACAGACTCCCGCTTACCTTTGTTTGTGACCATATAAAATTTGGATATGCTTTCTGATTGAATTTATGATCATCATAAGAGGAGCTTGCTTTCCTTGAACAACCGGAGACATACCATATCATAAATTAGATCCGCTCTTGTTTTTCTAATAGTGCATCTAATTCTGATGTGAACATGATAATAGCTTCTTATCCCCACTACAATCCGTTTCTTTTTGTAGGGTGTATTAGGTTTCAGAGAAGTCTTTAGAAGCATAATTTGACCACAAATTTCTTTTACAATATTTAAAATTGCTACAAAATCAATGTCATATTAAAATCATCTGTGAAATACAAATCTATTGATACAACTTTCCTACAGTAAGTATGCATATAGTTCAACTAATTTTTAGTCAAAATTTATAAATTTTGACTCTTGGACAACAATGCTTGGAATGCCCTATAAAAAGCAGACTTGTAACAATGCTTTTTAACAATGTATCTTTGGTACAGATCCATGAGCTTGGAATGAAAATTGCAGTTCTGAAGTCTCAGAACAATGAACTCAGGAATCAATTTGACGGTTAGTGATTTTATCTCTCATCCATATGTGCTACTTTCAATATAATAATGTTTTATGCTTCCAAGTGATTAGTGTGTAGTACTACCAAGAGTACCATTTGCAATACTTCCCATTTTAGATTTTCGGTTATTTGACATTTATTGTACTGTGCTATCACGAGTGCTAGCATGATCATTGATGAAGGTACTTGGGATATTCATGATAATATTGAACACAGCTACGAAAGAAATTGAGTCAGGTGACATTTTATTTGACTGATGTAGGCTTGTAACAGAGACTTGGAGTCCATTTAAGATGAATTATCTTGCTATGCTCAACCAATTACTCTACATGGGACAAAATTAATTTCTCTTAAGTAATTTGCTTATTCTGCTGCGGAACTATAGCTATGGTTAGATGGTATTTGACCTTTTTCCCCTTTGTTGTCAGTTTTGTATAAACACATGGATGGTGTAACAAACGACGTTGAGAGATCAAACGAAATGGTAAGCTTCACCATTGTTACTGCTACGTACGATTGGTTGGTTGCTTCCAGGCCAGTAAAAGATCTTGCGCCTACATCTTACACAGGTGTCCATTCTGCAAGAGGAGCTGGAAGCCAAGGATCTAGAGTTGACAAGATTGAAGGAGATGCTTTCCCAGAAAGAAGCTACTCATGATGCAGAGGTTGAAGAGAGAGCCGGAGCTGCAAATGATATGAATACAGCTTCAGATCCAATGCAAGTGAAAGTGGAAGGTTGAAGCAGTTTACCGTAGTGCTGGTGACTTGGTGGGTTGTCCTGAGAAATCCATACATAACAGGCTTAAAAGTGATTATTCCTTGGGATACCGATTTACCAAAAGTACTGGTGTATCATGCAATGTATCAAGTACTGGTATATCATGCCGCAATGTATCAAGTACTGCTATATCATGCCGCAATGTATCTAACCAACCTTGCGTATTTCTGAGCCTTGTTGCTTGTTTAATTTTGGTGGGGACTTTTTTGGTGAAGCTTGACCAGAAATGAGATGCATGTCTTGTGGTTCTTGCCCGCAGAGGACAGCGGAACAAGGAAAACGCTGTGCTAGAGTTGGATGATGGTATAACACACTGTACTCTCATGGATCAGTTGCGTACTTACATTGATGGTTAATGCTGATGAATGTGAGTGGTTGGTTTGCGCCAAAGATGATGTAAAAAAAAAAAACACGCCTCCGCATGGCCATTTGGATGCATCCTGACATCTGAAACATGCATCATCTGGATTCTAAACTGCTAGCTGAAGTTATAAAGTGTACTACAGTACTCTAGTGGCACTAAGGTGATGTTGGTATTTATTGTCGTTCAACTCCCGTAATTCATAATTATATAGACTTTAGGATAGTGATCTTTAATATTCCTCGCAAAAAAAATCTTTAATATTTTTCATGCATCCAGTATCTGGGCAAGTTCTATAGCACTCGAAACGCTATGGGATGCCAAAACCATCCACCGTCCAGTCGTCCAAAGCCGTCCGTCACCAACCAGGCGGTGAGCGATGCCTCGACATGGACACCTTCAAGAGCTGTGGCTGCTGCTCCATTGATGACTAAGCTAATCCTATTGTTTGATGTACTTTCTCGCACATTATTTTAGGGCACATTGTGTTACAAGATAATAATCCACGAACTTGTGATGAAACATGTTTTCCTCTTCATTTCTGAATGAGCAATCTGTAGCTGCCCATTTGCTTAGAGTGACTATCCTGGCCAGGGCTAGGTTTTGCTTTTGGACAGGTCAGCATGCATTCACTATTTCACTGTGAATTCCACCCCCATCCCCCACCCGCCTCTCTGAACAACCTGGCAATGATAAATCAGACTGGCGAATTACAAGTACGAGACTACAAGTAACTAAATCCTCCATGCTGTTTAATTCCCTTCGACTTCTCTCAAAGCAGATTCTTGATAAAAAGAACTAGTCTGTCTCAACATATTTGAATCCATGCTTCTTGAAATACTCTCGAAATCCATACACGCTCTGGTCATAGTTGAACTGCAGAAGAGGATGTTATCATGCTCAACAAGAATGCAGAACCACATCTATAAAGCATTGGACTGACAGGCACGGGCTCATTAATGGTAATTTTGAAGGTCTAACCATAAATTCAGAGCATTACTTACAGGTAGAACTTTTACAGAATATTTAGTAATGTTGGGATCCACACTCTTTCCTTGACTTGCAGCCTGACAAAATAAATAACAAGTCATTACCAACACAGAATGAAGTAAATCGTATGATGCTTCTGGCAGTATGCTTAAGAAAAATATTAACTACTACTTAGAACCAAATAAACTATGCTAATACACAACATGTAAGAACGGAACTGCGTAGCGCTACATCTGGTCATTCTCTATCGCCAGGAATGTAACGAACGAAATGTAACCAATTTCTTCTAAATGCAATCACACGCCGTTCTTCTGTATGTTAGAGAAAAAGAAGAATGGAACCGTGTTTTAGTTTTGTATACACGGGCAACACGGCTGAGCAAGTAATGATAAAGGATTCTCGCACCATTTAGGAAAGAATAAACAATAATAAGCAATCAATCCCAGGGGACTTCTTTGTCAAAGTCTCCCACAATGTCCCTGGACTAGGTTGTGCTTGAACGTTCCTTGAGATTCCAAATTGCCAGAAGTGGATTGAGTCATAGAATGCAGATGTTGCAGGAAACTTGTTTTGTATCTATGATATCAAAATCTTCTTAAACTTTTCCTCAAAAAAAAGAGAAAAGGACTTCCAGATTGTTGTGTATATAATGCAGAAATAGGTTATTCATTCTTGGGATAATCAAACCAGTTATCAAGAATTCATCCCCTAGCTAGCCCTGAATACTAATCACAGAACATCAAGACTGTTCACACAAAGTTTAAGATACAAAGAATGAAATGATATAGAAAACACCAAGGTCAGCACTGAATTGTAGTAACAGAATCTATTATGCTATCACACATTATCCCAATAGGCACAAATTACAGAAAACAGCAGAAGCAAAAGAAAATGGTGACCAGAGTAATGACTGGATCAATGTTCAAAAAAGCGCTAGGCGCTACCTAGGCGGTGACCCACCGCCTAGAGCCTAGGCACGCCTAGGCGGGATTAGGCGTTTCAAGGCGTTTTTCTAGGCGTTGCCATATACATACATCCATTTTGCAATACACATCATATACCTCTAAAAGAAAAGAAAAACAGGGGATCAGTGGGCCTTGAATAAAAAAAAGGTCCATCAATAGCCCACCCGGCCAACTTAGCCCACTTCCCACCCCTCCCGGCCCATCAGGAGCCCACCTTATCCTCAGTCCGACGCCTCAGTCCGTGAACCCTATCCTCAGTCCGACGCCTCCAGCGGTCCAGCCTCCCTCGCTCGACGCCTCCTCGTCCGCCGCCGCCGCCGCCGCCGGTTCCCTTCCTCCTCCTCCGCCCATCCCCTGCCTCGGCCGCCGCCGGTCCCCTTCCTCGGCCGCCGCCCATCCCCTGCCTCGGTCGCCGCCGGTCCCCTTCCTCCACCGCCGCCCGTCAGTACCTCGGCCGCCGCCGTAGCCGGTCCTCTTCCTCGGCCGCCGCCGGTCCCCTGCCCCCTCCTCCTCCACCGCCGGTCCCCTACATCCGCGGCCGCCGGTCCCCTGCCTCAGCCGCCGCCGGTCCTAGCCTCCGCCGCCGCCCGTCCTGGCCTCCGCCGCCACCACTGCCGCCTAGGGGTCCGCCTACCCCCCTAGGCGCAGCGGTACCCCGCCGCCCAGCGCATAAGCGCGCTTAGGCGGCCGCTTAATTCCGCCTTTTTGAACACTGGACTGGATACTGGCATACTGCACAAAAGTGCCAAAGAAGGAAACCAAATTTGTAAAAATAGACCTGAAATAAAGAATGATAACCTGTTCTGGGTTGTAAAATACTTCAATGAATGGATATTCATTCCTTTGTATTGCAAAGGAATATTCTCTGTATTTCTCCAAACCCTAGAAGGGTGGGTAATATAGTAGCTGTACATGGGCCTCTAGATGGGCCTAACTACATGGGCCATAAGGGCCACATATATACACCAACACCCCCCGCAGTCTGAACTACCGGCGCAGCGGAGTTCAGGACTGGACAGGAACCTGCAATCTGAACATACCGGCGCAGCGGAGTTCAAGACTGGACAGGAAAAGAAGTACACACACCCCCCCGCAGTCACAACTAGCCACCGGCTATGTTGAGACTGGAGCGAAACTCCGAGAATGTCGAGGAGGGGAGACCCTTGGTGAAGATGTCCGCGAACTGGGAGGTGGTCGGGACGTGGAGAACCCGAACGTCGCCGATAGCAACCTTGTCGCGAACAAAGTGCAGGTCGATCTCCACGTGCTTCGTCCGCTGATGCTGAACTGGGTTGGTGGAGAGGTACACGGCGCTGACGTTGTCGCAGTAGACGAGAGTGCTCTTGGCGAGTGGGCTGTAAAGCTCCGCCAAGAGCTGTCATAGCCAGGACACCTCAGCTACGCCGTTAGCAACGGCTCGGTACTCCGCCTCGGCACTGTAGCGGGAGACAACCGGCTGTCGCTTGGACGACCAGGAGACCAGGTTGCCGCCGAAGAAGACGGCGTAGCCTGAAGTGGAGCGACGAGTGTCAGGACAGCCAGCCCAGTCAGCGTCGGTGTAGACGACGAGCTCAGTGTCAGGAGACCGGTGGAGTAGCAGGCCGTAGTCAACAGTGCCACGGATGTAGCGAAGGAGACGCTTCAGAGCCGTGAGATGTGACTCCCGGGGATCATGCATATGGAGACAGACCTGCTGAACGGCATATGCGATGTCCGGCCTAGTGAAGGTGAGATACTGCAAAGCACCAGCAAGACTCCGGTAGGCAGTCGGGTCAGCGACAGGATCACCCATATCTGCAGAGAGCTTGGCCTGAGTGTCAACTGGAGTGGAGCACGGCTTGCAGTCAGTCATCCCGGCCCGCTCCAGAATATCAAGTGCATACTGCCGCTGGTGAAGAAAGAGGCCAGAAGGACGAGGCTCAACAGTGACACCCAAGAAGTGGTGGAGCACACCCAGATCCTTCATGGCAAACTCCTGCTGCAGTGACTCAACGATGCGCTGAAGCAAGGCCTGACTGGAAGCAGTGAGAATGATGTCATCAACATATAGGAGCAGATATGCAGTCTCAGAGCCCCGGCGGTAGACAAACAGAGAGGTGATCAGACTTGCACTCTGTGAATCCCAACGTGACCAAACGTGGCAAACCGAGAGTACCAAGCCCGAGGAGCCTGCTTCAGACCATAGAGGGACTTGTTGAGGCGGCAGACCAGATCCGGACGACTGGAATCCACAAATCCCGCTAGCTGGCTGCAGTAGACTGTCTCTGACAGAGTGCCATGTAGAAAGGCATTCTTGATATCCAGCTGATGCACGGGCCACGAGCGAGAGAGAGCAATGGAGAGGACCGTGCGCACTGTAGCAGGCTTCACCACTGGACTGAAGGTCTCATCATAGTCCACACCAGGCCGCTGCGTGAAACCCCGGAGAACCCAGCGAGCCTTGTAGCGATCCAGTGAGCCATCAGCACGACGCTTATGCGTCCAGATCCACTTGCCCGTGACCACATTGCCACCAGACGGACGCGGCACGAGGTCCCACGTCTGGTTGGCAAGGAGGGCCGTGTACTCCTCCTCTATCGCCCGACGCCAGTGAGGATCAGCCAGAGCCTCACGGACGGAGGAGGGTAGCGGAGAGACCCCCGGCTCAGAGGAGGGTAGCGGAGAGACCCCCGGCTCAGAGGAGGGTGGCGGAGAGACCCTCGGCTCAGAGGAGGGTGGCGGAGAGACCCCCGGCTCAGCCTCGGTGGCGGCGAGAGCCGCCGGTCGGAGAACGCCCGCCGCCCGCCGTGTCACCATGGGATGAGTGTGGCCAGGATCCCGATGGATGACAGGCGGGTGGTAGACTGCCGGGTCCAGACGAGAGAGGGCCCGGGGCTGGACCGACGGCGCTGGTGACGGCTCCGGTGGAGTCGGGGGCGCCGGCTCCGGTGCCGGCTCCGGCGCCGGCACCGAACGGCGCCGGTAGACCTGCAGGGGAGGACGGGGCACCGGCTCCGGCGCCGGCTCGCCGGCACCGAACGGCGCCGGTAGACCTGCAGTGGCGCGCCCATGGCCGCGCTTGGCGCAGGCAGGGGCACCGGGGCCACGCGTGGCGCGGCAGGAGGCTCCGGGCCGCGCGTGGCGCGACAGAAGGTGTCGGGGCCGCGCGTGGCGCAGCGGTAGTCTCCGGGGCCGCGCGTGGCGCGACAGAAGGTGTCGGGGCCGCGCGTGGCGCAGCGGTAGGCTCCGGGGCCGCGCGGGGCGCGACAAAAGGCGTCGGGGCCGCGCGTGGCGCAGCGGAGACCGCCGGGGGCGGTGTCAGCGCGCCGGGAAAACCTGCTGGAAAAGGAGAAACAGGTACAGGTGGCTGAACCACCGGGTCAGTCGGAAACACAGACTCCAACTCAGGGTCAGGAGACGGTGTAGAGGAGGTGGAGTAGGGGAAGTCCGACTCGTCAAACACAACGTGTCGAGAGACGAGGACCCGGCGAGAGGTGAGATCGAAGCAGCGGTACCCCTTGTGGTCAGGGGAGTAGCCAAGAAACACACAACGAGTCGAACGAGGCGCTAGCTTGTGAGGAGCAGTGGCGGTGGTGTTGGGATAGCAAGCGCACCCGAAGACACGAAGGTGATCGTAGCGAGGCGGGGTACCAAAAAGAGCATGGTGTGGGGTGGGAGCAGGAGAAGCAGTGGAAGGCAGGCGGTTGAGAAGGTAGGTGGCGGTGTGGAGCCCCTCAGCCCAGAACCGGGCAGGGAGGGAGGCCTGGAGAAGAAGGGTGCGCATGACATCGTTCGTGGTCCGAATCATCCGCTCAGCCTTGCCGTTCTGTGGAGAGGTATACGGACAAGACATGCGCAGATGAACACCCCGAGAGAGGAAGAAGGCACGGGAGGTGTTGTTATCGAACTCACGCCCGTTGTCACACTGGACGGCCTTAATGGTGAGGCCGAACTGAGTAGAGACCCAGGCAAAGAAGTGGAGGAGGGTGGTGAACGTCTCGGACTTAGCGCGCAAAGGGAAAGTCCAAGAGTAGTGAGAGAAGTCATCGACTACAACCAGATAGTATTTGTAGCCGGAAAGACTGAGTACAGGAGATGTCCACAGATCACAGTGAATGAGATCAAAGACATGACTCGCATGAGAAGAAGAAGAAGAAAAAGGAAGACGAACGTGGCGACCCAACTGGCACGCATGACAGAGGTGCTCATCAGGTGTCCTAGCACAGGGGACATCTGCACTGCGACTGAGCTGAGCCAAGACGTCGCGGCCGGGGTAACCAAGCCGGCGGTGCCAGGTGATGGGAGAAGAAGTGGTGGCGAAAGCAGCAGCGGAAGAAGGGAGGCGTAGGGTGTAAAGGGGCCCCGAACTATCACAGCGGAGAAGTGGACGTCGGGAAGCCGAATCCTTCACAGTAAGACCAGAGGAGTCGAATTCGACAGAACAAGAATTGTCAGCGGTGAATTGGCGAATGGAAAGAAGGTTATGGACCATCTGTGGAGCAACTAGAACATTGGGAAGGCGAAAGGAACTAGGAGCGGTGCCAACAGAGGTGACTGGAAGACAGGATCCATTGCCAACCATTATAGAGGAAGGACAAGAGGGATGTGGTGGGTGGACAGAAGAGAGAATGCCTGCATCTGGTGTGGTGTGGAATGAGGCGCCCGAGTCAGCGATCCACTCAGTGCTGATCGGCGGTGTCAGCCCCATGGAGCTGAAGGACTGTGCCGGCGCAGCCTGGTCCCATCCCCCAGGCCAGACAGGAGGAGGCTGAGGAGGTGGCGACCAGGACGGCACGGGTAGGGGAGCAGGGCCAGTGAACATGGCCTGAGGGCGAGGCCCCCCCGCCTGAGCCTGAAACGGCCACGTCGGGATGCGCCCTGACCATGGGTTGCTGAAGGATGGCCAGGGCGCAGCACC
>CM014273.1:35322992-35360891 GCA_004135705.1 Alloteropsis semialata
GGATAAATACTTAAATAGAGATAAACCAGTGAAGAGCTGCGTGTTCTGTTGAAAAATTATACACAATGAAACGAATAATGAACTGGAACACATAAAAACAGTGCACATTTTCGTCGCTTGCTTGCTGACCGAAGTTGGGAAACCATCCTATTAAGAAATGACTGGTCCGCCATCTCCAATCAGGATGTAACTTGGGTCCTATGGTAATCAATAAAATTACATTGGTAATGGCATAAGAATATAGTAATACAACAAAAGAAAAAATCTGAAAACTATTGCATGGATATTTAGTTGCTTAATCCATAGATTAAAAGGAAAATGGAGTTCACCAGTGATATAAATAATAAAAAAACAAGAAAAGATGCACATGCACACACCACACACTGTAAAGAGTTGAACACATATCTCATTCTCAATCCCATGTAGTACTTGTGCAGGATTAAAATAGAGGTGCTGCTAAGCAGAGTATGAGTTTGCTGAGCCCCTGATGTCAAGCTGCCAGCCTAATCAACATTTCCTGCAGCCTAACCAGCATTTCCTGCAACCTAACCAACATTTTGAAGCTAAATATTTCATTGACAAGCAAACAGGCCAGGTTATATAGTAATTCGTGCAGCCTAACCAACATTTCCTAGGACATATTAATCAATAATACTAATTCATAAGATGGTTTCACTCAGAATTATTGCACAACAATCAATATATCTTATCTTACCCTTACACTAGTTGCCATAGTAAATCTGTAAAATCGACACAAGACCCAATATATTGCTAAGACACAAGATATCTGTAAAATTGACACAAGACCCAAGATATTGCTAAGACACAAGATATCTGTAAAATCAACATTTCCTGGGACACTTTAATCAATTCATATTCTGCAATTAAGTATGTTTCTGCCACAGTGATATTGCTCTGATGTTGCACTTATGAGATATGGCGCTTCATTCAGTCATTTTCTAAAACACACATTGCAGCATCACAGGAGAACTGAAAAAGGAAAGGAACAACAACAAAGCAAGACTCAATCCACTTGGAGGTGTCGAATACCATCATCATGCAGGGTCTGGCCCACTGATGTGTCTGGCCTAAATTCTAACGGAGTAAAACTCACGCAAATGCTACCCGGCCGCACTAAAGGAATTACAAACCGGCACACATTATGGGCTCATTTGATAGGTTTGTTGATTCTCTGACAAACATTTTGGATTCAGTTTCTCCCTAGAAATGTTTATCTGGTGACTTCTTAAATCATTTGGCTAGCTGGCTGCCTGGCTGGTTTCTGATTCCTAAAGAGAGGAAGGTGATTAGCAGACCAATACCCTTGTCAGAATCACTGTCAAGCATACTATACTAGCACCACAAATCAACTGATTAGTTTGCACATATCATAGCCCACTCCACACACGCTAGGCCAAAATGTAGATAAGGCATCTGCGATACACGACGCATACATAAGGCAAAATGAAGAAGCGCATGGCAGCCGAATCGATTCCTAATCGTAGCGCGTCAACTAATCACCTCATCATCCACGTCTCGGAGCAGCAACCAATGGAGGAGCACGAAATTTATACTCGTTATCGTACCGATCAGATGAGCATAAAGGAGAGCAGAACCAGACTTTGCTTGGAAGGGACCGGGTTTGGGGGATACAGAGGCCACGGAATCCGGCCCGGAGGGAAATCGACCGGCGGTGCCAGGCAAGGCGGCGCGCTGGAGCCTTTTGGGGGCAGCGGCGAGCCTCTGGATCTGGGAGGGAAGCGGCGAAGGGACACAGTTTTGGAAACGAGACCGGGCCGCTGGCGTAGGAAAATAGGAGGATAATTCACGCAAACGCACTGAAGTACCCCTCTGAATTTTCTCTACCAATGTTTGACATTATCTTACTAAAAAATTAGATGTTTTATGGTGGTTGAAAAGTGGTACCACGAGGTATCGAGAGGTACCTTTCCTATTTTGGTAACATACTAGGAGGTATCAGAAGATATCTTTCTTATTTTGGCATCGGTCCCGCCTATTTTGGTACTGTTTGGTACCTTTTTCTAGGTACCTCTTGGTACCTTCGGATACATTTTATGTTTCAACCGTTGAATTTAGCCTGATGGACGATCCTAATTTGTTTCAACCATCATAAAATTTCTCAAAAAATTAATATAAATATACATAAGAATAAGTCATGTTTAAAACAACTTTAATAATAAAATAAGTCACATACAAAATAAATGATATTTACATATTTTTTCTAATTAGATGAGTGGTCACGTCGCGAGCAGATGTCAATAATTACAACAAATTTGGGACGAAGTTAAATGTTTAAGTTTATTTTATTTAAGTAATGTATCATTAATAACTAAAATTTATATAGTTCAAACAACACAATTGACAGTACTAGATTTGTTAAAAGAAATACTTTCATAACATATAAATTCTTTTATTTAAGATAATTTATTTTTTAATCAATGTGTTGTCTTATAGATCATGTCCATGTCCTAATGTACTTATGAGAAGTGTGGTTACACAACACCATGGTCAAACTTAACATCTTTCTAAGCCATGTACACTATGATATACTTAAACATATGTGCCTAAATAAAGAAAACAATGCTACATTATTAAACACACGTCTCTTAGGATGTCTATAATAAAATATATTTAAACATGGTTGCTTAAATAGCGAAACAAGTGCTATATTATTAGCACAAAGTCAACTCCTGGTGTCATTGAGTGCTTTAATATGCTGAAATATCTTGTTAGGCTACTCTCAATGGAGTTTTATTTTCATTAAATAAGGTGTCATGTCACCATTTTTTTATGACGTGGCAACAAATAAATGAGGAGAGAGATGAAAGGAGTTTCATCTAGATGAAACCATGTGTGCACTCTTTTCAACACATCTTGTGTCTTGCATGTATTGCCTATGAAACAACAAAAATAAAATAGTGCATTGTATGAGGTGTTCCATTCATTGATTAAATGCTCTTATGGTTACGTGGCAATTTTGGAAACATCAAAATGAAAATCTCCATCATGGCTACAAAGATCACACCAAGCAATCTATACCGATAATAGATTGAAAGCAAAACAACCCCAAGAAACCACAAGATAATGGAAGGAGGCAATTTGATCGCTAAAGAATCGGATTACAAGAAGAACATTGCTCAGATAGTAGATATATTAGACCATCACCTCCGAGTACATACCATTAGTGATCCACTAATAACTCCTGAACTCTGCCATGGCACAATCGCGCAGGGAGGCCATGACGGCTAGGGTTGGTCTAAGCCATCTCCTAAAGAACTCTGAAGACTCGTGGTGACCGTCATCTCCCTTTGGTGCTTGCCCAAGATTTCACTGAGTTGTGGTGGATGGATGCGTCCTCGTTGAGTATACGAGGTATATATAGTATGAGGAGATTGTAGGTCAAAGGGCGCCTTGATCGGGACCAAAAACAGGCTGTGCTGACTGGCCTAGCCCCCTTGGGTTGGCCGGCCCACCCCCTAGAGGCCTCAAATGCGAGCCATACGAAAGTTGTAGATATTTTCGAGCCATACAATTTTCTTATAAAATTCGCGTCAATCAGACTTTGGATGAAGGAGATATGGCTCATGCACGTTCAGCTTCTCCTGTGGGCCTGCAGTCCAATGTTGGTGACGATGTCTTCCAACATCCAAGGTCCGGTCCCAATTCCGACTTATAGAAAAAACTTTCCGTTTATGTCGTATTTCCTGTGATTTTGCAGTACAGTCCAAAATATAATACATATATGATAATGGGGTTATTTCAGGTGCCAAGTGCGGGTTAGTGTATGAATTCATCCAAAATCTCCATTTAAATAGCACTAAAAAGATAGAATGGTCACTTTTAGAACTACTAATGAGTAATTAAGGATAGAATGGTCACTTTTCAGAACTACTAATGTGTCTGAATTTTTCTAAAAGAACACTTATTTTTTGGGACAGAGAGTATACTTTTATGAAAGTACCTAAGAATCATTTTCGAATATCTAAACTCAAAAGGCAAAAAGGTAACATGCAACCAAAAACTTGAAATAATTAACTTTGGGTAGCCTTAAAATGTCTATTGTGGGAGCATAAATTTCATGGACACCTTTCATGTCATATTTTAAAAATGAACGTCACGGAGATCTCGTGGCCTGGTCAATTACTTGTCATCTTTCAAGAGGTGCGTGAGGATCAAGTTACTAATTCTCTAGTCCGACAAAAGGTGCGTGAGGCAATATCTCGTAGTCATAAGATATCCCAAAATACCGAATATGAAGAAGCTGAAGTTTGCGAGGTACAACATTCAGCGACAAGACTCACATCTTCAGAACTTGTCCGATCGGATCAAGTTTAATTTGCATGTGGATCTATGGCGTGTTCTCCGTGTATACAGTAACAGTGCACGAATAAACGCAACGTGGTATCAATTTTGGGCCTTTTATTATGTTCAGAGAGAAAACAACTCAGTATAGAAAAGGAGAAAATGAACTCAACATCCAGGCTTAAAAATATACATTTGTTGTAGCATCCTGCTTAAACATCGTTTCATTTTTTGAGTTCAGGTGAGGCCGATGCGCCACGTGAGTCGGAGTCTACCAAGGCGGTGATGGCGGTGTCGCGGACAGACGGCGCCAGTTTGAGGTGGATAGTGGACGCCTGTGAGCATAATGCATAGAGGTTTCCAGCTCCTCGTCGTCGCCAATCTCCATGAGATAGATGTCTTACATGGTGCATTCCTTGAGGTGTTCCTGGAAGAATTTGGAGGGGCAGTTATAGCAGAGGCCGTCAATTCGGCATTGTGCCATCTCCTCAAGCACGAGAGCACCCGATGGCATGCCCACCTAAATCGGCGCGTCAGGACGTTGTTGATGTCGGGGCCACCAAGGTCGTTGTTGTATTCTCATCAAAAAAAAAGGTCGTTGTTGTAGGCGAGCATGTGGCTAATGCCATTGGAATAGGCAGTCGGAGCGTGTGGCGAGCTGATGAGGGTGCGATGGCACCTGAGACGGCTGTTGGTATTTCTTAGCATCACTAGCAGGTTTGTAATCACTAGCAGGTTTGTAAGCCTGGCAACGTCGCCAGAAAAATGTTGTGGTAGTTCTTACATTTACGTTATCCGCAAGTGTGGGATATGGGTACCCCTGGACCCACCACCGACAGGGGTGACAGTCAGCCTGGGCCCACGTCTGACGGAGATGTGGGCCGACCCAGGCTGGCCCATGAGGATCTCCGAACATGATGGACAAGACTGATGATGACTTAGCTTGCAAGGCACGCCGATTCAGATTAGTTTCCTTGTTGTAGCTGAATAGGATTAGAGAACCGACTTGTAAACCCTAGGTCATCAGCCTATATAAGGCGATCTAGGTCAACCCCCTGAGGATCATCAAACCCATCATCGAAAAATTCACACCCCATTGTAACCACAAGCTCGCCGTTGTTCCCTGGAACTTCGCCGAGCAGATCAATTCCAAACCACCGAGCACAAAACCTTGAGCTCCCTAGCTCCGTGATTGCCCTTTGCCTACAAATCAACCACTTGGGTACCTCTTGTAGACTGCCGGTCAATAGATCTGACAGCAAGCTCACGAAATTACCATTATAGCATTTCACTATAAGTATTCAGGTATATGGTTATTTATAGGAAGAAGTCTAAATTACCCCCTCAACTATGATCAAAAGTCTAGTTAACCCTCTAAACTATATTTTGGTTCAATTTACTCCCACAACTTTGTTGATTGGTACAATTTAACCCTTAGTAAGATTTGTCTTTTTTATTTCTCCACGCACAAATAGAGTTTTAAGTTCAAATTTTGTGGGATGACAGAGAACACCATGTATTATATTAAAAAAATATCATATAATTTTTTACTTAAATTTTATATAGTTTATGATTAATTTATAATTAGATGTACTAGCCTATTAAAATAATACAGAAAAAATCATAATATATTTTTGTAACATAAGTTATGATGTCGACTATCACACCGCAAAATTTGAACTCAAAACCCTATTTGTATGTGGAGATACAAAAAAGAAAAATTCCATGCCACACTCAAAGAGTCAAATATGAGACTAGAGCTAGAGCTTGTGCTACTAATGTTTGTATTGTCTTGTGGTTTTATTAAAACTATGGTTAGATCACACTAAAATGACAAGATGAAAGTATAAAAGAAATTAAAGCACAAGTTAATGGATATATATGTTCCTCTATGTGAAGAATTTATTTGTTCAAGGCCAAGGTATGTTTTTCAAATTCATGTATTCATTTCAATGCATCTAGGCCTTCAATCTTGCTAGTGTGAGTTTGGTATGCAAAAGATGACTAGCTCCACCTTGGATTGGTTTCCTGGTGTGAGTGGTAGGTCTTGGATGCTTGCTAAGATCTATCCTTTCTAGTGACCATTTTTATACTCTTTATGACATAGGATAGTCTTTCAAAATTAACTAGCATGAGTAGTGTCGATTTTTTATATCGGCAATCCGCCTAGGGGATACCCCAAGGAGGTTGATTGTGCGGAGGGGATCGCCTTGACCTAGAGCAAGATGGTAACACAGAGCACAAAGACACGCGATTTATACAGGTTCGGGCCGCCATAAGCAAAAAGCCCTACGTCCTGTTTGTGGTGTATATTATTACGTCCTGCGCTGAGGTGTTGGGTAATTGGATGTCCTCCTAGCAGCAACCCTGCCCTCCTTATATACTCTGAAGGACAATGTAAGTCTCCTAATCGGTTACAATATGGGAATCCTAGTAGGACTGCAACGAGGAGTCCTAGTAGGATCATGTATTTTCCTCGCGGGTACCTATGGGTCCCAACCCGACAAGTAGGAAGTGTGCTTTTTGAAAATTATCTGGTGTTGGTCTTTGTGACCACGTTGATCCATTTGTGGTTATTGTTATCCTTGCTTGATTGTTGGCTAACTACAAATGGTGAAACACTCTCAAGTCCATTAGATCTACTCAATCTTATCTCAAAGGCTAAGTTTCTTGGATTTCCATATCTCTTCAAATGATCATCCAAAATCTCTTATCTGGGTCAAAGGACAATGCAAATATGGATAAAAGGATATAGCAAGGAAACTAAGGAGAAGAGGGAAGGACAGAAGTACTTTTATGGACAAAAGCCACAGGTTCAGCAGAATCCGGTGGTAACAGTTTTCTCAAACCAGTGGCACCGGTTTCTGTCGGCAGAACAGAATATACCCGTGACTTACCCCTTCACTTTTTCACTTTCACCTTCTTCTACCCCCGACCCCAAACATTAAAAGGAGAGGTTCTTGAGGCAATTCCATGGCGATTTGAGGGTTCCACCACAGGATTGAAGTGTTGAGGCAAGATTTGGATTCTCCAACCCGGTGGGACTGGATTCCCCTCCATTCTAGGGCTGCAGCAACTCTTCTACCATATCGAGAGGTATTCAAATCAAAGTTCTTACCCGATCTATCTCTCTAGGAGCTATCTCTCAGATTCCTTTGGTAGAAACTCTTATCTTAAGTTGTTTTTTTGTGGAATTGATCGGGATTTCCTTGGTGGCATTGTTGGGGGGCACCGATCTAGGGTTTCTGAGTAGAAACCGGTGGCACCGGTTTGTGCATAGACGCCCTGGTCAGTGGCTCAACTCAGTTCTAAAATCTCAAAATCAATATCTTTATCGAGGTTTAAGGTCTCTAAGGTTATTTCTCCCTGTGTGTGTTACAGATCCCAGAGATGACCGTGTTTATGGGAGAAGACCGTCTCGTTCAAAGAATGCCCAATTCGAGTTTAGACCGAGAGATGTTGATGAGGATATTCCAGCCAGAGCTCCAACAGTACAAGTGTATGAAGGACCAATTACCCGTAGTCGAGCAAAACAAGTTCAACAAGAGGTGCATGCTTTCCTCTCTGAGTTACACTTTGATATTAATGAGAATGTTATACTGCCTAAATCGCATACTCTACTTTTATTTAGGTTCACTCATGATGATGGAACTTGTCCGAGTACTTTGGATACCCGTCCGAGTACTTTGGATCTTTATCCAAGTACTTTGGATATTCGTCCGAATACTTTTTCTTTTGACTCCCGAAGGCTATGAAGGCTATCAAGCACTTGATGGAAAGCTTGTCGAGTATAATTTACAACACCATCAAGTTGTAAGTGCATCTAGGCCCCCACGTGGGTTTTGGTGAATTGTATGACAAAACGATTAAAGGACTAACTTGTTTGTCTAAGACTATAAGCAGGTTGTTATTTGTACATTAATGGTGTCATAATTTTAATTATATATGAAATGAATGTTATTTGGATTCCTTGGATTAACCGGTGCTCCAACTGGTTCCTTGGATTCATCTCGAGTTCCTCTCTCCAAAGGTATTCAAATCTTGTTTTTGCCCGATCTATCAACTCCATGAGTAGATTTGAAATCCCTTTGGTAGAACATCTCCTGGAAACCCTTAGAGACCATTCCTAGAAGATCTTTCTTTTTGGTTGGATGCATTGGTGAGGATCGAATTTTGGGGATGAACTGCCAGCACCGGTCTGACCAGTGCCCCCGACCGGTCTGACCGGTCCGTGCAGTTCAACTCCAAAATTTGATTCTCTTCAATATATTCAATATTTATCTGTGTAGGATGTCTCATAAATTCCTTAATCATTTTTGGACCATCTAGTTGCTCAGATCTGTGAATGGAATAATTGGCTTAGTTCTGGGGGAACCGGTCTGACCGGTGCAACTGACCGATCTGACCGGTCAAGCCCAGAGCTGCTCCAATTGTTCCAATTCATGTGCTTTCTATTGCCAAATCTATCAAATCTGGTGTCCTGGTGTCTTATGGATATTTGTCATAATCTTTGTGACCCAGGATCAGCAGCTATGCCTAAGGATCATGGTGCCGAGAGAATAAAAAAGAGAAGAGAAGAAGACTCTAGTTCCCAGGGTATGAGTTCTGTTCAAAATGCTTATGCAAATAGATTGAGAGATAGAAGGCAGAAGAGACCTTCAGTTGAGATGCATGTTGAGGAGGAAGAAGAGGAGAAAGTAGAGACTAGTAGTGACGATGATGAGGAGAGTCCTTATAGAGTGGAACCTCGCCATGGCAAAGGCCCAGCTAGTGATAATGGCAGCAGTGGCAGTGGTGATAGTGATGGTGATGGCAATGGTGACGGTGATGGTGATAGTGATGGTGATGGTAATGGTGATGGTGATGGTGAAGGTGATGATGACATTCCTGTCATTATGAGGCCTATCTATCTCTATGGCACAAAAATGACAAATTATCATGGGGAAGGGATGACAGGCTGTGATAAAAATGAGAGATGCAGATCCTTACAGTGGGCCTAGGACAGCTAGTGATAATAGATTTTGGACTATGTTTTAGCAGGACTTCTATACCTCAGTTATTCTGAAGAAGTCCAAAATCACACATGAGGCTCAGTACGTGGATTGGAAACACATGACAGATCAGCATAATCCAATATTTGATGATATCATTGAGACTTGTACAACACATCATGGGTTTCAAGCACAGCTGGAACAAAGAGATCATTGCTCAATTCTATGCCACAGTGTTATTTGGTTATTGGAAGGGTGTTAGAGCCATGTTTTGGATGACAAATGGAAATAAGTATCATATCACCTTTCCGGCATTCAGCAACATGTTGAAACTTGGAAATGAAGAAAGTCTTCAAAAATTGCATGATGAGGGGGAACTTGATGTATCTAAGTTGAAGTTCATGTATCCTCGGAATATGGAAAATGAATGGGGGAAAGCGACGCATTTGTATACCTTCTATGGAGTTCTCAATAGGCTTTTTAGAAAAACAATAACTCTGAGAGATGGTAACCCATCTGAGATTACTTCTTTCCAAAAGAATTTGATGTTTGCTATGAGACCTCAGGCACCTGAGTTTAGTATTGGGGACTTTATTTGGCAAGAGATCAAGAATGTCTCTGAAAATCCAAAGAAGATCTGCAGCTTTTGTCCCTATATTATGTTCATGATTAGAAAGGTGACTAAGGTTGATTTTCCTAGTGATGTGAGCCACAAACCTTTGAAGCCTACAGCTAAGAAACATCCTAGGATTCCTTCTCCTGAGCCAGAGATTCAGCATGAGCCAGTTGGAGAGGATTTTGTGCAGCAGGAGCAGCCTCAGCCGGCTTAGCGTAGTGCTCAGATCGACACCGGTCTGACCAGTGACCGTTACCGGTCTGACCGGTTCGGGCTTGAGCCTAGGGTTTTCTCTCGCAGGCCAAGGGAGAACCCCACCTCACCCATTAAGAAGCTTTTCAATCTGTTTGTTGGCATGTGTAAAAGCCAAAGAGATATAGAGGTGGAGCAGCAGCGTCAGCGGAGGAACAACAAGAAAATAAATGACTCAATCAAGATGATGCACAATGCTATGGACCTTCAGCCTCCATGTTCTCCACCCTCACCACCACCTCCAGAGGTAGAGATTCCATCTGTTGAGGATAGGCTCCGAGGTTATTCTTCGGCTGGATATTTTGATCAGTACAGGAGCATGTATTTCACAGATGTTGGTTCTTCGTCGGGTGCTCCACATGTTCAGCCACAGTATCAGCCTGCACCTCCATAGTATCCACCTGTTCCTCCACAGTACCAGTCTCTCTCTGCTAGTATGCCGAGTACATTCTTGTCGGGCTTTGTGCCAGGCTTGATGGGAGGTACATATCCAGCGGGAGCACATCAGTCTTCAGTGGGTCCATCTTTTCTCAGTGAGACCATGGTGGCAGGTTCATCTATTCCACCTTTCAACAGTGGCACTCTTGATACATCTGGTGCTGCACCGGAGTCCTCTGACTTAGCAGCGAGGATCTCGACTTCTATCTTTGGTTATACACCTCCTGACTCTTCAGCTTCCCATGGTACAACTGATTCCACTCTTGCTCCTTACTCTGAGATCACCGTATCAGATTCTATATATCTTATGCCTCCTCTCTCGCATTTGCATGAAGGACTTCATCTCTGGTCAGAGGCATCACCTAGTGGGGGAGGAAACGGAAATGGCAATGGACAGGAGTGACTGCAGCTATAACTTCTCCAGGCCCTTTTATGGATGTTTGATGACAAAGGGGGAGAAGTGTTGGATTAAAGTTTCATTTTTTAGACTTGTAGCAGTGGCAATAGCCTTGACCGGTCTGACCGGTCAGGGTAACCGGTCTGACCGGTCAAGTATGTTGGCAGTATGGAACCTTGTAATAAATCTCGAATTTTATTCTTTTGTGGACTTGAGAACTTGTAATGTGTGCTATTGTGTGTGAAAGAACTTTATTTATGTACTCTAAGTGACTTTATGTTAGAATGTGATGCATGGATTGATTGGTGGTTGATTTATCTCTTGTATGTGTGCTGACTGGGGATGACCGGTTTGACTGGTTGCCTTGACCGGTCTGACCGGTCAGGCTCATGACAGCACACATGCATTTCTTTGTGTGCCTTTCTTATCATATGCATCACGGATATTCTTGTACACACACTTGTTGCACCCCCACGGTTTCTGAGATATAGAGGGAGCTCCCATGTTTTTATTGTGAAATATGTGCCCTTGGCTTGTGAGGCCAATTTTGAAATTCCATTCAAGGCACACATTAAGGTGGAGCTCACAATATATCTAAGAAACCAAAAGAGCTTAATTGTCATATTTGTAAGCTTTAATCGGGTTGTCATCAATCACCAAAAAGGGGGAGATTGTAAGTGCATCTAGGCCCCCATGTGGGTTTTGGTGAATTGTATGACAAAACGATTAAATGACTAACTTGTTTGTCTAAGACTATGAGCAGGTTGTTATTTGTACATTCATGGTGTCATAATTTTAATTATATATGAAATGAATGTTATTTGGCTCGTAATGTGAAAGGCAAGCAAGTGTGTGATCTCTTTGTGCATAAATGATGAATGACAAGCATGTGTGATGATATATTATAGATAAGTCAACAAAGGTGTATCTATGTGGTTCCAATCTATGAGAAAGCTTGTTGATATATGAAGGGATCATTCAAAGTGGAAATAGCAAGGCTTCATGTATTTATACCAAAGGGACATATGCTTATGTGACATACATTGGTCTCATTGTTGGAAGCTTGCAATGGTTTGAATGTACTTTGTCAATCAAGAACAAGCATTTGAAGAGTTCTTTCAAATGGGATTTCAAAAGGATGAAGCAAAGCTAAACTCAATATGGCAAGGGTAAGTGGTGAAGAAATTAACCAAGATGACTAGAGCGAGGTACTAAGCAAGCTTTGGCTAAGCGACGGCTTTCCATGTGCGAATTGCTAAGGTGAAGTATCTAGGTCCGTGGGGTTTCGAAGAATCATATCCAAGCCTCACTGAGGGAAGCAATGCAATGCATCAATTAGTTGTGATTGATCAAATGGAGTGACTTAAGGGTTCAAATGCACTTTGTCAATGGATGATGGAAAATCCTAAGTCACTAGCTCAAGTATGGAATTGCTCAAGAAAGATAGCAATGTTGGAAGTCCTCATGTTTACAACTATCAAAGTATGGCATTGATGAAGACTTGAAAACTCAAGAGGATGTATCTGTGTTTATATTTATCCTTGAGTATAGGTACGCCGTACTATTAAGAGGGATGCAACATTTGCTTATTGACAAATATCAAAAGTGCTCATAGTTGACCTATGTGAGAATAGCCTTAAGAGAGTCTTAGAGTGTGCTGACAGTCCCAGCTCAACTAACATTGTGTGGTTTTATCCCTGGATGAAACCTTGAGCTAACTTGAGAGGTTTTGGGACACACTGGGCCTGACCGGTCTGACCGGTGAAGGGGACCGGTCTGATCGGTGCCGACTCTAACGGCTAGTTTTCAAACTCAGATCTGCCTAACCGGTCTGACCGGTAAGGGTGACCGGTCTGACCGGTCACGGCAGGATCCCAACGGCTAGTTTTTGTGTGCTGGGGTATTTATACCCCTTAGCCCCCTTCTTGGTGGGCTGCTGCTTCCACACGCATTTGAGACATCTCAGAAGTCAGAAAAGCTCTCCCCAACCTCTCTTTGTGAGATTTGTGTGTTATTAGAGATATCTTTGTGTTGGGTTGAGGGAGTGAGATTGAGTGAGCAATTAGAGAGCAAAGAAGAGCAACCATAGCTTGAGCACTTCGATCCACGTCAAGAAAGCCATTTGAAGCATTTGTTACTCTTGGAGCTTTGGCTCCTAGACGGCTAGGCGTCGCCCGTCGAGCGCCCTCTTGGTGTGGTGCGCCCGGGATTGTTTGTATCACCCGTCCTAGTGTGGACTCTCTTAGTGAGCATCTCAAGCCTCCTTGGTGGTTGATTGAGACGAGGAAAGTGGTTGAAAGCAACCCGGCCCTTTGTGGGCTCCTCAACGGAGACGTAGGATTCATTGGTTGAATCCGAACTCCGGTAACTAAATCCTCGTGTCTCCTTTGTGGTTTGCCTCACTTGTTGATTTCTAGCATATTATTTGTGCTTCCGCTTCGATCTATTTGGGCATGCTTATATTGTGTGCAGGGATAGTTTTGCCTTGCTAAATATCATCTACAGAAGCTACTCACCAAGTTTGGTTCGTGCTAGAAGTCGAGAAGACGCTCGAGCTGCTGTTGGGTGTGCTCCCTGCACGGCACCGGTCTGACCGTTGTGGAGCACCGGTCTGACCGGTGAACCCCTGGCAGCTAGAGTGATTTGGGGGAAAGTTTTAATTTTTTGTCGCTCGCCTATTCACCCCCCCTCTAGGCGACATCAAGGTCCTTTCACAAGTTCCAAGTACTTTTGGATTTTCATTTATGAGGTTTGACCAGATTAGTGAAGACATGTCAGAAGGTCAAGAGTCTGCTCGAGAATTTATCCAGGGTCAAATTCCCATGCACAACTGTACCATCTTGGGAAGGGACATGGGTCATTATATATATGGTTGGAAAATGCTCTAAGTCTAGTTTCCAACGCAATTGACGGCACATCATTTGGAATTCCCAATTAGGAGTAATGACCATTTCTTTGAAGACTGCACAGCAGCCCAGGAGGCGCGCGTGAACTGAAGAGGACTTAATAAATCGTTCCAACACTTGGCTCTCCACTTCCCAACGTGGTGCCTTCAGCTCACACCTATCCTAAACTCATCTAGGAGGGTTGTTCCTAGTATAAATATCCCCTATGTACTTCTGAAAACACAAGTTGAATTTTGATATAGAGATAACCTCATATGGTTTTGCAGCCACGCTGCTGAGTGCCTTGCACACCCTTGTTCTTCCTTGTTCTTCTTGGACTTGTGAAGAGATTCCTCTGGGATCCGCTACTTCGTGCTCTACGGTTTCCAGTACGGCTACACCATTTTGTGTGGATTAGTTCCGGATTGTGGTTCTGCAGTCATTCGGAGATCGAGTTGAATTCCTCAAGATTTCGGTGTCTCTCTCCCCGTCGTTTGGTCGCATCCAACCTTGGTCAGGTATAAAGCTAGTTATCCCGCTGATTTCAGCAAGTTACCCTTTGTTCGTAAATCTACTGTCGTGAAGATCGGGCCATCCTTGTACCGATACATATGTGGTAATCAGAGCTATCGTTGTCACGGTAGGTTTTTGTTATCACCCACATATTTATCCTTTACTTTATCATCAGATTCTCTTTTGTTCCATGTCCTATAGTCCACTAAAAAGCCACACAAAAAAATCCCATAACCATTTCGTGGTACTGTTATCTTTGTGTGTGTTGTGTCCATCTAGTTGCTAGTCACCACCATTTTGTTTCCCATCATATTGTTTTACCGTGTTCATCTGCACCCCCTGTTATTAAAAAAATCAGAAAAAAGTGTGAAGAAAGAGTTAAAAAAAGAGCAAAAAAAGAGAAGAGAAGTTGAAAGGGGCTACGTTGTGGGTTGTGTAACCCAAAGTTTCAGATTTGTAATATCTAGTTTGTGGTGCTTTTGACAGCAGCATTTATTTTTTTTGAACGGCTTACAACACTTGGATTACAGTACCATAGCCTTCCTTGGACAGCCACCTATAGCTCCACAAAAATCTGAAACCGGACCTCTCGATTTGTAATCCTTTCAACAGCTTAACCACAGCTGGGTACTACCACTTTTTGCACACTCACAGTCCGGAAGAACGGGTAAGAACTTTGGTAAGCAAGAGGTGAGGTTGTGTGATTCCACAAATTTTACCTATTCCATATTTTCTTCCACTGTTCTAACATGGCAGGATCTGATTCGAGTGTTCACGTAGGCAATCATGGAGAAGAAGAACCCCCGGTTGCGCGAGCCGAGTTACGCCAACTTGGGAACTCGTTGTTGGAGGCCAATGAACGTTTTCCAGCAGCGGATAGAAGGGCTTCACATCATGATGATGAAGAATTCGGAGATGAAAATTCAGGGTATGGAAATGGTTTTCGTGACCATTTTGGAGATGGTCGTGGTGGCCGTGTGGTGGTAGGTATGCTGGTCATGATGACCAACAAAGAGGAGGAGCTCATAGGCGTGGCCATGGCCACCGTGTGCGCTTTGATGATGAGAGGAGGTACATGATAATTATGATGATGATTTTTATGAAGATGAGAACCCTTTTGCAGATCATGGGCACTTTGAACATCGCCATGATCGCCGTCGTGGTGCTGCCCATGATGGTGAACATCATCGTCATCGCAATAGAGATGATTCGGACAGCATTGCTCATGTCAAGTTAAGTATTCCAAAATTTTCAGGAAAGGAAGACGCAGATGCATATCTTGAGTGGGAGGAGCAATGTGATCAGATTTTTAGAGTGCATAATCTCTCTGACTAGATTCGTGTTAATCTTGCTTCTGTTGAATTCTCTGGTTATGCTCTCACTTGGTAGAATCAAATGTAAGCAAATCAGCTTGTGTTGGGGCGTGATCATATCAATCCATGAGATGAGATGAAGAGAGTAATGAGAAAACGCTTTGTTCCATCAAGCTATCAACGTGACCTTCACAATAGGTTACAAACATTGAGAGAAGGATCCAAATCGGTTGATGATTATTACAAGGAGATAGAGTTGCTCTTGATTTGATCTGGGATTAGAGAAGATGACGAGTAAAAAATGGCAAGATTTTCGCATGGTCTCAATGCTGAAATTTCTGATTTTGTTGAGATGTTTTCATATCATAATCTGCAGGGTCTTGTTGATCAAGCCATGCGCATTGAGAGGAAAATTCAGCAAGAGGGACGTGGTCGGTCCTATGGGGGTCGGTCTATCTCAACTCCATGGCGCCGGCAGCAGCCCCGTTGTTGGAGGAAGGTCACATGGAGGTGCAGCTAGGCCATCAACATCCATTGGTGCTGGAAAGACAACGGTCTCTACTGCTTCTTCTCCTGCAATTCAGCAAGAGCAATGACATCCAGCTACAAGTACAGCAGCCCCCTCTAGTGCATCTACGGCTGCATCATCTTCACATAGCCGAAGCATTGTTTGTCACAAGTGCCAAGGTAGTGGGCATATTGCTGCCCAATATCCTAGTCGATGGACCATGATTGTGAATGAGCTTGGTGAATGGGAATCTGAAAGTGAAGAAGAAGATGCACCACGCTATGATGAGGAAATTGAAAATGATGAGAATGAGATTCAGCCCGATGAAGGTGATAATAATTGCTTCATTTCTCGTCAAGTGCTTAGTGTTACAGCTGTAAAGGAGGAGAATGGACAGCGGCACAATCTTTTTCATACCTAGGCATGATCAAGGAAAAGTTGTGCAGAATTATTGTTGATAATGGCAGCTGCAATAATATTGCAAGTCAAGAATTGATTGATAGAATAGGATTAAAACAGCGGCACCATCCTTCTCCATACAAGATGCAATGGCTTAATGATTGTGGTGCGCTACGTGTAATCAACACTGTGACAATTTCTTTCTCTATTGGGAAATACAATGATCATGTGGAATGTGATGTTGTGCCCATGCAAGCTTGCCAACTGCTGTTGGGAAGACCTTGGTTATATGATCGTGATGTTCAGTTTTTTGGTCGAGCCAATAAGCTTGTTCTCATGTACAAAGGAGAGCGAATTACTTTGCTTCCTTTATCACTGGAGGCAATTTTGAACGATGACATCAAGAGAAAACAGCGAGAGAGTGAGAACCACTTGAGAGTGACCCACAAATATAGTGAGGGAGTGTCTCCGAAAGAAGGGCTTAGTTATGATGGCTAGGAAAGGAGATTTAAAAGAATTGAGTGAACCCAATGCCATGTTGTTTGTACTGCTGTACAAAGACAATTTTCTTTCGACTAACGACTTACCCTCTACTTTGCCAAGTGTTGTTTTTGATGTGTTACAGAAATTTGAAGATGTGTTCCCCGATGAAGTACCACCTGGGCTGCCTCCAAAGAGGGGCATTGAGCATCAAATTGATCTTGTTCCTGGTGCTTCACTTCCCAACCGTGCACCATACTGCACAACCCGGATGAGACAAAAGAAATTCATCACCAAGTGCAAGAGCTCATCGACAAAGGGTATGTAAAGGAAAGTCTCTCACCTTGTGCAGTTCTTGTTCTTTTAGTTCCAAAGAAAGATGGATCATGGAGAATGTGTGTTGATTGCCGAGCCATAAATAACATTACAATAAGATATAGACATCCCATACCAAGGCTTGATGACATGCTTGATGAGCTTAGTGGTGCTATCCTTTTTACAAAAATTAATTTGAAAAGTGGCTACCACCAAATCTGAATGAGAGAAGGGGATGAGTGGAAAACAACTTTTAAAACCAAATTTGGCTTGTATGAATGGTTGGTAATGCCTTTTGGATTGACCAATGCACCTAGTACATTCATGAGATTGATGAACCATGTGCTAAGAGCTTTCATTGGCAAATTTGTTGTTGTCTACTTTGATGATATCCTGATTTACAGAAAGTCTCTTGCACAATATGTTGAACATATAAAATGTGTCCTTGCTGTTTTGAGGAAGGAATGCTTGCACGCTAACCTTGCTAAGTGCACCTTTTGCACCGACAAGGTAGTCTTTCTTGGCTTTGTTATTTCAGGTCAAGGTGTGGAGGTGGATGAGGAGAAGATCAAAGATGTACGTGAGTGGTTACCTCCACAAAATGTGAGCCAAGTACGAAGCTTCCTCGGACTTGCCGGTTTCTACCGTCAGTTTGTGAAAGATTTCAGTACCATTGCTGCCCCAATCAACGAGTTGACAAAGAAGAAATTTCCATTCCATTGGGGTGTAGCACAAGACAAGGCATTTGAAAATCTGAAAATGAAATTGACGACAGCTCCACTCCTTGCACTTCCAGATTTTGGTAGAACTTTTGAAATTGAATGTGATGCAAGTGGTATAGGGATTGGAGGTGTACTCATGCAAGAAGGAAGGCACATTGCATACTTCAGTGAAAAGCTAAGTGGTCTAACTCTCAATTATTTAGTTTATGATAAAGAACTTTATGCTCTTGTGAGGAATTTGGAAACTTGGCAGCTATACCTTTTGCCAAAAGAATTTTTGATACATTCAGACCATGAATCATTGAAACATCTTAAGGGTCAATTAAAACTAAACAAAAGACATGCTAAATGGAGTGAATTTATTGAATCTTTTCCTTACATTGTCAAGTACAAGAAAGGGAAAGATAATGTTGTTGCTGATGCTTTGTCCCGACGTCATGTTTTGCTCTCTCAACTTAATGCAAAAATTCTTGATTTGGAAAGTGTTAAAGATTTATATGCTACTGATTCATACTTTGCTGAACCTTTTTCCAAATGTGGTGGTGGCAAGGGTTGGGAAAAATTCCATTTGCATGATGGATTTTTGTTTCGAGCTAATAAACTTTGCATTCCAGATTGTTCTGTTCATCTTTTGCTTTTGTAGGAAGCCCATGCTGGTGGACTGATGGGCCATTTCGGTGCTAAGAAAACAGAACAAGTGCCAGCTGACCACTTCTTTTGGCCTAAGATGAGGAGAGATGTGGAGCAATACGTCCTACGCTGCGTAACATGTCACAAAAGCTAAGTCACACTTGAATCGTCATGGTCTATACACTCCTTTGCCTATTCCTCATGTCCCATGGGAAGACATTTCTATGGACTTTGTTCTTGGTTTACCTTGAACCAAGAGGGAGAGGGATTCAATATTTGTTGTGGTTGATCGGTTTAGCAAAATGGCTCATTTTATTCCTTGTTATAAGAGCGATGATGCTTCACACATTGCTGAATTGTTTTTTAGGGAAATTGTGTGCCTACATGGTGTGCCACGAACAATTGTTTCAGATCGTGACACGAAGTTTTTGAGCTACTTTTGGAAGACATTGTGGGGAAAACTTGGGACAAGATTGATGTTCTTCACAACATGTCACCCACAAACTGATGGACAATCCGAAGTTGTGAACCGCACCTTGTCAACATTGCTACGAGCTGTCCTCAAGAAGAACTTGAAGCTTTGGGAAGAAAGCTTGCCTCATGTGGAATTTGTATATAACAGGGCAGTACATTCCACAACAAAATTTTCTCCATTTGAGATTGTTTATGGCTTCAAACCTACTGCTCCCATCGATCTTTTGCCTTTACCTATGCAGGAATGTGTGAACTTTGATGCAAGCAAGCGTGCTGAGTTTGTCAAGAAACTTCATGATCAAGCTCGAGCCAATATTAAGAAGATGACCAAGCTGTATGAGAAGCGCGCAAACAAGGGACGCAAGAAGATGTTGTTTGAACAAGGAGACTTAGTTTGGGTGCATTTGCGCAAGGATCGTTTTCCTAGCCACCGCAAGAGCAAGTTGCAACCACGAGCCGATGGTCCATTCAAAGTGCTTCGCAAGATCAATGATAATGCATATGAAATTGATCTTCCAAGTACATATGGTGTTAGTACAAGTTTCAATGTCGCCGATCTATCTCCATTCTTTGGATTGGAAGAGTCGAGGACAACTCCTTTTCAAGAGGGAGAGGATGACGAGGACATCCCAGCCAGAGCTCCAACAGCACAAGTGTATGAAGGGCCAATTACCCGTAGCCGAGCAAAACAAGTTCAACAAGAGGTGCATGCTTTCCTCTCTGAGTAACACTTTGATATTAATGAGAATGTTATACTGCCTAAATTGCATACTCTACTTTTACTCAGGTTCACTCATGAAGATGGCACTTGTCCGAGTACTTTGGATACCTATCCGAGTACTTTGGATCTTCGTCCGAGTACTTTGGATATTCGTCCGAGTACTTTTTCTCTCGACTCCCGAATGCTATGAAGGCGATCAAGCACTTGGTGGAAAGCTTGTCAAGTATAATTTACAACACCATCAAGTTTCAAGTACTTTTGGATTTTCACTTATGAGGTTTGACCAGATTAGTGAAGACATGTCAGAAGGTCAAGAGTTTGCTTAAGAATTTATCCAGGGTCAAATTCCCATGCAAAACTGTACATCTTGGGAAGGGACATGGGCCATTATATACATGGTTGGAAAATGCTCCAAGTCTAGTTTCCAACGCAACTGACGGCACATCATTTGGAATTCCCAATTAAGAGTAATGACCATTTCTTTGAAGACTGCGTAGCAGCCCAGGAGACGCGCATGAACTGAAGAGGACTTAATAAATGGTTCCACCACTTAGCTCTCCACTTCCCAACGTGGTGCCTTCAGCTCACACCTATCTTAAACTCAACTAGGAGGGTTGTTCCTAGTATAAATATCCCCTATGTACTTCTGAAAACACAAGTTGAATTTTGATACACAAATAACCTCATATAGTTTTGCAGCCACGCTGCTGAGTGCCTTGCATACCCTTGTTTTTCCTTGTTCTTCTTGGACTTGTGAAGAGATCCCTCTAGGATCCGCTACTTCGTGCTCTACAATTTTCAGTACGGCTACACCATTTTGTGTGGATTATTTCCGGATTGTGGTTCTGCAGTCGTTCAGAGATCGAGTCGAAGTCCTCAAGGTTTCGGTGTCTCTCTCCCCGTCACTTGGTTGCATCCAACCTTGGTCAGGTATAAAGCTAGTTATCCTGCTGATTTTAGTAAGTTACCCTTTGTTCGTAAATCTACTGTCGTGAAGATCGGGCCATCCTTGTACTGATTCATATCGGTACCTATCAGATGTGGAAGGAAGTGCGCATGAGATTGCACCAGCAGAGCCAAGAAGGTCTAAGAGGGCAGCAGGAAGAGTGAACCTTCATAGAGGCCATATTCGCATTGAGAATTTCGAGGCCAAGGACACCTCTAGTGATGATGATGATGAGAGTCCATATGAGAGAGATCCTACTCCTTCTGAGTCAGTTGCAGCAGATTCCTCCTCAACAGCTCAACGCAAAAGGATGGGCAAATCTATTCATACAGAGAGCCATTAGAATAGTCAGGGGATAGGCAGTGGTGACAGAGGTGGCAGCGGTAATGGTGATGATGAGGAAGAGATCATTTCAGAACTTGGGCCACGGCCATCACATAATACTTCTCCCACTCATCTTTGTGATGTAAGATTTAGAGCTCCCATGGCTCCTCCACACCGCACCAAGGTCAACTACAAGGCCAAAGGCATGACAGAAAAGGCTAGAGTTGAAAGGGCAAAGAATCCTAAGGAAGTTGGTGGAAAGCACCTAGATTACAGGTTTGGCACAACTTTTCATCAAGATTTCTATGATAGTGCTATTCTAGCAAAAGATATTCCTATTACCCAGGCTCAATTCATTGATTGGAAGTTCATGAAGGCATTCAAGGACCCTAGGATTGATGAGATTATTTGAGAATGTAAGAGAAAGAATGTGTATAAGATCATGGGTTTTGCCAAGTCATGGAACAGCGAGGTAATTGCACAATTCTATGCCACTTGCTACTTCACATCTAGAAATGATGAGAGGATTGTGCATTGGATGACAGAGGAAAATTGGTTTGGAGTGACCTACACTCACTTTGCCTCGCTACTTGGCTTTGATAGTGAGGATGATAAAAGGGTTCATATTCATAATGCTACATATATGGATAAGAAAGATATGAGCTACAAGTACATCCCGGGACATGAGAGGTACTTTGGGAGTGTTCATGGCATGCTACCATACTATGTTTATCTCAACCGCATATTTAGAAAGACACTTGCTCCTAGAGAGGGTGATCAAGGCAACATATCATTCTATCTACGTGATTTGATAAAGTATATGACTCCTAGTTAGCTGGAGTTTAGTGTGGTGGACTACATATGGGAAGAAATGAAGACTATTGCTGGCTTTCCACAAAAGAGTTATGGGTATGCTCCTTATCTCATGCATATCATTGAGGCTGTCAGAAATTGTACATTTGAATATGATCATGAGATTGAGCCCTTCCATATGAAGAATTATGTCAAAGGTCCAACTCTAGCTCAAGCGGCAAGCATTGAGGCTAATGTAGAGGGTGAAGATGCACTAGGAGAGCCCTCTGCAGCTGCTGCACCTCCTATGGCAGCAAGGGGTGCGTTCAGTATTGGCCGTGGACGTGGGGAAAGAAATGTGCACAAGCCCCCTTCTCCACTTAGAAAGATGTTCAACTTTCTTTGTGGGTCTTGTATGAGTACAAATGCTATTGCTCACAAGGAAAGGCAAAGAAGGAAAAGGGATTCAAGAATGATTAGACAAATGTATGAGGATCCTTCTAATAGGCCTCATGTCCCACGTGCAGAGTCCGATGAGGAAGATAGTGAACCAGAGGGATTTGCTCATATGTGGAATCGATCTCAAGAGGTGGATCCAGTCACTCAAAAGGATTATTGGGATCAAGCTATGGGAAGCTCTTATTACAATCCCGTGTATGGAGGAATGCAAAGTGGTGGTGCTTCATTTTTTGAGATGTCTTTTGTGGGAACTCAAGCACAAGATGGCTCCTCTAGTATGCCACAAATGGATCCATATGCAGCTGGAGATTCAGGTTCTGCTGAAGCTGATATTTTTGGAGGGATCTTTGGTCATGCAAATCCATATGTGGGAATGTTTTCTTCAACTCATTTTGCACCTCCACCACCAACTCAAGGCCAAGAGCAAGATGATGAATAGAGACAGCACAAGAAGCCCCCAGGACCTTATTGGTGATGGATGACAAAGGGGGAGAAGTGTGGACGATTAAAGTGTCTTTGTTCTGCTCTGTCTGGAAAATTCAGTGGCCCGGGTTACAAGTTTTTGAAGGAATTTTCAAATAGGATTTCATTGGTGATGTCAAAGCAAAGCTAAACTCATTGTGGCAAGGATAAGTGGTGAAGAGACAAATCAAGATGACTAGAGCGAGGAACTAAGCAAGCTTTGGTTAAGCGACGGCTTGAGACCATGTGCGTATTGCTAAGGTGAAGTGACTAGTATCTGCGGTGTTTTGAAGAATCATATCCAAGCCTTACTGAGGGAAGCAATGCATTGCATCTAATTTTAAATGAAATTTGTGAATTGGACTAGAAGTGGTATTCATTCAAATATGAAGGTTCAAGTCACTAGCTCAAGGTTGAAGTGCTCATTTCAAAGAGACAAAGTCTGATGCAGCTCTCAAGTTGATATATTGATCAAGTATGGCATGGTTCATATTGATGAAGCTCAAGTGCATTAATTGTATTTACATTTGATCTTGAGTATAGATATGTCGTACTATCATGAGGGATGCATAACAAGGAGTCTTGAAATTTTCTAAGTGCTCAAGAAACCCATGTGAGTTGATGAGAGACACAAAACCCTCATGAACACACTTGTATGATTTGTCAGGGACAATCCGGTGGCACCGGTTTTGTGTTAGTCATTCCAACGGCTAGTTCTGTTTGAATTTCGGTGGCACCGGTTTTAGGAGTGCAGTATTTATACTCCATGACCTCCCCTGTGGCTTGCTGCTGTTCTAGAGGTTGCTGTTGTACTTCCCTGCTATTCTTTGTTAAGCCAAAGCCATTCTTGCTCTCCCCAACCTCTCTTTGTGAGGTTGCTTGATTTTGTGAGATCTATTGAGTTGGGTTGTAGAGAGAGAAGCCATTGTGAGCAGATTGAGAGCACTCAAACCCCTTGAGCACTGCTGGACGTCATCAAGCTTATGTGACGCATTTGTTACTCTTGGAGCTTTGCTCCTAGATGGCTAGGTGTCGGCCGTGAGCTACCAAGTTGTGGTGAGCTGCGGGAAAGTTTGTGCAAGTCGTGCTTCGCCTCCGAAAGGGAAGAAACAAACTAGTGGAAGTGGGGAAGCGGTCCGGTGTGACCCGACTCGGTGGAGCGGAGTTGTAAGACTCATATCCTAAAGAGTTCTTCAACAGAAACTAGGATTCACTGTGCCTTAGTGGCTGCTTGGTGCAAGCAGTGAATCCGAACTTCGGTAAAATAAATCTTGTGTCTCCCCGCTGGTTTGACCTTCTTGTGCATATATTGTTTAATTGGTGAAGTTGCTCGATATTGTGGTATATGTGTTTTTGAGTGCAGGGACTTGGAGATATACCTTTGATAGGCATTGCAATCATCATCTCCAAGTTTGGTTTGATTCCGAACTCTCTAGCATATCCTATCTACTTGGGGGTTGTCTGCCAGGGCAAAACCGGTGGCACCAGTTTTGGTGGCAGTATGTTTTTATCCGCTGTGCTAGGTGTGTATTCATCCTACTCGGAGATCCCAAAGATCTCTTTGGAAATTCATTTATTGAATTTCTGAAGGTGATATTTGGAATATCCAATTGTCACTAATAAATTTGTTTTAAGTGGCGATAATTTCAGGTCTCGCCTATTCACCCCTCACTCTGGGCGACATAAAGATCCTTTCACAACCGCTGCTCCCATCCAAAGTTATCAGTATCGCGATATGGATCGTAGTATCGTACGACCCTACCATGCTACTGAGGCTAAACGATATAGATCGCTTGATGTATCTTTTTAGGTAGTATTGGACTAAGATCATGAAGTTGCTATGGGACAAAAGCAATTTTATATGATCGAGTGAGAATCACGAAGAGACACCATCACAACAGACGAGGGGAAGCGGGACTGTGTGCAGGGCCGTCAAATTTGTTCCAAGGACCTCCAAACTAACAAGAATAAGACCATTGGACAGAAAAGGAGGAGGGCTATCGACTTTGCTAGTTCTTCATGTGAGGAGATGGCTAGCTGCAAGAAATTAAGGACGGCTATGGAACTGAGCATAACTTAGTTGGTTAGGTTTCTTGTGGTGGAATCTATCCACCCGGATTCGAGTCTCCGACTCGGTACGGGTGTCGCATTTTTCTGGATTTATTCCAGGATTTAACTGGCGCTATTCTTTCAGTGGTAGACGACGTGCCCCAAGATAGCAAGATATATTCATAGGGGTGAGTGTGCGTGCGTGTGTGTGAGTGTCTATGTCTGTATCGATGCTTCGAAGAAAAAGAAATTAAGGATGGCTGCGGCAGTACTGGTGCTGAAGGGGGAGAGAGAGGCAACGAGGAGGAAGAGAATGAGGGTCTATGTTGTGTTTCGAAGAAAAAGAAATTAAGGATGGCTGCGGCAGTACTGGTGCTGAAGGGGGAGAGAGAGGCAACGAGGAGGAAGAGAACGGCCGCGGTAGTTTGTTGTGAGGGAAGAAGACGGGAAACAAGAGCCTATTAGGGCAAGTTATGGACTGTGGTCGCAAGTGGGCTTGGGCCAGCGAAAAAAGGCCCATAATTAATTTTTTAATCACTCTATTTTGTTTTTTTGTTTGTAAACATGTGATGCTGATGCATCCAGTTACTGCAGATGCATTCTTGGTTATATCAAACAGAACTAAAAAAAATCAAATCATTAGTAAATACGTGTAAACTTGCTAATTCTATGTGGTAAAAATCAAAATATATCTTAGGTGAGTTTTCCAACCATATTATAAGATAAGATTATCACGTATATTTCACTCAATATATATTCATGAAATATAAATATCATATTAAAATTAAAAAGAATCTCATAATATGATATTGTTGAGAAAAAAGATCTTACTTAGAATCCCGATATTGATGACAAGTAGTGACAACCCACCCCTGCCACCCCCCATCATCCTCTTTCTCAATCTCCCTTCCTTTTTCTCTGCCGGAAGTTGGAGGCAGAGGTTGAAGATGGATAATTCGTGGAGACAGCGCTCGTGCCTTGCGGCGCGCGCTCTCAATAAAATTTTCACCTCACGTCTTTTGTATATAGTTGCGGCCTTTTTTAAAGTCGTTCATGGTTGCATCGTTGCTGCACTGCGGGACCTAGGGATGGCTCGTAGTAAGTGGATATCTGAATCCGAATTCGTATTCATGAAAAAGTGATATATGGATATCCATATTCGTATTCGATTATTATGTGGTACCGTAACCATGCGTTTGGATTGAAGGTTGGTGTGGGTTCGACCTACATTGACCCGTGTTTGGATGAAAAATGATCTGGGTTGGGTTGGACCCCATAGGGAATATATCGTGTAGATGCGGGTTCATTGCATTCCACGAAAAGAGCGGAAGCGTTCGACCCGCACGGACGCCGTCTTCTCCGTCTCCTCGTGTGTGCAGGCGAGCCGGATGTGCCTGGGGGCGCGTGGTCGCGAGCTCGAGCGTCGGTGGAGTGCTTCCGCCGGCCGAGGTCACCGCGGCCGTCGCAGACCGAGCTCGCCGCGCGCCGGATGCCGAGCTCGCTGCGGGCAGAGTGCATGGCAGCGGTAGCTGGTGAGGAATTGCAGGCTTGGATTGCAGTTCATGCTCTGCAGATGCACACCGACTCGATTTGCTAATTTTTTTTAGAGAACATGTTTGGCACGTATTTCATTAAGAGAAGAAGGTTAACAAACACAAACAACACAACACACACAAAAAAACTACAATAACGCCAACAACAACACAGCACAAACGTACCAAGCTAGACAATAACTAAAACTACAACAGGCAAGAAGAACTGCAGCGCCAGAAGCACACCTTTAATGGAGAAGACCGAAGAACGCCAAGAGACGGTAAATCATGACTAGCAGACGAGAACCTCAAAGAGCTTCCTCATAGTGAATCACTGCACCTAGAGCACTCGCGACTACCGAAGCGACCAAATGACCATACGACAGGCCCACCATAGAGAAAACGACCGCATCGACGATGGAGAAGGCGGCCGAGGCAGCAAGAAGTCCAGAGGTCAGAGGCATAGGAGAAACTGTAGGACGATACCTTCAGGAAGGGTACGACGCAACAAAAGCGACGTCATCAACCGTTTGTCAAAGGACAAACCAGGTTTTCACCTGACAGAACCAGAGGGAGGGAGGGAAACCGTGACAATGCCCTCAACAGGGAGAACTACGCAAGAGCGTAGCCATTGCCGGCACCGGCACAAACCGTGCAGAGTTTTCACCCATGGCATCCCAACCTCCGACCACGCACTTAGCCTCAATGAACCCTCACCTCGCAGCCCAAGTCGGTGGGGCTGAACAGCTACCCAAAGCACAGTTCACTGCGGCGACGGCACCACACGCCCTTGCCAGTGCACGCCAGCCGAAAAGAAGAACTTGGGGGCAAAAGGGGCAACGCAGAAACACAACGACCACGGCCAAGGCAGGGAGACGACAGAGGAAGCCTAGATGGCCATAGCTGCCAAGCAGCAGCGACCCCGCGGGGGAAGGGGCGGGGCGCAGCCAAACCGCGGCCGCCGCCAAGTAGGCACGGAAGGAACCGGCAAGGGGAGCGCAGATCCGACACATCACTGGCGACCTAGGGGAGGGGTGGAGTGGGGAAAGAGGGGAGAGGGCAACCTTCCCAGGATCCTAGCCCATACGAGCAGATTCGGCGACAGTGACCAAAGGATGACCATGAGGAGGGAGGAATGGAGGGATGATCGAGGCACGATGAAGGGAGCGCTGAGCAGCGGGCCTCTGGACCCCCGACGCTGGCGGAGGAGGCCACAGAAGATGGAGCCGCGCCCCTCGGGGTTCGTGCCGTGCAGGCCACCGGCGATGCCCGCGCAGGGGCCATGCAGGTTGCCGGGCCAGCGGGGACCGGGCCAAGCAGATCCACACTGTGACCGACGGATCCGCCCTCGGAGGTAGCAGATCCGGCCACCGTTTGGGGAGGAGGGGGGCCACGCTGGAAGGAAAGCACGCCTCCTCCTCGCAACAGCGGAGCCCCTTCCCCATCCATGCACAGGCGACGATGAAGGAGGGCCGCCGCAGTGGGCCACGAGACAGGCCCCGTCCGCCGACGTCGGGCCACCGCAGGGCACGGCGCGCAGAGCCAGGCGCCGTCCACCGCCATCGGGCCACCGCTGGGCACGGCGCGCTGAGCCAGGTCCCGTTCGCCATCATCGGGCCGCCGCAAGCCACAGCATGCTGAACCTCCGTGCACCCGCAGGGTGCCGCGCACCACCAGGCCGCCTGCCAGTCCCCAGCATGGGAGGAGGGAGAGGGAAGAGGAGTGAGAGGGGAGGGAGGGAGGAGAGGAGCGGCAGGCCGGCGGTGGCGGTGGCGGCGGCGGCGACGGGGGAGGGGAGTGGCTAGGGTTTCTTGGAGTGGGCCTTTACTCATGGCGTCGGGTACGGGGGCACGGCGGCGGTTGGGGGGGGGAGGGGGGAGGGGAGCGGCTTCGATCTGCCGATTAAAAATGCTCCGAGGCTTTTGAGCTAATCTGAACTCTCAAGAGTCAAGACACAGTGTAGTGGATGGCCTGCATGGCTACTAAGCGCGGACACCAGCATGCAGGGCAACTGGAATCTTCCTGCGTCCGCCGGCCGAACTCTCCGCCGTCTGCCCATGGCCCGACCGCCCGCACATGGCCTGTGTCTGATCTGGGGAAGAAGATAACGTCCAAATAAAAAAATAGAATTGCCTAGTGGATGACAAGCGGGTCATGTGAATAGTGCTGCTAACGGTGTTAAAACGCCATCCGACCCATCGCACTCCTCTAATTCGTTTTCTATTATTCGAATTCGCATCTGAATTCGAAATAACACTTGGATATGGATAGATATCCAATATTATCCGCATTTGTATGACATAAGCATCTCTCTAAACCTTGCAATAAATATATTATTTTGATTATTTTAAAAACTATATACTCTCTCCGTCTCAAAATAAGTGTTTGTTTAGAAAATTTTCAGACATACTAACAGTCATAGAAAATGACTATGTCACCCTAATTACTCCTCTAAAGTTTAGGCCATGGATCGGCCTTGTTTAGTTGCACAAACTTTTCAAACTTTTCACTATTCATCCATCACATCAAATGTTAGGACACTAATTAAGGGTATTAAATATGGATTAATGACAAAACTCATTCCATAACCCGGGTAACTTCGCGAGACGAATCTAATGAGCCTAATTAGGCCATGATTAGACAACGTCATGCTATAGTAAACAATCTCTAATGACGGATTAATTAGGCTTAATAGATTTGTCTCGTGATTTTCCGTTCATCCGTGTAATTAGTTTTATAATTAGATCATATTTAGTCCTCCTAATATTCGGTTTAAAATTGCTACAGTAAATTTTGTAAACTTTTTCACCAAACTAAACAGGCCTCAACGCTCTAAAATGCCAAGGATAATTTTCAGCAGCTGCTGGCTTCTTCCCATTTTGACAGAGATTCTTCGACTGTTGAGCGTTGACAACCCATTTTGCTGGCTGCCGTGTCGGTCCCTTGTGCCGGTGCTGGCTACAAAATGTCGTGGGTTTTCGTAGGGTTGGAGAAAAATTTTCACAAAAGGAATCATTCATGCATGGAGTACTAAATGAAGTCTATTTGCAAAATATTTTCACAGATGAGTGCAACTTCACGCGACGAATCTAACGAGCCTAATTAATCCATGATTTGCTACAGTAATGCTACAGTAATCGTTCTCTAATCGTGCGGTCAAAGGTTTCATTAGATTCGTCTTGCGAATTTGTCAGGGGTTGTGAAGGTAGTTTTGTAAACTGACTTTATTTAATACCCCTAATTAGTGGTCAAAATAGGATGAAAAAAATTCAACCCTCCATCTAAACACTGCCATACTTCTGCTGCATCAACGGCAGCTTTTTGTTGTGTCTTTCCTGAACTTGCTTAGATCTTGTTTAGTTGCACAAACTTGTCAAACTTTTTGTTGTGTCTTTCTTGAATTTGCTTAGGCCTTGTTTAGTTGCATAAACTTTTCAAACTTTTCACTATTCATCCGTCACATCAAATGTTCGGACACTAATTAAAGGTATTAAACGTAGATTAATAACAAAACCCATTCCATAACCCCGGATAACTTCGCGAGACGAATTTAATGAATCTAATTAGGTCATGATTAAACAACGTCGTGCTACAGTAAACAATCTCTAATGATGAATTAATTAGACTTAATAGATTTATGTCGCGCTACAGTAAACAATCTCTAATGATGAATTAATTAGACTTAATAGATTTATGTCGCGCTACAGTAAACAATCTCTAATGATGAATTAATTAGACTTAATAGATTTATGTCGCGATTTCCCGTCTATCCGTATAATTAGTTTTATAATTAGATCATATTTAGTCCTCCTGATTTTTAATTTAAAATTACTACAGTAAATTTCGTAAACTTTCAAAACCAAACTAAACATGCCCTTATTTCAAGTAACACAAACCCACTTCATTCAGCTGTAAATTAAACAACATTTAGTACATCATATGATCCAATCTAAAATCTCTCTAACATGGAGTCATGGATCACAAACACATCCAAAGCAAACCAACGACGTGCACACACCGCGCGCGCCGACTAATCAAGTCCAGGCGACGTCGGCGTCCCGGGGCCGGTGACCGACGAACGCCGCAGGGCCTTCCGCGCCGCGCCGCTTCTCCCCGTGGTCCAGCGGCTGTACCACCATCCCGGTGAGCCCGCCGCCGCTGCCGCTGCCGCCCCCGCCCCGCATGAGGTACCGGACGGCCCACGCGAGCGCCGAGACGCCCGCGACGCCGAGCGCGCCGCAGGCCAGGAAGCCCGAGACGGAGAGCCCCGCGGCCAGCGCGGCCGGCACGAGCACCGGGCTGAAGAGCACGAGGAGCGGCGCGGCGAGCGCGAGCCCCGTCAGGGTCGCCGCCAGGGCGAGTCCCGAGGCGCCCAGCAGCGCGGCGCCGAGCGGGACGAGGAGCGCGGCCGTGGCCACGGTGGACGCGCACGGGCTGGCCCGGAGCGCGGCCTTCAGGTCCAGGCCCTGCATGCGGCGCAGCGGCTCGTACCGCGCCCCGTACGGCGGCGGCTGCTGGTGGTAGTGGCCGTGCCCGTGCTGCGCCCGCGCGGATGTTGTGGCCATGGCGAGTGGCGTGGCTGGCACGGACGACACGGGTACGAGGATGGAGAGGCTCGTATTATAGCGAGGAGCGGCGGTGGGTTGTGATGCGGCGAGGCGAGGCGACGCGTGGGGTGGGTGCATGGAGAGGCACCTGACACGTACGTGCACGTAGGAGCTCAGCAGCGTGGTGTCAACGATCTGTGCTTCTCCTCTTCTGAAGACGCTGGTTCTCGTCGGCTTCTTGCTGCTAAATTTGGACGGGTTGCTCTGTGAGTGGGTGCCCTGGACCCTCGCCACTCGGTGCACAAAGCGAAACATACTAGCAAGTTAGCATCATGGGCGGAGGCAGAGGGTATTCCTGGTATTTCCAGAAATATCCAACTTATTTTGTAAAAGAACAAATATATATAAAGTATACACCTATATATAATTTATGTTGGGTCACATTCTATAGTTTTTAAGTCAAAGAGCATATTATCTAGCCCATGACACGTCTCAATATCTGTTCATCTCTAAAGTCTAGCACAACGCATTTTAATTGTCACCCTCATCTATTTTACTTGTCAAATCCAAAACTTCGGCCAAGCTAATACACCCAAGCTAATATGTCAGCAAAGAAGCAAGCTAGGTGCAATGGTTCTCAATATTATAGGATGACCCAAACATCAAGGCCAACTTATATAAGGAGCAAAACATTCTATGCTTAGTTTTCCTCGCAAATTTCAAGTCCAAATTTGCAGCATACTTAAATAATTTTCTCTAAATTAGTGGTCACATGTATAGTGTGAACTATTTAACATTTACACTCAAATTTACGTTGTTATATTTGTGTTTACATCTTTTATGTTGAGAATACCTAACTTCAAAATCCTGCCTCCATGCAGGTTGCAGGTTAGCAATTCGGTCGTTGTGCAGACGTGGTGTGTACTATGTTTTTTTTTGACTAATTTCTTCCGCTGAGATGGTATCAGTTGTCGTGTGCCTTTACTCCTTATTTCACGAGTCACAGGGTGTTGACGTTTTTTCTGGCCAACACACCGAAAATTACGCTAGCTCGCGTGGATCTGGAATAGATCAGTCACCAGCAACGCACCCTACCAAAACTGGTGCCACCGGATTTCTAGGGTTTGCTGCGTAGTCCTAAGAACGCTGGTCTAAGAGGGACCCCGTCAGGACTGGCGCGCCTAGAGTTGTTTTGAGATCGGCAGACCACTCGGAACGCCGTCAAATGCCGTAAAGACGAAGTATGAACAGCAGAGGGGGTCGGAAAAGCTAGGGTTTGGAGAGGATAAAAAGTAAAGATAAAACCTCAATCGGCCGCAACCCTTTATATTTATAGTTTGGGGAGGTCTTGCCTCGCAAGAAAAGTGCTATTACAACTTGGAACCCACAAAAGAGTCCAAACCTACTAAGACTCGAGAAAACCGGTGCCACCGGTTTCCAATTCCGATTCCACCGGATTTTGTTACCAGACCGGTTACAGAAGATCAAAACTGGTCCCTCCGGTTTCAGAATCCGGTGCCACCGGTTTTTGGTGTCAAACCAACCTCGTGCCAATTTTGATCGTCAACATAGGGCATTTTTCAGATATTTGTCCAATGTTTGAAAGCAGCTTAAACTTTCAGCCCCTGATGAAATAAAAGGAGCTGCCCTTGCGCTTGCCGATTTTTTTATTTTAGAGTCTGATGCAGCTACGTTATCTGCTGAGCTCTTTTACGGTACTCCATGGTACCAATGAGTGGTATATAGTATAAACATCAATGAGTAAGGGGTAGTTTGGTAATTTGACTTAGATAAAAATTAAATTAGAGACTGAAAATGTAAAAAACTATATCAAGGATCAAAATGATTTTTTAAAATATAAATATTTTAGTTACGCCATTAATTTTTTTCTCAAAATGGCCATATACTGTCATACTACTATCTATATACTATTATGCTACAGCTAAAGTCTCCAGCAGTATACAATTAATCTCAATCGTACGATCTTTTTATACTAGTTCTTTTAAAACGCTAGTATAGAGCAGTATGGAGTACCTTAAAATACCTCAATCTGCTATAGTATTTTCTTTTATCAACGCTACGTATGCACCCCTGATAATTGTTAATTCCACGAGCCGAGGAAATGTCATCTCTTCTCCCGCACTATTGCCTTGAAAATACGGAATGCCATGTGAACAAGATCATGTCCATTAGGGAGTGTTTACTTCCACCCATTTTGCAAAATAGACATGCATCGGGTCATGTGCATAGAGAGAAAAAGTGCATTGGAAAACATGCGTTTTGCAAAATAGAAGAAGAAGGGGGTGAACTAAACACCCCCTTAGTAGCAGGGACAGTGATCGGACGCTCGCAGCCACTGATATATGGACCCGGCCCATGTGCCATTGACCGATCAGTTCTCGCGAGGGAACTAGACGTTGGGTACATGTCTGATAGGCAACTGTAAGTTTAATTTCTGAACTAAATTAAATATGATAAAAATAAATCTAGCATGCAAATTTCTAACATACTAGCAAAAAGCATAACCATGATCTAAAAAATATGATTAACAACTGGATTAAATCACAGTAAATATATTGAGCAGGTGCGGATGGGAAGACGAACGGCGCTGATGGGATGAAGACAGTCCTGTGAATGGAGCGCAGGAGACAGCGTTGCAGACGGAACACCCAGCAGCCGACTTGGGCAGAGGACGAGCTGTGGTGAAGATCTTAAACAGTCATGCGGAACGCTTCCTAAAAACCTTGTTCGCCCTCTCCCGGTGCAGGATCACAAGAGCGAGAGATTCCGGGGATCTGCTCTCCCGTTCGCCGGTGCACGCCGACGCTCGGGATAGAGCATTCTATAAATGCAGCGCAGCAGGGAGAGTAGGCAAAAACCGTAACCAAAAAATAAAACAGCAAAAGAAAGAGAAAGTCGGGCCCCCGCAATGGGGGAGCCGGATTTCGGCGGACCATTCACGCAGATGTCGTGCGCCCGCACCTTTCGCCCCGTCCCGCACCACCCCGTGAGGCGAGGCGAGCGCGCGCATGAGGAGCTTTTCTTCTCTCCCCACACCCATGACTTGGAGAGGTGGAGACAACTTTCATACTTATATTGGTCATCATTCACTTCAACTAACAAGGTGGGACTAAAGGGTTGCACCACTAGCACACATCTACTACTTCCTCGTGCACATATAGGCCTTTGAGATTTATTTGGAATTTCTAAATTCTTCAATGGGCCAAGCCCAATGTTCCAGCAATCCCCACCAGATCCCAAATGCCCATCAGAGATTTTGCTTGTTTCTCACTATTATTTATATACTGTTTTAGCAAAGACTGTTAAGCTGAACTCTCGCCTAGAGCTTCAAGCTACACTCATCCATAATTTGACAATGGACTAAGCCTTGAATTGCAAGTTTTGTGCGAACAAGATTCACTCAAAGTCAGTACCAGTACTTGGCTACTTGTAGCCTACCCCGCGGGTGGAGCATATACGTCGTACTCTCTGGTCTTTTAATGAGCTTACTAGAGATCACCCAGGTCTCACAGAATGCTCTGTAGGACAGCATCTTTGCTTAATCAAACCAATAGAAACACATTAAAGCATATTGCTAACCTGCCTTATAGCATTTGAGAGTATTGCATCTTCACTCAGAGAGGATTTTAAAAACAATTACTCTCCTTAGTCAACCGACAACTTGTTCTTCCCAGGTCCTAATTCACGAGATATCCGATCACATATGTTGGGTTACTACTGCAGCAACTTATACGGGTCTCATACCCATCTCCCTTGATGCACTTTCTATCATGTTCTGTGATAACCCTTTTGTAAAGGGATCTGCCAGGTTTTTGTCAATATAAATCACACTTATTACTCCAAAGTTTCTCACGTTCTCGATAGACTTTAGTCATCTCTTGACATGTCTTGATGACTTTGCATTATCCATGGCACTGTTCACTTTGACTACCACCGTTTGGTTGTCACTGTTCATAAGGATAGCCGGCACTGGTTTAGCAACCATAGGCAAGTCCATCAAGAGCTCACGCAACCACTCTGCCTCAATAGTGGTTGTGTCTAAAGTAGTAAATTCAGCTTCCATGGTTGACCTCGTCAAAATGGTCTGTTTGCAAGACCTCTATAATATAGCACCACCGCTAAGGGTAAACACATACCCACTCGTGGCATAAATCTCATCAGCATCAGAAATCCAGTTCGAGTCACTATATCCCTCAAGCACAGCTGGGTGTCTAGAATAGTGAATCCCATAACTCTTAGTACCCACCAGATAGTGTATAACCCTTTCAAGTGCATGTCAATGATCAGAACCCAGGTTTGAAATAAACCTGCTCAATTTGCTCGCAGCAAAAGAAATGTCGGGTCTCATTGCGCTAGCTAAGTACATGAGTGAACCAATAATCTGTGAGTATCTTAGTTGATGCAATTTTCTTGTTCCTTTTAAGTATCACACTAGGGTAATAAGGTGTTGGAGAAGGCTTGTTGTCCTTGTAGCCAAAGCGGCTCAAGACCTTTTCCACATAATGAGATTATGTAATCCCATTCTCATCCTTAATCAGCTTGATGTTAAGAATAATGTTAGCTTCTCCCAGATCTTTCATATCAAAAATCTTTTGATAGAAAAGACTTGATCTCATTAATCACATCAATATTTGTGCCAAAGATCTGTTGTCCTCCACATACAAGCATAATGTAACTCCTTCACCCCCACCATAGTGATAGTACACACATCTATCGGCCTCATTAATGACAAAGCCCGCAGAAGTTAAGGTTCTGTCCAACTTCTCATGCCATTGCTTAGGTGCTTGTTTTAGTCCATACAAAGACTTCAACAACTTACACATCTTGTTTTCTTGACCCTTCACCACAAATCCATAAGTCTGATCCATGTAGGTCTCCTCATCTAACTCTCCATTTAGGAAAGTTGTCTTTACACCCATCTGGTGAGTGATAAGACCATATGAGACAGCCAAAGAGAGTAGTGCTCGAATCGTGGTCAATCTAGCGACAAGTGAGTAAGTATCAAAGAAATCTTTGCCTTCTTTTTATTTGAAACCTTTGGCCACAAACCTGTGGCAGACCGCCCCAACTAATCCGGCTTAAGGGCATGGGACCACTATCACAGCAGTGCGCCACCCCCCTAAACCGAGTTAATCGTGCAATCCGTCGGATACCTTCCCGATTAAACCACCTTTTTCTCTCGACCGAAACGAAATAGCAGCAGTCCCACTCGAAGATGGGCTCAGGCAGTACAACTCATCACAACTTTTACAACACCTGGTTCACATAAATAATTATACAAAAACAGTGGATATGTTTTATCTTATTACAAACCAGAGTATACTACAGCGGAAGATCTACACGTCGGGACAAAAGACATTGCGCGGAGCCCTCGCACAGAATCAATCACCGCGGCCCGGGTCGGACTCAGACGGCACCCGCTCCACGGTCCAGCCGTCAGGAAGCACATAAGGCCACGTCAGAGCAGCAGTAGGGTCATAACCAGCAGCATCCATAACTGAAAAACAAGCCACAAGCAAGGCTGAGTATTAGTTACTCAGCAAGACTTACCCAGCAAGGATAAATTCTAGACATGCAAGGCTTTTTGGCTCGTGGGTTTGTTTTTGCCAAAAGCATCTACAACTTGAGCCTATTTCCAATATTTTAGCCAAGTTTTAAATGTGACTAACCATTACTAAGTTTGCCAAGCTATCCAAAAACATTCAATAGGCTATCCATCAACATAACAACTAATGATTGAACATTCATTAACCATCCTCTACTAACCACATCTTTTAAACCCCTTGGCCAAGCCACTGATGTGCGACAAGCGATCAAGCAGCTTCATGTAACCGCGAAGGACGGACAACTCGAGTTGATTTTAACCATGCATGGGACAACCTAATCGCACGACCCGTGAGAGACACCCAGGACCTCACGGGGCAACCGTTCCCATCTCTCCCTGCCGTCTGCCATCAGAGCCCACTCCACCCGAGTGCACGCCCCAATGAACCCCAGGTGCCCCAGGCAAACCTGTGCCGCGGCCACTGCTACACTCGCCATCATCCCCTCACCCAATGGAGTAGAAGTGTCCGTCAGACGTCAGTTTGCATCAAGTACTAGGTTTACCAGTTTACCATATTTCCCGGCATACGATTAGTACCTTCAAAAGCTTGACCAACAACACCACCCAAGCAATGCCTTAGCCAACATCCTCTGGGCAAACGAAATCCTCCTCTAACAGAAGTTTCGCACAAGCCCCGCTTGCCGAACATCATAACTGATATAAAGTAAACTCCTATATCTCGCGGGTGATTAAGCAATCACTCAACTTCTACCGGTCCTAATTAAGCATAGCATTCTATGCGATCTACACATACTAGTATTAGGACATGGGTACCTAAGGATCATGCAACTAAGGTTTCAATCAACTCCTTAAAACTTAAATGCACAAAAATAAGGCACAAGCAAGGAGTGTTAGTCAAACAGCGGGTTATGCTCTGGGGCTTGCCTTCTTGATCAGCGACAGCCTTGGGCCCTTCCAGATTTTGGTCCGGGTCTTGATTTGCAGTCCAGTTCACTTCAATGGCGGCGGGGTCACCTTCGGGCTCGACCTCGATCTCGTACACGCCGTCGGTAATGGTGTTATCTACATGATATGCCAAAAATATGCATGAGATGCATGAATGCAGCAGCAATCAATCATAAGATTCACCATAACAACTTATAGCATTAAACACCCATTCATGAAGTATATATAGCTATAAGGCAAATTTTTGCCCAGGAACCGGTCTGACCGGCTTTGGAAACC
>CM014273.1:35364703-35375844 GCA_004135705.1 Alloteropsis semialata
ACCACCAGGGGTAGATATGACATATTGTTGAGTAGTATGCACAAAAGGAAAATTGTGCTTGGAAGCAAGTCTATTGCTCATGAAACTATGAGACGCTCCAGAATCAAATAGAACATATGCAGGCATATTGCGGATAGAGAAAATACCCGACATCACTGGAGCACCAGCAGGGAGTTCATCCATAGTAGTGAAATTGAGTCTGCCCTGCCTGACGACTGCCACTTGCTTCTTGCCTTTATTATTATTGGCTGGAGTTGGGGCATTATTCCCACCTTGCTTGGGAAATTTGCAGTCCCTAGCAAAGTGGCCCGGCCTTCCACAATTATAGCAAGGAGCATTGGTCGGACGAGACGGCTGCTGTCCCAGAAATGGAGCACGATACCCCTGCATTTGCTGTTGTGGGGGCCTGATGATCCATGACCCTGTCTGAGGGGCCCTTTGATAAGGCTGAGCAGGATTCTTCTGGACCAAGCGAAACTTAGGGGGTGCAGAGCTAGATTGGCCAACTGGGGCCTTCCTTTTCTTCTCGGCTCTATGAGCATTGGTGCTGTCTTCTTGAGTGATAGCCATGTTTACCAAGTCAGCGTAGCTATCAGCCCTGACAAGAGAAAGCCGGTCCTTTAGCTTGGAGCTAAGACCACGGCGGAAACGGTCCTGCTTCTTGGCATCAGTATCAATATGATAATCCGCATAGGGTGCCAACTGATTGAACGCCTGGGCATACTGCAACACATTGCGCGTGCCCTGGGTTAGTGCAAGGAACTCATTCAACTTGCGGTCCATCAAACCGGTAGGAATATGGTGAGCACGAAAAGCATTCTTGAACTCCTCCCATGTCATGACGTGATCAGCCGGGAGCATTGCATAATGATTATCCCACCAGAGTCGAGCTGAGCCTCGCAATTGCTGAGCAGCAAAGCGAGCCTTGTTGGCATCTGAACAAGGGGCCACGAGCAAAGCAAACTTGGACTCAATATTGCTGAGCCAAGCATTAGCATCGAGAGGGTCCTCCGTTTTGGTAAACAGAGGTGGCTGCGTACTCGTGAAGTCCGAGTAAGTCGCCTCCTGAGGATGGGGATTGCGATGTCCGCCATGTGGGTGCTGATTCACTTGGGCTTTGGTCAAGCGCCTGTGGCAGACCGCCCCAATTAATCCGGCTTAAGAGCATGGGACCACTATCACAGCAGTGCGCCACGCCCCTAAACCGAGTTAATCATGCAATCCGTCGGATACCTTCCTGATTACACCACATTTCTCTGTCGACCGAAACAAAATAGCAGCAGTCCCACTCGAAGGTGGGCTCAGGCAGTACAACTCATCGCATATTTTACATCACATGGTTCACGTAGATAATTATACAAATACAGTACATATGTTTTATCTTCTTACAAACCAGAGTTATTTACAGCGGAAGACTACCCAACGAAGCAAAAGACATTAAGCCGAGCCCTCGCTTAACATCTACTCCCCACGGCCCGAGTCGGACTCGGACGGCATCCGCTCCACAACCCAGCCTTCGGGCAGCACACAAGGCCAGGTCAAGGCAGCAACGGGGCCATAGCCAGCACAATCATCTGCAACAAAATTAAGCCACAAGCAAGGCTGAGTACTAATTACTCAGCAAGACTTACCCGGCACGGTTAAAAACTAGACATGCAAGGCTTTTTGGCTCTGGGGTTTGTTTTGCCAAAAGCGTCTACCATTTAAACCTATTTTCAAAATTTTAGCCAAGTTATGTTGGACTATCCATTACTAATTTTGCCAAACTATCCAACAACATTCAATATCAATCTATAACAAGCAATATCATACAATAATTGATTCACCATTTCGTCCACATACTTCCCTTATCCATATCTCTACACCCATTAACCAAGCCACTGATGTGAGACAAGCGATCAAGCAGCTTCATGTAACCGTGAAGGACGGACAACTCGAGTTGATTTTAACCATGCATGGGACAACCTAATCGCACGACCCGTGAGAGACACCCAGGACCTCACGGGGCAACCTTTCCCTTCTCTCCCTGCCATCTGCCATCAGGGACCACTCCGCCCGAGTGCACGCCCCAACGGACCCCAGGTGCCCCAGGCAAACCTGTGCCGCGGCCACTGCTACACTCGCCATCAACCCCTCGCCCAAGGGAGTGGAAAAACCCGTCAGACGTCAGTTTGAATCAAGTACTAGGTTTACCAGTTTACCATATTTTTCGGCATACGATTAGTACCTTCAAAAGCTTGACCAACAACGCCCCACCCTCAATGCCTTAGCCAACAATCCTCTTTGCAAGCGGGACATTCACCCAAACATTCATATCGCACGAGCCCCGCTTGCCGAACTTTAAGAGCTGATATAAAATAAAACCTATATCTCGCGAGTGACCAAGCAAGCACTCGACATCTATCGGTCCTAATTAAGCATAGCCTTCTATACGACCTACACATGCTAGTATTAGGACATAGGTACCTAAGGATCATGCATCTATGGTTTCAATCAACTCCTCAAAACTTAAATGCGCAAAGTAAGGCACAAGCAATGAGAGTTAGTGCAAACGGGGTTATGCTCCGGGGCTTGCCTTCTTGATCAGCGATGGCCTTGGGCCCTTCCGGATTTTGATCCGGGTCTTGCGCAGCGGAGTAGTTTACTTCGGCGGCGGCGGAGTCACCCTCGGGCTCGACGTCAATCTCGTACACGCCGTCGGTGATGGTGTGCTCTACACGAGATTTGAATGACTACATGAGATGCATGAATGCTTAAACTATCCAACATAAGACTAGCCATAGCAATTCCTACACAGGACAATCATTGGTGAAATTTAAGTAACAAAGAGGTTCATTTCGCCCGGAACCGGTCTGACCGGTTTTGGAAACCGGTTGGACCGGTTTGGCCAGCCTAAACACTATTATTGGAACGAAACGTAAATCAACTTACCAATGTATATGTATTCAAGAATTAATTCCTTTTGTAAGGTTCTTAATTTTTAGTTAGTTTTAACAAAAGTATCTAGGGCCCTTGGGTAGGTATACCAGGATCACTCCTTCTATCACATTAACCTATCCACTTTCCTTTTTCCCAAGGCATGAATAACTCGGGTCAAGAGGCACTTAACTTACTCTACTAATCATAATAGAACCATTTAAAGTGTTTTGGCATTTCTAACTTAGGTTTCGGACTTAGGCAACGATAACCAAACTTTCTAGCCTACATTTGCATGAAGCAATATATCTTCAAGCAATCAATTGCACACAGGCCCTAGAAATCCTTTGGCATAAGCCCCCAACCCTACCCAAAATCCTTACCCCGGGGTTCCTGCTCCTCCCTTTGGCTCGAGCCACACCGAGCTCGGCTCGGTGCAAGGCCGGCGGTAGCAGCTTGGCTCGGGGAGGGGGCGTAGAAGAGAGAGGGATGGCCGGGGATGGCTTGGGCGGTGAGAGGGCGAGGCAAGGAGCTCGGGAGTGAGCTGAATCAGATGAAATGACGAGGGGAAGAGAATGAAAACCGAGGAGGAGGCCTCCGGGCGCGGTGAAGCGAGGACGGGGTGGTTCACCTGCTCCCCGAGCTTGTACATGGCGCAATACCAGGCCAAACACCTCGCACAAGTCACAGTGAGTCACGGCCACGTGTCCCCAACGGCGCAAACGCCCATACCGCCGCCGGGAAGGCCCATCCCGCGGCGGTGGTTGGCGACCGACTGTTGCGGTGGTGGGGTAAAACACCCACCGCAACAGTCTGTGGTGCCGAAAAAACACTGTGCCGCCAAGTAAATTTCGAATTCCGCGTGCCACCGACTGTTGCGGTCATGGCCTTGGCCTAGCACCGCAACGTTCGGTGCCATGAACATGCTCAACTATAAAACACGATCATGAACTATTGCGGTGATGCAAGAGTATGAGACCACCGCAATAGTCTGTCGATCCAGAGAGAAATTTTACTGTGGGGACCGACCACCGACTGTTGCGGTGATGCTAGGGAGACCACCGCAACTTCCTGAAGTATCGATTTTTGCTCTTTTCAGTTTGATTTCGATTTTTGTTTGGGAATTTTGATTCAAGTGTTTACTAACTAAGCCTTGTTTCTTATGGTGATTAACACGGTCACACATGCACACATATGCACAAACAAGACACTATATTTATGCGATGATGCGTGCCATTAAGGATTTAGTTAAGTTCATTAAGGTTCGTAATTACAATAGTGACACCCAGGGTGTCACAGCGCCGAAGAAGCTCTGTCTGCATGGCTAATAGCTCCGCGACATTGGTGGGCAGGGGTGGCGGAGCAGGTAAATCATTCCTGGGATTTTGCGACATCTGCATTGTTTCATAGCTCACGTTAGTCACGCAATTCTTGGAATGATAAAACAAAAGGACGACAATAAGTACTAACAACCATAGAAACATTCTTTGTAACGTTAGTACCAAACATCATTCCATTCATCGAAAAGCGTGCTTCTAACTTGCTAAGGGCAATAAGGGACTACCCAAAAAGTTCCCATTCTTTGCCAAAAGAGAGCGTATATAATTAGCTAACTCTTTTGGTATGTGGGGTCCATCTATTTCAAATGAAAAGTTGTGAAAGTCAAATTATTCATAGTGGTTTTTGTGAAGATGAGTTACCACCGACTGTTGCGGTCCCACCAATTTGGCTACGACCGCAATAGTCGGTCATTCCAGTAGCCATCTTCAATTTATGCATCAGGATCGACTGTTGTGGTGGTGAATATAACAAGCACCGCAACAGCCTGTGATTCATAGCACCGCAACAGTTCGTCAATCCAGAGACAAACTTTACTGTTCCTCTGGACCACCGACTGTTGCGGTCATGGTTTCTGATTAGGACCGCAACTTTCTGTGCTTCAAATTAAGTTTTTCCCGCCTAAACCTTATGGTCACCGATTATTGCGGTGCTTACAGCCAATTGTTGCGGTGGTCGCTGGGTTTTGGTAATTCGACAGTAACTTTTGTTGCCTTGTTCCAACAGAATTGGAATTTTGACAAAAGCTAGATTATAAAATTTTGCACAAGTTTGGTATTCATGCCTCACTCGAAAAACTTCGGTTACTTTATGTAAAACTGAGGACATGCTTGTGGCCATAAAGTTAAACTCAGTATATATACATAGATGGTTCCATCATACTAGCGGTGTGTATATACAATATCCATAAAATAACTTACACCATCCTTGCAGCAGAACAAAAGTCTACCATAAGCCCAAGGATTTCATTCATGGACACAAAAGAAAACTATCTCCTACAACACTATCTAGTCAGAGTCCACAGGGTAAAGCTCCTCCGGATCTTCCTCGTCGTCGGACCCATCATCTCCACCGTTAGGAGGTGGTGCCTGGTTCACTGAGCCTTCTCCATCTGACATGGCAGGATCATTCAGCTGAACTGGTAGGCCCGAAACGGTATCCAAGCCGGACTCACCCTGCACGGGCAGCTCTGGAGGCACAGGTGTTGGGGGAGGATTCTGCAATTCGGCAATCACCTCTTGAGCCTCATTCACGTCGTCCTCCAAATGAGCTACTATCTCGTGTTGCTCAACTAACTCCTCGTTGAGATTGTGGACTTGGTGCTCCAAATCCCTCACTTGATCAGCGAGAGCTTGAGCTGCTACAGCCACTGAACGGTTCTGGTAATTGAGCATTTCTATGAGATCAGCCGATGCTCTCCCATAGTCAATCAAAGCAATGGTGGTAGGATCCTGAATTGTGGCCCTGCTATCCCACCACAGGATAGCATTCCCGGGTAGTGGTGGAAACAAAGCTGCAGGCGTGTGGTGGAGTTGCATTTGGTGCTGTTGTCCAAACTGCAACAAAGCCTGTTGTGCCACCATTTCACAACCGGGCAAAAAGGAATGGGACCGGGTTGTCACCACCAAGTCTTCCTGCATTACTCCAGGTGGGCTTGGAATGGTGATTGTGACTTCAAATTGCATCACGTTCCACTCGTGGTGAGGTACTCCCACGTAACGGGGTGGCTTGGTGTATCCGCACCATTGCGTGGTTTCCCATAGAAGCACAGGAAATCCCCCCAAATGGAGGCAAGTGGAGTGATAGTGCCCTTGGTCGTCGATGTGCATGGTTCGGTTGCTCGGACCAGCCATCTGAAAGCAAGCAACAACCAGGACAATTTTTAAGTACAAGGTACCAAACCCATCAAATACTTAAGTATAGACAGATTTCAATGCAAGGACAAAACCGACATAATTCTAACTTGGGAGCGTTGAAAATTACAGAACTTTGACATGGGCTAATTAAGGGGTTTGGAAACAATATTTCCCAGTGGGATTCTTACGGTTGGGGCGATCCCATTGAGCGAAAGATTCAAGCTAAGGACCATCTAGAATACTCTTAAGTGAGTGCACAATTTATTTTTATCCCTTAACCCACAATTTATGTATTTGTGCATGAATATGATGCATGAATGATCGACCTAGTCGTCCTTACAAAAGAAACAACTGCCAAGTATTCTTGGACTTACGGGGTTAGCACCGGTGGCACATATATACGTCTCTCCATATAATATTTAGCCGGAATTCTAACGATCAAACATCCTAGGGTCTCGCGGTTAGTGTACCTGCAGAAAATATTCATCACTGAACCGCTTGTGCCAGCACTCACAAACAGCTCCCATGTACCTCACGCCACATGGGTGACGCATATGTGGTTACCCACATATGATGACCACACCCTGTTGCTCACTATAGAAGCAACAGTTCAACCAGTGAATTAAAGCATTACAGTCATTATAACATCGTGAAGGTATTATATTGACTGCACCCCAAGTAAGCCACTGCTTGGGGATCAGCGTCCAGTATTCACACCCTCTGGCAATGGGCGACCAATTACTTACCTGGGATCGTCGATACAGAAAGTAATGTGCTGGAAGTTAGTCATATACATATTATGCCACATATTCATACCCATAACCGTCCCTAGGGCTCACGTTCTATTCCTTTCAAACCCTAGCGCAACCAACGAGATCCTAAGTCCAGTTTAAGTTTTACACATCAAGAAATCATTTTTAAGACTCGTTGTACCACCCGCTGCCTATTTTTCGGCTCTGATACCAGCTGTGGCAGACCGCCCCAATTAATCCGGCTTAAGAGCATGGGACCACTATCACAGCAGTGCTCCACGCCCTTAAACCGAGTTAATCGTGCAATCCGTCGGATACCTTCCCGATTAAACCACCTTTTTCTCTCGACCGAAACGAAATAGCAGCAGTCCCACTCGAAGATGGGCTCAGGCAGTACAACTCATCACAACTTTTACAACACATGGTTCTCATAGATAATTATACAAATACCGTGTATATGTTTTAGTTATTACAAACCAGAGTTATATACAGAGGAAGTCTACACGTCGAAGCAAAAGGTATTATGCGGAGCCCTCGCATAACACCTAATCACCGCGGCCCGATTCGGACTCGGACGGCACCCGCTCCACAGTCCAGCCGTCCGGAAGCACGCAAGGCCAAGTAAGGGCAGCAACAGGGTCATAGCCATCACAATCTGCAACAAAATTAAGCCACAAGCAAGGCTGAGTACTAATTACTCAGCAAGACTTACCCGACCAGGTTGAACTCTAAACATGCAAGGCTTTTTGGCTCTGGGTTTGTTTGCCAAAAGCATTTACGAGTTGATCCTATTTTCAAGGTTTTAGCCCAGTTAATTTGGGATTAACCAATGCTAGATTTGCCAGGCTATCCAAAAACATTCAATAGACTATCCAACAACATAACAACTATTGATTAAACACCCATCAACCATCCTCTACTAACCACATCTCTAAACCCATTGGCCAAGCCACTGATGTGCGACAAGCGATCAAGCAGCTTCATGTAACCGCGAAGGACGGACAACTCGAGTTGATTTTAACCATGCATGGAACAACCTAATCGCACGACCCGTGAGAGACACCCAGGACCTCACGGGGCAACCTTTCCCATCTCTCCCTGCCATCTGCCATCAGAGCCCACTCCACCCGAGTGCACGCCCCAACGGACCCCAGGTGCCCCAGGCAACCTGTGCCGCGGCCACTGCTACACTCGCCATCAACCCCTCGCCCAATGGAGTGGAAGTGTCCGTCAGACGTCAGTTTGAATCAAGTACTAGGTTTACCAGTTTACCATATTTCCCGGCATACGATTAGTACCTTCAAAAGCTTCACCAACAATGCCACCCAAGCAATGCCTTAGCCAACATCCTCTGTGCCAACGGAACCGTCCTCTAACAGAAGTTTCGCACAAGCCCCGCTTGCCGAACATCATAACTGATATAAAGTGAAATCCTATATCTCGCGGGTGATTAAGCAATCACTCGACTTCTACCGGTCCTAATTAAGCGTAGCATTCTATACGACCTACACATACTAGTATTAGGACATGGGTACCTAAGGATCATGCAACTAAGGTTTCAATCAACTCCTTAAAACTTAAATGCACAAAAATAAGGCACAAGAAAGGAGTGTTAGTCAAACAGCGGGTTATGCTCCGGGGCTTGCCTTCTTGATCAGTGACGGCCTTGGGCCCTTCCGGATTTTGGTCCGGGTCTTGAGCAGTCGTCAAGTTCAGCTCAGCAACGGCGGGGTCACCTTCGGGCTCGACCTCGATCTCGTACACGCCGTCGGTAATGGTGCTTTCTACATGATATGCAAATGTATACATGAGATGCATGGATGCAGGAGCAACCACTACCAAGAACAATTACACAACTTGCACCACTAGTCAATCATGTATGAAGCACAACAACTAAGAGAAGCATCATGCACAGAAACCGGTCTGACCGGTTTTGGAGACCGGTTGGACCGGTCTGGCACTGGCCAGCCCAAAAAAATCCCTATGGCCAACTTAATTATTGCACAATCTAGATTTGCCATTTACAATTGACCACTAGCCCTAAGTAGTGTTCCTATGGCTGAACCCAAACTTTTAGCAAACACGTTCGTTAAGCAAAATTTTGAATTTACCTTTTCTATTCCTTTAACTTCACTAATCCAAATTCCCCCTAAATCATGATTCCACCTTGGCTATTAAGTAACCAACTCCATCCTATTACTCATAATAGAACCATCAAAAGCAGTTTGGCACTTATAGCTCATGACTAGGATTTAGGAAGCAATAAACCACTTTCAAGTACACATTTGTGCATGAAACCTTACACCAATCAAGCAACCCCTTTTTGCACCCAAGTACTAAATTTCTTTGGAAAATCCTCTACACTTTTTAACTCCTTACCCTTGGGTCCTTTTGCCTCTTCTACCTCGAGTTACAACCCGATCTCTGCTCAGGGGGTTTCCGGCCGGCCGGAGTGGGCCGTGCCCAGCTCAGACGGGGGCGAGGGAGGAGGGGAAAGGATGGGAGAGACTCAGGGGCGGCAATGGTGAGCTCGGGGCGTGGTTAATCGCGGAATGGCGAGGTGGAGGCGATGAATCCCGTGGATGAGCCTCTGAGCTCGGTAAAAGGGGAGGTACGGGAGTGGTTTACCTACCCCTCGAGCTTGGACGTGTCGCAAGGGCGGGCGCACACCACGGACGGGGCACAGGAGACCGGACACCTGGTTAACGCGGCGCGGACTGAAAGTGCATCTAGGCCCCCATGTGGGATTTGGTGAATTATATGACAAAACGATTAAAGGACTAACTTGTTTGCTTAAGACTATGAGCAGGTTTTTATTTGTACATTCATGTTGTGATATTGAATTATATATGAAATGAATGTTCTTTGGCTCATAATGAGAAAGGCAAGCAAGTGTGTGATCTCTTTGTGCATAAATAATGAATGACAAGCATGAGTGTTGATATATTTTGGACAAGTCAACAAAGGTATATCTATGTGGTTCCAATCTATGAGAAAGCTTGTTAATATATGAAGGGATCATGCATTCAAAGTGGAAATTGCAAGGCTTCATGCATTTACACCAAAGGGACATATGCTTATGTGATATACGTTGGTCTCATTGTTGGAAGCTTGCAATGGTTTGAATGTACTTTGTCAATCAAGAACAAGCATTTGAAGAGTTCTTTCAAATGGGATTTCAAAATGATGAAGCAAAGCTAAACTCAATATGGCAAGGGTAAGTGGTGAAGAAATCAACCGAGATGACTAGAGCGAGGTACTAAGCAAGCTTTGGCTAAGCGACGGCTTTCCATGTGTGCAAATTGCTAAGGTGAAGTATCTAGGTCCGTGGGGTTTCGAAGAACCATATCCAAGCTTTGTTGAGGGAAGCAATGCAAAGCATCAATTAGTTGTGATTGATAAAATGGAGTGACTTAAGGATTCAAATACACTTTGTCAATAGATGATGGAAAATCCTAAGTCACTAGCTCAAGTATGGAATTGCTCAAGAAAGTTAGCAATGTTGAAAGCCCTCAAGTTGACAACTATCAAAGTATGGCATTGATCAAAACTTGGAAACTCAAGAAGATGTCTTTGTGTTTATATTTATCCTTGAGTATAGGTACGCCGTACTATCAAGAGGGATGCAACATTTGCTTATTGACAAATATCAAAAGTGCTCAATAGTTGACCCATGTGAGAATAGCCTTGAGAGAGACACAGAGTGTATTAACAAATCCCAGCTCAACTAAACATCGTGTGGTTTTATCTCCGGATGAAACCTTGATCTAACTTGTGAGTTTTCGGGACAGACCTGACTGGTCTGACCGGTCAAGGGGACCGGTCTGACCGGTGTAAGGCTCTAACGGCTAGTTTTTCGAATCAGCTCTGGCTGACCGGTCTGACCGGTCAGGGTGACCGGTCTGACCGGTCAGGACAGAGCTCCAACGGCTAGTTTTTGTGTGCTGGGATATTTATGCCCCTCAGCCCCCCTCTTGGTGGGCTGCTGCTTCCACACGACTTTGACATACTCCAGCAGCCAGGAAAGCCCTCCCCAACCTCTCTTTGTGAGATTTGTGTGATATTTGTGATATCTTTGAGTTGGGTTGAGTGAGCAAGATTGAGTGAGCATTAGAGAGCAAAACAAGAGCAACCATAGCTTGAGCACTTCGATTCGCTGTCAAGAAAGCAATTTGAAGCATTTGTTACTCTTGGAGGTTCTTCCTCCTAGACGGCTAGGCGTCGCCCGGTGAGCTACCAAATTGTGTGGTGAGCCTCGGGATTGTTTGTGCAGGTTGTG
>CM014273.1:35380200-35459201 GCA_004135705.1 Alloteropsis semialata
TTGTGTTGGAATTGCAACCAACGATTAGCACAAGTACAAAAAATAATGACGAATCATGTGCAATGAATTCAGGATCACTAACAAAATTTTAGCGCACACACAAATAAATCCAGGTGGAAGAGAAAGGTGCCAGGGAAATGAAAGCGTGAATTACCTGTAGGAGGCAGCTTAAACCATAGCATGTGGATCTTTTCCTAGAGAACTTGTCACGACCATGAGCGGTGGCAACCTTGCCGCGACCATGAGCACGGTCCGCTGATCACCACATAACGACCACGAGCAGGTCACCGACGGGGGTGGAAACAGAGACAGTGTGTGAGTTCAGCCAGGTGCAAGCGATCAATTTTTGATCGTGGGGCGTCGCCGTGGACAGGCCGCCGGTTTCCAATGGACTCGATGCCGATGGAATAAATCTGAGGCCAATCACATTGTCACAGATAACAAGCATAGGAATTATGAGAGCATAAGAGGAATAGAAGACAACAGATGAACAACGTAACTTGAAACAATAATATACATCTTCCCTTTTTCATAATGTCTGGTTTACCTAGCCTAAAAAATATCCTTTTTATAACACATTGAGATTAATCCACATGCAGGAAGTATAAAGAAAAAATAGTGATCAGAGAAAATGATGGTTGCAAAGAAAGCTAACCGTTAGAGCGTGATCTCATCTTGTGATTCATCCTTCAAGCACATCGTTGATGGTCTCTTCTTGTAGAAGGTCTCAATCTTGATGCTGCCGGAATCCATTGGCCCAGTCAGAAAAGCAATTTGGATAGCTGACCAAGCAAATAAGAATCATTTCCCCTAGGTTTGTGGAAAGGCAGAAATTGTTAGAACACACATTGCAAACTGTGATCTGATTGGTTATCAGGTGCTAATGAAATTTTAAGAAAATATTCCTTGAAAGAAAACATTTTAAACTTTCATGATCAAGAATATTATCTCTAATCAGAACACATATATTGGGATTTAGTTATCATGCTGAGCTACTTTGATTCATCTTCTTTTGTAAATATCCTTTGAAGAATCTTAGAAGTTAGAACTCTCATTAGCCCCCTAACTACTATAGGTCTTCAATAAGAAAGATGGGAATGGAAGGAATGATCTTTTAGAAAAAGAAAAACATCAACATACACCAGTAAACATGCCCTTTCATGCCTTAAGCATGATATCTAAAGCAATCAGTTCAAAAGATAACAAGATTAGACATAACAGTAACAACAAAAATCATCATTGAGATCTCACCTGGAATAAGGCCGTTGGGTAAGTGTAATCCCCTTACCAAATGAACAACGACACTAACAGATATATTTTTTTTTTTACTCTGAGAGCTTTACCTGTATAAGAGTGCACTCACAAAACTGTCACTGGAAGAATTCTCTTGACCATATACTTGCTATGACCTTCAGTTCAAAAAAAATGAGATATGACATAATAATTCTTTCATATCTTCTGAAATTCTTTCATGTCTGCATTAAAAAAGGTTTGACATTTTTCATCTTTTCTCAATTCTTTCTTGTCTTCTTCCTAGATCTTCAGTAAAATAATTTAACCAGAAACAATATGCTAAAATCAAAATGATAATCAGAAACTAAATGTAAGGCTAAATTCATTTCTGCACATAGAGCGTACATATAAACAACCACAAGTCCGTGTCTAATTTGCCTGATCAAAGAAAACTCTGAAAGCCATCCTAGTTAAATTTACTTCTCAACATATACCCTCAATATCCCCTCATCATTACCCCTCTCATCCCTAACACGCAGTACAATATTTAGCCCTTACAAACTTCCATCTTTTGTTATTTTCTTGCTGAAGAAAGGACCCATGGTCAACAACAGATTAATAACCCAACAAGCAAATGATAGCTAAAATCCTAGTAAATGTGAATAACATGATATCTTTGCAAAACTTGGAAGCATCAAAATTCACTCAAAAAGAACTAAAAAATGTGTTGCCAAATCTTACTCACATGCACTGCAAATCTTACTCACATTTCATATGTAGATACTAAATAACTTTATCACAATTTATTTGAAAATCTTATTTGTATGAAATCAAGTAGCATAATCACACAGTGTATTGTGTTTATACAACCAAATTGGCTGCTTTTATTGTCTGTAACTCTTTACAGCATAATAAGTTTAATCAAGTGAGTAGTGAATCAACTAAATTGATGTGACAATTCATGTTAAGGTAAAATTGATAGGCCCACATCCAAAACAAATTAGCATCACAGTGTGTGCACATTGTTTCAATAACACCACAAGCATTGTGCATGTAAACATTTTGATTGAACATGCATACAAAGATGAATTGAAGAAAAAGAAAAGGAGGAAGCATGACTCATAATTGTTAATTAACCAAGGTTTTTCTATGCTACTACTATATATGTTGGTCCCAGTATGTAAATTCAGCTGAACTAAAACCATGAGTTACAACACCGATAAACAAGCACATTGAGATATAAACAATGATTGCAATTAAATCAACCCTCGGCAGATTTTCAGAATGGATCGTACCTGGGGCTCAAGATCCTGATCCATCCCCTTCCTCCAATCGCCCTGGTAAGCCCATGATTTTGCAATCTGTTCAGCCCTCGATCCCTCATCTTCAACCAAACAACACAAGCCAGCAACACCGGAAACAAATAAAAGCAGAAGCAATCACCACCATCCAACTCAACAGTGAGCAAAGGAGAAGTATGGAACAAACTCGACAAAAAGGAAAAGAGGGCACCTTCTCGCTCGAACATTGCTGAGAGCACCTTCCTCAACGGCCACCTCGTCCCCCTCCCCGCAGAATCCTGAGAAACAACAGAACAAATCGGCATAGTTAACCCGCTGCGGCTCACATTATTCCCACCCCCTCACAAATCTAAAACTCATCCACTGTAGCGAGTATCATAGAAGCAGCACCCCATGGATTCCGCGTGAGAGTGCACGCAAACTGACATTGTGTCTTGTCGACAGGGCCAGGGACTGAGGCATGAGATGGCTGCCACCGCCCTTCTACTCACCTCGCCGCCAGACGCGTAGTCGAAACTGAACAGGAACCCCATCGTCCCCCGAACGGCCGCGATGGCCATGCACGTACCTCAGTTGAGATTTGACAACGATGGGAGGCCTCCTGCCAACGCGCGCCTCGGCCTCCACCACCAGGTTCAGGAACCGCACATCGATGGTGGGCATCCAGATCGTGACCCTGCAGCCTGCACCAACCAAAGCATCGTCCTGTGCAAATCGTCAAACACCTAGTGAGTGAAGGCAACCACGCAGAGCAAGGGCTTAGTATAGTACCTGTCAACATGGTTCTTGAGCCTGAGCACGAAGCCTTGTTATCCTCGCCAGCAATGCGCACGAGGCGCTCCAGGCACTACAACGGGCCGAGCTTGAGGACGTCGACCCCTTCCTGCTGTCGGCCAGAGTTTATATTGCAACTCAATGAATCAAGGTATCTGCAACAAGGTGACTTCCAATTGAAACTATATTGTCGTATGGGAAACATTACGAACTGCTGAATTAAACAGCCTTTTTAAAATTATATGAGGTGCATATAACGGTCAATACCTGCAGAAAGTACTTCCTTTCCTCTCAGCCCAATGTAGGCCAGGATACGCCATTACCTCTAATGCAAGAACTCATGTGTTCAGATGGAAAATTTCTGAAAATCAATAACATATGTAAGATGACCATTGTTCTATGGTAATGTAGGCTGTGTCTATGCCCTATTATTCCATTCAAGACAACATCTGTAGTTTGTTTAGAAAATTCAGTTGCTGTGACTACTCTAATGAAAACGGTTCTGAATATTATGCCTTGCCAAACCACCTAGGTCACACTGATCTAATGAAAACAGCTCTGAATATTATATCTTAGCCAGACCAGTTATGGTCACATCACTGGATTGGGCACATTGATAAAAATAATGTTAATCATACACATATCAATCATGTGTTCCTCAATACAAGCTTTCTGCATCAATTTTTAATAATCACAAGAACCACATATCAGTCAGGTTGTGTGTTCAACTTTTAACATATATGCTACATAATCATTGTCTAAGAAAGCAACTGAGCAACATATACTCCAATCCAACACAAATAAAACATGGCCAATCTCTTCACCAATCCGCTTCACCCGGCCCTAACCCTAGATGCATACGTATCCTAAAATCAAATTACCTCTAGGATTTGCAGAATTGCAGTCCCTTTTCCTTTCAACAGAGGTGTGGTTCCTCCTCTTTTCTAGGACGTCATAGCCGTTGGAGAAGAGAGGGTACCGTTCCGTCAGCACAAAAGAGGAGGGATGACTGGATGAGAGCTGCTCGAACTAAAGGAGGATTAAAGAGGCAGGCGATCGAGCTGCTTACCTAGAAGATGTGGGCCGTAGCCGTCATGACGACGTCTTTCTCCTTTGCCTTGTCATAGGGCTGCCGCTGCTCAAGCGCCATCATCAAGCACCAAAATCGTGCATTGGTCAACGGCCTCCTTTCCGCTGTGGCCACGAAGGATGGCCTCCTTTAGGTGATCAACCAGAGCGCTGAAAATCTGATAATAACTACCTTAACAGGAACCAAATGATGTTGACGCAACATCTTGAAAGGTACAAATTACCTTCCATAATGCATCACCTAAATTATCAAGATAAATACAACAACAAAGAGAAATTGATTTGAATAATTTGAAATACAGGCTGCCATTGCCTACGACGTAAACCGAAAAAGCAAACGAAAAAATTAAACCACTCCAATAGCATTATCCATCCATATAGGACTGATGGATTCTGCTTCTGAGCAACATGGAATTGGACACGTTCCTTGTATGTCATCCACTGAAATACAGGAAATTTAGCCCGTCACACCTCCCAAATAAATGAGAAATTGATCTAAAGTCTGGACCTAAATAACATGTAACCTAGCAGCAGCAGGCATCGAAATTCAGCGGTGCATGCCGCAGGTTGAGTTGACACTTCAAGAAATGAATTCCATGGTTGCACACCTAAAATTTCCCACTGAATTTCATACCCACATACTGATACAGTGATACTACATGTCGATTTTCCAATAGTACAGGCAGATGCTGGTGAAAGCAACCCTTAACATCCGAACTCAAAAAACAACAACAAACTGCCCATTCAATTGCTTAAATTGGTACAACGATCTTGCAGATCCTTCTCCAGGCAAGGAAGCGTCAAGAAGAGAATCATCCAAATCTTGCACGAGTAAACGAAATCACCGAATTCTCATGAGGCGAGAGGCAAGGATAGCGTACCTTTGGGGAGGAGAGCACGGCCCGCAGGAGCTCTCGTGGAGGCGGAGCGCCTACGCCCGCATTTCATCGATGCCAGTGCACTGACCGTCGCAAGAATGGAGTGCGGGTCGCCGGAGATTAGTAAAAACAATTTAGGATGCTATACTTTGTTTAATTTGCTATACAGGTTGGAGAGGTAACTAACATGGAGATTTTATGCACAAAACCTTGCTCGCAGCCTCGCAGGTCACTTGGTTAGACACCTCATTTTCTATTCCGTAACCTAAAAGCAAGGAGCAAAGCTTTGACAGGCAAGAAACAATCACAATCTGACAAATTAGTATGTAAGAACATTTTGTGGATTTCATTTTGCACATTAGATAGCAAGATCATTCTATTTTTGCACAAAAAATAAAAGGCAAAAACAAACAATACCCAAAGAACATGTTCGACTGCAAAACTGTTTTTAAGGAACAATAGGTGGCCAACTAATAACCTGAAGCGATGTATATTCAATTGTCTCATTTGCACCAAAAATTAAAGTGACACAGTGACAAGGTACAAGAGAAAATTGATCACCTGGCCCTTTGCTCCAGCTACCTATTCATACCACTGAGCCTCCATTTCAGGGATCATTCTCGTAAGTTATATAAGACACATAAATTATTCGATTGACCAAAATAACTAATCTGGGAAACAAAGCTCAATTGTTTAGTTATTAGATGAGACATTTCATCAAACAACATGTACACAATCATCACAATACAAGGTTTTCCATGGATAAAGAACAACTGCTTCCAGGTCAATGCAGAGAATAAACATATTGCTGCCAACAACCCTCAACTGGATATTAGACATGAAATATTTTCAGAAATTCGGTGTATTTCAAGCACACGAATTTTCAGTATCATGGTGTAGCATATTGGTGGTGCATTCCAGAACATTGTTTTAGTTGCTAACCACTAATCAAGCTCATTGACCATAAGCAGAAAGCATGCCACCATGGTCGCCAACATTTGACATAAATGTAAAGTAAAACAATGCAAGGAAAATTCCACAAATTGGCTTGAATGAATCAGATAAGGGATTGTTAGCTCCTGTATGACCAGGCTACAATGATCCTGTATGACCATGAAAATGAATCAGATAATTTTTTTTGTTCAGTCAACCATGAAAATGATCATGTATTGATCCTGCTTTTGAAAAGAGGAGCATGTGGCATGCGTACCTGGTGTTGGTGGCATGATTGATTCGATACGCTGGGCAAAGAATCACGATCCGTGGACGATTGGCTCACACTCACCAGTCATCCGGCGGCGTGGTCCTTCTCGTGCCTCGGGGTCGGGGATGAGGTTGCCATAGAAGCTGACAAGGTCGGCGTCACCGGGGCATACCAGCAGCCCGCGTATAGCAGTAGCAGCCCTCGGCGCCCGCGATGTCGCCCTCCACTTCGTGGATGTACTTGCTATAGTTGCACAGCAGCATCGGAGCTTCAGTAGCAGCATGCGGCAGTAGTACTCGCCCGTGTTGAAGGCTCGAAGCCACTTCGTGGCCGCCGCCGCGGCCTCCATTGACATCGGCGCCATTACCATTACCATCCCCACCGAAGCCCTCTATCCTGGTGATACTCTTCCTTGTTGGCTTTAGGATGAACGGATCAGCCGGTCAGGGCGTGGCGGAGGAGGATGGCGGGTCTGGCCTGTCTAGAAGGAGGCGAGATCAGCGTCGGTCCTGGCGCAGCGGAGTGGGAGTGCACGCGGCACGGCGACGCGGCGGCGGTGGCGTTGGAGAGCGGGCAGAGCTAGGGGAACGACGGGAACTGGTGGTGCGGGAGCCCCATCGAAGTCGCCGCGACCTTCGAGTCTTAGAGCGCTCCTGATGCCACCTCCACAAGCTCTTCGCCGGCCTTGGGTCGCCGCCGCCGCGTGTTCCAGCACCTCCGCTCCTCGCCTTCCCCTACCCTCACTCCCAGGCCTTTGTAGAACCCCATGGTCCGCGGGCAGAATGTCGCGCTCATGTCGCCGACGTCGCCTGGAGGCGCCGAGGCGGACGCTGCTCCTCTACCTCGATGAGACACTTATCAACTCCCAGACGGACACGCCGCCCGCACGGTTCGACTTCACCATGTGCCCCGTCATTGGCGTCAGGCCGTCACCTGCTACGTCGCCAAGCGCGTCGGTGAAGCGGAGCGAGGAGAGGGAGATGCGGCGCCAGAAGAAGGTCTGGCCGGTGGTGTGCATGAGGGGGAGGGAGAGATCGGCGTGAGGAGATCCACCGGTTTGGATGGGATGGGCGCTACGGAGAAGGAAAGAAATGGGAGGATGCGTGATCGACGCCGCAGAACAGGAAACAAAAACGAGGAGCTGAGAGTTTGAGACTCAGAGAGGCACGTCCGCAGCGTATCAGGATTCAGGAGGTGATTGAGGAAACAAGGAAACAAAAAGAGAAACAATAAAACTTTGATTTTGCACGCGCGTGATTAGAGGAAGGCGGGTCGGGCGGCTTCGGTGTCCTGGGTGTCAAGCTGAAGGTGGATGGAGCCGCTGCTGGAACTCCTCGTTCGGGATGGGGCCGCGCCGCCATCTGCCGCCGCCAGGGGATGGGGGCCATGTCATCGTCTGCTGCTGCCAGGAGAAGGGGCTGCGCCGCCGTCCGCCGCCAGGGGAGGGTCGCGCTGCCGTCTGCCGCCGCCGGTTGATGGGGCTTGGGGCGGCGTGCAGGAGAATGGAGCGGGGGCGGCGTCTGCTTCGGTGCAGGGCCGGCGACACAGAAAGGGGGGAGGCAGACTCTCGACAGGAACAGAAGCGGCGCGGATGGATAGGAAAGGAAGGATGGGATGGTTGCGACAGGGAAGGAAAGCGTGGGAGGAAAGACACGAGATTGACGGGCGGGATTGGATGGGTACACGCGGGCGGGTAAGACCGGAGCCGCGGTAACAAAAACAATCAAAAAACACTGAAACTATTTTCCTTCCTCCAACTTTTCAATCTCCCCCCTCCCCTGTCAAGCTTTTGGTCTGTCAGGTGGGACCTCTTGTGAGGGGTAAGGGTGTTTAACTTTGGGTGAAAAATGTTTTCAAAAGTTATTCTCTTTATAGTATAGATTTCTTCCGCTGAGATGGTATCAGTTGTCGTGTGCCTTTACTCCTTATTTCACGAGTCACAGGGTGTTGACGTTTTTTCTGGCCAACACACCGAAAATTACGCTAGCTCGCGTGGATCTGGAATAGATCAGTCACCAGCAACGCACCCTACCAAAACTGGTGCCACCGGATTTCTAGGGTTTGCTGCGTAGTCCTAAGAACGCTGGTCTAAGAGGGACCCCGTCAGGACTGGCGCGCCTAGAGTTGTTTTGAGATCGGCAGACCACTCGGAACGCCGTCAAATGCCGTAAAGACGAAGTATGAACAGCAGAGGGGGTCGGAAAAGCTAGGGTTTGGAGAGGATAAAAAGTAAAGATAAAACCTCAATCGGCCGCAACCCTTTATATTTATAGTTTGGGGAGGTCTTGCCTCGCAAGAAAAGTGCTATTACAACTTGGAACCCACAAAAGAGTCCAAACCTACTAAGACTCGAGAAAACCGGTGCCACCGGTTTCCAATTCCGATTCCACCGGATTTTGTTACCAGACCGGTTACAGAAGATCAAAACTGGTCCCTCCGGTTTCAGAATCCGGTGCCACCGGTTTTTGGTGTCAAACCAACCTCGTGCCAATTTTGATCGTCAACATAGGGCATTTTTCAGATATTTGTCCAATGTTTGAAAGCAGCTTAAACTTTCAGCCCCTGATGAAATAAAAGGAGCTGCCCTTGCGCTTGCCGATTTTTTTATTTTAGAGTCTGATGCAGCTACGTTATCTGCTGAGCTCTTTTACGGTACTCCATGGTACCAATGAGTGGTATATAGTATAAACATCAATGAGTAAGGGGTAGTTTGGTAATTTGACTTAGATAAAAATTAAATTAGAGACTGAAAATGTAAAAAACTATATCAAGGATCAAAATGATTTTTTAAAATATAAATATTTTAGTTACGCCATTAATTTTTTTCTCAAAATGGCCATATACTGTCATACTACTATCTATATACTATTATGCTACAGCTAAAGTCTCCAGCAGTATACAATTAATCTCAATCGTACGATCTTTTTATACTAGTTCTTTTAAAACGCTAGTATAGAGCAGTATGGAGTACCTTAAAATACCTCAATCTGCTATAGTATTTTCTTTTATCAACGCTACGTATGCACCCCTGATAATTGTTAATTCCACGAGCCGAGGAAATGTCATCTCTTCTCCCGCACTATTGCCTTGAAAATACGGAATGCCATGTGAACAAGATCATGTCCATTAGGGAGTGTTTACTTCCACCCATTTTGCAAAATAGACATGCATCGGGTCATGTGCATAGAGAGAAAAAGTGCATTGGAAAACATGCGTTTTGCAAAATAGAAGAAGAAGGGGGTGAACTAAACACCCCCTTAGTAGCAGGGACAGTGATCGGACGCTCGCAGCCACTGATATATGGACCCGGCCCATGTGCCATTGACCGATCAGTTCTCGCGAGGGAACTAGACGTTGGGTACATGTCTGATAGGCAACTGTAAGTTTAATTTCTGAACTAAATTAAATATGATAAAAATAAATCTAGCATGCAAATTTCTAACATACTAGCAAAAAGCATAACCATGATCTAAAAAATATGATTAACAACTGGATTAAATCACAGTAAATATATTGAGCAGGTGCGGATGGGAAGACGAACGGCGCTGATGGGATGAAGACAGTCCTGTGAATGGAGCGCAGGAGACAGCGTTGCAGACGGAACACCCAGCAGCCGACTTGGGCAGAGGACGAGCTGTGGTGAAGATCTTAAACAGTCATGCGGAACGCTTCCTAAAAACCTTGTTCGCCCTCTCCCGGTGCAGGATCACAAGAGCGAGAGATTCCGGGGATCTGCTCTCCCGTTCGCCGGTGCACGCCGACGCTCGGGATAGAGCATTCTATAAATGCAGCGCAGCAGGGAGAGTAGGCAAAAACCGTAACCAAAAAATAAAACAGCAAAAGAAAGAGAAAGTCGGGCCCCCGCAATGGGGGAGCCGGATTTCGGCGGACCATTCACGCAGATGTCGTGCGCCCGCACCTTTCGCCCCGTCCCGCACCACCCCGTGAGGCGAGGCGAGCGCGCGCATGAGGAGCTTTTCTTCTCTCCCCACACCCATGACTTGGAGAGGTGGAGACAACTTTCATACTTATATTGGTCATCATTCACTTCAACTAACAAGGTGGGACTAAAGGGTTGCACCACTAGCACACATCTACTACTTCCTCGTGCACATATAGGCCTTTGAGATTTATTTGGAATTTCTAAATTCTTCAATGGGCCAAGCCCAATGTTCCAGCAATCCCCACCAGATCCCAAATGCCCATCAGAGATTTTGCTTGTTTCTCACTATTATTTATATACTGTTTTAGCAAAGACTGTTAAGCTGAACTCTCGCCTAGAGCTTCAAGCTACACTCATCCATAATTTGACAATGGACTAAGCCTTGAATTGCAAGTTTTGTGCGAACAAGATTCACTCAAAGTCAGTACCAGTACTTGGCTACTTGTAGCCTACCCCGCGGGTGGAGCATATACGTCGTACTCTCTGGTCTTTTAATGAGCTTACTAGAGATCACCCAGGTCTCACAGAATGCTCTGTAGGACAGCATCTTTGCTTAATCAAACCAATAGAAACACATTAAAGCATATTGCTAACCTGCCTTATAGCATTTGAGAGTATTGCATCTTCACTCAGAGAGGATTTTAAAAACAATTACTCTCCTTAGTCAACCGACAACTTGTTCTTCCCAGGTCCTAATTCACGAGATATCCGATCACATATGTTGGGTTACTACTGCAGCAACTTATACGGGTCTCATACCCATCTCCCTTGATGCACTTTCTATCATGTTCTGTGATAACCCTTTTGTAAAGGGATCTGCCAGGTTTTTGTCAATATAAATCACACTTATTACTCCAAAGTTTCTCACGTTCTCGATAGACTTTAGTCATCTCTTGACATGTCTTGATGACTTTGCATTATCCATGGCACTGTTCACTTTGACTACCACCGTTTGGTTGTCACTGTTCATAAGGATAGCCGGCACTGGTTTAGCAACCATAGGCAAGTCCATCAAGAGCTCACGCAACCACTCTGCCTCAATAGTGGTTGTGTCTAAAGTAGTAAATTCAGCTTCCATGGTTGACCTCGTCAAAATGGTCTGTTTGCAAGACCTCTATAATATAGCACCACCGCTAAGGGTAAACACATACCCACTCGTGGCATAAATCTCATCAGCATCAGAAATCCAGTTCGAGTCACTATATCCCTCAAGCACAGCTGGGTGTCTAGAATAGTGAATCCCATAACTCTTAGTACCCACCAGATAGTGTATAACCCTTTCAAGTGCATGTCAATGATCAGAACCCAGGTTTGAAATAAACCTGCTCAATTTGCTCGCAGCAAAAGAAATGTCGAGTCTCATTGCGCTAGCTAAGTACATGAGTGAACCAATAATCTGTGAGTATCTTAGTTGATGCAATTTTCTTGTTCCTTTTAAGTATCACACTAGGGTAATAAGGTGTTGGAGAAGGCTTGTTGTCCTTGTAGCCAAAGCGGCTCAAGACCTTTTCCACATAATGAGATTATGTAATCCCATTCTCATCCTTAATCAGCTTGATGTTAAGAATAATGTTAGCTTCTCCCAGATCTTTCATATCAAAAATCTTTTGATAGAAAAGACTTGATCTCATTAATCACATCAATATTTGTGCCAAAGATCTGTTGTCCTCCACATACAAGCATAATGTAACTCCTTCACCCCCACCATAGTGATAGTACACACATCTATCGGCCTCATTAATGACAAAGCCCGCAGAAGTTAAGGTTCTGTCCAACTTCTCATGCCATTGCTTAGGTGCTTGTTTTAGTCCATACAAAGACTTCAACAACTTACACATCTTGTTTTCTTGACCCTTCACCACAAATCCATAAGTCTGATCCATGTAGGTCTCCTCATCTAACTCTCCATTTAGGAAAGTTGTCTTTACACCCATCTGGTGAGTGATAAGACCATATGAGACAGCCAAAGAGAGTAGTGCTCGAATCGTGGTCAATCTAGCGACAAGTGAGTAAGTATCAAAGAAATCTTTGCCTTCTTTTTATTTGAAACCTTTGGCCACAAACCTGTGGCAGACCGCCCCAACTAATCCGGCTTAAGGGCATGGGACCACTATCACAGCAGTGCGCCACCCCCCTAAACCGAGTTAATCGTGCAATCCGTCGGATACCTTCCCGATTAAACCACCTTTTTCTCTCGACCGAAACGAAATAGCAGCAGTCCCACTCGAAGATGGGCTCAGGCAGTACAACTCATCACAACTTTTACAACACCTGGTTCACATAAATAATTATACAAAAACAGTGGATATGTTTTATCTTATTACAAACCAGAGTATACTACAGCGGAAGATCTACACGTCGGGACAAAAGACATTGCGCGGAGCCCTCGCACAGAATCAATCACCGCGGCCCGGGTCGGACTCAGACGGCACCCGCTCCACGGTCCAGCCGTCAGGAAGCACATAAGGCCACGTCAGAGCAGCAGTAGGGTCATAACCAGCAGCATCCATAACTGAAAAACAAGCCACAAGCAAGGCTGAGTATTAGTTACTCAGCAAGACTTACCCAGCAAGGATAAATTCTAGACATGCAAGGCTTTTTGGCTCGTGGGTTTGTTTTTGCCAAAAGCATCTACAACTTGAGCCTATTTCCAATATTTTAGCCAAGTTTTAAATGTGACTAACCATTACTAAGTTTGCCAAGCTATCCAAAAACATTCAATAGGCTATCCATCAACATAACAACTAATGATTGAACATTCATTAACCATCCTCTACTAACCACATCTTTTAAACCCCTTGGCCAAGCCACTGATGTGCGACAAGCGATCAAGCAGCTTCATGTAACCGCGAAGGACGGACAACTCGAGTTGATTTTAACCATGCATGGGACAACCTAATCGCACGACCCGTGAGAGACACCCAGGACCTCACGGGGCAACCGTTCCCATCTCTCCCTGCCGTCTGCCATCAGAGCCCACTCTACCCGAGTGCACGCCCCAATGAACCCCAGGTGCCCCAGGCAAACCTGTGCCGCGGCCACTGCTACACTCGCCATCATCCCCTCACCCAATGGAGTAGAAGTGTCCGTCAGACGTCAGTTTGCATCAAGTACTAGGTTTACCAGTTTACCATATTTCCCGGCATACGATTAGTACCTTCAAAAGCTTGACCAACAACACCACCCAAGCAATGCCTTAGCCAACATCCTCTGGGCAAACGAAATCCTCCTCTAACAGAAGTTTCGCACAAGCCCCGCTTGCCGAACATCATAACTGATATAAAGTAAACTCCTATATCTCGCGGGTGATTAAGCAATCACTCAACTTCTACCGGTCCTAATTAAGCATAGCATTCTATGCGATCTACACATACTAGTATTAGGACATGGGTACCTAAGGATCATGCAACTAAGGTTTCAATCAACTCCTTAAAACTTAAATGCACAAAAATAAGGCACAAGCAAGGAGTGTTAGTCAAACAGCGGGTTATGCTCTGGGGCTTGCCTTCTTGATCAGCGACAGCCTTGGGCCCTTCCAGATTTTGGTCCGGGTCTTGATTTGCAGTCCAGTTCACTTCAATGGCGGCGGGGTCACCTTCGGGCTCGACCTCGATCTCGTACACGCCGTCGGTAATGGTGTTATCTACATGATATGCCAAAAATATGCATGAGATGCATGAATGCAGCAGCAATCAATCATAAGATTCACCATAACAACTTATAGCATTAAACACCCATTCATGAAGTATATATAGCTATAAGGCAAATTTTTGCCCAGGAACCGGTCTGACCGGCTTTGGAAACCGGTTGGACCGGTCTGGCCGGCCAAGCTCAGCACTAGATAGAACCAAAAGTAAAACACTCTACCAATTCATATACATTTAGGATTTACTTCCTTTGGTAAGGGTTCTTAAATTTTAGGGTAAACCTAACAAAAGTGCCTAGTTCCTTTGAGTAGGTGTACAGGGATTACTCATTCTACTACTTTAACTTAATCAAACTTCTTTTCCCCAATTCATGGATACATTCTAGCTATTTCACTACTCACTCAACTCATATCCCCAACACCACCATTAGAAGTGGTTTGCATTTTTAGTTCATGCCTAAGCTTTATGAAACCATAATCATAGAATTCCCTAGAAAACCCTTTATCCTTTCTACCCTCTTACCCTTAGGTTCCTGGCCTTCTTCTTCTTTGAACTAGAGGCTCGAGCTCAGCTTTAGGGAAGGGGCCGGCGGCGGTGGTTAGGCCTTGCAGGGGGGGCGGAGAAGAAGGGGAATAGGCCGGGGAGGGTTCGGGTGGGGTGAGGGCAAGGTGGACGAGCTCTGGTCAGGAGGAATCGCGAAATGGCGAGGTGAAAATGATGAACTGGTAGAGGAGCTCCTGAACGCGGTAAAAGAGAAGGACGGGGTGGTTCACCTGCTCCCCGAGCTCGGACGTGTCGCAAGGGCGGGCATACACCACGCACGGGGCATAGGAGACGCGGACACGTTCTCAAAACGACGCGGACGCCCGTACCGTCATCGGGGAGGCCCATGCCGGCGCGGTGGTTGGGCACCAACTGTTGTGGTGGTGGGGTAAAACACCCACCGCAACAGTCTGTGGTATCGAAAAACACTGTGCCGACAGGTCAAATATAAAACTTGCGGGCCACCGACTGTTGCGGTGGTGATATGCCCTTATCACAGCAACAGTCCATCAGTGTCAGCACCGCAATAGTCTCTCAAACCAGAGACGAATTTCACTGTTTAACTCGGATCACCGACTGTTGCGGTCGTGCTCTTGGAATAGGACCGCAACATCGGGTGGTTCGAATATTGGTTATAGGTAAATCAACCATGAAAAATTGCGGTGGTGCACAACTGAGGATCCACCGCAATAGTCTGTCAAACCAGAGAGCATTTTTGAATTATGCCTGGGCGACCCACTGTTGCGGTGGCCATTCCCCTGGCACCGCAACTTCCTTAGGTAACTGCATTTGCACTTTTCGGGTTGGTTTTGATTTAAACTTTGCTAAACTAAGCCTTGCTCTTTATGATGGTTAAATTTGGTCATACTTATACGCATATGCACAAACAAATGCTATGATTATGTGAGGATGCATGCCTTTATTGAATTAATCACGTCTGTTATGGTTCTTAATTACAATAGTGACACCAGGAGTGTCACAGCCCTCCCCCCCTTAAAAAGAATCTTGCCCTGAGATTCCGGTGCGTAGATTTTAAGTGCGGAAGGAAGTTACCTGGAATAGAGTTCATAAAATCCGGGTATTTAGATTTGAGATAGGACTCCTCTTCCCAAGTAGCTTCATCTTCGGTGTGATTACTCCATGGACTTTATAGAATTTGATAGCCTTTCTCCTTGTGACTCTATCCTTTTGATCAAGAATCTTAATAGGATGGGCTTCATAAGTGAGATCGGGTTCCAGGGGAACTTCTTCATAAGAGATGGGTTCTTCGGGAACTCGAAGGCATTTCTTGAGTTGGGATACATGGAACACATTGTGTACGGCTGAAAGATTATCTGGAAGTTGAACTTTATATGCCACGGGTCCACACGTTTCTAGAATTGGGAAAGGTCCAATATACCGAGGAGCTAACTTTCCCTTCACACCAAATCTTTGGACGCCTTTGGTTGGTGAAACCCGAATATAGACATGATCTCCTGCTTCAAAGGTTAAAGGCTTTCTTCTTTTATCAAAATAGCTCTTTTGACGAGCTTGTGCAGCCTGGAGATTTTTCTGGATTACCTCACCTTATCTTCTGCCTCTTGAACTAAACCTGGCCCAAAGAAATTCCGCTCACCGGATTCGGACCAGTTCAAAGGGGTTCGGCACCGACGCCCATACAAGGCTTCAAAGGGTGCCATTTTGATGCTTGCTTGGTAGCTATTGTTGTAGGCAAATTCAGCCAAAGACAAGCATTGGTCCCAAGTTTTGTCATAATGTAAGACACATGCTCTAAGCATATCCTCCACTATTTGGTTTACCCTTTCAGTTTGCCCATCAGTTTGAGGATGATAAGTGGAGCTACGGATCAATTTGGTGCCTAGGGAAGCATGCAACTGTTCCCAAAAGCGGGCAACAAACTGGGTGCCTCGATCTGAAATAATGGTTCTTGGAATGCCATGAAGGCAAACAATTCGTTTGATGTAAATTTGGGCATACTTCTTGGCATTATAATTTGTGTTGACCGGAATAAAATGGGCGGTCTTCGTGAGTCTGTCAACAATCACCCAAATAGAGTCATGTCGCTGAGTGGTATTGGGCAAACCCACAATGAAATCCATGGATATGTCATCCCATTTCCAAGATGGAATCGGGAGAGGTTGTAAGGTTCCCGCTACCTTGAGATGGCTTGCTTTTACCCTTTGACATGTATCACATTCGGACACATATTTAGCAATCTCCCTCTTCATTCTCGTCCACCAAAAGTTCTCCTTCAAATCTTGGTACATCTTGTTGCTACCCGGATGAATAGAGAATTTTGATAGATGAGCCTCATCAAGAATTTGTTTCCTTAGCTCATGGTCTTTAGGTACCACAAGCCGTTGCTCAAACCAAAGAATCCCCTTCCAATCTTGCCGAAAGCATTTATATTTGGGCAATCCTTGCGCTAGCCCTTGCTTTATATGAGCAACTCCTTTGTCTTTTGATTGCGCCATAATAATTCTTTCCCTCAGAGTGGATTCCACCACCATGTGGCTTAATGAGCCTTGAGGAACAATCTCCAATTTCAGCTTGGACATCTCATGGCAAAGTGTGTCATTAAAAGACGTGATGGTGAGACAATTGCACTGAGACTTGCGGCTTAAGGCATCCGCCACAACATTGGCTTTGCCCGGATGGAAATGCACCTCAAGATCATAATCTTTGATTAGCTCTAACCATCTTCTTTGGCGCATATTTAAATCAGCTTGGGTGAAGGTATATTTAAGGCTCTTATGGTCAGTGTAGATGTTGCAATGAGTGCCCATAAGATAATGCCTCTAGATTTTCAAAGCACGAACCACAGCAGCTAATTCCAAATCATGAGTGAGATAATTCACCTCATGAGGCCTAAGAGCTCGAGAAGCTTAAGCAATGACTCGATCTTCTTGCATTAGCACACAGCCAAGACCCGTGCCCGAAGCATCACAATAAACATCGAAAGGCTTGGATGTGTCCGGCTGAGCTAGAACCGGTGCTGAGGTTAAAAGTTTTCTCAAGGTGTGGAATGCTTGCTCACATTTCTCACTCCACACAAATTTCTCTCCTTTCTTCAGAAGTTCAGTCATAGGTTTGGCAATTTTGGAGAAATCCGGAATAAAGCGGTGATAATATCCAGCTAAACCCAGAAAACTCCGAATTTGGTGGACTGATTTAGGAGGCTTCCAATCCAGTACTTCTTGCACTTTTCCTGGACCTACAGCAATTCCCTCGGCTGATATAGTGTGCCCCAAAAATTTTACACTAGACAGCCAAAACTCACACTTGCTGAATTTTGCATAGAGGTGGTGATCTCGGAGGCGTTGGAGAATAATGCGGGAGTGCTGAGCATGTTCTGCCTCATTTTTAGAATATATCAAGATGTCGTCAATGAATACGACCACAAACTTAACCAGCTCGGGCATGAAAACCGAATTCATGAGATACATGAAATAGGCCAGAGCATTGGTGAGACCGAAAGACATCACTAAGTACTCATAGAGTCCATAGCGAGTTGAGAAAGCCGTCTTTGGTATATCAGTGGGTCGAATTTTGATTTGGTGATACCCCGAACGAAGGTCGATCTTCGAGAACACCTTGGCTCCAGACAATTGATCAAAGAGAGCGTCAATGCGGGGAAGTGGATATTTGTTTTTGATAGTCACCGCATTGAGAGGTCGGTAATCAACACACAACCTCAAAGTTTTATCTTTCTTCTTCACAAATAGAGCAGGGCAACCCCATGGTGAAGAGCTAGGGCGAATATAACCCTTGTCTAGCAATTCTTGGAGTTGAACTTTTAACTCAGCTAGTTCTTTGGGCGCCATTTTGTAAGGCCTTTTAGAGATGGGAGCTGTACTGGGTTGCAATTCAATCACGAACTCAATCTCCCGGTCAGGTGGCATTCCCGGCAATTCATCAGGAAATACATCCGGGTATTCACATACAACCGGGATCTTCTCCAAAGGAGTCTCTATTGCAGAGAAAGCACAAGAATTCCTGATGCCTTGACATGGCAGGTATAAGGTTGAAGCACCATGGGTCGGAGAATTGATTTCCACACAACGGGAGGGAATGTCTAAATTGACCCCATGATTCTCCATCCAATTCATACCCAGAATAATATCTATCCCTTGATTTTCCAAGAGAATAAAATTGGTCTCATAAACTTTACTACCCAACTGAAGAGGTATATTCTTCACAATTTGATGTGACCCGATTCTACCACCAGGTGTAGATATGACATATTGTTGAGTAGTATGCACAAAAGCAAAATTATGTGTGGTAGCAAGTCTATTGCTCATGAAACTATGAGACGCTCCAGAATCAAATAGAACATATGCAGTCATATTGCGGATAGAGAAAATACCCGACATCACTGGAGCACCAGCAGGGAGTTCATCCATAGTAGTGAAATTGAGTCTGCCCTGCCTGACGACTGCCACTTGCCTCTTGCCTTTGTTATTGGCTTGAATTGGAGCATTATTCCCACCCTGCTTGGGAAGCTTGCAATCTCGAGCAAAGTGGCCTGGCCTACCACAGTTATAGCAGGGAGCATTGGTAGTACGAGGTGGCTGCTGCCCCTGAAATGGAGCACGATACCCCTGATTTTGCTGTGGTGGGGGCCTGATGATCCATGACCCTGGCTGAGGGGCCCTTTGATAAGGCTGAGTAGGATTCTTCTGGACCAAGCGAAACTTAGGTGGTGCAGAGCTAGATTGGCCAACTGGGGCCTTCCTTTTCTTCTCGGCTCTATGAGCATTGATGCTGTCTTCTTGAGTGATAGCCATGTTTACCAAGTCAGCGTAGCTATCAGCCCTGACAAGAGAAAGCCGGTCCTTTAGCTTGGAGTTAAGACCACGGCGGAAACGGTCCTGTTTCTTGGCATCAGTATCAATATGATAACTCACATAGGGTGCCAACTGATTAAAAGCCTGGGCATACTGCAGCACATTGCGCGTGCCCTGAGTCAGCGCAAGAAATTCATTCAGCTTTCGCTCCATCAGACCAGTAGGAATGTGGTGAGCACGGAAGGCAGTCTTGAATTCCTCCCAAGTCATCACATGATTAGCTGGGAGCATTGCATAATGGTTGTCCCACCAGAGTCGAGCCGAACCTCGCAATTGCTGAGCAGCAAAGCGAGCCTTGCTGGCATCCGAGCAAGGGGCCACGAGCAAAGCAAACTTGGACTCAATGTTGCTGAGCCAAGCATTAGCATCAAGAGGGTCCTCAGTCTTGGTGAACAGGGGCGGCTGCGTACTCGTGAAGTCCGAGTAAGTCGCCTCCTGAGGATGAGGATTGTGATGTCCGCCATGTAGGTGCTGATTTACTTGTGCTTCGGTCAGGCGCCGAAGAAGCTCTGTCTGCATGGCCAATAGCTCCGCGACATTGGTGGGCAGGGGTGGCGGAGTAGGTAAATCATTCCTGGGATTTTGCGACATCTGCATTGTTTCATAACTCATGTTAGTCACGCAATTCTTGGAATGATAAAAATAAAAGGACAACAATAAGTACTAACAACCATAGAAATATTCTTGGTAATGTTAGTACCAAACATCATTCCATTCATCGAAAGGCGTGCTTCTAACTCGCTAAGGGCAATTAGGGACTACCCAAAAATTTCTCATTCTTTGCCAAAAGAGAGCGTATATAATTAGCTAACTCTTTTGGTATTTGGGGTCCAACTATTTCAAACTGAAAAGTTGTGAAATTCAAATTATTCATAGTGGTTTTTGTAAAGACGAGTCACCACCGACTGTTGCGGTCCCACCAATTTGGCTACGACCGCAATAGTCGGTCATTCCAGTAGCCATTTTCAATTTATGCATCAGGACCGACTGTTGCGGTGGTGAACATAACAAGCACCGCAACGGCCTGTGATGCATAGCACCGCAATAGTCCGTCAATCCAGAGATGAATTTTACTGTTCCTCTGGACCACCGACTATTGCGGTCGTGGTTTCTAATTAGGACCGCAACTTTCTGTGCTTGAAATTAAGTTTTTCCCGCCTAAACCTTATGGTCACCGATTATTGCGGTGCTTGCGGCCAATTGTTGCGGTGGTCGCTGGGTTTCGGTAATTCGACTATAACTTTTGTTGCCTTGTTCCAACGGAGTTGGAATTTTGATAAAAGCTAGATTATAAAGTGTTGCACAAGTTTGGTATTCATGCCTCACTCGAAAAACATCGGTTACTTTATGTAAAACTGAGGATATGCTTGTGACCACAAAGTTAAACTTAGTATATATACATAGATGGTTCTTCCATACTAGGGGTATATATACAATATTCATGAAATAATTTACACCATCCTTGCAGCGGAACAAAAGTCTACTTTAGGCCCAAGGATTTCATTCATGGACACAAAAGAAAACCATCTCCTACAACCCTATCTAGTCAGAGTCCACAGGGTAAAGCTCTTCCGGATCTTCCTCGTCGTCGGACCCATCATCTCCACCGTTAGGAGGTGGTGCCTGGTTCACTGAGCCTTCTCCATCTGACATGGCAGGATCATTCAGCTAAACTGGTAGGCCCAAAACGGTATTTAAGCCGGACTCACCCTGCATGGGCAGCTCTGGAGGCACAGGTGCCGGGGGAGGATTCTGCAATTCAGCAATCACCTCTTGAGCCTCATTCACGTCGTCCTCCAGATGAGCTACTATCTCGTGTTGCTCAACTAACTCCTTGTTGAGATTGTGGACTTGGTGCTCCAAATCCCTCACTTGATCAGCGAGAGCTTGAGCTGCTACAGCCACTGAACGGTTCTGGTAATTGAGCATTTCTATGAGATCAGCCGATGCTCTCCCATAGTCAATCAAAGCAATGGTGGTAGGATCCTGAATTGTGGCCCTGCTATCCCACCACAGGATAGCATTCCCGGGTAGTGGTGGAAACAAAGCTGCAGGTGTGTGGTGGAGTTGCATTTGTTGTTGTTGTCCAAACTGCAATAAAGCCTGTTGTGCCACCATTTCACAACCGGGCAAAAAGGAATGGGACCGGGTGGTCACCACCAAGTCTTCCTGCATTACTCCAGGTGGGCTTGGAATGGTGATCGTAACTTCAAATTGCATCACGTTCCACTCGTGATGGGGTATTCCAACATAGCGGGGTGGCTCGGGGAATGGGACCGGGTGGTCACCACCAAGTCTTGCTGCATTACTCCATAGAAGCAAGGGAAATCCCCCCAAATGGAGGCAAGTGGAGTGATAGTGCCCTTGGTCGTCGATGTGCATGATACGGTTGCTCGGACCAGCCATCTGAAAGAAATAACAACCAGGACAAGTTTAAGTACAAATGTACCAAACCCATCAAATACCTTTAGTATAGACAAATTTCAATGCAAGGACAAAACCGACATAACTCCAAATTGGGAGCGTTGAAAATTTCAGAACTTGGGCATGGGCTAAATAAGGGGTTTGGAACAATGTTCCCCAATGGGATTCTTACAGTGGAGGTGATCCCATTGAGCGAAAGATTCAAGCGAAGGGCCATCTAGAATACGAATACACCATTTATCTTTATCCCCTAACCCACGATTTATGTATTTGTGCATGAACATGATGCATGAATGATCGACCTAGTCGTCCTCACAAAAGAAACAACCCACAACTTATGCAATTGTGCATGAACATGATGCATGAATGATCGACCTAGTCGTCCTCACAAAAGAAACAACTGCCAAGTAACCTTGGACTTACGGGGTTAGCACCGGTGGCACATATTTACGTCTCTCCTTGTAATATTTAGCCGGAATTCTAACGATCAAACACCCTAGGGTCTCGCGGTTAGAGTACCTGCAGAAAATATTCATCACTGAACCGTTTGTGCCAGCACTCACAAACAGCTCCCATGTACCTCACGCCACATGGGTGACGCATATGTGGTTACCCACATATGATGACCACACCCTATTGCTCACTATAGAAGCAACAGTTCAACCAGTGAATTAAAGCATCACAGTCATTATAACACCGTGAAGGTATTATATTGACTGCACCCCAAGTAAACCACTGCTTGGGGAACAGCGTCCAGTATTCACACCCTCTGGCAATGGGCGACAAATTACTTACCTGGGATCGTCGATACAGAAAGTAATGTGCTGGAAGTTAGTCATATACATATTATGCCACCTATTCATACCCATAATCGTCCCTAGGGCTCACGTTCTATTATTTTCAAATCCTAGCGCAACCAACGAAATCCTAAGTCAAGATTAAGCTTTTGCACATCAAGAAAATTATTTTTAAGACTTGTTATACCACCCGCTGCCTATTTTTCGGCTCTGATACCAGCTGTGGCAGACCGCCCCAACTAATCCGGCTTAAGGGCATGGGACCACTATCACAGCAGTGCGCCACGCCCCTAAACCGAGTTAATCGTGCAATCCGTCGGATACCTTCCCGATTAAACCACCTTTTTCTCTCGACCGAAACGAAATAGCAGCAGTCCCACTCGAAGATGGGCTCAGGCAATACAACTCATCACAACTTTTACAACACCTGGTTCACATAAATAATTATACAAAAACAGTGGATATGTTTTATCTTATTACAAACCAGAGTATACTACAGCGGAAGATCTACACGTCGGGACAAAAGACATTGCGCGGAGCCCTCGCACAAAATCAATCACCACGGCCCGAGTCGGACTCAGACGGCACCCGCTCCATGGTCCAGCCGTTAGGAAGCACACAAGGCCACGTCAGAGCAGCAGTAGGGTCATAACCAGCAGCATCCATAACTGAAAAACAAGCCACAAGCAAGGCTGAGTATTAGTTACTCAGCAAGACTTACCCGGCAAGGATAAATTCTAGACATGCAAGGCTTTTTGGCTCGGGGGTTTGTTTTTGCCAAAAGCATCTACAACTTGAGCCTATTTCCAATATTTTAGCCAAGTTTTAAATGTGACTAACCATTACTAAGTTCGCCAAGCTATCCAAAAACATTCAATAGGCTATCCATCAACATAACAACTAATGATTGAACATTCATTAACCATCCTCTACTAACCACATCTTTTAAACCCCTTGGCCAAGCCACTGATGTGCGACAAGCGATCAAGCAGCTTCATGTAACCGCGTAGGACGGACAACTCGAGTTGATTTTAACCATGCATGGGACAACCTAATCGCACGACCCGTGAGAGACACCCAGGACCTCATGGGGCAACCTTTCCCATCTCTCCCTGCCATCTGCCATCAGAGCCCACTCCACCCGAGTGCACGCCCCAACGAACCCCAGGTGCCCCAGGCAAACCTGTGCCGCGGCCACTGCTACACTCGCCATCATCCCCTCGCCCAATGGAGTAGAAGTGTCCGTCAGACGTCAGTTTGCATCAAGTAGTAGGTTTACCAGTTTACCATATTTCCCGGCATACGATTAGTACCTTCAAAAGCTTGACCAACAACGCCACCCAAGCAATGCCTTACAACATCCTCTGGCAAACGGAATCCTCCTCTAACAGAAGTTTCACACAAGCCCCGCTTGCCGAACATCATAACTGATATAAAGTAAACTCCTATATCTCGCGGGTGATTAAGCAATCACTCGACTTCTACCAGTCCTAATTAAGCATAGCATTCTATGCGACCTACACATACTAGTATTAGGACATGGCTACCTAAGGATCATGCAACTAAGGTTTCAATCAACTCCTTAAAACTTAAATGCACAAAAATAAGGCACAAGCAAGGAGTGTTAGTCAAACAGCGGGTTATGCTCCGGGGCTTGCCTTCTTGATCAGCGACGGCCTTGGGCCCTTCCAGATTTTGGTCCGGGTCTTGATTAGCAGTCCAGTTCACTTCAATGGTGGCGGGGTCACCTTCAGGCTAGACCTCGATCTCGTACACGCCGTCGGTAATGGTGTTCTCTACATGATATGCCAAAAATATGCATGAGATGCATGAATGCAGCAGCAATCAATCATAAGATTCACCATAACAACTTATAGCATTAAACACCCATTCATGAAGTATACATAGCTATAAGGCAAATTTTTGCCCAGGAATCGATCTGACCGGCTTTGGAAACCGGTTGGACCGGTCTGGCCGGCCAAGCTCACCACTAGATAGAACCAAAAGTAAAACACTCTACCAATTCATATACATTTAGGATTTACTTCCTTTGGTAAGGGTTCTTAAATTTTAGCGTAAACCTAACAAAAGTGCCTAGTTCCTTTGAGTAGGTGTACAGGGATTACTCATTCTACTACTTTAACTTAATCAAACTTCTTTTCCCCAATTCATGGATACATTCTAGCTATTTCACTACTCACTCAACTCATATCCCCAACACCACCATTAGAAGTGGTTTGCATTTTTAGTTCATGCCTAAGCTTTATGAAGCCATAATCATTCTCCCTAGCACCCATTAGTACACGAAGCACTGCATTACTCAAAACTCTCATTGTGCACACAAATCCTAGAATTCCCTAGAAAACCCTTTATCCTTTCTACCCTCTTACCCTTAGGTTCCTGGCCTTCTTTTTCTTTGAACTAGAGGTCGAGCTCAGCTTTAGGGAAGGGGCCGGCGGCGGTGGTTAGGCCTTGCAGGGGGGGCGGAGAAGAAGAGAGAATAGGCCGGGGAGGGTTCGGGTGGGGTGAGGGCAAGGTGGACGAGCTCTGGTCAGGAGGAATCGCGAAATGGCGAGGTGAAAACGATGAACCGGTAGAGGAGCTCCCGAACGCGGTAAAAGAGAAGGACGGGGTGGTTCACCTGCTCCCCGAGCTCGGACGTGTCGCAAGGGCGGGCATACACCACGCACGGGGCACAGGAGACGCGGACACGTGCTCAAAGCGACGCGGACGCCCGTACCGTCGCCGGGGAGGCCCATGCCGGCGCGGTGGTTGGGCACCGACTGTTGCGGTGGTGGGGTAAAACACCCACCGCAACAGTCTGTGGTATCGAAAAACACTGTGCCGACAGGTCAAATATAAAACTCGCGGGCCACCGACTGTTGCGGTGGTGATATGCCCTTATCACAGCAACAGTCCATCAGTGTCGGCACCGTAATAGTCTCTCAAACCAGAGACGAATTTTACTGTTTAACTCGGATCACCGACTGTTGCGGTCGTGCTCTTGGAATAGGACCGCAACATCGGGTGGTTCGGATATTGGTAATAGGTAAATCAACCATGAAAAATTGTGGTGGTGCACAACTGAGGATCCACCGCAATAGTCCGTCAAACCAGAGAGCATTTTCGAATTATGCCTGGGCGACCGACTGTTGCGGTGGCCATTCCCCTGGCACCGCAACTTCCTTAGGTAACTGCATTTGCACTTTTCGGGTTGGTTTTGATTTAAACTTTGCTAAACTAAGCCTTGCTCTTTATGATGGTTAAATTTGGTCACACTTATACGCATATGCACAAATAAATGCTATGATTATGTGAGGATGCATGCCTTTATTGATTTAATCACATTCGTTATGGTTCTTAATTATGATAGTGACACCAGGAGTGTCACAAAACTGAGCCTTGCACTTCTCAATAGTACCGTCAGGCCTAAGTTTCTTCTTGAATATCCATTTACAACCCACTGATTTACAACCATAGGGTCGTTACGTGAGCTCCCATGTCCCATTAGACAGAATTGAGTCCATCTTGCTCTGGATAGCTTCTTTCCAATCATTTGCATCTAGAGATACAAATGCCTCAATGTTAGACTTGGGAGTATTGTCCATAAGGTACACAATGAAATCATCACCAAAGGATTTTGCAACCCTCTGTCTCTTGCTCCTTCTCGGAGCTTCACTGTCATCTTTCTCTAGAACGTACTCATGCTCATCAGGTTGCTTTGAAGATTCAACAGGTGCAACAGATTCAGAAGTTATCTCAGTAGAAAATCTAGAATTGCTATGCATATCTTTCAAAGGAAATATATTCTCAAAAAATGTTGCATCACGAGATTCCATAATAGTATCAACATGCATATCAGGTACCTCAGATTTAACTACTAAAAATCTATGAGCAATGCTCCTCTGAGCATATCCTAGAAAGACACAATCCACTGTCTTAGGCCCCAACTTGCATTTCTTGGTCATGGCGACATTGACTTTTTCCAAGTACCCCCAAGTATGCAAATAAGAAAGTGATGGTTTTCTCCTGATCTACATCTCACATGGAGTTTGATCTTTATTCTTGTTTGGAACTCTATTCAGAACATGACATCAAGTCATTAAAGCCTCCTCCCACCATGGTTTAGGTAGACCAACAGTGTCTAACATGGAGTTAACCAAGTCAGTCAGCATGCGGTTTTTTGTCTCAGCAATCCCGTTTGATTTGGGTGAATAGGGAGGCATCCTCTCATGAATAATGCCATGTTCCTCATAGAAATCATCAAAGATTTTAGGAAAATACTCGCCACCATAATCAGACCTTAGACGCTTGATCTTTCTCTCAAGTTGATTCTCAACTTCGGCCTTATAAATTTTAAAGTAGTCTAACGCTTCATCCTTAGTTCACAACAAATAAACATAGCAAAATCTAGTCGCATCATCAATCAACGTCTTAAAGTATCTCTTTCCACCTTTTGTCAACACACCATTCATCTCGCACAGATCAAAATATATGAGTTCTAGAGGTGCCAAGTGTCTCTCCTCAACTCCCTTGTGAGGCTTCTGAGGTTGTTTCAATTGCACACAGCTATGGCACTTAGAACCTTTGGCAATGCTGAATTTCAAAATTAAACACATGCTGGAAAGCTGAGACATCAAACCAAAATTAACATGACACAAATATGAATACCAAATACTCGCATCATCGCTAACATTGCCACAAATATGGTTCACGTACTTACTACAGAATTCTGCAAGAGAAAAGCGGAACAAGCCTACGCAATCATAGCCTTTACTAATGAATTGTCCATGTTTCGACACGACAAATTTATTGGACTCTAACACTACCTTAAACCCATCCTTGCACAGAACCAACCTGGCTAACCATATTCTTGTTGATAGTAGGGACATGCTGCTCGTTCCTCATCTGCACGATCTTTCCCGAAGTAAACTTCAGATCTACCGTATCAACACCGTGAACAGAAGCATGTGACCCATTCCCCATTCCCCATTCCCCATCAGGACGAATGAACCCCAAACAATCTGGTAAGAAGAAAACATGGAGATGTCAGCACACACATGAACATTGGCACCCGTATCAAGTCACCAACTCGTGGATTGGAGAACTGAAAGAATAATAGGTAGATTACTGTACCAATCTCCAGTGTTGTCTATGGTCACCATATTGACATCTTTAGTCTCTTTAGCCTTGTTTCCCTTGCGGTCTGCATGATCTAGATAGTCTTTGAAGAAGTGTCCAAACTCACCACAAGTATAGCACTTCATCTTAGCTTTATTCTTCTTCTTCTTGAAGGTGGTAGTCTTGATGGGCTTGTTTTTTTCCTTTGTTCTTGCCACGCTGGGACTTCTGGACCATGTTGGTGCCGGATTGACCTTGATCTCCTTTCTCAGTGACATCCTTCTTCTGAGCCTTCTCCTCAACATCAAGAGATGCTATCAGGTTTTCAACTGATATTTCCTGTCTCTTGTGTTTCAGAGTAGTGGCGAAGTTCCTCCACAAGGAAGAAAACTTTGCAATGATGCATATCCAGCCATAAACTTGTTGGGTATAGGATACTTAAGGAGGTAAAGATCCTTGACAATGCACTGTACCCATGGTTCTTAAGGCATCGCCTAGGCGTCCGAGCGGCAAAAAATTTTGGGCGTCGGCCTCGCTTGGCCATCGGAGGCCATGGCGTTCGCCTCAGAGGGCTAGGCGTCCGCCTCGACGTATTAGGCGTCCGGGCGTTGCCCAGGCAGCTGCCATGGACGCTTTATCCGCGGAAAACACAGAGGAGTCCGTAGCCCGTCGCGAATCGCCCCCACGCGGAAAAAATCAGGCCCGTGCATGAAGAAATTGGCGGGCGCGCGACTTCCCGCCATCCGCTAGTTGCGCGGGAAGGATTAGAGATTAGGCTGGAATTTTTGGCGCGGGGGCCTGGAAGGGACAAATAGAGATTACAGATTAGAGAGGGAAGAGGGATTGAGAGAAGAAAACGAACTTCTTTCGCCGCTCTAGCGCTTCCCACGCACGGCACAACGAAAACTTGCAGCGGCGAAGGGGCAACGCATCTCTAGCCCCGGCCGGCCGTCCGTCGGCCTGTAGCTCCGGTCGCCCGTCCGTCGTCCTGCAGCTCCGGCCGCCCGTCCGTTCGTCCTGCAGCTCCGGCCGCTCGTCCGCTGCCTGCCTCCCTTCCTTCCGGTTTCCCGTTTGTCCGCCGCCTGTCTCCCTTCCGGCCGCCCGTCCGCCCGCCTCGTCCGCCCACCTGCTTCCCTTCGCCGCATCACGACCAAAGGTCAGGTATGATTTTGCCTTTTCTCCTCTCACTCTCCCCTCCTCTATATGCTAATGGATGAATTTGTACGGGTGTGCCCTCTGCACTATATGCCACTATGGTCCCCTGTAGGCCTGCACTACTTGTGCATATAAAACAGAGCACACTGCCTGATGCTTGTCTACTTGTGCTTTGGCTAATGCTATTGCTGCCTTGCTGGTGCACTCTGTCCCTTCTCAGATTATAGTAATTCTCTATTTCATGTGCATAGTGGTGGTCCTGCAGTCCTGCTGCTTTCTATAGTCTATTATACTCTACCATTACCATGTGCTTCTGCTACTTCTAGCGGCTAATTAGTTTGCTTGTGGTCTATGCTGCTCAGATTATTGTAATGCCTTGCTGCTCCCTTTAATAAAGCATGGCTGAATGGCTCTTTGTTGTTTGTTGAACAACAGGCAAGCAATGGCTACTAATGACAGTCCAGCTTCTGTCAATGGTGAATATGATCCCACTACTGATAAAGCTAGGAAGGCAAACTCATAAGACCCAGGCTGAAAGAATGGTTATTGGGCAAACCTTGCAAACCGAAATGATGTGACATGCATTCTTTGTGGCATCCCACAGAAGGGAGGGATCAAAAGGCTGAAGCAGCATCTTGCAGGTGGCTATGCTGATGCCAAATTGTGTCAGAGCAAGAATCTTACAACTGAAACCAGAAATGAAATGAGAGATTACTTGGAACAAAACAAGAGAAAAAGACCATTGTTCCAAGATGAAGGAGATGAAGCACCAAAAGCAGTGGAGGTGGTAGATGTGGAGGGTGAAGCCTCCATTGTTCATCATCCAAGTTTAGGGACAGCAGCCAAGCAAAGACGTGCAACCTATCAATTCACCAAGGTAGCACCAAAGGCAGCGAACAAGTTAGTTGTTGAGATGCTTCAAAAGACACCTAAAGAGGTGGTTGAAGAATGATATTTAGATAGCTATCAGCCCACAATACAGGCCAGCATGAAGACCAAGGAGGAAAAGGATTATGTGGATATGCAACGGGCCTTATGGTTTTATGAATGTGGCGTGCCATTTAATGCAGTAGCAGCAAAGCAATTTTAGATTGCAATTGAGGCCAGCATACAGTATGGTTCGAGCTACATACCTCCTACACCCTATAAGCTTGGTGAGCCATTGCTTAAGGAGGCTGTGAAGTTGACAAGTACCACAAGGGAGGACCATGAGAAGGCCTGGAAACATTATGGATGCACTTTAATGTTTGATGGATGAACCGATAGGAGGGGAAGACATCTAATCAACTTCCTTGTGAACAGCCCAGAGGGTACTTATTTTCTAGAGTCTGTTGATGCATCAAATGAGGAACATGATGCCAATATGCTTGCTGGTTTGTTGGAGAAGAAAATTGAGGAAATTGGACAAGACAAGGTAGTTCAAGTTGTCACCGATAATGGAGTAAACTACAAGGCAACGAGTAGACTTCTAATGGAAAGGATTCCTACAATATATTGGACTCCATGTGCTGCTCATTGTTTGGACTTGATGCTGGAAGACATAGGAAAATTGCAAGCATTCAAGAAACCTATTGCACGTGCAAGACGTGTCACAACTTTCATCTATCGGCATGGTAGAATTCTTAGCGCTATGAGGGAGAAGACAAATGCTGATCTTGTTAGACCTGTAGCCACTCAGTTTGCCACATCGTTCCTTACTCTGAAAAGTTTGCATAAACATAAGGATCCTTTAAAGGCTTTATTTGTTAGTGAGGCATGGACTGGGAATAAATTGACAAAAACTAAGGCTGGTTTGGATGTGCACCACATTGTGCTCTCTACGGAGTTTTGGAATTCAGTTGAGGACTGCCTTAGAGCTTCAGGGTCACTCTTGATTGTTCTTAGGGTGGTTGATGGTGATGAAAAGCCTGCAATGCCAGAATTTGCAGCATTAGTGAATCATGCAAAGGAGAAGATCAAGCTAAGCTTTGTTGTCCAAAGCAAGAGACCTTTACTCAGGAAGATCATGGAGATTATTGACTGCCGTTAGGAGAACCAAATGGACCATCCATTATATGGGGCTGTACTATATTTAAACCCGGGAAAATTCCATCCTCTAGTAGCAAAAGATGATGATGCTATTGTTGGACATCTAAAGGGTTCCTTCCTTGATGTCCTAGAAAGAATGGTGGAGGATGAGGAAGTTAGAAAAAAGATTGATGCTCAAGCTAGAGATTATGAAAAACTCAGGGGACTTGCCTTCTCAAATAAAATGGCTATACAAAACCTTGAGTCAATGAACCCTAGTAAGTGCAATTCTTACTTGCCATTCCAACAAGTAAATTTCAGCAAGTATATCTGTTTCTTTTGATTTCAGCAAGTAAATTTCATTCATAACTCTTAATTTCTGCTTGTATTTGCTATTCTAGTTTACTGGTGGTGCTCATATGGTGGTCGTGCCATCAAATTACAAAGATTTGCTAGGCGTGTTGTTAGCCTTTGTGCATCATCATCGGGCTGTGAGCGGAATTGGAGTACTTTTGAGTTTGTAAGTTCCATTTTCAATAAGAAATTCATAGAAATGCCCTATTGATCTATGTAATTTATTCATTTTGTTTGCTATTTTTCAATTTTGTAGATCCACACAAAGAAAAGAAATGGGCTGCTGCATAAGAGATTGAATGACATTGTGTCCATTTCATACAACCGAAAGATGAAAGCTAGGTTCCAGTTAAGGCGACAAAAAAGGGGAAAAGCTTTGATCCTTTGGTCCTTGAGAACTTTGATTAGTTCAATGGTTTGGCTGACTCATTGCATGTGCCCACTCAAGGTGGTCGTGGGTGTGATTGTGACATAGACCTTACATGGAAGCAAGTGGATGAAGCTGTTGGTGCATCTCAAGCACTTCAAGGCCGGCATTTTCCAAGGCGTGCAAGAAACCCAACAGCAGCACAAGTCGTTGAAGATGAAGAAGAAGAGGAAGATCCACATGATGATGCCGATGTGAGTGATTGTGAGGATGCTCGAGCCAGTTCCAATGATGAAGGACAAGAAAATGGGGCTTCTAGTCACATTGATGAATTTGATGATGGATACTGAGATTTTAGAGATCTCATATTTGTGTTTTCCACCTTAGCTACTTTTGTGCATAAGTGCAGCACTGTCACTAATTGTTTGTTAGACCAAAGACTACTAAATTTATGGGTTGTGGACTGATGTCGTGTTGCATTGTTAGTTTGTCATTCATGCACTTGGCTGTTGGTTGTTGCTAATTATTTCTAAGCTATAATCTGATTACATATGTGGCCATTTGTTGAGGCTTTGCTGAGTGCTTTCCTGACATGTTCATTATTATGTGTGTAGGCTGCAGTTTGGAGAAAGAGAAGGCAAGACACTGGATGGAATATGGGCTCAAGAAATGGCAGCAACAAGATATGTATATACCTGCATATTGCTCCTAAAGTCTAGGCTAGAAAGTATGTAAGGCGTCGCCTCGCCTCGCAACTTAAGCGCCTAGGCGGCTGAGCGGTGGCCTATCGCCTCGCCTTGCCTTACCGCTTTAAAAACCATGACTGTACCTCATGTGCTTGCTCCAGCACAAAATGGTTGTTCACCATCCTATAGTCATGGAAACTCTCCATAGGGTACAGTCGTTGCCTGCATCTGTTGCATCATACTTTGCAACCAGAACATCCCACAACGCTTTCGCCTCTGTCTCTTCTATATAGACAAACCGTCAGACAAATTGCTTATGATACATCCCACGAAGAGATTATTGGCATCGTCGAACTTCTTCTGCTCTTCAGTAGTAAGTTCGCCCGCAGGCTTGCCATCGTGTCCCAGATGTGCATAGCAGTAAAGCAGAGGGGAACCTTTGATTTCCAGATCTTAAAGTTTACACTAGAAAACTTTTCTGGCCTTAGTGACTCAGCAAAACCAGCCATTGATAAATCAACAAATTGCCTATAATAAGATTTTTGGATTGTTGGAAAAATAGGCAACTGTTAAGATTCCCAAACTAAATTAAACATGACGATAAATAAACCTAGCATGCAAATCTCTAACATACTAAGCTTCTAATGATGATAAATGCACAACTGTAAGTTATGTATGAAAGAGTATAAGTAAATTAGGCTTCTAATGTGTCGTAGAAATTGTTTGTTATGTTAGAATTAGAAAAAACTAATTTTATATGCTCTTATTTCTAATGTAAATATATTTTTCTTTTAAATTTCAAATAAAAGTTCTTGTCTTGGATCAGTATATCACTATTTCAACATAAATATCAATGACCACATAATACTCCATTATTTGTTCCGACCCAAATATACACCTCTTTGCAATCTAGTGTGACCAAATATGTCATTATTGTAATGTTTGGATTGTTAATGCACCATTTTACCAAGTTGTTACACTAAGTTGAGCATTTTATAAGTTGTTAGACTAACTTGCCAAGTTCTTGCACTAAATAGAGTATTTTACATGTTGTTGGACCAATCTGCACTCACTGACCAATTAAGTTATTATACCATGACGCAATTTACTCATATTTTTTCGCCCTTAGGATAATCAAGGAGAACTCTTTACGGAAAATAGCCCGACAAGTCTCCAGTAGTGTGATAAACATCTGAAGATAAGATCATTCCTAAAACTCCAAATTGCCTAGCTCATCAGATGATAATATGCATGAATGGAACCTGAACCTGTAATTGTACTTTGAAACCACTAACAACATCGGGAGCTGTTAACTGTGGAGGCAGAATGAGGGTTAAAGATGCTCAGCATTCTTGTGCAAAGCCACATTCTAGAAACAGGTGCCCCAATATTAATTTCTTTTACCTGGTTTCACAAGAAATTTTCAGATTTGTTTTGATGATCTAGTCGTAAGAAACACAACGTTCCAATGATTACTTAGTTTAAAAACTTAAGTTCATATTGAAGTTGTTGACGTCCAAAAAGTCAGGCATTGACTCTCAAAAATTAACACTGTGGCCTGGAAGATTTGCTTCACTTCCGTGCAGGTCCAAAATCTTGAGGTTCATGGCGTGCCAGTTAATTTGACCTGAAATTGACAAGGTACAGTTTAATCAATAAACCAAAAGGAACTCATTGGCCAAAGCCCCGATTCGTTCAGAATTTTTGCTTTTGGTCCATTCAGCTTCTTCACCCTCCGATTCATACTCAATATTAACAATCTTTCTCTGATATTTCTCTCTTCGATAATCATTGTTGCGTCCTTCATGCTGAGAGAGCTTCTGAATCATATGCCCCAAGCTTTCAAAGTCTTGACTTGTGTATCAGTCCTTGACCTGAGGCAGCAATCCTTTGGAAAGCCAAGTCAACCAGCTGTCCCTTCGATAAATGCAATGAATAGCATCGGCTACGGACATCTCTCAATCGTTGGATAAATTCACTGACCGATTCACCATTTCTTTGTCGGAGAGCTGTCAAATCGAACAATCTAGTCTCTTGCACTCCCACAAAGAAATAAGGATGAAACTGTTTCTCTAGATCGGCCCAATTACTGATGGAATTAGGTGGTAGTGATGAAAACCATGAAAAGGCCGAACCAGAGAGGGACATTGGGAAAAGTTTAACCTTCAAAGGATCAATTAATGCCACTTTTCCACACTAAATAGTATATCGGCTAATATGCTCGATGGCAGTGACATCTCCCTGTCTAGAAAATTTATAAAAATCAGGAATCCTGAATCGGGCTGGCATTGGTAATGTATCAAATCAGTCCGGATACGGCTTCCGATATAGATAAGACTGTCCCTTTGGTTTCAAACCAAATTGATTCTTCATGACATTGGCAATCTTATCTACCCAATCTTTCTGAGCATAATTTTCTTGATTAATCGGAGCATTAGTCGGTGTCATTATAACTGGTGGCTCAACAGGTCCGACCGACTGTTCCCAATAATCAACTCCCTTCTGCCTTGGTGGTTTTTCAGTATTGAAGAAAGAGGGATACACCATTTTACCATTGACCACCGAAATCCGACTGCCATAGTTATCTATAGTGTGTGTTGCATGGGATTCTTCCAAGTCTTTTTCTTCCTCTTCTTCTTCTTCTTCCTCATCTCCTCCCACCTTGGCCTTCAACTTCTTAGGAGTTTCATAAAAATCAGGATGCATCTCTGGTGACGTGGAAGAATTGATCTGCACAATCTTCTTCTTGAGTTCTTTTACTACAGAGGCGCTGACATCAAAATAAGCAGGTCCCTTCTAGACATCCTTCAGTACTGCCCCATCCAGTAACTGGGCGATCAATCCCACCACTGTATTAACCAATATTCCTGATTGGTTAATCATAGCATGACTCAATCTGGCATCTATGTAATCTTGAAAGAATTTTCTCTCATCTGTCGTGATCCTGTCAAACGCTTCCTTAGGGACAGGAAACCGATTTTTCTTTATCACTACACTACGGGTCTTGTTGAATGAGTCTAAGCACAAAATTTTGAATTCTTCAAGTTGTGCCTCCACGAGTTTCTTCTGCTCTTCACTGAGATGCTCCATCGTGACGGCGCTGATTTCTCCCTTGTCTGCAGGAGGAGGTGCCATCGCAGAAGCTTGCTTGGTCCCACTGGGCGTGCCAAAATGTGTTGACATCCAAAAAGCCAGGCGTTGACTCTCGGAATTTAACACTGTGGGCTGGAAGATTTGCTTCACTTCAGTGTAGGTCCAAAATCTTGAGGTTCATGGCGTGCCAGTCAATTTGACCTGAAATTGAAAAGGTAGAGTTTAATCAGTAAACCAAAAGGAGCTCATCGGCTAAAGCCCCGATTCGTTCCAGCAATCGGATCAACATAAAGAGAAGTCTGATGCGAGCATGAACCATCGGCCTTGAGTCCGATTTGTGATTATATAACATGAATAAAAATAAGCCATCGACTCTAAAAGCCGAATCGGAGACAGACTAGATTTAATCATATCTTTAAAACATATAAATCTAAAAGCTTAAATAAACTGAAATCCATGTCACTAACAATCGGATCGGACCTTAGCTGAGACAGCATTGCTAGCAGGGCACCAATTTAGCCTATTCACTCCGATAGATCTATGTATCTTAAAGAATCTGCTTAAATCTATTCTGTTGTGACTCGATAATTAAATCTAAATCAGCTTTATGAGCAAGAATATGAACATATCTGATGTGAACTAGAGTTCTCGATCTTCTGAAAGGTTCTGGTAACTCTTGATTTGGTGGAGTCGCAACACAAATCGATCCGGCTTCTGAACAACACGTTTCGAACCCTGCAATCGCAGCACCACGTCTCCTCAGGTTATCGACCAGCGATGCACGGTCGACCTCGCCAAGAAGGCTAATCCTTGCCTGCGAATCGAAGAACACAAGCAAGAACAAGAAAGAATGTAACCAAATTGCATATGTATGATTAAACTCACGAAGTTGGGGTCTCACAAATCGAAGAATGGCGAAACTGTTCTTGACAGAATAATCTAAGCAAAACCCAAGTCTAAACAGCGGCGGCTACTGAGTTTATGAGGACGTCCTAGGGTTGGGACGACCAGGGGGCGCCCACAACATGGGCTTAAGGCCCGACACGATACAAGGCCTTAAAAGGCCCAAAACAAGTGACGCATCACCTTGTTGTGGTCACACATAATGATCCATAAACCTTCTGGAGCTAGGACCAGAACCAAAAGAAGTGTCTCATCGTCACGATTCCAACGCATCTAAGAACGCCTTCATTGGACACCGTATGAGGGAGATATCGCCATTTTGGTGCAGGCATGTCGGCTGAATCCGAACCAAACTCGCAGTCCAAGTTGGCGACGACTTGTAGCTTAGTGATGAGGTCGACTCGTGTATATCCAGCGTGGTGATATCCTCATCAATATCTATTACAAGATATTTTAAATAAATAAAACGAATAGATCTTAGAAAAGAAGTAAGCCGATCAGACAAAAATCACAAGCCACAATAAAGGGTGAGCGATCTAAACAAAGAAAAGCGATACGCTTCAATCTACGGCCTAGAACAACTCGACAAATTGGTAAATTAAATAGACGAAGAAGGGCGATACGCCTCAATCTAAAGCCTAAATTAATTTGATAGGTATCGCACTTACAGACAAACTGGAGGTCAAGATGATGCAGCCCTGCTTGCTGAAGAACTCGGCGAAAAAAAGGGTTGTTGGCACAAGGGCCTAAAGTTGTATTTGTATTGATGTTTGTGTGAACGAACTTTACAATGGCGCAGGGTTTATATTTATACCCTAGAAATCTAACTAAACCTTGTCGGATACGACACTATCTCTAATTTATTTAAAGCAAACTAATTTAAACTACCAAAACAATTACCATTGTCGTACAACTAGACCTTGGAGAAGCTTCCAGACGCATCTTCCCTCCAGAGTCGTAAACGCTTCGGCCTTCTTATCATCGTGTCCGACCAGGACTTTATCGGATGATCCTTAATCGGAATCGGAGATCACAAGTCAGAATCGAACTCGGTTGTAACCCTTGCTTCTCAGCTTCCATTAAAGGTAATATTCTTTTTAATCCAACCGAGCCAAAATCTGGTATCAATAGAAGTTACTATAATGGTTTGAGTACTTTTTGGTCAAGACTGTACTGAAAGCATACGTATGTTGGGTATACACTGTAAACTACGTGTATAGATGGAATGATGGCCAGGAGGGGAAAAGGGAAAGCACGCCGTGCAACGATTCTTCGTGCGATGATATAGGTGCGAATTGGAGCTTTCGCGCCTATTATTAGCCCAGTCTCTATAAAAAGATAGCGCCTAAACAATGTGAGGCCATTGTCGCTCCTACCCTGCAATCAAGCTCGTCGTTAAGCTTGCCTGCCTCTGCAGGCTGCAGCGACTCGAGCATTAGCCAACGTAACTTCGTCTCCTCGCTCGCCCTCACAGCCGTGGGATCCCGACGAGGCGATCGAGACATGCCGCGGCATATGTTGCTGTTCCTTCTGGCCCTGTTCGCGTCGGCGGCCCAGCGGGGCGCCGTCGATGCGGCGATCGTCGACGGCCTGCAGATTGGGTTCTATGGCCAGACGTGCCCGCAGGCCGAGGCAGCCATCCGCGACGTCGTCAACAACGAGATCGCCATGAACCGCGGCATCGCTCCCGGCCTCATCCGCCTCTTCTTCCACGATTGCTTCATCACGGTAACACACATTCTTTGCTCACGACGAGAATGCTGCCATATATGCACACAACAACACCCTGTCGTGACTTGTCCGTGTCCATGCGCGCGCCGCGCGTCGGCTGGTCTGTGTGCAGGGCTGCGACGCTTCCATCCTCCTGGACGAGTCGCCGGCCGGCGACGTCCCGGAGAAGGAGTCGTCGGCCAATGGGTTCACCCTCGTCGGCCTCAGGACCATCGACATCGCCAAGTCGACCGTGGAGGCCATGTGCCCGCGCACGGTCTCCTGCGCGGACATCCTCGCCTTCGCGGCGCGCGACGCCGCCGTGGCCGCGGGCCTCCCCAGCTACGACGTCGCGGCGGGGCGCCGCGACGGCATGCGCTCCAACATGGACGACCTCCCAGGCAACTTCCCCGTGCCGGGCCACCACGTGCCGCGCCTGACGGAGCTCTTCAGCCAGCGGGGCCTCTCCCAGGAGGACCTCGTGCTGCTCTCCGGCGCGCATTCCATCGGTGGCGCGCACTGCTTCATGTTCTCCAACCGCATCTACGGCTTCTCCCAGGACGCGGACGTGGACCCTTCGCTGGACCCGGAGTACGCCGCGCGGCTCCGCCAGATGTGCCCGCCCAAGAACCCCAACGACGACCCGCAGCAATCGCCCAAGGTGAAGTTCGACGCGCAGACGGGGGAGAAGCTCGACAACGCCTACTACGCGGAGCTGCTCGCCAGGCGCGGCCTGCTGACCTCGGACAACGCGCTCATCGAGGACCCGCAGACGAGGGCCATGGTGGAGGCCTTCGCCGGGGACGAAGCCACGTGGCAGCAGAAGTTCACGGAGGCGATGCAGAAGGTCAGCATGCTCGACGTGCTCATCGGCGAGGACAAGGGCCAGGTGAGGAGGCAGTGCCGGCTGGTGAACGGGCAGGACCAGCAGCAGCAGCCACCGCAGCAGCAGCAGCAGCCACCGCAGCAGCAGTGGCAACCACAGCTTCCGTGGTTCATGCAGCAGCAGCGACCGCCATGGTTCCGGCACCGGCGGCCGCATCGACCGTTCCCGCACCATAACCCGGTGGGCGATCTGATCAACGGATTCTTCCGTGGTTTTCACTGAAGCCTGCACTCTCGCCTTCTCGGGGTTTGAGCGGCGGCCGCGGCGGTTACTACGTGCATTTGTTCTAGAGGTCCGTTACTTGGCTATATGCTCAGGAACGTGTAGATCTCAAGAATGAGTAATGGTGTATGGTGTATGCATCACCATAATAATTAGTAGGGAGACACCTGCGTTGCCTAGTCTTTGTTTTTTTTTTCAGAAAATGTTGTAATTGCGATACGACATGCTACATGTTCTTCAAAGAAAAAGAAGATATGGTACATGCCTTTTCTTTTTGTCAAGGCACAGTCTCTCCTTTGGATCTCCCATAAGAAAATCCATCTGAAATCAATAAACATGTTGAATAATGTTCATAGCAATTCTGCAAAAATAAATGCTACTGGCTGGTTCAGCAGTAATGCAGAATCGTCTTAGAACCCGACACATGAATAGCTCCTGATGCCATCCAAACAGGCGCCACCAACCAAAGCCATCACCAGTGAGAGCCTTAATTCCTTCCCCTCAAGAAGAAAGAGGACATCTCTCTGGGTTCGCCGTGCCCTCGCTGTCGTTCGGCAGTTCCCCCGCCCGGAGAAGTACGCACGGGCAGAGGGGAGGAGCAACAGCCATCCTCCTACGGCGGGCCGTGCAATCACCGGCGCGAGCAGGCACCGCTGCACGCTTCGCTCTGCCATGGCCACCGCGAAACGGCAAGCTGACGTTCAGATTTTCCCCGCGACCCAGGAGCAAACAATTTGGCCTATGGCCTTCCAGGCGGTTGGGCACTTGGCCAGGTTGATCAACATCCCAGATTCCTCCCACAGCACCAGCAGCAGCCCCACAAAACGCACTTGGGCTGATAGCAGAACTGACACGCCAGCCTAGATATGAAGAAACAGATGCACGTGCATCAGATTTCGACGGCCACGAGATTACCCCTGAAGCTCAACACATGAATAAGCATGGACAGAGATGTTCCACGCACGTGATAGGCAACACAAGCTATAACCCACACGTTCAGAAGAAGCATGAGCATTCAGAAAACATCAACACCCAGATAAACAAAAAGCCATGTATATGTATAACCACAGTACTGTTTACAAACATGGTGGGTGTCCAAAGTTGCGGCACTGCATTTCATCTAGGCACAATGCAGGAAGTCAGAGAAGGGCATACTATATTTTTCCTTACTAACCATGAACGAGCATGGAATTTTCTTTTCGTAGGGGCAGTAGTTGCAATGGACATTAGGTGAACTTAATATTGCTACATAGTATGTATGACCAGAGACACATTATGGCCTTCCTCCAGCACGATGTTTGCTATCTATAGTGACATATCACCGCCAAGTTCATCAATGACTTTCTCAAGCTTGAACAACATATCTAGAGAAAGAAAAGCACCGGATCAATACCAGCACGTAAAATGAGGACTTTTTTTTTTGCGAAGACGTAAAACAAGAACTTAATGTACGGGTAACAACTAAAAAGGATTCTGGACTCCTGATTCGTATTATGATATGTATGAGTAATAGAAATGGTGAGAACCATTGTATGGTCATTTTTTATGAAAGGGTAAAAAAGCAAGGAAGAGAAAAACATACCATTAAAGGAGTCATCAGCCATATATATCTGCAGACACAAACATATGATGTTACTATTTACTATGTACAAATATTAGATAATAGTAAAAACTAACCAAGATTGTTAACGAGACTGGTACCTTTATCCGTGTCATTATGTCACCTGTTAATATACTGGTATCAATTCCCTCACCAGCGTCTATTCCTTTATCAGCAGTCGTTTCTTCAGTGGCAACTGCAACTGCAGCTGCAGAAACATTGTTACATATTGGGGACAAAAAGCTCAAGGCATCACTACAAATAAGCTCACAAATGAAGTTGAGATCATTCTTACCATCATGAGAAGTATCCAGTGCATACACCTGAATGATTTACAAATATGAACAAAATTCTTAGCAGCAACTCTTTGCAGGATTTTCAAATAGATACAACATTACCTCTTGAGGGGCATGGTTTGTTGTATCCACTGGATAGGGTTCCTCTGTATCTGATTTATCTTTTTGTTATCAGGTTTACAGACCAACAAAATCAAAATCAAGATATCCTGTTTTCAATGTAAACCTTTATGGGGAATTAGTTTACCTTGCTCATTCTGAGCTGAACAATTTGTCAGCATTTGACTGAAACTAGGAGGGAAACCAGAGTAGCTGTTATTAGTGTTGCTAGCAATGACAGGTTCAAGAACAGGCTGGTCCAGTTCATCATGGTAGCTCACTGGTGGTGCCTCTATCATGTGATCAGATGCTTGCTCCTCAAAGCTTGATGCATCGTCAGGCCTAGACACCAAATATTAAGGTAGAAAACAAACACATCTTGCAACTTAGAAACCTGAAACAGTTATATCCTTACCTGTGTTGAAGACCATTAGAAGCAATATATTCAGATGCTGATGAATCTTCACACACATAATCACTTCCAGATGGTACGATGTCCATGGTTTGATTGGTTTCGCATGAGCATTCCTTTGCAATTATCAAATAAATACCTTAAGTTAGTTCTTCAAAAGCTTTTATAAAGAACAAAAGGAAACCTAGTCCAGTGCTTAATCTTTGCTTGCCTGATCCATCCAAGAACATAAGAAACTAGCACACATTAACATATTACCACAACAGTATCTAGCATTGCTGAGGTTTCATGCCAAGTAAACTTTTGTCAAAGAGACGCAGAATGCAAAAGGCATAAAAATGCTTTAACCTGGCAATGATTTTGACAATCATTTGCGATATTCAGCTGGCATGTATTGTCTAAGAAAATGAAAATTATAAATCCTTCAAGGTTTTAATGTAAAAACTCTTCAAAGAAACATACTTATTTTCAATACTTGAGAAGAACATGCAATTAGGATTTTTGATCTACAACTGCAAGTATTATTAGTATGTGATGACTGATGAGTAATGTCAATCTGCAATGCTGGGATCCTTCATGATATAAATAAACTTCGTTGTTCCAATTTTTTGAATGATCAGTATGTTTCTTTGGCATTGATTGAACTTCAATTTTTTCAACAAAATAATGGTATATTACATTTTCATTTAGATTTTTAAACAGCAAGGTAATACATAGTAGATAGCGGGTTAGTAGCAACAGCGTATTTTAAAAAGTTGCAAAATCTGTGTAATTGCAAAGTGCAGTAAATTGGAACCAAGATTTTAGAAGCATAATTTGCACAAACGCATATACAATTAAGCAACAATATAACAAAAGATTAAGATAAAAAATTAGACTTTAATGAGATAGTGTACCAATAATGAACCACTACGAGCACTGTAGCAGCCTAAAAAGTGATATAGCAGCCATAAGTTCCAGTGCGCTAACTTTCCAATGCTACCTTCTAGTGGTAGCATTTATACCCCACTACCGCTATTACACGCTACCGACGCTATTAAGTACCTTGTTAAACAGCAGCAAGATGAGACATCAACAGCTGCCATAATAGAATTACAAAATGTTCTCATGGAAATCATTGATGTCTCCATCTATCACTTTTGAACGTAACAATGTATTTTACTGCATTAGCACACACTTCAATTGCTACATAGAACAGGATACAGTATCCTAGTGAATATGAAAAGAGAACACAAAGAAATATGAGTCATCCACAGAAAATGGAATGCATAGGGGCATATAGAGAGACACATGATTAAATAAATGGCATTTGAATATATATGAAAAATAACAGACTCCACCTTCACACAATTTGGGAATGTGCATCAAAACTCACCTTCACACAATTTAAGAACGACTCTGCATCACATAGCTGTGGGAAACGTACAGCAAACTTCTGGATCTACAGAGAGACATCATTAAAATTTCTGCCATTAGAAAAGTGATCACCAAACTATTTACGCACATCAACATTTACACCCAAGCTGTTTCCACTACTCAAAACTTACAAGATAACAGTGCAACAGTGAACTGTCATTTGTTTCAACTGACCAATTTGTAGAATCAAATCTTATTCTTATGGTACACAAAGACTTACCTTTTTAGACTTATCACAAAAACTCATGAACACAACCCTGCTACCTCTGATGGGGCACTGCGTCACACAAGTAACCTGAGGCCATGAGAAGTTGAGAATCGACACAAAGTGCTCCTCCTGTCCAATGGGAAAGTAGTTCGGTAAGAAATGGAGTCCTATGACAAAACTAAAAGGAGAAACCATATTGTGGTTACTGATACAAAAAATAGAGTACTTTTAAGCATCCATAACATATGTAAACTGATACCAGATGCAGGACTAGATGCACAAAAATTTCACGATAAGAAAGTGGCAGAGTGTTCATAAACCAAGGCCTAATCTACATGCAGATATACCAGGCCTATCTTAACCCAAGTGGCAAAACAATCAATAGAATCTCAATAGCATAGAGTCCACTTGTCAACCATGAAACAATATTCACAACTAACTTTTGCGGGGAAATCTAATCACGCAACCAATGAGATCAGTCAGCTATGAGCTATCCAATTCTGGACGTTCAATTAAACGACTCATCCCGTCTTAGAAATCAAAGGCACCAATGTAAGAAATATTAACTTTCATCTACCAGAAGGCCTTGAACCTGCCAAGCTAGAATATGCTTTCATTAACTTGTACATCAAAAAGAATGGGACAATACATACTGAATAGATAAGAGAAATCATTTATCTGTAGAAAATAACAGCAGAAACAGTCAGACAGATACATCATTGGTCCAACCATGCATGATATTTGTTTGAATAATAAAAACTACGCTGACTAAGACAATAGAATATCAGCACAGGTTACACCAGATCTAAAAAAGATAAAGATGATTAAGGAGAACAATATAGCAACACAGGCTAACAGGCACAATATACTACACATCTTAACCAAATTGATCAAGAATCTGGCACAACATTTGTCCAAAAACTGAATGGACTCATTTCTTATGTAGAGAAATCACAACTGGACCCAGGGCATGCAACTTGCCTAGACACAAAATTGGGACGTTAATTTCTAGCATGAAAGCAACGACAGATCCCAATAAAACCCATACACAGCCCGAGCTGTTTTAATCCCATGTTAATCTGTCACATTCCATTGCCCTGGGGAGAGTTTCTTTCTTCGTTGTTTTCTGTTTTACTAGAATGCTGTCTAAGCATGAGCTCGAGCTCTATCCTTTATTTATGTAATAGACCTATGTAATTCGGACCTTGCTTCTCTTCTTAAATGACAAGATAGCGTTCCTACCATATTTTCGAAAAAAAATAAAACCCATACAGCAATTGAATATGACAGATACACTGATAGAACCCATACAGCAATTGAGTAGTATGATACATACTACAGATATAGGTTATGAAACATTTCCAAAACCACGTCATAAACCAAAAGTTTAGGGCATAAAGCCAATAACATGGAAGAGCATAATTCAGGTAACATGGAACAAATTGATCGGTCGGTCCTGAACGAGCACAAGCTTAATGCTTGGGAACCTGCGATGGTATAAGGTATTTTAGAGGGATCAAGTCGCACACCAAAATCAATATTCACCTTTGTTCTCGAACAAAATCAACCCGGGCTACCGAAGCAGACGTCAATTTTTGCCCAAAAAATGTAAAAAACCAAAACCCGAAACCAATACAAGCATTTTCCCAAATTCCCCCCAAAAAACGCGGACACCTAAACGGTCTTCCAAATTCCAATCACACAACAACACAGGAAGCGAGCATAAAGAAGCAAGGAAGGAAGGAGGGGGTTCGGTACGGACGAAGACGACGTCACCGATGGAGACGGTGATGACGGGGACCGCGGAGTGGAGGGTGGGGCGGGACACGCAAAGCGCGGCGGGGGAGGAGGCAGGGAGCCAGGTGCCGTGGTGGCGGAGGACGCCCCGGGTAATGTGGCGGAGCCCGGGCGGCGGCGGCGCGGAGGGGTCCCGCCGCGGCGTGACGAAGTAGCGCGCGTACTCCACCTCCCACTTCTGCCTCTGCCTCGGCGTCTGCGGCGGCGGCACCGCGGAGGCGTCCGGGCGCGCGGGCACCAGCGCCCTGCTGTCGTCGCCGGCGTCCGCCATGGCCAAGGCGATGGTGACGAGCCAGGGGAGGCGGAGGAATGGGGTTTTGCCTTTTTGGGGAGCTGGGGTTTTTATAGCGAAGGTGTGGTGTGGAGCAGCAAGGGTGGCTGTAGCGAAATGGTCGGCGCCGGCGAGAAAAGTTGGGAAGGTAAAAATCGAGCTGGGCAGGGCAGCTGCAGGCTGCTTGCCTTGCTTCGCGAAGGGAGAAAGAAATGTTCGCAATCGGAAAGAGAAAATGATTTTTTGCAATTTTTCTTATATTTTGATTTCAAATTCCTCAGTTTCCCTTGTAGAAGTTTAACAATTGCGGAGTTCCTGCAAACCACAGGCATCCCACATCGTTCATATTCATAATCAGTACCAAAAAATTTATCATTTGTGAGATTTTGGAGATAAAAATCCACTTCAGCAAACTAGCAATCTCTTCCTCAGTGCCAAAATCTTTCTGGCAACTGCTAGAAAGTTAGCTCCTCTTCTCTTTATATACAGGGATGCAACTCTCTCCTCTTTAGATTATTGATATTTGTGATTGGTTTTGTAGTTACAAAAACGCAAAAGTAATTATTGAAGTGAGAGAAAAGATATTTTGATAGTAGGATTCGAGCAATCTATTTTTTGCGAAACAACAATACAGACATAGACACTCATTCACACATACACTCACTCTTATGAATACACGTACGCAAACCCTACCCCTATGAGTACCTCTGAGAGACTGTGTCGGCTGTTTCGATCTTCATTCACACATGCACACTCACTCCTATGAATATACGCACCAAACCCTGCCCCTATGAGCATCTCCGAGAGACTGGGAGAAGATATTTTGATAGTAGGATATGAGCAATCTACTTTTTTGTGAAACACCAATACAAACGTAGACACTCACTCACACACACACTCACTCATATGAATACACACGAGCACCTCCGAGAGACTGGGCCGGCCCTTCCGATCTCGCTCACATATGCACACTCGCTCCTATGAATACACGCACGCAAACCCTACCTCTATACGCACCTTCCAGACACTGGATTGGCTGTTCCGATCTTGAGATTAACGAAGTCACAACAAATGTTTCGCTATCGATGGACACATCGTCTATCAATGAAAGAATAGCGATGGTTAGATTCTGGAACAAATCCAGAAAAATGTGACACCAGTGCCGAGTCATAGACTCGAACCTAGGTGGACAGATTCCACCACTACAAACCTAACTAATTAAGCTACACTTGTGCGCAGATATGAGCAATCTACTGGAGATGTTCTTTGACATATTTTTTGTTCATTGCTCGTTTTAATTTACTTCTCTGTATTGTGGATGGTATTTGGCCTTTTTAGATCTAATTGGTGCGAATTCCTTGTTTTTTTTGGAATCTTTGACACTTGTAAAAAAAAAGGCATGGAGGAAATTATCCAATATAACAATGAGTTGTGGAGAATTCTATAACACGTGTCTGACCGAAGAGAGTTGATTGGAGCTAGACCTAAATGGAGGAGGTGCATGTGTTTATTTAAATATAGGATGCGCGACAGGCTAGCCAAGTGTATTTTTGCGCCTTAGGCCTTGTTCGGTTAGAGAGGATTTGAGGGGGATTGGGAAGGATTAAACCCCCAACAAGTCAAAATCGCCCTCAACCCCCTCCAATCCCCTTCAAATCCACGGGGATTCTAATTAACCGAACAAGGCCTTAGGCTTCTTCCATTGGTTGCTTAGTTTACTGTATAATCACCCAATGGGAAGTGTGCGCTTGTGTTCGTGCACCCAATAGACATGTGATGTAAACTTGGTGTTCTTCTTAATACAAACAATGTAAACTAGATTTTGTTCTTAATACAAACAATGTGCAACTCGATCTCCTGCATATTAAAAAAAATGATCGGAAGTTTTCAGGATTCCACCATTTCGACTCAATGAGGAGGTGTGATGTGAAATATGACTATCAATGCTTGAGCTGTGATCTACTACTATACTCATTTCTTCATAAACCTCCGTTTTCGCTTTTGCAACAATGAAGATTAGGTCTATAAATAAAAACCCATTGTCAAAGTACTCCACTTATTTGACAATGGGTTTTTAGATAAGTGGAATATGCTAAAAACCCATTGTCAAATAAGTGGAATGCTTTGACAAAAAAAAGCATTCACTTATTTTTCTCATGTGATCTTACACTCTAAATACTCAAGCCCATTATCTACGCTTTGATAAACTAGCTGCGAGAACTATTTGATTAACAACAGTAGTCGTCACTCATTTTCTCTTTGGGTCACAATGGTATGCAAAAAATTCTATCTTTGCATATGTTTTGACACTTGAGTGGGATGGTACATATCAAGGCCATTTGGAGTGGTAAAGTTGCATCCATTTGGTTTGGTAAAAGTTCCATGTGTCAAAAATTTAAAAAAAACTGGCAACTTTGCTAGGATATTAGCAATTAGATAAAGAAACCCACTTTCAAGTTGGAAACAAAATTTTCAGGCAAGGTCATACAGTACATGTAATTGCAGTGAAAAGAGTTGATGCATTATGTTGAGGCCATAATACCAGGGTACCCGATCACGAGGATTGCCGACTACCGACTCCATGCGAAGAGGACTCCGAGCAGGACACCACGCCTGGACCAAAGGAGGAAAGCTCAAGATTAGATAGAGTCCTACTAGATTTAGGTCTATTTTGTCTTGTAACGCAAGTCTCCCCGGACATAAATAGTGGGGGTCCTGCACGTAGATAGTATCCCAAGTTTCACCAATCCACCGAAGAGTACTTGATACACGATTGTATTCTGTATTCACCGAGATAATACAAGCAAACAACTGGATGTAGGGTTTTTACTCGATCCCGAGGGCCTGAACCAGTATAAAATCCTGAGTCTCTCGGTTCATCTACTGTGATCGATCTTCGCAAAAAGCAGGGTGCCTGCTGGAAAATATCTGACGAATATAACTTCGACAGAGGTGCGCTAGGTAGGGGCCCTTGCATGAAGAAAAGATCATGCTGATCGTCAACGGAGTCTGCTTCGCCGACGCGTCGAATTCATCGATGGCCTACAGGCCAAGCTCCATCAAGTCGGAAGCCATCGGAAGTTCAATCTCTGCTTCTGATCTCTACGCTCCAAGCCATCTAGTGCATGCATGTTCGGTCCACTTCGGGGATCTCGTGTTCGAGCACCAATGCGATTACGAGCTCAAGTTAACTGGGATCTATGATCCCGATCTCACATGTTTCGGTCGAGAAGTGTTCACCACCTTCGCGGAGCCAACTCCCGAAGACATCGCTGATCGCGCTGCACAGCTAGATCTCGACTACAGCGGGTCCAGCAATGGGTCTGAACAACCCGATGACCATCGCATCCACGTGGTTACTGGGGACGGCGCTGTGGCCGAGTCCTCTAACTCGCGCAGGCCTCAACTCCTCGCCTCAGTAACGCACCGACCATCCAGACAGCCAAGACCCACACGCTGCTTACTCTGTCTTCTCTAGCTCCCCGAAATCTCAATGCTGATTTCCGAGGAGTCGAACAGGACAATCTACAGATCCAAACTCTCCTGGAAACAATGGAAGCTATGGCTCAAGGAACCCCGATGGCCACCATTGCCAAGAAAGCTCGGGAGGCTGCGGACAAGGCGAAAGAGCGGCTAGAAGCCGCCGTTGTGGCACCAGCTCCATCAAACAGACTTGCCGAACCCCAACCTGTTCGATGTCGATCCGTCAATGGACGTCCACGGTACCGTCCCCAGGACGGACGCGACATGAGGCCGCAGCTCGACTGAAGCTGCAGGAATCGTGACGCTCGGGAAACTCTCAACTACAATAGGGATTACTGAGCCTGCGAGGACTACTACCGGTCTCATCCAAATTCTCCGCCACACGACTCCCGACCAAGCACTGGGGGATGCCTCGCGTACTCGCCAGGTTTGCGGAGGGTCAGGTGGCCAGAGAAGTTCCATCCTACAAATATCAAAAAGTATGATGGAACAATGAACCCTCGTGAGTGGATCTAGATCTATTCTATGATCATAGATGCCACAGGAGGTGATGATTACGTCAAAGCCAACTACTTACCAACAGCCCTATAGGGATCAGCCCGAACGTAGCTCATGAACCATGCCCGAGGATAGCATCCACTCATGGACTCACCTCCGGGAGATGTTTGAGGCCAACTTCCAAGGCACCTATAAACGCCCCAGACATGAGTGAGATCTGCTCAACTACATGCAGAAGCCCGGAGAATCTCTTTAGGACTACATCCGTCGGTTCAGCGACCCCCGTAACACCATCCCAGATATGGTGGAAAATCGGGTAATTGTAGCCTTTAATCAAGGTTGCAAGGATGAGCAGACGGCGGAAGAACTTGCCAAGAAAAACCCAAAGACAGTGGCGGAACTCTACAAGATCCTCGATGAGACCACCAAGATGGCGGACGCCCGAGAAAGGGTACAGTCAAAGCTCGAGTTGAGCTAGCCGCCCGGGGAAGGCAAGAAGAAAGACAAGCATAAGAACAAGAAGCGCAAGACCGAGGACCAAGAGGTCCTGGCAGTGGATAAGAAGCCTCCATACCGTCGCCAAGGTTAACCTGAAGACCTTGAGGTATACTGCCCTATTCACCTTTCAACAAAATATAGTTTCGTAGATCGTTCGGTATACAAGAGATAGAGGCAGAAAGTGGAAAACCAGAACCAACGGGGTCCACGAGACCAGAATCCCTAGCATCCTCAACAAACGCACTTCGTTGATGATGATAATGCACCACAACTCCCTGAGAATCTGGAGATCGCCACTATATACGGTGGTTGCACGAATCAAACCTCCAAATCCCAGCTGAATCTGGTCGAGAGGCAGATTGCAAGCACCAAGCCTTGCAAACAGCTAATGAGGTGTCTGACGTCTCGATCACTTTCGATCAAAGGGATCACCCGAACACGTTGTACGATGGGCCTCTACTACCACTGTGCATCAAGCCTTGGATTGGCTCACGCAAGGTCGGACGAACCTTAATTGACAGTGGGAGTGCCCTCAACCTGCTATTTGCCAATGCCTACGACGAGATCGGTATCCCAAGGAGGTCATTGGCACCGGTGGACAAACCCTTCTATGGGGTGATACTGGGCATTCAGGCTACCCCATTGGGGAGGATCGATCTGCATGTGGCCCTCATGGAAGGGAAAACATCTGATTAGGGTTTGTTGACGACCAAAATTGGCATAAAGCAGGATTCACAGGGAAACCGGTGGAACCGGATTCATGAACCGGTGTAACCGGTTTTGGTTCACTGTGGCTCATCTGACAGGGCAATCCGGTGGAACCGGTTTGGGAATCCGGTGGAACCGGTTTTCCCCGAATCCAAGTAGGTTTGGACTCTCTTTGCAGATCTGAGTTGTAATAGGACTCTCCTTGCGGGGCAAGACCTCCCCACCCTATAAATATAAAGGGTTGCGGCCGATTGAGGATTATCACAATCGATCAAAATCAATCTATCTTTTATCGTATTTACTTTTCTTTCTCGTTACCCTACTTTTCCAACCCCATGTGCTGTTCTTCTCCTGTCTCCATGGCATGAGAGGGCGCCCTAGCTGGCCTGCCGAGCCTAGGGCAACCCAAGGCACGCTTGCCCTGACGGGGTCCCTCCCGGGCGAGCGTTCGTTGGTTTCTCGCCGAGCTCCTAGCTGCCCGGCGAGAACCGGTTTAACCGGTTACCAGAACCGGTGTAACCGGTCTGGTCAGAGGTGCTGCAAGGAGCTCCTCTGCGTGTGCGAGTATTTGGCGCGACACGTTTTCGCGTCAACATACTTTTTGGCGACTCCGCTGGGGAAGAGAATTTGGCTATCATGGCTGATCCATCAAACCCTAGCGATATGGTGACACTTGAAGGGCTACCTGAAGATCTACTCGATGGCATCAAGAAATTAATGCATCCTTATTGTTATCAAGTAACGAAGCAAGGCGTCATCATGATGAGTATAGCTGTTGTCAACGTGTTCAGGAAGTACGACCTGACAAGGCATAGTAAGTTCAAGGTTCACTTTATAAGTGGTTTGCTTAAATTTGTGGATGACTTACTTAACAGGAAAAATAGTGTGAATCTGATTCCTGTTAATCAAGAGTCGGTTCTTGAAAAGCCGACTATTGTTATGCCTAATCCTTGCAATAATTTGCCAAATTGTGATGTTGTTGGTCAAGAAACAAATCGGCCGTCTTTAGCCGAAATTGTTGACCCAAAATCCCCTACCAAGAGCATGGAAACTGCATCTAACACTTCAATACTCGGGGGGCAACAAAACAAAGGCGAAGGTGCTGGTTGCACCGCAACCGGTTTGACCGGTTTGCAAACCGGTCTAACCGCCTCTTCTGAGGCTTTGCAAAATAAATCCACACCTAAGATGGTTAAGCCTAAAAAACCTGAAATTGGTGTTTGGAAAACAATTGAATCCAAAGGTCGTAGCAAGCATCAAAGAGAAAATCCGAAGTCTAATGAAAAACTTTAGGTTAAGTCTCAAAGACAAAAAAAGGTCAATGGTGCTAGTCGGCCTAAAAATTCCAAACGCTTGAAATCTTCTCCAAGAGAGAAATTTCATGATCAGAATCGGCAAAGGAATACTTTTTCTGCATCAATGCCGTTTCCATCACATGGATCACCTACATCTATGCCATGGGGATTTTATTGCAGCATGCCTTATTCTTATTCTCCATGGTCTTATAATCCATGTATGTCATCTCTTCCTAGATATTTTTATCCAGATCATATTATATATAGAGAGCCGATAATTAGTGAATCACCATTTATGCATAATGACCGTTTTGATCAAAAGAATCGGTCTACGTACAAAAATAAGTGTAAGGTGATCAAGCAAGTCTATCGTGTTAAAAAGGATGGTAGATTGAATCAAAATTCATATTTGACACTAGACATGGAAAAGCCGAATATTGAAAAATCATCGGTTAGTTCTACTGGTCAGATTGTCCCCAATGAAGAACTTGTTTCAAACAATATAGCTGAGCAAAAATCAAGTTCGGCTGGGGGGCATGGTGATCTCAATGTAATTGGTTCTGTAGCAACCGGTTTAACCGGTTTTGAAACCGGTCTGGGCGGTCCTACCAGGAATTCTGGTAGAGCTGCAAATGTTACACCAAAAAGCAAGGTGATGAAGAAGAAGCCAACCTTTGCTGGATTGTTACATAAATATCAGAAAATAGCCGAGCAAAAGCAATTCAATCGGTTGGAAGACAAGCAAAGGAATAGTTCATCATCACCAGAAGCAAGAAAACATCAACGGTCCTCTCATTGGTCTTCATCATTTGTTCCGTTGATGCGTATGCCATGGAATGCATATTCAGGTATACCTAATTATGATCCATGGTTTTGTTATAATCCTTGGTCTTCATTTTACAATTATCAATATTATTCTTATAACTTACCAAGGGGCTATAATTGGTCATCATGGCCACATCATGATTTTTGTTATTAGATATGCTCAGATGCTCAAAGCCGAAAGTATTAGTTTCATACATATTATATTTGCTAGAGTTTTATTTCGGCTATGTTAGCATACACGAAGAAATCATCATATGGGCGATGTAATGTTTGTCATCGTCTTTAGACAGTTTTGGTTATTGAGAATGTTTTCTAGTGCACAAGTTTACTAGAAAACAGGGGGCATATGTTGACGACCAAAATTGGCATAAAGCAGGATTCACAGGGAAACCGGTGGAACCGGATTCATGAACCGGTGTAACCGATTTTGGTTCACTGTGGCTCATCTGACAGGGCAATCCGGTGGAACCGGTTTGGGAATCCGGTGGAACCGGTTTTCCCCGAATCCAAGTAGGTTTGGACTCTCTTTGCAGATCTGAGTTGTAATAGGACTCTCCTTGCGGGGCAAGACCTCCCCACCCTATAAATATAAAGGGTTGCGGCCGATTGAGGATTATCACAATCGATCAAAATCAATCTATCTTTTATCGTATTTACTTTTCTTTCTCGTTACCCTACTTTTCCAACCCCATGTGCTGTTCTTCTCCTGTCTCCATGGCATGAGAGGGCACCCTAGCTGGCCTGCCGAGCCTAGGGCAACCCAAGGCACGCTTGCCCTGACGGGGTCCCTCCAGGGCGAGCGTTCGTTGGTTTCTCGCCGAGCTCCTAGCTGCCCGGCGAGAACCGGTTTAACCGGTTACCAGAACCGGTGTAACCGGTCTGGTCAGAGGTGCTGCAAGGAGCTCCTCTGCGTGTGCGAGTATTTGGCGCGACACGTTTTCGCGTCAACAGAGTTCCTTACCTTTGAGGTGGCAGACTTTGCATCAGCTTACAACTGCATCGGCAGACCATTCCCGAAGAAATTCATGGTGGTCGCACACTTCGCATACTCTATGATCAAGATCCCAGGGCCTTTGGGCCCAATCACCGTCTGTGGTGATCGGAAGGGTGCAGTTCAATGTGATCTGAAAACCCTGGACATGATCAAGGAGGACGTAATGGTCCCAACCAACACTGTCGAACCAGTGAAGAAGAAGTCCAAGAAACAACCTGTTGACGCGGAAAATCGGCGGTCGTATCCTCCGCGTGCAGCACACGAAGACCGGGGAGATTTGCTTCGCTCCAGTGCCAGTCCACACTCCAGTTCAGGTTCGCAGCGTGCCAGTCAATTTGACCTGAAATTGACAAGGGAATAAAACAGTTAAATTGCTCTTTGATTGTGCCGGCTCTATTTCAGACGATGGAGTAACGTCGAATTTTAGCCAAGACCCAATCAGACACGTATCGGCCGATACCAATCGGACCTCAAAATCGGACTTCATTGATGACGTCAATCGGACCGAGTGATCGGACCTCAATCAGACACCAAATCGGACCTCAGAATCGGACCAATCAGGATCGGACCTTGATTGATATGACAGATCAGCCTTTGAATAATGAAATAAAGCATAAAACAAGGCCAATATGTAAAATAATGGATCAGCTGTATGTCTTGAAACAAGATATTAAATAATCAAAGTGTAAGCCGATACATTGTCCACCTTGTCTACAGTTTGACTCGTCTTATCGGACCATCTAACCAACCAATCGGATTATAGCCTTTTCAGAGAAATCTAGCTCCGACGTAGGGAATCTAGATTTCTCCAACTATGATCAGATCAGATAGCTAGATAATCAGACTCGACTTATCAATCTGTTAATTAAACAAGATGCTCGCTCAGGTGTTGATCAGATTAAGCAAATAAGCAAGTAAAACATTAGCAGGATCGATCTGATTCTAAGATATGCTACCAAATAATTAAGCAAGATCCAGCTCCGACGTAGGGAATCTACACCACACTTAACATTCAAATAGCAATAAGGCATAATCAAAGCTTCCTTTGACTAATCAAGATGAATCTAGCTCCGACGTAGGGAATCTAGACCAAGCATGACAATCAAAGATTAATCTAATCGTATTGCAAAGATCCAGCTCCGACGTAGGGAATCTACACCAGTGCAATACTCAAAGAACAACCGGATTAAACCACAAAGCAGGATCGGACATAGAACGATGCTGTAAGATAAATATTGCTTAAATCGGACCAAGACCAATGCTCAAAGCCGTTGAAGAAGTAGAATTGATTCACATGGCGTAGATCTAAACCAATCTAGCAACTCCAACAAACCGCAAAGACTACCTTTAGTAACCAAGATTACTCTAGCTCCGACGTAGGGAATCTAGACTAATCTTGATACCTAGCTCCGACGTAGGGAATCTAGGCTTAAAGTATAGTCCGATAAACGATAATCTGTTGATTAATCAATATTGATCTAGCTCCGACGTAGGGAATCTATATCAATCTTGATTATCCAGAGATAAATCGGTTGAACAGTATAAACGAGAAAGGGCGATGCGCCTCAATTCAAAGCCTATACTAGTTCGATAAATTGACTAACTTACTGGTAAGCTGGAGATCAGAACTGATGCAGCCCGTCCACCAATGAGCTTCGTCGGTAACTACTACTAGGGTTTTGGCGTGAGGCCGGGTTGTATTGATTGTGAGAATAATCTTTACAATGGACGAGGGTTCATATTTATACCCTGGTCATGGAGAGTCCTGATCGGACTAGGCTAACTTGCGAATAAAGTAAACTAAGTTAAAGATAAAACGGGACTCCCATATGCCTTCTGAAAAGAAAATTGTCCCTGAATCTGATACGCTTCCTTCTTAGCCGACGCGCCTTTCCTCTTGAACTCGTCATCGGGTCGGACTCCTGCTTCATCGGACCCCTCTTCAGCATCGGCTTCCTTCTCTGTCACCTTCGGCCTTGACCAGTCAACGGGTCCACTGCGTAGTCTCAACCTCACCACGTCATCATCTGACTCAGCATGTCAGGTGTGAAAATCCGGTGTCAACACAACCAAACACAGCTGGGCCAGGCGTAGACCCTGAAACATCCCGAGCTATAGAAGCCCGAACAGGGGCAAATGCACAACCAGTGCTCGCGGCAGATAAAGCTGCCGCAACAGTCCTGACTACAGTGGGGCAGGCTCTAGGAAACCAGGGGACACCACCTCCGGCGGCATGCAATTCACCAGCTAAAGCCTCCCCGATCACGCCTCCACAAAAGCATACCAAGCCAGGAACAAAAGCGGTAGCGCTTGACCCTGCAGACCTGTCGGGGGTAGACCCCCAGGGGCACCCAGCAGGCGGATTGGCCCAACCAGCAAGGGGCGGCCCAATCCGAGTGCAACTGAATCGGTTTGTCAGACTGGGTGGCCCACCAGTCGGGAGGCCCACCAGTCGGGCGAACCGGATGGGCGCGACGACGCGCGCGGCAAGGAAAGAAGACGGCGTATCCCGCAAGAAGCTCGGAGATCAAGATAAACTAGCCGGAATTATAGGGAAAGATATCTGTAATCGTTATAGGATCGAATCCTTGTATTTCGGGTAGGTTACGATCTCTAGCCGACTTGTAACTCAAGGCAGCCGGACTATATAAGGCGCCTTGAGACCCCCCTCCAGGACACGACCTCTACAACCCACGCATTCATTCAACCTAGGACAGAACCCAACTACGGAGATCCTTCAGGAACTTCATACACAGCAATACAATCACCCCCAACACAGGACGTAGGGTATTACGTCATCTCGACGGCCCGAACCTGTTCAATCCTTGCGTCTTGTGTTACCATCGTCTTGTGATCCTCGATCTGTCCCTCATCAAATCAACCACGTTGGCTACCCTGTGTGGACTGCCGGGTCCAATCATCCGACAGTTGGCGCGCCAGGTAGGGGTTGATCGACGAGATCAATCTGCAAGCTCGATGGCATCCACTTCCGCCGTCATCACGCCGGCTTCCGTGAAGATTTCCATCGCCGAGGGGGCTATGTTCTTCTTCGGATCCATGGTCTTCACCGCCGGACCCGAGGGAGAGCTCTCCTTCACCCGTGACGCCACCCCGGAGAAGACAACGCCTCGACTTGACGCTACGCCAGACGGGATCGTCACCATCACCGCTCCGTCGCCAGCCATCGCCAACAACTCGGCAACTGCGACGGCTAGCGTCGCTCTCCCGCCATCCGGGGGGGACACGTCTCCTCTTGCACCGCCGACTGCTTCGTCCACTCCGCCTCCGCCACGCAGGGCGCAGGAGACGCCCGAAGAGCGAAGGCGCCGATGGGCTGCACGCCAACGCCAGTTTGAGGCGGGCATGGACCACGCCATTGCTTCCATCGGTGAATGCATCGAACTCACCGAATCCGCTCGTCAAAGCATCGCCTCGCCGACACGATTCCCGCTGGGACTCGGGAACAGCGGGGCCGTCTACCAACAAGCACTCGGCGAACGCATGAACGCCGACTACTCTCCAGATGCGATCAGTGCGGTCGATCCCATCGCGGCCGCCCAGATCGGATCCACTCCGGACGTTGCGCCGACTCCGCCTGAACCAGAACCAACTCCGACTTTCCCGCAGGTGACACGTGTCCTCCCTCCGAATAAGAGGATCACGCCTGCCAAGCGGGAGACGTTCGTCTTCGACATATCCGCCGACGAGCCAACAGTCCAAGGCGAGGATCAAGCGCACCGCGACGCCAGGATCGGGCGCAACGGTGAGAAGCAACGACGCCGCGACGCGCGGCGAGAACGCCGGAACCCTAGGGTCACGCGTAACCTCCAAGACGACTTCATCCAAGAAATTGGCGGCGTGGGTGTTTACGCCACCCCGTCAGCTAACCTTGCCGCCGCGCACCAAGAGCTAGAAGGAATTCCGAAAACCCCGGAGCTCAACCGGATCAAGGTTAGGCTGACTGCAGCCGCAGGCATGATCAATGCCCACAGGGCTCCTGCTTCCTCGTCTCGCCACTCCAAGTCGGCCAGCCGCCGAGAAGCTGATCGCGACGTGGTCGAGCAGCCAGATCTCCGCGAACAACTCCGCAACCGCGATCTCCGAAGGAACCTTGACGACCGTCATCGGCGAAGGGACGAGGAAGAACTCCGACGGCGCGCCGAGTACAACCGAGAACACGGCCCCCCAGGGCTGGATCGCGACGCGCGCCAACGCCGAGAGCTTGAGGTCGCTGAGGCCGCACGCCGCCGAGAGTTCGACCGCAAGTACGGGCCTCCACTCGGACATGACAGGCCGCCCCGGGCTAACACCCCGGAAGACTACTCCGCCGACTCAGGACACGCGGACGCCGGGAACCTCAACGACTGCGACGGCTTCCCGGCATTCACCGCCCGAGTAAGATCCATTAGAATGCCTGCTAACTTCAAACCTACAGGCATAGAGAAATATGACGGGAAGGCGGACCCGACGATGTGGCTCCGGACTTACAGCATCGCCATCCGCGCGGTGAACGGCGACCACGACTCCATGTGCGCCTACTTCCCCGTCGCCATGACCAAGGTGGGGCTGACCTGGCTTCACAGCCTCGAGCCCGGCTCCATCGACAGCTGGGGCACTCTCTGCGACAAGTTCAAAAGCTACTTCCAGGGGAGTTCCATCCGACCAGGCACCGCCTGGGACCTGGGCAAGGTGAAGCAGAACCGCGGAGAGAGCCTCCGCGACTACACCGACCGGTACATGGAGAACCGGAACCTAGTTCCCTGCTGCTCCGAGTCCGAGATCATCAGCTACTTCCTCGATGGCCTCGCCGACTCCGCCGTCTTCGAGCGCCTCTGCGAGGACATGCCAAAGACCTCCGGCGAGTTCTTTGCCCGGGTAAACAAGATGGCGAACGCCAAGGAGGCCGTCCGTCTCCACTACGGCAAGAAAAGCACTCGGGACGATGATCGTCCCCCTCGCCGAGAAGACCGGCCGAAGAAGGAGGACACACGCCGTTCCCGACCTGAACCAAGCAGGAGGGATGACCGAAAGCGCTCAAGAGACTTCACCGTCGCCGCCATGGACCGTAGCGGCCCTCGCCCGCGGTCCAACTTTAGCGCTGACTTCGAGAAGATGCTCCAAGGACCCTGCCCCATCCACAAGCAGTCCAAACATCGCATGATCGACTGCATGGGGCTCGCCGAAGCCTACAAGAAGAAGGAGGGGAAGCTGCCGCCGCAAGATGACGACAAAGGCGACAAGGGAAAAGGGGCTCCCGCGAACCCTGCTTTCCCAAATGTCGACAGGCAGGTGAACTTCATCCTCGGAGGACCGCCGCCCGTAGATGACAAGCGCCGGGAGAAAGTACATGATCGGGAAATATTCTCCTGCTACACATCGCCGATCCAACCACTCCGCTGGTCCGAGCAGCCAATCACCTTCTCCAGGGAGGACCAGTGGTTCCAGGTCTCCGACGTGGGCGAGTACCCGCTGGTACTCAGCCCGATCGTGCACAACGCCCGCCTCACCAAAGTACTCATCGACGGTGGGAGCGGGCTCAACATCATCTTCGCCGAGACGCTGAGGGACATGGGCATCGGCCTTGATGCCCTGACTCCTTCTCTCCACCCGTTCTACGGGCTGATCCCGGGGAAGGGCTCCAAACCACTCGGGCAGATTGCTCTGCCCGTCACCTTCGGCGATCAAGACAACTTCAAGACCGAGTACCTCAACTTCCAGGTCGCCGACTTCACCACCGCCTACCACGCCATATTGGGGAGACCAGCGCTCGCCAAGTTCATGGCGATCCCCAACTACACGTATCTGCTGATGAAGATGCCAGCACCAAACGGCATCCTCTCTATCCGCAGCGACGTCCACACCTCCAAGAAATGCGACAAAGAAGGGCTCCACCTCTGCACCGGCGTCGAACGCAGCGTGCTGCAGATGGAGGTGGTCCACGAGGCAAGAACCTTCCAAGGAGACCCGGGCTCCATCCCCGAGTCCTCCAAGCGAAGAGCCGCACCGACCACAATGCAGCCGGCTGAAGAAGTGCACGCCATATCACTTGGGCTCTCCGACTCCTCCAAAACCGCCCTGATCGGATCAGGGCTCGACCCCAAATAGGAAAGCGCGCTCGTCGCCTTCCTCCGGGACAATGCCGATATATTTGCATGGACTCCATCAGATATGCCGGGTGTTCCGAGGGAGGTGGTCGAGCACTCCTTGAAGGTTGACGCGAACGCCAAACCAGTTCGCCAAAAGCTCCGACGCTTCGCGCAGGACCGCAAGGAGGCCATTAGGGCAGAGATTACGAGGCTGTTAGCTGCTGGGTTCATTAGAGAAGTCTTTTACCCTGACTGGCTTGCTAACCCAGTCCTTGTAAGAAAAAAGAATAATGAATGGAGAATGTGTGTTGACTACACGGATCTCAACAGGCACTGCCCTAAGGACCCCTTCGTCCTACCCCGCATCGACCAAGTCGTTGACTCCACCGCCGGATGCGTACTCCTATGCTTCCTTGATTGCTACTCCGGCTACCACCAGATCGCCCTGAAAGAAGAAGACCAGGAGAAGACGTCCTTCATAACTCCGATCGGCGCCTACTGCTACACCAAGATGACGTTTGGCCTCCGCAACGCCGGAGCCACCTACCAGAGGGCCATTAACTTGACCCTGGGCACTCAGATCGGCCGCAACGCCGAGGCCTACGTCGACGACATAGTCATCAAGACGAAGATCGAAGCCGAGTTCATCGCCGACCTCTCCGAAACGTTTAACAATCTCCGCAGGCTCAACTGGAGGCTGAACCCGACTAAGTGCGTCTTCGGCGTACCCAAAGGGAAACTACTCGGCTTCATCGTCAGCAACAGAGGCATTCAAGCCAACCCAGAAAAGATAGACACCATCCGGAGGATGAAACCGCCGACTGGGAAGAAAGAGATCCAAAAGCTGACTGGTTGCATGGCGGCCTTGAGCAGATTCATCTCCCGGCTGGGGGATAAGGGCTTGCCGTTCTTCAAGATCCTCAAGAAAACCGACAGGTTCGAGTGGAACCAGGAGGCACAGCAAGCTTTTACCGACCTCAAGAACTACCTCTCCAATCCACCAGTACTCGCCGCCCCGCATAATGACGAAACGCTACTCCTGTACATCGCTGCCACGACCAACGTGGTGAGCACCGTCATCGTCGTGGAAAGGGAGGAAGAAGGAAAGGCGCAACGAGTGCAGCGACCAGTCTACTACGTGAGCGAAGTACTCAGCGACTCCAAGTCTCGCTATCCCCAGGTGCAGAAGCTGCTCTACGCACTACTGATCACATCAAGAAAACTCCGGCATTACTTCCAAGCGCATCGCATCAAGGTGGTCACGCAATTTCCACTCGGGGAAATCCTCCACAACAGAGACGTCACGGGGCGAATCATCAAGTGGTCCGTCGAGCTCGCCTCCTTCATCATAGACTTCATCCCGCGCACCGCCATCAGGTCACAGATCCTCGCCGACTTCGTCGCCGAATGGACCGAGAGCCAGGACGCGAAAGAAGACACCAGCAGCGAACACTGGAAGATGTACTTTGACGGCTCCCTCATGATCGACGGAGGAGGGGCCGGGGTACTCTTCATCTCGCCGAAAGGGGAACAGCTCCGATACGTCCTCCAAATTCATTTCCCCGTCACCAACAACGCCGCCGAGTATGAAGCAATTCTCCACGGGCTCCGCATCGCCACCTCACTAGGCATAAAGAGGCTCCTGGTCTAAGGCGACTCTGCTGTTGTTATAAACCAGGTGAACAAAGAGTGGGATCGCCACAGCGAGAGGATGAACGCCTATTGTGAGGCAGTGCATAAGCAGGAGGGGAAATTCTACGGAGTTGAGTACCACCACGTCCCACGGGAAGACAACCTCGCCGCTGATGCACTCGCCAAGTTGGGATCCACCCGCGCGGAAGTTCCAGGGGGAGTGTTCGTGCAAGGCCTCCTCAAACCCTCGGTTAAAGAGTTGAGCGACGAGCCAGAGCCTGCCCCGGAACTCTGCGAGGTGCTGGCTATTAACGCCGAAGAAGAAGACTGGATGGCCGAGTTCATAGATTTCCTCGCCTACAACAAGGTGCCAAAAGACCCCACGGAGCGAAAGATCCTGGAGCGCCGAAGCAAAAACTACGTGGTGGTCGGTGGCGCCCTGTACAGACGAGCTGCCACAAATCAAGTATTCATCAAATGCGTCACGAAAGAAGTCGGCCTCCAGATCCTTGATGACATCCACTCGGGAAGTTGTGGAAGCCACGCCGCCGCAGGGACACTAGTCGGGAAAGCATATCGAGCAGGGTTCTTTTGGCCCACCGCCGTCTCCGACGCCAAAGCACTCATCCGCCGATGCCAGGGGTGCCAATTCTTCGCCAAGCAGAAACACCTCCCGGCCCAAGCTCTACGCACCATCCCGCCTTCCTGGCCATTCGCCTGTTGGGGGTTGGACATGGTGGGACCATTCAAAGCTGCCCCGGGAGGTTACACACACATCCTCGTGGCCATCGATAAATTCTCCAAATGGATAGAGTACAGGGCTATCGTCGGAACTCCAACATCAAAGCAAGCCGCCGCCTTCGTTGAAGAAATCACACACCGGTTCGGAGTCCCTAACAAGATCATCACCGACTTGGGGATACAGTTCACCGGATCCGCCTTCTGGGACTTTTGCAAGAACAGCTGCATCGGTGTATACTACGCCTCCGTCGCCCATCCCAGGTGCAACGGACAGGTGGAACGAGCCAACGCCATGATACTCCAAGGACTAAAAGCAAGAGTCTTCGACCCATTGAAGAAATTCGCCGGACGGTGGCACCAAGAGCTACCACAAGTCATTTGGGGACTCAGGACTCAGCCGAGTCGTGCAACAGGTCATACTCCATTCTTCCTCGTTTACGGCTCCGAGGCGATCCTTCCCACTGACATTGCTTTCGGATCTCCGCGCATCGATAACTACGACGAAGGTGAAGCAGAGGCAGCTCGCGAGGTGGACCTAGTCTCCATCGAAGAACACCGAGTTAACGCGCTCATACAGCACGCGCGCTATCAGCAACAACTCCGACGCTACCACGACAAGAACGTCCAGGAACGGGACTTCAACATTGGTGACCTCGTCTTACGCCGAGTGCAATCCACTGCAGGGGTTCACAAACTCTCCGCCCCATGGGAAGGCCCGTTCATCGTGACTCAGGTCATATGTCCGGGTACTTTTCGTCTCCAATACGAGGATGGCACCGAGGTCCCACACCCGTGGAACATAGAGCATTTACGCCGATTCTACCCATGAAAAGCTATGTATCACAAAGTTCAATAATAGTATATGCTTTTTTCCTTCGTATATTTTCTCTTTNCCATGAAAAGCTATGTATCACAAAGTTCAATAATAGTATATGCTTTTTTCCTCCGTATATTTGTTCTCCTTGCAAAACCTCTCGTAATCACTCTGTTCCCGAGTAGTTCTTGACTAAATGCTGTGTAACCGGGCCTGGAACGACGCCTAAGCCTTCTACACGTGCACGGGATCCGCTCTCGACGTTATGAACTTAGGATAAGTGAAGCAAAGGGAAAAGCACATTTCAGCTTAAAGCTACTCGGGCAACGTTAAAACATAAAACAAAGTATCAAACACTCTTGTTTTATTTGTTTCTAACCACTTGTATATACAAAAAGTCTACACTACTCTGCTACAGAATACAGGACTCTACTCAAACTTGAGAGCCTCGCCAACTTTCTCGGCGATCAGGCGAGTTTCAGCCATCGCCGCATCGACCTGCTCCGCCGTGGCGTCCGCCGCCACCAGTGACGATTACGCCTAAAACATCATGAGGCTTAATTTGTGATGCTTGATCCATGACGTTATGTGAAATCGTCTTAGACACTGCTTTGTGACGGTTTTTCAGTGATCTATGACGAAAATTTTGTCATAGATTAACAGGATTCTTGTAGTGCTATTATTTCCATCAAGTTGTGGAAGATTTTAATTAGTAATTACTCTATAATTTTTTCATACATATTTATAATATTTATATTTTCACTTTGCATGACATGTACGAGCTTGAGTTTGTTTAATAAACCCTAAGTTTGGACTATAATTTGAACATAGAAATCTATATTCTCGTCACTTCCTCTATATCTTTATAAATGACAATGCACATCATGTGTATATACCTTAATCATTATATCATATACCATTAGTGTATGGAAACATAATTTAGAATCTTATATTTATGTATATTTTTAATTAAGGTGATTTGGATTCAAATATAGTATTACCATGTTATTTCTAATAATGACATATATGTGTAATATAGATGTAAAGTGAAGGGTTACTTGAAGTTATTTTTTAAGTTATCATTTTCATCCGATTGTGATAGATTTTAATTAGTAATTACTATATAATCTTTAAATTTTTACTTTGCATCACATGTATGCGCTTGAATTTACTTAATAAATCCTAAGGTTGAACTATAATTTTTAATGAGAAATATATATTCTCGTCACTTCACCTGTATCTTTATAAATGACAACACACATCATGCGTATATACCTTAATCACTATATCATATACCAATAGTGTATGAAAAACACGATTTGGAATCTTATATTGTTGTGTATTTTAACTAAGATGATTTGGATTCAATTGTAGGATTACCTCATGTTATTTTTATAATGACATATGTGGCTAATATAGATATAAAGTTAAGGGGTTACTTTAAATTATTTTTTGTCTTCATAGTGGGTAATTTAGTTGCAAATTTAGAAGGTTATTTTAAGAGTAAAATACACCAAAGGTCCATGAACTTATAAGCGGGTGTCACTTAGGTCCATAAATACTGAAACTGCATTTCTAGGTCCATAAACTTGTAGTTTAAGTCACTTAGATCTACAAACTCTCAAAATGCATTTCTAGGTCCATAACTTGTAATTTGTGTCACCTAGGTCCATAACCCTCCACCTAGCCATCATCGGTCAGGACGAAAACAACACAAACAGGTAAAGTCCTACAATTCAGCAACTACTCGGGGATTACAAGGACAGGGCCTTACGATGAAGAATATGCCGATGCTCCACGACGGCGTCGTTCAAGCTCTTCCTGGCAGCGTCGCGTTGACGCTTGACCCGTTTGAGCTCTGCTTCCGCCTTCGCCGCACGATGGAGCGCCGACTCCGCGTCCTGAGCCTGCGCAAGGCGCGACTGCCGAAGCGTAGCCAACTTCTACAACCGTCCGAAAAGGCGAAGAACTCAGAAAACCAATAAAAAAGAAAGAAAAGGTCATCAAGACAGGGGAGGAATCTGACCGCTGCAAGGCGCTGGGCGTGGTCGACAGCAATTTGAAGCTCGGCGATCACCGAGCCTTCCTTCTCCGCCATGGCGTCCACCCCGGGGACAGTGACGGTCCCCGAGGTGTCCGACTGCTTCGGCAGATCCTCCTCCGGGGCTTCTCCCCGAGTAACGTCGCCCGCACCTACGGGCGAAGACTGGATCACCGTGTCCACGACAGGATCCCCAGTGACACTTGGGATAATCGCCGTATCACCGTCGGCCGCCGGCACCTCCACTACCACCTCCGGGTCAGGCCCGACTGGGATCTCCGCCGTCTGCACCGCTCCCGGTCCATCGGCCGAGTTCGTCACCTCGGGCGTAGCACCTGAGGATGACTGGCCTGCAGGTGCGGCCGGGGGAGCACTCGGGCCTCGCAGGGCATCAGTTGCAGGAGCCCTCCCGCTCGCCGCCTCACCGTCCAGATCGGAGGCATTGCTGAAAAAAGCACTCAGAAGTTAGTACAAGAACTCGGAGATAAATGATAACAAGAAGAAACGCGAAACTCACCGAGTACCCTTCACCACCGCGACTCGGGGCCGAAAGACGGGGAGCTTGGCCCGCCGCTGCGCCGAAGCCGCCACGAGGATTGGCCTGGTCCCCAAATCGGAGGCTGGCCTTGCATCCGCCGTGGCCTGCACAAGCGTCTCCGCCACCATGCGCCGCCTCTCCTCCACCGAGACGCCCATGGCCCGGGCGTGCTCCTGCTCCTGGAACAAGGCATCAGGCACCGCCTCGTCCTTCTCCTCTTCCTCCATGACGGCCGGGGAACGACGTCCCGGCTCGTCAACATCGGCGTCCGAACCCGCAGACGGCCGCTGAGCCGGCTGCGCGTCCGATTTTTTCGCCGCCACCTTCTTCGCCAACACCTTCTTCGTACGCCTCCGCTTGGGAGGCGGCGGCGCCGTACCCGCCACCGCATCCCGGACGGAGGGCGCTTCGTCCGACAACGCGGCCGAGTCGTCGGCCGCCCCGTCGTCAGTAACCGCCGCCCACTTGGAAACGCCGCCCCCACGGTTGTTCCTCTTTGCCACAGCCGCCCGGCGCTTCCGCGGACGGTCCTCCACCACCTCCTCATCCGAAGGACTCAGAGAGCCCTCCGTGTCACTCGGCGCCCATATACGGGGAGCAGGCGGCTCGACCGCCCCCTCTGCCCGAGTGCCGCCCTGAGCAGCCGGGGGCGCGTCCTCGAGAATCACCTTCCTGGGGAAGTCCTCCGGAAGTGGGGCAGCAGAGAAGTATTCGAATGCACGATCCTGCGCAAGAGAAGACGCAAAATCAGACGGCCAACGGACGATACCAGAAATTACTCAAGAAGGAACATTCAAAAGCACTCGGAAATGCGACTTACCGGTGGTGGAGGCCTCTTCAATGAAAAAGGGCGCGGCTGGTCCTTCTCCGACACGCGGCCGAGGAAGAACCCGCCGACGCGCGCCTTCATCTCCTCCTTTCCCACGGTGCGGTTAGCAGCCCGAGTGGGATCATCTCGGCCCGAGTACTCGTAGCTCGGGTGCTTCCGCTCCTGGATCGGCTGGATCAGCCGCCTGCTGAAGTTGCAGGCGATGCCAATCGCCGTCAAACCTTGATCTTTCAGCTCCTTGATCAGCACAAGGAGCTCGTCAACCTCGTCCATCTCGGAGGCGTCAGGAAGCTCATTCCAGCAGTCCTGGACTTTCGGCCGCTCTCCGGCGGCTTTCCATCCCTTGTTGGAGGTGTTGAGGGCGATGTCGAAGTACTCGTCCTTCCGCCCTTGACGCAGCATGAACCCGGCGCCTCCAACCACCACCATCTTCTCCTCGCTTGGCTGCGGCTTCAGCCAGTACAGGTACCTCCACAAGTTGAAATGGGGAGAGATCCCCAGATACGCCTCGCAGAGGTGGATGAAGACCGAGATCGCCATAATCGAGTTGGGGTTGAGGTTGATGGCCTCGATCCCGTAGTAGTGCAGCAGTCCTCGGAAGAACGCCCCCGTGGGCAAGCCGAGTCCCGCCTCGAAGAAAGGCTTGAACAGGACCAGCTCGCCGGAGTTCTCCGACGGGAACACCTCCCTGCGCTCGGCCGCCACTCCGCCACGGCCTGAGACGGCAGGATGCTCCGCTCCACCATCTCCTCCAGCATTTCTGTGGTCACCTTCCCCCGCACCCACGCGAGGACAGGGGAAGGGATCTTGTCAGACTTGGGGACGCCAGTGAGCTTCTTCCTCCCCGCCATGGATCTAACAGCAGGGGTCTTCGATCGCATCAGCGAGATTGCGCTCCCCGTGGTGACTGAGATCGCACAATGGACTGGCGAGCAATGGAAGTTTTGGTGGCGGCGGGGTGAAAGCGAAGAACGGGGAAGACGGATCTGGGAATGGGAGGATTTCCCTCCGGGTCAAACCCTCACCTTTTATAGCGTGCCTTGATGCCCGAAATTACCGCGAGATAACGCGATTAGCGGGGGCGGGCGTTACGGTAAAAAGAGCCGTTGGGCGCTTCGCCTTCCGTTACACGCCGGGCGTCAACGGTAAAAAACGACTCCAAAGCACTTGAGCAAAACAGAGAAGTGGCGTGCCGCTAAGGCTCGAGCAGCTCCCATCCTCGGGGGCTGGCGCCACGATCAAGTCAGTGTGCCTCACGGGCTCGATTGGCCCCGAACCACTCGGGAGTCAACACTGCAAACTCAGTGGTGTGCCGCTAAGGCTCGAACAGCTCCCACGCTCGGGGCTGGCGCCACGATCAAGCCAGTGTGCCTCACGGGCTCGATTGGCCCCGAACCACTCGGGAGCCAACACTGCAAACTCAGTGGTGCGCCGCTAAGGCTCGAACAGCTCCCACGCTCGGGGGCTGGCGCCGCGATTAAGTCAGTGTGCCTCTCGGGCTCGATTGGCCCCGAACCACTCGGGAGCCAACACTGCAAACCAAGTGGCGTGCCGCTAAGGCTCGAACAGCTCCCACGCTCGGGGGCTGGCGCCGCGATTAAGTCAGTGTGCCTCTCGGGCTCGATTGGCCCCGAACCACTCGGGAGCCAACACTGCAAACCGAGTGGCGTGCCGCTAAGGCTCGAACAGCTCCCACGCTCGGGGGCTGGCGCCGCGATTAAGTCAGTGTGCCTCTCGGGCTCGATTGGCTCCGAACCACTCGGAGGCCAACACTGCAGAACTGAAGGCGTACCGCTAAGGTTCGACCAGCACTCGGACTCGGGGGCTGGTGCCGTATCAAAGGCAGCGTGCCACTCGGGCTCGATCAGCCCCGAAACGCTCGGGAACTGACGCCGCGAATAAATTGCGACAGACAGTGCAACCCTTTTGCAGGAAGTACAGTTACAACGTAGCCGGACTTGCGCCGGTTACAAGCATCAAACACATCAACCGCCAAGATGACGGCCTGGGGCACTCGTCCCTGCGCCTAGTGCTACATCCGGAGCAAGCTCGGTTCACCTGAGCTCCTCGCAAGCTCTCTTGTAGCACCACTGCAGCCGTCGACGGGACAGCACCGGAGGAGGGTTGATAGCGAATGCCTTCGGCTATCCCTTGCTCTACAAAGCATTTCACCCCACATGGCCCTCATCACATGGGAATGCGGGGGTAAATGGGACAACACTCAGACGCTGATCAACGCCTCAGGTTCTTCGCAAGCACTCTTCTAGCACCATACCATGATGACTCCACAAACTCTCCCCGGTGGATGAACCCAACAATAAGCCTCCGGCATGTTGACTGCAAAGATCCTATATCTATTCGCTCTTGGGTAGCAGCTCAGGCTCCCCGACGGGTATTTATAGCCCCTGGTCACCGGAGGACGAGAGATTTCCTCCACGATGACGAGCACGGACTCCGCGCCACGCGTCTTCCCTCCAGCCTGAAATACACAGGTCACCCTTATCTCCTTTGGCTCCACTCGACCGGGAACATCCTGTGCGATCACGGGAACACTGTTCCTAACAACACTTCTCCGCCTGCCTCCTCTTTGGCATATCTGGCAAAGAAGGAATCCTCCGGGACTCGAACCCTTCGCCAAGATAAGTATCAATTAAATAACTTCGTCGATTCCGCGAGCTTTAACACAAGTCGTTAAAGTACTCGGGAGCACACGCCTTAATCCGTGAAACCTCGACTCTTCCGTACGCCTACGCTCCTACGCGTGCATGCGGCCCAGCTCCCTGCGCTATGGACTACGGCTATCGGGGATCAGGTGCATAAACGTAACAGGCTAACTCCCCGGGGAAATTAAAAGACTTAAAAGCAGGAAGCGGAGTTCATTAATATTTATATCGCCGAATGCCTTCTCCTCTCGAATTTCTACTTTGTTGCAGGGTATGGGAGACCACTCGGCGTGCTCAGCCCTCACGCTCGGGGGCTGGCGCCGGGACGACTACTCGGCGTGCTCGGCCCTCACGCTCGGGGGCTGGCGCCGGGACGACCACTCGGCGTGCTCAGCCCTCACGCTCGGGGGCTGGCGCCGGGACGACTACTCGGCGTGCTCGGCCCTCACGCTCGGGGGCTGGCGCCGGGACGACCACTCGGCGTGCTCAGCCCTCACGCTCGGGGGCTGGCGCCGGGACGACTACTCGGCGTGCTCGGCCCTCACGCTCGGGGGCTGGCGCCGGGACGACCACTCGGCGTGCTCAGCCCTCACGCTCGGGGGCTGGCACCGGGACGACTACTCGGCGTGCTCAGCCCTCACGCTCGGGGGCTGGCGCCGGGACGACACTCGGCGTGCTCAGCCCTCACGCTCGGGGGCTGGCGCCGGGACGACCACTCGGCGTGCTCAGCCCTCACGCTCGGGGGCTGGCGCCGGGACGACCACTCGGCGTGCTCGGCCCTCACGCTCGGGGGCTGGGCGCCGCGACGACTACTCGGCGTGTTTCACAGGACTCCGCTGGCCCTCACGCTCGGGGGCTGGCGCCGAAATTAACGTTGGATGATCTAGCCAGATGCTCCTTGACTAACCCTTGGACCGATTCCTACGGAATCGCTTCAAGGCTCGGGGGCTACGGCCAACGGACGCACCTCGCGGCGCATCCGTTGATTGTCTGACGACCTCAGAAGAAGGCTACTAACCCTTGGACCGATTCCTTCGGAATCGCTTCAAGGCTCGGGGGCTACGGCCAACGGACGCACCTCGCGGCGCATCCGTTGGGAAACGGCTCTTTTCTCTCCAGTATCACGCGGTTTCGCTTCCAACTGCAGCAGGCTCGACGCTCATCAGACAGCACGACCTCGCCGACTTGTCTCTCAACCACGTACTACTCGGGGCTTGTCGGGGGTAGACCCCCAGGGGTACCCAGCAGGCGGATTGGCCCAACCAGCAAGGGGCGGCCCAATCCGAGTGCAACTGGGCCGGTTTGTCAGACTGGGTGGCCCACCACTCGGGAGGCCCACCAGTCAGGCGAACCGGATGGGCGCGACGGCGCGCGCGGCAAGGAAAGAAGACGGCGTATCCCGCAAGAAGCTCGGAGATCAGGATAAACTAGCCGGAATTATAGGAAAAGATATCTGTAATCGTTATAGGATCGAATCCTTGTATTTCGGGTAGGTTACGATCTCTAGCCGACTTGTAACTCAAGGCAGCCGGACTATATAAGGCGCCTTGAGACCCCCCCTCCAGAACAACGACATTACAACATCACGAAACCTAGGACAGAATCCAACTACGGAGATCCTTCAGGAACTTCATACACAGCAATACAATCACCTCCAACACAGGACGTAGGGTATTACGTCATCTCGACGGCCCGAACCTGTTCAATCCTTGCGTCTTGAGTTACCATCGTCTTGTGATCCTCGATCTGTCCCTCATCAAATCAACCACGTAGGCTACCCTGTGTGGACTGCCGGGTCCAAACATCCGACAAGTGCCGGCGAGGAAGCTTTTCATGAGCTTGCAGTCCTTTAGGGCGTGCTTGACAGGGCCCTCATGGTTGGTGCAGGGCGCCTCGAGGAGCTTCTCGAAGTGGTCCCTTGGCGCCGGGTTCCCTTTGGGTTTAGCGGTCTTCCGCTCGGCCGCCGCTACCATGCCGCCATCGCGCCTCCGCTTGTCCTTCCTTTTCTTCTTGTCGGGTCGGGCGGAGGTGCCCTCGCCGACCGCCTCCGACTGCTTGCCCTTGCCCTGAGGCCGATCAAGGGTTGCAGCGACGGCGTCCTCCCCATCGGCGTAGTCGGTGGCGATGTCGAGGAGCTCCCGGATGGTTCGTGGCTTCCTGCGTCCCAACTCATGAATGAGGGTCGCGCAGGTGGTTCCGAACCGGAACGCGGAGACAACGTCGGTGTCGGCGATGTTTGGCAGCTCGGTGCAGCGCTTGGAGAAGCGCTTGATGTAGTCGCGCAGAGTCTCGTCCTCTCTCTGGAGGCAGTTGCGGAGGTCCTAGGGGTTCCCGAGACGAGTATAGGTGCCCTGGAAGTTGCCAATGAAGGCATCACGCAACTGCGCCCAGCTGTCGATCTTGCCTGCAGGGAGATGCTCCAGCCACGTTCGCGCCGAGTCGGCGAGGTAGAGGGGGAGGCTTTTGATGATGAAGTGGTCGTCTTGCGCCCCGCCCGCATGGCACGCGAGCCGGTAGTCCTCCAGCCAAACGCTGGGGTTTGTGTCCCCGTCGTACTTGGGCACCGTCGTGGGAGCTCGGAAGCGCGGAGGGACCTGAGCGCCGAGGACGCGAGGTCCAAAGGCACGCGGCCCCCTGGGGTCGGGTGACGCACTTCTGCTCCGGTCCTCGCCGCTGTCGTAGCGGCCCCCGCGCCGTCTGTTGTAGGATCGGCGTGGGCGGTGCTGATGGTGCTCGTCCCGTCGTCTGGCGCCTCCGTCGGCTGCGGCCCCGTGATGATGCACGGAATGCTCTCGATCGGGCTCCCGAGGAGCTCGCTGGCGTGAGGCGGAGCTTTCCGCCTGTTGGACTGCTGCGGTTTCCAGGAGCGCGCGGAGCTGCTGATGGAACCTTCGATCTTCGGGCGCCGCTGGTTCAGGGTGTTCACGGAGCAGGACAGCAGCCGCTGCGAGGTTCTGGGACGCCCGGTTGAAGACCGGCGCGTCGTTGGGGTTGCCACCGTCGTTGATGATGCGCTGTTGCACGTCCCGGGCCCGTGCGCGGGCGGCTCCTCCATCCGCGTTTCTCCCGAGCTCACGGTTGAGCTGCTGGCGTTCTGCCTCGATCTGACGCCGGGCCTCGTCGAGCTCCTGCAGCCTGACCCGCCGGGCATCGCCCGCCGGGGCGTTGGGCGGTGGTGCCGCAGGGGCGTTGGCAGGCGGAGCCGCAGGGCGCGCGCAGGCGGAGCCCACCTCAACCGCGGGTGCGAGCTTTGCTCGCTCACCGCGCTTTTGGCGGTTGGCGAGACGCAGGGGTCGGACTCCGTCGGTGTCGGGGTGGCCGCCGGGTCGCTCGGCAGGCCTGGCTGTCCCTCCGGGTACATGGCGTTGTAGCAGTCGATGAACTCGTCCCAGGGGAGCTGCTCCTGCCCTCCAACCTGGAGGGCGAGGTTGGTGATCATGTAGGAGACGTTGCGGAAGCGTTCCTGGGACGGGCTCCGTCCCAGGGCGGCTGCCAGGTCCCCACCGAGCAGGTCGAGGACGTAGGCGGTGGCTCCCGTCGTGGCGTGGGAGGGCTTGGGCCCCTCGTCGTGGAACGTCTTGCCACCGTTGTCGCAGGCAAGCTTGGGGCGCACGAAAGTGGCCCCGATGATGGGCTCCACCGACTTGCTGAAGACGAAGTCGAGGGAGCCGAACCGTAGGTGAGCGCCCGGCGCCAGCGAAGCGCCGCCGTGGGCCATCCGGGCCCTGGTGAAGTGTCGTGACACGCGAAAAGCCCCCTACCTGGCGCGCCAACTGTCAGGGTTCTCTACCGCCGGCAAGTAAATTTCTACGATCGCGTGTCAGGGTCCGGATGGTGACTCAAGAGACAGGGGTTTAGACTGGTTCGGGCCTCCGGAGAGTAACACCCTACGTCCAGTGTGTGCCGATGTTCTCAAGTCCAAGTCTGTAGTAGGGGGTACAAACTGGTCGGGAGAGGGAGAGGGTCCCAAGTCCCTGTGCTGTGCGAGTGAGCGTGCTGTTCGTGCTATGTTCGAATGTTCGACTGATGTCCGTCTGTCCCCCCACTGATGTCCCCTTGTCCCCTTTTATAGTCTCAAGGAGAGAAGGGAGCGGGGGGTAAGAAAGAAGAAAATTACAAGGGGAGTTACTGCCCCCGAGGCCTTTAGCTGGCGCCGCGCGCCGAGCCGTACAGGGAGCAGGTGTTGACGGAGTGGGCATCCCGCCGGACCCGGGATCGTACATCCCGGGTGGTTGGTGTAGATGTCTTCTCGGGTAAGCTCCCGGGTAGTTCCGGGTCGTGGTTGACTCGCTCGAGGCCTTTGGGTACTCCAGGTGTCCTCTTCGGGTTCCAGGTGTCGTCCATGGACGCCTGGGATCGTCCTTGGGCGCCTGGTGTTGCGCATGCATTTCTCTCAGAGCTGTTGCGTTCCTGTTCGGATGAGACGGGCGCCACTGTGGCTGCCGTGGCGAAGGACGGACGCCCATCATGCTCTGGCGCGGCGGGTACCAAGTGGGTACGGCGCTGGATGGGCCGGGACGGGACGTGGCCGAGTAGTTTGATCGGGCGAGCCGGAGACTCTTCGGAGGCGGAGAACTCCCCGGGCGAATCGGAGAGCCTTTCGGGGGCGGAGAACTCCTCGGGCGAGCCGCGAAACCACTCGGAGGCGGAGAACTCCTCGGGCGAATCGGAGAACCACTCGGAGGCGGAGAACTCCTCGGGCGAATCGGAGACTCGTCGGATGGCCTCCGAGCTGTCGGGGTATGGGGAGTTCGCTTTGCTTTGGATCTTCGGCTTTTGCTTTTGAGGGGTGGATTATTGTGAGGACCCGGATTAAGGCTTGATTGGGTACCCCTAATTCAGACCCTCGTCAAGTCTCAATGGATGATGTCCATAAAAGTGGTACAATACAGAGCTCAGCAAAGCAACTCCGATCCTTCTCTGAGTAATACTAGTTTCCAAAGGATGTGTACAATATGTGAAACAATTATAGAACCTCTCTGAATCTCTATCCACATGTACTATTGTATACACATATTTTCCTCCATTGGTATGTATATGTGCTCCAATTTATGATGTGGTCACAGTCCAGTAATCTGGAAAGTAAACTTTTCTGATCAAATGTTTGAAAGTCTTAGCAACATGCTAAAAGCATCATATTATTGTCAAGCAAACAGGTTCAATGCACACACAAATTTTTTTTTTCAAATTTTCTTGATATAGCCTCTAATTTCTGTTGCAAACAAGCAAGTATAGTACAAAGTTTCTTGATATAGCCTCTGACTTTTTATCCTATACTTTGTTGCTAAGAAATGAAATGATGAAAGGCCTCCTGGTAGCCATCTAGTTCTGCCATCTTGCTTATAGTTGCAGAGGATATGGGTGTGTTTGTTTCCGCTCATAATCAGCTTATCGGCCAAAATAAGCGAGAATCCCACTCAAACACATTGATCATTTTCGCTTGTTCTCGATTCTCTGATAATCCATTTCAGAGATTTAACTACAATAATTGAGAATCAAGAATCAAGAAAATTTCCGCTTATCTTTGAATCTAAGCATGGTTGAAAGAAGCGGAAACAAACACGCCCATATATTAAGCACAACCTAGGGCGTGTTTGTTTTCACTTATAATCAGCTTATCGATCAAAATAAGCGAAAATCCCACCCAAACACCTTGATTATTTTCGTTTATTCTTGATTCTCTGATAATCCATTTCAGAGATTTGAACTACAATAATCGAAAATCAAGAATCAAGAAAATTTTCGCTTATCTTAGAATCTAAGCATGGTTGAGAAAAAGCGAAAACAAACGAGCCCCTAGTCAGACTGATTTATGCATCTTTTTTCTTCAATTCCATTTTTTGCTCTTTGCTGTATACTTGTGATGTCTGCCCATGAGACCATGACCTTATATGTAGTAGTGAGTGTCACACCCGATTTTGTAAACAAAACCGAATGACTATCATATGTGCGCCAGGATCAAGTTTACACACATATGAGACTTCATCAGTGATATAAAAGACAGTGCAAAACGTAAATAATATTAAATACCATTATTACACTCACGGAAGCGAATAACTAGCAGCGGAACCTTCAAAACTTCTCCACGGGCAGCTGACTGGGGGAACACGTACGCCTAGAAACTTCCAAAAATACTCCACTGAAACTTCTGTCTAAGCCTGAGCCGCAGATAAAGCAAGGTTGAGTACACTTATGGTTGGTACTCAACAAATGTAGAGCAAAAGCATAATGACATGCAAAGGCTTAACAAGGAAATAGTTTGGCTTCTAATTAAATTGCTTTAAGCACTTAAGTTGGTCAAATTTTATTTAGCAGCATAATTACTAAAGTATAAGTATATACCAACCCAATTAAGCATATGGTAAACCATAAGCATCAACAACAACATAAATAAACCAATTTAATTCTTCTTTCGATATATTAATCATGTGAGGGTCCAGGCCGCTCATGACCGCGAGCACGGCTATTGCAATAGATTTTAGACACTCTGCAGAGGTTGTACAGCTTTCTCCACAATTCGTGTTTCTCATTATGCCCGGGTTAATTACTCCCTTCAACACTTCCTTTGGTGAGGGGCCAGAGAATCACTACGAAGCCTTTCCAAAGAATTTCCCAATGTGTGTGTGCTCCCTTGCCAGACGGGTCTATAAAAGGCGCACCTTCCTGCCCCCGCACCTCTGCTCACAAGCCTTGCCGGTAGCAACCAGCCCATACCACACATGCAGTGCATCCACACAACAAGGGGATCTTCTAATTACTTAGCTAAGACCAGAGCCATGTGGCATTGTGGTTGTACGGGAAATCCCGGGTGGTTCTCCATGTTCCGATTAATCAATGTGGTCTTGGTTTAACATTCTCATCAAATCATATATATCATATATAAAAGATACCACAACATTATTATCTTCACATTTAGTGTAAACCAATCCCATGTATAGCAACTAAGCAAATACTACCCAACATGAATATAAAACCCAGGTTAACAAGGTAAGATTAAGAAAACTAGTCATCCTAAGTATAGGACCCATCATGATTATAAGCATGCAAGCAATAGCGAACTACGGTGTATAAGCATGTCATAGGGTTATTAGGACAAAAGGTATGATCAAGAATACACTTGCCTTAAATCCAGCTAATAACTGCTATGGCTTAGGTTCTTCTCAACAAAATCCTCGAATCACACGAACGATCCTTGAACTCCACGAACTTGCACCTTCTATTCGTAGCACAGGGTCACATACAAAGAAACATACAACAAATAAGAAACAATACACCAAACACGGGCAACAACACAAAAGAAGGGTATAAAGGTATAGATCAAGTCCTTACGGTCACGTGAGCTGAAGAATCACTCGAATCGGAGTTGAAACGACCAAGATACGGATAAAACGGTGTTCCAGGGGCTTATCTGCGAAGAATAGGAATTCCAGGGGTTAGATTGAAGAAATCCGAGGGCATATACATAATTATGTATATAACTTCAGGGTCTAACGAGTAAAAGAACCAGGCTGGACGGCGGGTTTAATACTTGAAAAGACAGGGGGCTAACTGCAAGATAAAAGGGCTCATACGTAAATACTTTACATAGTAGATGGACTGCGGGTTGATTCTTGAAAACTGCAGGGTCTCTTAATCAAAAAGACAAGGCTGACCGGTATCTTAGGGATTGACTTGGATCTGCGCCGTTGCTTCGCGGATGGACGGTCGAGGGCGCTCGGGCGGTTCCGACCGGCGGCGGCGGCTGTCGTCCGCGGCGGCGGCGGCGGTTACCTCGCCGGAGAAACTCGATCCGGCGCCACAGTGCACGGATTTTGGCGCGGATTGGACCAGGACGCAGATGCGATCACGGCGAACCTTGTCAGGGTGTTATGGACATGGATTGGGCGACGAGGGTGACCGGACGTCGACGAGGAGCGGCGTCGGCGGGTCTGCAGAAGTCCGGCGAGGGATTAGTCGATGAGGAGGTGCACTTCAGATAAAAGGGAGGCACGGTGAGGTTCCTTGTCACCTTGCGAAGCTCTTGGTAGTCTCCTTGTCGACGAAGCGGCAGTGGTCGGTCGAAACTGCGACGGCGGCGGTGCTCGAGGCTTCGGGCACGGCGGCGGCTGTGAGAACAACGGCGCCAGGGAGGCTAGGGTTTTGGGCGCGTGCGAGAGGCGGCGGGCGCTATTTATAGGCCCGGGTGCGCCTTGGCGTGCGGGTCAAGGGGACCGAGGCGGGCGATGCGGGGAACCTAGCTCGGGTTCGGTCTCGGGACCGAGTCCAGTTTGGGAACGACGACGCGGTAGGGATGACAGGCGGGTCCCCACTGGCAGCGAGTGGGAGGGCGGAGTGGCGAGATGGGCTGGGCCGCGCGACGAGTTGGGCCGGAAAAGCAAGCGCAGAGAGATGAGGGAGGAAAAACAGACTGGGGAAAAGCTTGAGGAGGAAATGTGAACTTTTTCCTAAACTCCTTTTCTAAGCTCCAAACAAAAGCAAATCAATTTGAATTTAAACAAGTTTAAATTCACTTTTGACTTGCCCACAGAACAAAATACAATGCATCAGCATGAATGCAACAATAAACTTATTGAAGCTATTAATGAATTATTTAATTCCATAAAATCCTAGATAATTCCCATTAATTCCAAGAAATTCATTTATGCCTCCAATAAACCCTAGAAAATTATAGAAATATTCCTACAATTTCTTGTGATGAAAATTAGGGTAGCAACTTTTGCAATTCATTATTCAAGCTATAGAAAGGAACTCTTTTGGTTTATTTGTGAATGCACTTCTATAGCTTGTTGTTCTTTTTGTAGCCTTGGCCTTATTCTAGTTATCAATTGAACTATTAATAATGGTGATTCATTTCTTTGCAGGTACTGTTATCATTGGACCGACAGTGAGGAGTGTGCTAACCTTTTCCTAGGATTGCTAGCACAGCGAAGGTCATCGTTTAAGAGCTTATTGTAATATATTAAGACTCCTGTATGATTATATTAGTGCCAGGTCATTTGAGTAGGCTTAGGCGAGTTCCCTGGTGGTTTACATGTTTTTTTTTCATCCAGCTTCTTTTGTCCGTTATAACTTTGTTTGGCATGTTAACTTTAATAGCATATCCTAATTACAGTTATAGTTGATCTTCTCTTTGTCTTGCAGTTTTTGATAGCATATATGTCAGTTTATATGCGCATGAGTATGCTCTCTCTGCTTAACTTGTGGCGCATGTATCTCTCCTTCACTTGTTGATCTGTACGGTTCAACCGAAAAGAAGTTGACTATTGTACTATCTTCCTTTGGTTTTCTGACTTATTTTTCCCGCAAACAAGTTGGATGAAGGAACTCATGGCTTATTTAGAGCCTGTGGTCTTTTGGGCGCTTGTTTCAATTAAGATTGTTCTCAGCTGCTTTTCTGAACTTTCAATTGTTACACCTGCTCAGTCTCTAGAAACCCCTATCCAGCCGAACAAAAAAATGAAGCAGGAGATTAGTGGGAACTGGGAACTGAACCACGCAGAGATTGGGTGGCAGGAGAGGGATTAAGTACTTATTCCCGGTTGGGAACAGATCAACATTGGGTCAAACCTCCTCTTACCGAACATTCCCTCTCTATTCCAAATTATAATTTGTTTGATTTTTTATCTTAAGTTTAACCGCTCGTCTTATTCAAAAAATTATGCAAAATATCACACCTTTTGTTGTGGCTTGCTTTATTAATAAAAATTATTCAAGAATGTTGCACAAATTTTTTGAATAAGATGAGCGGTCAAACTTGAGGTTAGAAAAGTCAAAAAAAATTATAATTTTTTAAAAAAAACGAATTATAATTTGAAACCAAGAGAGTAGATATTTTGTCAGTGGATGGACAAATATGATCCACGAGTAAGTGACTCCACCCCATTCTTTCCATGTTCTATTCCTCCGCGGCTCTGCCCCCGTTCTCTCTTTTTCATTCCTGTACCGGCGAGGCGGAAAGGCGTGACGGGGCCAGGTGGGAGGCGAGCGCGGTTGACGGCATAGGCGAGCGCGTGGGCAGAGCGTGCCATTCTCTTGACGATGCGTCCTGTGTGATTGCCGCCTCACTCGCCGTT
>CM014273.1:35460201-35472905 GCA_004135705.1 Alloteropsis semialata
CTTCCATTTTGCAAAACGTGCAGAAAATATTCTAGATTAACACAAACTATACTAACTATGGGCTTAAGCATTAAGAGGAACCAAAGAGAGTTCAACAAATTTGTAAAGATGTAAAAGTATCATATTCATGCAAAAAAATGCAGAAAGGCATTCATTACTAGACTGGAAACAGTAGTTCCTTCTCCCTCAATTGATGACATATCAAGTAGTAATTAGTTAGAGCCTAGAGGCCCCTCAAGAAACCAAAGTTGTGACCTTTTCGGCCGGGTTGTACCTCGAACAAGGAACTTTTTACATTATCTTAAGAAAGCTAGAATAAGTTAACTAAATGCACACTCAGTTGGATCAGAAATCTATCTCCACCACTGAGATGAAGTCATTGTGACATGAGGATATGGAGAATGTAAATATATCAAAAGAAAGTATTCCCATCGCCTTCAACAACCACATCTCTCAGCCATCACCTTTATTTCTCATATGTTGGATTTTTGTTTCATTTGACCGGCATGCAAAATATATTCGGTTATGTCCTAATCAGTCGTCGCGTGCAGCAGAGAGATTAAGGCACATGTCTACGTCAAGAAAATGAATAATCGACCTTTAATCGAGCTCTGAGAGAAGACAAGAAAAAAACACAATTCGGAGATATAAACACTCTTGCTGGTGTCACAGATTGACAGCATAAAAGTTAAATCAGAATAATTCTGCAGATTTTCCTTTAGAAAAGATGGAATCATGAAATTCGTGTACCTGAAACCATAAAAAAAAAACTTGCAGATCAATCATCTGATGGCAATGAACACTATAGCTGAGAAATTAGTTTTGGTAGGGACAGTGTCAGGATTTCCAGCCTGGGTAGCCATGAAGCTGCTCCATTTGGTAAAGATTCACGTTCTGGTAGGCAGCAGCTTGCATAAGGGTAGAGCAGCAACCCGTCAGTGCCAGAATGAGACAATTTTGCAACTTTTTGTTGGGAGGTCGTTCAGGAGAAGTACATAAACTGGGGCTGGGGCTTCCCTATCTCCCAAGGCTCCAGAACAGACGAAAGAACTCGCGATAGTTCAACCAACAAGCGATCGAAGAGACTCTACCGAAATGTCGGTTATTTTATTTTCGAATTCCACAGCAGAAAAAGAGCATCACTATTTTCAATATAAAAAGAAAGCATTTATTCACAGGTACTCTCATAGTAAGCATCAAAAAGAGGTTGATGGAATTTTGGAAAAGGCAATTAATTTTCCTGAAAAATAAGGTCGAAAATATAATCATTTCATCCATTCAACCCAACGCCCCCCTAACAGTTGTCGAGGCCCCAACTCAAAATTCCAACTTTCCAACACAACAGCGTCTTAGCGCCGGCACAGGCCGTGCTTTGACTTGATAAGCAGCCAAAGGAGATTTGTACACTGAGAATCGACGTGCCCATGGCATTGGCATGCCGCAGTTCGTGCATGCCTCACCATACTGTATGTTGATCCGATCTCGCCGCCAGAAACTGAAATGTTCAGAGCTCACAGCCAACGATTGGAGAACAAGTCCAGTTCCGCAGATCTCAAACAAAACAAAGGTCCAGTGTCCTGCATGTTCCAATTGCTACTTCCAGAGTTAGTACTAATAAAATAACAGGGACAAAATGATCGATATTCTTCAGAATATTTTATCGTGCATCTCCAAAAGGCGCTAATACTTTTCGAATCCCCAAAAGTTTTTCTCAGCACCTGTCAAAATCCCAAAAGTAAACTTTTTCTGCACTAGAAAAAACAGAGCAATCCAAAACCGCCCGAACCACTCAAGAAAACTAAAGTGCTCGTGGTTATAATAAAACAATTGACGCCATTGGCGCCATACTGCCTAACCTGATTGATTTGCAAGGATTAGACAGATCTTGCCAATTCAGAAGCAGGCCAAGGCGGCGGCTGGCTGTACCTGTACGAGGGAGGGAGGCGTTACCCGGCGCTGACGCAAATTGGGGGCGGAGAACTGGAGATGGCGACGTGCTTGGTGGAATGAATGGTGGCCGCGTGGTGGCGGGCGTCAACGTCGGCATCATTTCGGCCACCGCGCTTGCCTTCCTTATCCCGGGCCGCGCCCACCAATTGAAGTGCCCCTTGCTTGGGCCTCCAGACTCGTTGCTGACACTTCTGAGTCATGGGCACGAGCGCTTAGAAAGCGCCATTGTTCTTCAGCTACAGAAAGCAAAGTGATGATCGGGCCCAAGGGCGTCGGGTCTGGCATCGCAGCTCTAGTAGTTTTCTCCTCTGGCTTCGAAGGAATAACTAGAGATTGATCGGGAGATTTCTCTCTAGTAGATGGCTTGGTTGGAGAGGAAGCTGCAGGTTTTGAGGGCCTACAGACCATGACAGAGCAAAGTAAGCATTTACTTTGTAAAACAATCGGTCGATAAACAAACTGGTTGAAGCCTTTACTCGATCATCGGGATAGTGACTTTAAATCTTTTCTGTGAACCAGAAGAAGGCTTTGGTGGTGTTCGAGCAGAACGAGTTTCCTGACGTGAAATCTCCCGAACATGTTTAAGTTTGTTTACATGAGCAAAATCTGTGAACAAATGCCCGAAAACAATCATGCTAGGTACCTGGTCTCCAGGACGAGGCGGGTCGCGCATGGCGGGTAGTTCGGTAACTTCTGCTGCCCTGGCATCAGAAGAACCCAGTCCAATAGCTTCTTTCTCCGTATTCGCGTCTCTCAAGTGTTGCTAGAGCGATACGGGGCGGTAGCTTTGGTACTAGTCGGGGCTTTCTTTTCTTCGACATCGGGCACTTCAGCTGTCGGGATTTTTCCCCCCTAAGCTGAAGGAGTTTCCACCTCGTCCTCTAAGTTGATAGCTCCACTTTGTGGGGGAGCATCAGCAGTAGGAGGGGCCTAATCGGGAAAAGAAATGAATAAAGCTGTAACAAACATGAAGGTATATTTCTAAAAGTGGATTACCTCTGGAGCAGGGTTGTTGGCGTTGTATGGTGACTGGAACATTCGCCCAATCGGAAAGTTCGGCGTTCAACATTTTCTTCAAGTGAGCTGCCACTTCAGATTCGGGAACAACTGCTGGACAAGTGTCATAGTATTTCAAATGACCGAACATTTTCAGAAAAGAGACCGAACAAAGGAAATACAATTTACCTTCGGGTTTCATCTGATCCGGGTCAGTTTGACCTGTGAAGGTGTGGGCAAGGCGATCATGAGCCATGAGTGGAATAAATCTCCATTTGATGAAGGTTTCAGCCACATGGGTCGTTGTCAGCCCCGCTTCACGAAGAGCCATGATCCGATCAATGTGCTTGTGCACTTGCTGAGTGACTTTTGGAAGGGCCTTGGTTTCTTCTTTGAGATAAGGCATCAGACATTTCCCTTTCACTAATGTGGCTTGGGGAAGAGTGATGTAAAACCAATGATGCTTATATCCTTTCCAGGAATCCTTAACCTAGAATGGGATATAGGTATCTCTGTCCCTCAAGGAAAAACCAATCAACCCGACCATGAGTTGATCTTTGTAAAAGGCAGGGGTATAAAAATACCTCCACAGATTCAATGATGGCTTAATCCCCAACCAAGCTTTGCACAGAAAAGCAAAGACGCTAAGCATTGCCATAGCGCCAGGCTTGATGTGAACAAGCTCAATTTGGTAAAAGTCACAAATGTTGTGGAGGAAGTCCAATGGATAAACCCCGAACCCACAGTAGCAGAACTCCACAAACACGACAAGCTCTAGAGTGTCAGGCGTCGTGTCGGGGAGCAGTCCGAGATCTTCCAACTTCTTCAGCTGATTCGCCGTCGTGGTGGATTTCTCCCAGCACTTGTCCGTCGAGCAGATGCATGTCTCGCTGCGTAGTTCCATTTGAGGGGCGACAGTGCTGCTTTGCTCACTAGAGGATTCATCTCCGGAAGGTGACTGGTGAGAGGAAGTCATGGTGGCGAGAGGTGGGCTGAGAAGTTGGAGCGGCAGGAAATCAGTCTAAGATGAATAGTGGCAGTTGTTTCCTAGTGAGCGCGAAGAAGACGATGACCCAAATAGTAGACAAACAGCCACGCTTGGGGGCTTTATGGTTTTGAGAGGGAGCACGAACCCCGAGAAAACTGTCCTTAGCCCACGTCGTGCGCTATTACTGTTGAGTCAAAGATTCTTTCCTATTTTTCTGGCACGCATCATTTCAAAAATCATAAGGGTTGATTCAAGTGTATCTGGTTCTGATAGCTTACTAAATAAGTTATTCGTCATAAATGACCGATCATGGTGTATTTGCGAGAAAATATCCCGAGCATTCTTAACGCCGGACAAATTTCGTGAATATACTATGGAGACAAGATAATCCTTTGGCAAGAGCATGTTCGGGGTTTATTTTCTGAACTAACTTTTTTGCATCAAATTGATGATTATCAGAAAGTTCCGAATAAGTAGGACGAATTGTGACATCCTCCAAGCAAAATATCTTCATTGATTCAAAAGGGGTACATTTTGCAGGGGATCGATTACTATCCTAGCACTAAAGCTCTAAATCTGGATCAATCCAGATTCTCCAAAAATCATCCCCACCCATGCTAGACGCTTGGCGAGGATGATGGCGTCGTGGCACCAGAAGTCGGGGACTTTTCCCCCATCTCCTCCTCGGAGTCACTGACGAGGTCCACGAGCGCGCCATCTCTCGGGATCCCGATCATCTCGCGGTTGAGGGAGACGAAGAGGCGCATGGCGAACTCCTCGTCGCCTCTGGTGTCGATCGGTGCAGAGGATGAAGAAGCACCCGCTTGCGACGTCTCTAGCTTGGGACAAGCCCCACCTATCATCTGCTCTGACTCCTCGTCAGAGAGGACGACGATAGGAGATGCCGGGGTTGGAGACGGAGAAGCGGGCTTTTTCCCGGCGGCGGCGCTCGATGACGCAGCCTCGGGGCCAAGGGACGCCATTGCTGGAGCTTCACCTTGGGGTTCGGCTTCAACTCGCTCATCCCCATACCAGGGGAGAGCAGGGAGCGAGCCTTGAGGAGGAGCAAAGGGCGGAGTCTCCATTAACGACGAACTCTCTGGCGCGCTGGACGGAGGCCTTTCTGAGCGGCAGGGAGAATCTCTGAAGAGGAGGCGAGGGATCTTGTACCTACGGCTGAGTTTTTTTCTTTCCCATTGATGGTGGGTGAAAGAAGCTTAGTGGAGAAGGATTTGGTGCAAATCTATCCAAGGGTGCTTGTATTTAAAGACTCAGGGTAACGCTTCGCACGAGATCAAGGAGTCAGCACAGTATTGCGAATTAAAACGTGTGCTCTGCTAGAATTTCGGGAGATGTGCGTAATGGAGCTTAATGTGTGGACAGAATTCAAAAGCCCTTGATGCTTCGGCTTTCAAGATAAAATATTTCTTTATTCACTTAAATTATGGCTCTTGTTTTTCTCTTGATCTTATCGCTTCGGCTTTCGAGATAAAATATTTCTTTATTCACTTAAAGTATGGCTCTTGTTTTTCTCTTGACCTTATCATTCAGATGCAGGTTATACCATTTAAAGTCCGGGATCTTTTTCTAACTCTCATCTGAGTGTGATGTCTGACGTATTTTACATATCCAAAATCACCCGAAGAGTAAAAAGGCCCGAGGAGTGATCAATGAACAACCTTTTCCTGAACAAGATAAGCTCGGGGGCTACTGTTGAGGTCATAATACCAGGGTACCCAAACACGAGGATTGCCGACTACCGACTCCATGCGAAGAAGAATCCGAGCAGGACACGGTGCCTGGACCAAAGGAGGAAAGCTCAAGATTAGATAGAGTCCTAATAGTTTCAGGTCTGTTTAGTCTTGTAACACAAGTTTCCCTAAACATAAATAGTGGGGGGTCCTGCACGTAGAGGGTATCCCAAGTTTCACCAATCCACCGAAGAGTACATGAAATACACGATGTATTCTGTATTCACCGAGATAATACAAGCAAACAACTGGACGTAGGGTTTTTACTCGATCCTGAGGGCCCGAACCAGTATAAAATCCCGAGTCTCTCTGTTCATCTACTGTGATCGATCTTCGAAAGAAGCAGGGTGCCTGCTGGACAAATATCTGACAAATATAACTTCGACACATTATAACATGGTAAGTGATGTAGAATGCCAAATTTTTAGAGAAAAATATTATGTGTGTTGATATGGTGTATTGTGTACATAGTATTGTTTTCAAAATAATTTGCCAGTTTTAAGTTTGGTTTGCGTTTCATACGGTGCATTTAACAAAGAGATATAAAAGCATGAAGTCACTATGATATATACATAAATTTGATTACTTAATTTAGTTTCCAGGAAATTATTAGTAACAAAATATTATAAGATGACTAGCAAGTTGCAAAAGAACATTATTAACAAGTCGTAAAAGGAAAGGCAAGTTTTTAAAAGAGGATGCCTAGCAAGATTTTCAATCATAGTAGCAATATATCCAAAGAGAAATTAGGACTTCTCAGAACAAAACTATAAAGTTAGTTGAATGCAAACGAAAATTATTTCAACCAAACTAAGAAACTGTTTCAAATACTTCCTCCATCCTCTCTTAATAAACAGTTTCTTCATCGTTCATTAATTAACGTGCACCACCTGACCTCTAGGTCAACCAAAGACTGCCCATTGTGCTTTAACGAGAGGTACACACCACATTTTCCATATCACTTAGAATTGTTTTAAATATCATTTCTAGGCTAATAAGTCATGTAGCAAAGGCTTTATAGATCTTAACCCAGTATATGTACAGTAAACTAATTTCTATTGGAGGAATACGATTCAAACCTAATGGTTATAGTTGTAGTACTTAAGGATGCTTCACTTCGCACCCAAAACATTCGTTACACTAACACTATGAAACTCTATTTTTGTCATTGTTAAATTGCCTCAAATTACATGCAGACTCTAATGCTGGCCGGTTTAGCGTATTATTTTAAGATTGGACATGTTTATATTTAAGTATAATTTGGTGACCTGCTTTAGTTATTATAAAAAAGACCCAACTACGACAACAACGCTCTCCTATTAGATTTATCGCGAGAACTCTCCGAGTGTGTGGCATCCACCTCCGGCTTATCTCTTCCTCCCCAAGCGTGCTCTCGGTCTCCCACTGTCCCGCATGCCGCATGCCCGCGCCGCCGCCCTTCGCCTAATCCACCCCCATAACTAGCCTCCATCTCGCCGGTGTCGGTCCCCTCCCCTTCGCCTTCCCCTCCTCTCTCTCCGTTCAGATCTGAGAAACGCCGCCCGGTTCTCATTGTCTTCTTCATCTCCAATGAGTACCTTTGTCCTCGTTGTCATCTTCCACTCCCGCGGGTCGGGTGCCCTCGTCCTTCCCTCCCCCTCGCTTCCTCTTCCTTTCCTCCTCCTCCTCCCTCCAAATATGCAGTCTTCCTTGTCTTCTTCCCCTCTGGCTACTCCCACCCTGCCACCGTCGGCCAACACCACTGCCTGCTGTCGCCTTGCGATTCACACACATCCCGCTGTGACCCCTTCCCATCCCTTCCTAACCACTATATCTGCCACACCCCCGCCGCTAACCCCACCCATCAAGGGTCCTCTACCATCTGCCTGACGCGCGCCATCAATGCTTGGCCTCATCGCCCGCAACCCTTCACCGCCGCCGGCCATCCCCTAGGCCCGTCAGCCGTAGGGCCTTCCCCCACAACCCCAACCTCAGAAGACCCAGGAAACCTAACTGCGCCGGTCGCTCAGCCCACCTCCCACCCATGGTCATCCGTCGCACTTTCTCAATTGTGTTGTTACTTCCCTTATGTGTTTATGGATGTAACTAATAGGTTCTCATCTTAAGTTTAAATAGAGAGGACTCTCCATGTAGGAAAAAGGGAAAAATGATGTTTTGGACTGAATCTCCTAGACACATTTAAAATATTTTTAAACATATGTTTATAAATTATAAAACACAAATAAAGTTAAAATTATAAAAGATAAATTATTTTCAAGGCCAATGTTATTATATCATATCTCAATGATCAATACTATTTCCTTTTTGAAAACGTGCATGGATTTTGATATTAAGAACTCACCGGCGATAGCTAGTATCGTTAGATTCATTGTATGATGCCAGTTTTATGACTATATTATGAATATGATCTAAAAGATATTAACGAGAAAAGCCTAGCTGCACACACGAATGTCAGCACCGTCTGACCCCTTTGCCTGCTGTAACGCCTCTGGCCTTGTTTAAATCGGCAAGTTTTCACTATTTATCCGTAATATCAAATGTTAGGACACTAATTAGGGATATTAAATATGAATTAATGACAAAACTTATTTCATCACCCCGTGTAAATTCGCGAGACGAATCTATTGAGCCTAATTAGGTTGTGATTAGATAACGTCGTGTTACAGTAAACAATCTGTAATGACGGTTTAATTAGGCTTAATAGATTCAAAATTCAATTTTCAGACGAGTTGTATAATTAGTTTTTTAATTAGTATTCGAATATCTCTTCCGACGTTCCATTTTTACGATTCGACAAGTTTAGACTTTCCAAACTTCGAACTAAAGAAGCACTCTGTGTGAGGGCGTGTTCAGTGTTTGACCTTTCAGAAACACAGAGATCTCGGTTCTACCGACGGGAGTGAAAGAGAGGAATTTCGATATTTGACATCGAATTCGCAGGCCTTTCGACATATAATCCTCAATTCGCAAGCCTTTTGAAATATAACTCTGTACATGCAAATTCTTTTGATTTGGGGATTTGAACCCTTTTATCAGTTTTACTTTTTTTCTCTTCTCTTTTCATTTTCCTGGCCTGGTGAATAGACAATCCTGCCCTTTGTAGGACCCACATGTCGGTGAAACATTTTTTCCCCTTTCTTTCTCCTTCACCGTCACCTCCTTCTCTCTCATCTCCAGTACAGAGATGCCGCGACGGAGGAGAGGTGCCGTCGGCCTGCTTGGACTGGAGCTGGCGCCGGTCGTCGAGCGCGACCTCGTATGCCGCGACGGCCTCGCGGATGTGCCCCACGGCGGCGGAGCGGCGGAAGTGGTTGCGGAGGACGGAGGCGCGCGAGGTGGCGGAGCTGGGCGACGAGGGCCACGTCCGCCACGCGCATCTTGTCGAGGTCCACCGCCACAAGTCTGCTGCCGACCTCCAGCAGTGCCAGCACGAGGACCGCACCATCGACGTCCCCACACTCGTGGCCGCGCTCTCCGTCTCGCGGATGGCGGCTGACATGGCCGCCGTGCTCGCGCCGCCCCATCTCCACGCGCTCCTCTCCCGCCTCCATGACCCGCGCCGCGGTGTCGCGCTGCTCGACAGGGGCGGATCCAATGGGCTGCACAGGTATGGCCTGGCATACCCTAGGCCCAGCCCAACAAGCATATGTGTGTGTAAAAAAAAAGAAAAAATCCCTTCCGGTTGCTTCCACAAGCCGCAGCCACCGAAATCGCTCGGTCCTCAACCGAGAGGCCGAGACCGCGGCTACGCGGCGACGTTGCTGCCCCTCCGTCCGCTCCACCTCGGCACCTCCAAGCGGCAGCGGGAGGCCGACGGCTCCAGCGTCCGGCTCCCTCCCTCGGCCGCGGGAGGCTCTGCTGATCTACTCCGACCTCGTCCCTCGGGCCTCGGCGGCCGCTGATGTCTGGCGCTGGGCAGTCCCTCGCCGAGTCGCCGGCGACCTTCCTCCCAGCCGGTCGTCCCCCGTCCCCACAGCTGCGCCAAGCTGCCCTTGTTGCCGTGCCCCAGCCAGTGAGAACTCGATCCCCTCTGCTCTCCCCTGTATTTTACTGAGTGTTCCCCCAAATCTCTAACCCTAAATGTACTGTTATCCCCAAAATTAGTGATGTTTTACTTTTATGTGATTTGGTTGTAGGATTTGTGAACTATGAAGAGGGGAATGAGGGATGGAAACATTGCTTCTATGTTCCAGAACCATGCTGCTAAGAAATGTGCTTCAGCTTTGGCTCCTGTGGTGGAAGAGCAAAATGAAGAGCCAGAGCAACTGAAAGAGAGAGTAATTGAAGAAGTTGCTGGTCCTACTCCTACACCACCTACTCCATCTTTGGAACCAGTTGAAGATGTGTTGCCATCTCCACCTTCACCATCAGTGCCACCGCCATCGCCGCCACCACCACCACCACCACCACCATCGGGTTTTGATGTCGATCAGCTTCCACATGATCCAGGTGAAAGGTTTCCTATTGCAAGTTATCATGCTAATGATCAAGATGCAGTTAGAAGAGCATATATTCTTAAAGGGGCATTCCAACCTTATGCACATGAGTTTCCGAAACGAAAAATTGAAAATAGAGATCGTAATTTCACATGTACATGGTTTGCCAAATATGATTGGGTCGAATATAGCATCAAGAAGGATTCTATGTTTTGCTTTTTCTGCTACTTGTTCAAAAGCAAGAAATACAAGGGCAAGGGGTCGGATAAATTTATTGTAGATGGTTGGAGAAATTGGAATGTAGGAGACAAGTCACTTTTGAAACATTGTCGCTCTCAAGCACACAAGGAGGCTCATGAAAAGTACATTGGCTATCTAACTCCTGATGCAGCTATTGATGATAAAATTGAGAAGTGGAGTGATGAGGAAATAAAGCTTTATAAAATTAGATTGACTTATTCTCTAAGATGTATCAAGTTTCTTTTGCATCAAGGGTTGGCTTTCTGTGGACATGATGAAAGTGAAGAGTCTAGCAACCGAGGGAACTTCATAGAATTGTTGAAATTTCTTGCAGCAAATAGTGAAGAAGTGAACAATTTTGTGCTAAACAATACTCCAGGTAATTGCTCATTGACTAGCCCAATGATCCAGAAGCAAATTATTTCATGTTTTGCTATAGAGATTAGAAAGAAAATAATTGAAGAGATTGGTGAAGAACGTTTTGCTATCTTAGCTGATGAGTCAAGTGACGTATCACATAAGGAACATCTAGCCCTTTGCTTGCGTTTTGTTGATAAATTGGGAAGGCCATGTGAGCACTTTGTTGGAGTAGTTCATGTAGATGATACTACCTCTTTATCACTTAAGAAAGCAATTGAGTCTGTACTTGTTAGTCATGGCTTGACTCTAACAAGTATTCGAGGTCAGGGATATGATGGAGCTAGCAACATGAAAGGGGATATTAAAGGGCTGAAAACATTGATTATACAAGAGTCATCTTCTGCTTATTATGTCCATTGCTTTGCACATCAACTACAACTAGTGCTTGTTGCCGTTGCTAAGGATAATACCGATTGTGTTTGGTTCTTGGAACAAGTATCCCTCTTGTTGAATATTGTTGGGGTTTCTTGTAAGCGCCATGGGATACTTCGAAATGCTAGACTTGAGAATATAATGAAAGCACTTGAATGTGGTGAACTCAAAACTGGGAGTGGACAAAACCAAGAGATGGGATTGGCTAGGCCTGGTGAGACTCGGTGGGGCTCTCATTATAGAACCGTGTGCAACATCATTTCTATGTATCCAATAATCCGTGATGTACTCATCACCCTTGGAGAGGACACAACACATAAGGCTGATTGGATAAAAATTCATTTTATGGTTGGAGCATTTGAGTCCTTTGATTTTGTGTTCAGTTTACACTTAATGTTTATTATTCTTGGATACACAAATGAATTGTCTGAGTGTTTGCAAAGGAGAGAGCAAGATATTATTCATGCAATCCAACTTGTTGGTGTGGCAAAAAACAGAATGCAACACTTGAGGTCTGAAGGATGAAATCAATTCCTTCAAAAGGTCACTTTGTTTTGCAACAAACATGGTGTTGAAGTTCCTGCTATGGAGGGTAATTTTGTGCCTTTTGGAAGATCACGACGTTTTGTCCAAAATCAAACAAATGATGATCACTTCAGAAGAGAGATATACATTGGAGTCATTGATAAAATCAGTCAAGAGCTTGATAGTCGGTTTGATGAGGTTAATATGGAGTTGCCTTTTTGTATGTCTGCCCTCAACCCTTCCAATTCATTTGCATCATTTGATGCACAGAAGGTACGCCGACTTGCTGAACTACCCAAGGACATTTTTGGCTCTGATTTGCTTAAGCTAGAATTGCAACTCGATACCTAAATTGACGTCATAAGACGAGATGATAGATTCAATGGTCTACAAAATCTTGTTGACCTCTCAGTTAAGCTAGTGGAAACAGGTAGGCATGAAATTTATGATATGGTTTACTTGCTTCTCAAAATGGTATTGCTTCTACCTGTGGCGACGGCAAGTGTTGAGAGGGCATTTTCTGGTATGGACTTTGTCAAAACCAAGCGGAGAAATAAGATGGGTGATAGTCTCTTGGATGATTGCCTTGTCACGTTCATTGAGAGAGAGATTTTGAAAGATGTGGATGAAGATGATGTAGTTAAGACTTTCATGTCCATTAGAAAGCGTAGGCCTGAAAAATAGTGTTGTAATCCTATTTGTTAAGCTTGTGTCATTTATATTCCAAACTATTAGTGTGTTGTTTTAAACTACCTGGGTTGTAATTTAAGACATATTATGCCATTTAGTAGTTGTGTACCGAATTGTTGGGTATTTTTTTATGAAACTTAACCGAATTGCTAAATGAATTTTACCGATTTGTATATGAACATTTTGGTTTAGCATACCCCATGCAAAAATCCTAGATCCGCCGCTGCTGCTCGACCTCCTCGCGCTGGAATGGGATCGGCGTACTTACAAGCGGTCGTCGTAGCCAGGGGCTGCTCCCGTCGCGCGGCCCGCCGCCTCCGCGCGGGTGGAGTCGCG
>CM014273.1:35473972-35500591 GCA_004135705.1 Alloteropsis semialata
CCCCCCCTCCCCCTCCCAGCAAACCCTAGATGAGGAATGCAACTTTTGTTAATTATTTTGTAGGATTAACTCTTCTGTCTCCATGTGGGTGCTCCTTCCACTCTGTTCTCTGTCACTCAGAAGGGTTGTTTGGTACACCAAAAGGATATTATATGACTATTGAAATATCTGCCATATGCCAAGCTAGTGTAGATAGTTGTGCGAAACTTCTATACTACTTGGTTCACTGTGCAAGACACAGAGCACTTGTTCCACTATGCAAGTATTCTGTTCTTACCCAACGATAATGTCAAATTCGGTATAACTGCTCCCACAGGGTATCTGAGTCAAGTCGTTTGCTAAATGGAAATTACAGTTATGGTTAGGAAACAAACTCTAAATTTTGAAATGGACTATTTTTGTGATGTGTGGCTCAATCTTATATAGTGGGATGTTGTGTACTTTTGGTAATGGTCGCCAACCACTCAATTTCCGGACATAGAGTCCTTCTCTAGATTGATTTTTGCTATCAAATTTCTGAAACCATTTATTCATATTGAAAATGAGCTCCCTTTTTTTCGAAGGCTTTGGTGATCTGATTTGTTAAACCTCTGTAGCTTTAATGGTTGCCTTTTCTAGCATAGCTGCCTGCCAAAGCAACTACTTATTAGATCGAGATGATTCCTTATCTGAATTACTCTAATAACATAAAAGTAGGCTGCTGATAAACCTTCGTTTTATTGTTTAATTCTTCCAATCTTTTAATGAAAAATGTGCATGTAAGCACGAAAATTTGTTCTATTTAGTTGTTTTGTTTATAGCTTTTTTCTTCTTTTATAGCTTTTTTCTTCTTCTACTGTGTGTAGAAGGAAAATATGGATGTTGTACCTCTTGGTAGTGATGTCATGTACAATGTTTCAACAGAATTTCAATACGGCCTCTCTAAGGTACTTGACTAAGGTTTAAAATATTTTCCATTTTCACACTACCATTTCTCTCATCTATATTACTGATTGAGAATACACTTAGCCATGTTTGCTTACAATGATAGAAAGAGAAAACTGGATTGTATTGATGAACCTCTCATTTTTCATGATCGAAGTGGTACCTTGTCTTATACACATGTTTCTTCTTTTGTTACAGGCCAGCAAGTCAATGTATAGCCTAAAAGGTATGTGGAAGAAACATGTCGGTTGAACCATTTTTCAGTGTTCCAAACTAATAAGTGTGTAGTGATTGACAAATAATGTGTCTCAATTTTGTATGCAATATTATGTTTAGGGCAGCAGGTCACAATGATTGGGCATGGTCCTCCAACTCAGCAAGGGGTAATGTCAGATGGCTTATGTCCATTTTTTTGGTATATTGGTGTAACATGTCAAACACTCCATGCAGGAATATGTCATGGATTCTTCTTTTGACCATGGTATTTTGCTACATCTCTGACATAACTTCATTAGTTTATATGTTGATCTAGTTGGCACCCCTCACCATGTACTTGGTCCAGGCACAGACGCTAATAGACAAAATAGCCTTGTGGATTGTGACAATATGATACAGTTAAATGTAAGATACCCTGATTTCACATTAGTGGTGTCCAGTATAACAAGCAATGTCTAAAATTCTTGTGTTTACTTTTAGGTACATAAGTGCATGCTGGATAATTCGTCCCATGGTATGTGTTGTTCCGATTCTTTTGAACCTACTATTTGCTGAGGGTATATGCCCTTAAGTGATCATTAATCTTTGTCGTAGTCCACAATTTTCTATATAAGTATCGAAAGTCCTTTTTTTATATTTTGATACTTCCACTCCTTATTTGGCAACCTTTTTGTGTTCTCAATGTAGTTGCACATGATGGAGGTAGCGATGAGTTTGTTGTTTTGATGTTTTATCCTTGTAGGAGCAGCATGTTTACATTATTTCTTGGTGTGTAGGTTAGCATGACAACATCTTGAGGTTTGCAGTTTAAATGCCATTTTAATGATTTAATATCAACTAAATTTGTAGTGAAACTGGTAGTCTGCTAAAATAAATAGTTGCCTAAATGACCTGGCCGTCACCCATTAGCAAATTGAGATCTTGTTCCACTTCAATAGCTAAATGATTTTTGATAATTGATACATATCTAATGTTTTATACCATTCATAGGCTCTTTTTTCTCTCTCTTATTGAACAGTTGGACAACGATGCCAGAGACTTGGGTGCAGTGAGTTTGTTGAAGGCCAGGCAGTGTTCTGCAAAAGCCACATTGTAGGACCGCGATGCCAAATGCTTGGCTGTTCTCACGTCATTCCTTACGGCTCAGCTTTATGCATGTCCCATGGTGGAAGTCGCCCAAATGATGAACCTAGTTCCAGCACAATAGCATCTGGTAAATCAGATGCATCAATCAAACATGAAGGTGATACTGGATTCATAGTAACAGGAAATGCTAGCAATTCTCTTGGTGTCACAGGGATCTACAGTGTCAATGGTGAAATTGTGATGTGCAAGCATGAGGGCTGCAGCAAACGAGCTCAGGGAAACACAATGTATTGCAAGGTCCATAGTGGTGTTTCTAAGCGCTGCGTGGTTCAAGGATGCACAAAGGGTGCACATGGAGGCACACCATTATGCATCGCCCATGGAGGGGGGAAGCGCTGTGTAGTCACCGGGTGCCCCAACGCTGCATGTGGCAGCAGTCAAGGTCTCACTGACCGCTGCGTGAGACATGGAGGTGGCAGAAGGTGTAACTATGATGGTTGTGGGAAGGGCGCACAAGGGAACACGGATTTGTGCATTGCACATGGTGGGGGCAGGCGATGCAAGTATGAAGGATGCGAGAAGAGTGCACAAGGCCGGACAGATTACTGTATAAAACATGGTGGTGGCAGAAGGTGCAAGTTCGAGGGATGTAGCAAGAGTGCAAAGTGGGGGATGGATTTCTGCTCTGTGCACAGGAAGAATTTGTTGCGCGCCAGTTCTGATGATGGGATGCTTCCAGTGCCCCCGCCAAAGCGTCGTGCCAAGAAGGCCAAGAGGCCAGTTGAGGCACCTGGTCCCTCCAGGAAGGCTGTTACCATGTCAGCTGTGCCTGGAAGAGGCATGCCCGATATGGCCATTATTAATTTTGCCACCTCTGGTCCGGGTCATGAAAAATCAGCGGAAACTTTGGTGACAAAGCATATTTCCATGGTACATCAACCACAGCTTAAGTCCTCAACTGAAGCCTTGCCGCTGGGATCGACTAGTTCAACTGAGGGTAAGGCAGCAGCAAGGAGCCGTCCATTATTTGGTTTGTAGATCATGTATGGTGATACATAAAGGTGGTTATAAGGACTCATTGATGCAAAGCATTAACTGTCTTACCGTGCTGTTTTTAATAGTAAAGAGATCTGGTGTCTTCTACGATCTCATCTAACCCACTGATTCACAAATGTTCCGTTCAATGGTTCAGACATCTATCTTTGGCCTGAAGTGAAACTTTCTGCCATAGAGAAACTTTCATCTTGTTTATTGGTTCATCAGTTTTTTACTAAGAAACTGGGGAACTGCTTCACATCATGACGACGGAATCTTTCTGCCACACGTCAGACTGTTAGAGCGTAGCTGTACACCCGATAGACAAGAGCAAGCAGCCAAGCATTATAAGACGACACAAGCGGGCTCCGAGAGCTGCCACGTTACATTATTATTGCTGAGGTGGAGGACATAACATAAGAGAGGAGAGGCGCTGGAGCTGATACATGTTCTGAGATACTTATGAGAAAATAAGCTGAACCAAATATTAATGTTATAACCTATATCAACGATGAATTATTATTAGGCCTGCTAATGGGGCTAAACCCACCCCTTACCCAACCCATCCCAAAGCTTATCAATATCAAATGGCAACCTACCCCAACCCAAACACTCAACTAAATAACCCGCCCCGTCCCGCCCCATTTGATGCTTAAACCCGTGGGTATGTGTACCTAGGTCTGCTAATAGGTTAATTAAACCCTCATCACCCACATTTAACTAATAAGTAACTCTCTCTCTATATATATATATATATATATATATATATATATATATATATATATATATATAGAAATTTCATAGCCTGACTTTTGAGGTGGGGCCCACGTGTATGTCTAGCCACACTGATTTGCACAGAGTAGCTGACAGTCATACTGAGTCATCTACAACAAATTTCAGTCAATTTTGATAAAATTTTATAGTGTGAACGCGACGTTTTATTTCTAGGGTCCGGCTCTTTATGTGGGCCCACATGTAGGTCTAGCCACACTGCTTTGCACAGAATAGCTGCCAGTTATACTGAGTCATCTGCAACAAATTTCAGTCAATTTCGATAAAATTTTATAGTGTGAACGCGACATTTTATTTCTAGGGTCCGGCTCTTCACGTGGGCTCACGTGTAGGTCTAGCCACACTGCTTTGCACAGAGTAGCTGCCAGTTATACTGAGTCATCTGCAATAAGTTTCAGTCAATTTTGATAAATTTTTATAGTGTGAACGTGAGGTTTTATTTTCAGGGTCCGGCTCTTGACGCGGGTCCATGTGTAGGTCTAGCAATGGATATTCTATCAAGAATACACCCATTCCAACCGCCTTCCTCCCAACCCACCCCAGCCCGCATTTACATAGAACCCGCTCCGCCCCACCTCATTACTTAGTACAACCCATTTCAACCCATCCAAACACACTCTACAGCAAAACTCACCCATAAAACCCATTTCAACCCAACCCATTAGCAGGCCTAATTATTATATGATTGGATTGTTAGATAGGCTGTAAATGATAACCCTCAGCAGGCTAAATTTTTGCCCATGCTCGAAGAGCATCCGTAGCGTGCATCTGACAATCGAGACTTCAAATATCACATCACCATCGATGCTTTTTTTTATAAGTTCATCACCATCGATGCTTGATTTTTGGCTTTGGTTACGACGCGTAAAACACGGTGGTGGGCCCACTTCATTAATAAACAACAACTCCCTCTTTCCTAATTCCTGGGCACAGATGCAAGTAGAGTCCAGATTTTTTTTTTATTCAAACATTGGTAGTTGCAATGTGAAGACCCATGAGAGAATGTTGAAGTCCGCAAGAGAGTCATCAGTTCTCTCTACAAGGCCTCCATGTAGGAGAGATAAATGTCCAGAGAGGACCACCAGGCTGGTTAGAGCCGTTAGCATGCGTCCCATGGTGGATGAGGAGCGGGGCTCGGTGCCAACCCTCGCGGCGGGGGAAGCTACCGTGAACGTGAGGCGGCAGGCGGAGCACCGTCCACAGCCTTGAGATCACGAGCTCGCTGTCGGACCTCTTGGTTAGGGTGGTAGTCGCGGGCACTGGGAGGCAAGCATGGAAACATGAAGCGTGGGGCGGAGTGTGGCCGAACCACCAACACAAGGCAAAGCAGGGCGAAGGCGTGTCAGAATCGTGGCGGGAGCGTGATCGGGCCACCCGACTCCCACAGAGGCAGTGGCATGTATGAGGAGGTAGGGCGGGGCGTGGTTGCCAATGTAGGAGGAGGGACGGACACCACCGTCCGGACACCGCATGGGCATGGCCGCGCTTGGACACGGGCTTGTTGCCGGAAAGATGTGGAGAGCTGCAAACCCTAAACCCTAAACCTTAAAATCCCTTTAGGGTTTAGGGTTTTCTCAACAGTTTCTTGGCACTAGTGTAGATGCACGCGTCCAGGCGCGTGTTTTAAAAAAAGCATAGTAAGAAAATTAGAAAATTTATATTCATAAAAATTTAGTAAAGATTAGTGCATATGATAAGGATATATTTAAAAAACTAATAAAGTGTACAATTTATTACTACATCTATTAAAACCATTTAATAACAAAAAACATAATCCATACCATACTTATTTTCATCCACCTCAAGTTATAATAAACTAACAACATTTATAGCTCACAAATATGTTAGATACATTATTCAAATCAAATAAGTCTAAACTTATATATTCGTATGTCGAATAATTATCATAAGTATTTTCACACGGGACCAACAACAAATCTAAATCTCACATGTCATATCAATAGTTATCTCACACCCACAATTCAATACTCTCTCTATTATATTTCGACCCACATCCTAGCTCGACCTAGATGTGGTTTGTCTCGATCTACTTGTGACTCTCTTTCTTATAACTTGATCCATGTGATTTCTCTCCCCTTCCCTCCCTCTCCGCACCTCCCCCTCCCTCCCTCCCAGCCCTCCTCCCTTCCTCCACCTTCCTCCGTCCCAAATCAAATAAGTATAAACTCATGTATTCACATATCGAATAATTGTCAAAAGTATTTTCACATAGGACCCACAACAAATCTAAATCTCATGTGTCATGTCAACAGTTATCTCTCTCCATATTCTATCTCGACCCACATCATAGCTCGACCTAGATGCGGTTTCTCTCTCGATCTACGTGTTACTCTTTCTCATAATTCATGTGGGTTCTCTCTCCCCTTCCTCCCTCCCCCTCCCTCCCTCCCCCATCTCTCTCTCTTTCTCTCCCTCCCTCCCTCCCCCGCCCTCCCCCATCTCTCTCTCTTTCTCCCTCTGCCTCCCTCCCTCCCCTTGCCCACCCTCTTCCCCTCACTCCCTCCCTCCATCCATCCATCCCTCATGTGATTTAATTAGAGACAGATCATATGTAGCGAAAATAAATCCATAAAGTTAGCATAATTCTGGGTGTTTACCATAATTTAATCAGTGCAATATGCATCAGACAACATTAGATGCATCAAATATATTAAAAAGGGCACCCCTGGTGCTCATTGGGTTTCATAAAATTTGCAAAAAAAAAGGGTTCCATGAAATTTCTTCAATTCCCCTCCTTCTACTTGCTACTTGAGCCTAGATGTGCATTATTCAATGGTTTTAATTAGGATTTACAATGACTCATGCTAGGCCATATAAGTCATTACTACTAAGAGCGATTTGGGCTTAATCCATGAACAATTAGCATAAACAGAAGCCTCCATGCATGCACGGAGAGGGGGTGATAAGGATGTTGTCCCGATCTTCACGGCGTAGGATCATGAACTAGATAACTAGTTGTAGAACAACCAAGATAACTTGCTGCAAGCAGCGATAACTAGTGCAACATGGCAAATAAAACTTGAAGCCAACCACCGTCTTTAACCGGCAACCTGAATCGAGGATTCACCCAACCACACTCTCAAAGAACCAACCAACACAACCTGGAATCAATGGACCAGGAGCACCAATTGGGAGACGATGAAGCGCCCGCTGCTGTAATCCTGCGAGGAAATCACAAGAGCCAAGGGGTAGAGATCACTCTCTGATTTTGTTAGCACATAGCTGAACAAAAGGGGGTTCAATTCGATTGTCAAAGTCTTGGTTATGCATAGATACATGGGGTATTTATACTAGGAACATCCCTCCTAGTTGGGTGTGAATGGATGCAAAATGAAAGGTCACCACGAAGTGAATTCCCGAGGAGGCCCGTGTGGCTATTGGGCTTCTGTGCAGTCTCCACTAAACTGATCATAACTCCTTATTAGTGGGAAGTCCAAATGATGAACCGTTTGTTGGGTTGGAAAGTAGACTTGATAAGCTTTCCAGCTATGTGTATTATGCACCACGAAGCATTGCAGAGTGGTACATATTTGCATGACAAGTTGATGGATCTGCTGTGTAACTCAGAGTCTTGTGCATGTAACTCTGCTCAGGTTGGGCAGCAAGCAACTTGGTCTTCTCGTAACCCATCCTTGGATTTTTGTAGACATCTTCATTCTTCTTGTAACCTTTCTCCACTTGAGCATTATCCATGTCTTCATATGTAAACCTTAACAAAACAATAGTGGAGGATTTAGGCAGTAAACCATTCTCATTTGTGTGTAACACAAATTCAGCAAGGAGAGAATTCACCTCTTGTTGTAGCTTCTTGGCACGACTTCGTGTAACTGATCCTTGGTTTATTTGGTTTGTGGCTTGGGTTATATTGTGTTCATCCACTTGTGTAATCGGGCCATAGCTTACGTACGATGTTGGAGAATTGGCTTGGATGTCCGCATCATCCTCCCCCTCTTGAAAAGGAGTTATCCTCGACTCTAATTCTTCTAAGCCTTTGAATGTCGATAGATCATCAACATTGAAGGTTGTACTAACATTGTAGTCTTCAGGAAGGTCAACTTTGTATGCATTGTCGTTGACTAAGGCCATCACTTTAAATGGAACATCTCCTCATGGCATCGATTTTGATTTACGCTTCTCAGGGAAGTGATCCTTTCATAGATGTACCCAAACTAGATCACCCTGTTCAAATATCACCCTCTTCCGATGCTTGTTTGCCTTGGTTGCAAAGTACTTTGCCTTCTTCTCACGTTCTTCCTTTGTCTTCTCATGTATCTTCTTTATGTACTCTGCACGCTTCGAGGCTTCCATGTTACTTCATTCCTGCAGTGGTAGAGGCAACAAATCTATCAGAGTATTTGGTTTAAAGCCATACACAATTTCAAATGGACACATTTTAGTTGTAGAGTGTACTGTCCTATTGTGTGCAAACTCAACATGTGGCAAACGCTCTTCTCATTCCTTCAAGTTCTTCTTGATCACAGCTCGTAGTTGCATTGAAAGAGTTCTATTAACGACCTCCGTTTGTCCATCTGTTTGTGGGTGGCAAGTGGTAGAAAACAACAGCTTTGTTCTAAGTTTTGCCCATAGTGTCTTCCAAAAGTAGCTGACATCTTGGTGTCTCGATCTGAAATAATGGTCTTAGGCATCCCGTGCAATTTCACAATTTCCCTGAAAAACAAAGTAGCTACATGGGAAGCATCATCACTTTTATTACATGGTATAAAATGCGCCACTTTTGAGAATCTATCAACAACCACAAAAATTGAATCCCTCCCCCTCTTAGTTCTAGGTAAACCCAAAACAAAATCCATGCTAATGTCCTCCTAAGGAACACTAGGAATAGGCAATGGAGTGTATAAACCATGAGGGTTCAGTTTTGGCTTAGCTTTGTGACATGTGATGCATCGCTGCACAAGTCTCTCAACGTCTCGCCTCATCTTCGGCCAATAGAATTGGCCGCTCAACATCTCATAGGTCGTTTCTCGTCCAAAGTGACCCATCAAACCACCTGCATGTGCTTCCTGTAGCAACAAAAGTCTAACAAAGCAACTTGGGACACATAGTTTATTAGTTCTAAACAAAAAACCATTATGTACATGGTATTTTCATACTTTATTAGTTCTAAACAAAAACCCATTATGTACATGGTATTTTCCCCATCCTTTCCCTGCTGTACAATTTGCATATTTCTGAAAATTCAAGTAGAGTACAACTCTTTTATGCTCGCAAGTCCCAACACTTTCACCTCAAGTTGATTTAACAAAATATTCTTACGGGATAAAGCATCTGCAACAATGTTATCATTACCTTTCTTGTATTTCACCACATATGGGAAAGTTTCAATGAATTCAAACCATTTGGCATGACGACGGTTCAGTTTGGCTTGGCCTTTCAAGTACTTCAAAGCTTCATGATCTGAATGGATAACAAATTCTTTTGGCCATAAATAATGTTGCCAAGTTTCAAGTACTCTTACCAAAGCATACAACTCTTTGTCATACACTGAGTAGTTCAGTTGTGCTCCCCCCAATTTCTCACTGAAGTATGCAACAGGTTTTCCATCTTGCATGAGCACACCTCCAATTCCAATCCCACTTGCATCACATTCAACCTCAAAGGTTTTTGTGAAATCCGGCAACACAAGTACGGGTGCTTCGGTCAACCTTTTCTTCAATTCTTGAAAAGCTTTTTCTTGTGGCTCATTGTTGACGGTCATTAATGCACATCTCAGACCGTCAACTGTGACATACAAATATACATTCACCATAGCTATAGGGATTATATCTAACAAATTCAACTAGTTTTGGTGACTATGTGTATGCAGGAGGCAATAGGTGAAATTTGAGGCAAAACGGGCTCGGTGGGCCGTCGCCTGACCTAGCCAGGTCAGCCGACGCCCAACCGAGGCCAAATGACCCTATCTTTGGATATATGCTAGGAAAGCCATTCTAGACCAACCCTTGCCTATGCACCAAGGTTGGATCAACCCCATAAGTGAAATGGACCTCAAGAGAAGCACATAGATCAAATGGGCCACATCCACAAGTACACATACTCAAATGGAGTGGTGTCACCTTGGGTAGGACTCCAGGGCCTACAAGACAGTGGCTGGTAAAAGATGAGGCCAATCGGGCACAAAAGATACGTCGGCCGACCTGGCCCGGTCGGTCGAGCCTGGCCCGGAGCCCATTGGGGCCCACTTTCCTCCAGGGCAAAGAAGCACACTCTAGGAATATCCTAGCCACTGATTCCATGTCGGTTGGATCCAAGAGACGGGAATGGTCCAAGGGGAGGTCACATAGATTGAAGGGCCCACCTCGCAAACTAAACTTACTCAAATGCACCTATACCACCTGGAACCGCCATGAGAACACACTACACAGTCACTCAACTGAAGATGGGCCCGATCGGTGCCGGTGGACGGTCGCCCGACCGAGCCCGGTCGCCTGACCTGGTCCGGAGGCCAAACCGCCTCATCCTTCTGGTGCGCGTTCCCACCGCCTCCAGGAGTCCATCTACGCCGTGCATCACTCAAGGCAGTGGATCCAACGTCGGCCGACCTCCCCGCGTCGCCCGACCTGTGCTGAGTCCGTTCATCCTCATCTTCCACGTGTCCACTCCCAAACGCCTCTACAAGCTATAAACAGCTGCATACCGGTCATTGAAGATCATCATCGAGCTGGAGCATCAAGTCAAGGCGAAGCCCTCCTCAAATGAGAGTAGAAATAGGGAGAGAGTGAGGGAGAGTCTGGAGGAGTCCTGGCCTGTCAGCGACCCTCCACCTGTACCTCGGCGGATGCGAGCTACTTAGTAAGTATCCGGGATTCAACTAGTATTCAAGTCTGAGTTATAGAAAGCTGAGTTCTCTATTGTGCTTGTGGGTTCGTCGCTTTATTTATAGAGTGCTCTAGTCTCTAGCTAAGATTAGAGTAGTAGTATATATCTTAAGCGTGGTGCTTAGGTTATCGACTACCTTCGTTTGCCTCGTAGCCCCATGGATTAGAAGAGGTAGGCGGCAGGTGGTGACAGCCCTATCCGTCCTTTGTAATCATCCACGTACGGGTACGGCGTAGAGCTGTTGGCCCGCAATTTCCTAGAGGTCTAGGATACCCCGGTGCCCAAAGCAAGCATAGGAGAATTCCCTTCGCTATATTCCCAGCTTAGTGCTAAGTTATCCTCTCTACCCAGCCTTCATATAACCTCGATCGATCCGGTCAACTTTAGTGATTAGACAGTGCCCTTTCGTTCCCTGTGGATTCGATACCCTGAATACTTCCGGGTGAAAGCTACAACGGTATCCGTGCGCTTGTGGATTTATCTGCAACTGTAAGAAATACCAACAAGCTTTCTGGCGCTGTTGCCGAGAAACGGTAGCTGTGCTGTCTAAGAACTATGGTTGCCCGTTTATCTTTTATTTTATTTTGGTTACCCATGAACTCAACCCAAACCCATGAGTTCCCTACTCCAAAGGGCGAATTATTGGAGCCACATCCCTCGTCAAATCCTATACAAACAGATAGCTATAAGCTTCGCCCTGCTTTCATAGCTATGGTCCAGGAGACATCCTTCTCAGGACGTGATGGTGAAAACCCATACCATCACTTGCATGAATTCGAGTTGCTCTGCTCATGTCTGGTCATATCAGGCGTAATGCAAGCAACGATTAGAAGGAAGTGGTATGACCATACCGTTGGGCTAACGAACGATGAATGAGAAAAGTTACGAGACAAAGTTTTGTCTGGAGTACTTTCCCGTTCATCGGATCTGTGCCCTTCAGAAGGAAATTATTAACTTCCAACAAAAAGAGAAGGACACGATCGTGGTAGCTTAAGAACGATTCTAGGATTTCAAGGCTGCCCGATTCGTTGATATAGCCGCCGGAGGACCATTCTTATATGTAACACCGGCTAGAGTGAGAGAGGTCTTGGAGAAGATTCGAGAGCACTCTCCCGCTGCTATGGATGGATCTAAGCAAGAAGATCTTCAACTAGATTCTGTCTTACCCGTAGACTTGCCCAGCCAGATCCAACTCCTGAGACACCATCTGTTAAGGCAGAGGGAACTCAGCCTTTCGGATTACCTTTTGACTTCGAGGATGATCTCTTTGAAAATCATGGAAACACCTCGGATTACTCAAGGCACAAGAAGGCTACGACACCCCTTCTTTCTCATCCTCCCGATCCTCCCCACGAAGCATTTCTCGTGAAACACATAAAGGAGGAATGGTTGGATGGAATGTGGCACTTTTCCAAAGCAATTTGGAATAGTTCACCTTCCATAATCCTTCCATGTTATATAAGGGGAATTGTCATAGAAGCCCATTTCAACCCCAGTATATAGGTCAACATCATGTCATGGCACATTGCACATAATCTCTTAGGAAATATTCCGTTAAGACCATCCGACAAGCTCTTCAAAAGTTGTCCCTTTGGACACATCATTCAATGTCGGGGATCACTAGTGCCGTGACAATCACGCTTGACAAAATCGAGGTCAATTTAGATTTCCACATCTTTGATACCCTCAATTTTGATCTACTCCTAGGCTATCCGCTAGAAAGGCTTCTCCATGGAGAAGTATCTCATGGGAGCCTTTATTAAACGCTTGGAAAGGCTACTTTTCCTATCTCTTGCACAGAAATTCCAAGGGCAAAGTCATCTCTCAAGCATAACTCGCTCAAGAAGGCGATGTTTGTGTCGCCATTCACACCGACATCTCATCTATACGAACACAAACAACTTCCATCACCCTTGGACGAGCGAAAGTCTTTGCCCCATGGCCCTTGGGACATTGTTCTTGACAACAGTCGGAATCAACCCCGAGCATCCACATTGAATCTCTTGAGATAGAGAACCCAAGGTCCATGGATTGGCCTGAAGCGTTGACTCTAGAGTCCGAGCAAAATGATTCTATAAATGAGCATGAAACCTTCTCTTTTGAAATCTCACTAGAGTCATGCTCCTTTAACGAATCTCCAGAGTTTACCACGCTTTGTGCCACAATTGCTTGCGAGGACTACAACCACCCTGAGGTCCTTAATTCTAAAATGTTTAGAAGGACTACAATTGCTTGTTTATCATAAACCTTGCAAATGTGGTGTTTGCATTTGTGGCACTAACCTTGCAGCTAAAGCCTCGATGACATATCAACAATTGGTGATGAGCTTGAAAACTACATCACCAAGGATAGCTGCAATGTGAGGATTCCTCATGGTCGAGCTTTAGACTATAAACAAAGCACTGCCGGGAGATGGCCCGGATTATCTTTTATTTTCCCTTCGAATAAAAAGCAAGAACATGTTTTTAGGATAAGCTTCCCTTCGGGTACTTTTGGTCACTAACCATTTCAGGTGGAGATTAAGAAGAACGATGTACAGGTGATGCCTAAGAACATGGAGCTACATCAGCTACAAAAACATCGGTAAGTTTTGGTTTGGGAAAGATTACAAAAGAAGCTTGAACTCCACACACTTGAGTTATGCTTCTTTGCACTGCAAACTCCAAGTGTGGGGGAGGTATGTGGGTATTCCGATTAAGTCCCTTTCGAGCCAAACCTTCTTTTGGTTTAGAGCTGGTGTTAGTTCTTGCACATTGATAAAAAAATTGAGTTCCAATAAAGGCTCTTGGTCTTTAGAACCAAAGAGCCCTTGTTTTGTTTCCACCGTGTATGAATAAATGCAGGTACATGATCAAGTGTGGGGGTCTCTCAAGCTTTTTGATGCACACATGTTCGAGACCACTGTTGACACCAGCGGTGGCAAACAGAAAGTCCGCAAGCGCACGGCTGTCGAAGTAGCTTTCACCCGTGAGTAAACCAGGTATCGAATCCACAGGGAACGTAAAAGTGTATCTAATCACTAAAGCTGAGCCGGATCGATCGAGTGTATATAAAGGCTGGGTAGAGAGAATAACTTAGCACTAAGGCTCTGATTATAGTTAAGAGAATTCTCCTATGCTTGCTTTAGGCACCGGGGTATCCTAGGCCTCTAGGAAACTGCCGGCCAACAGCTCTACGCCGTACCCGTACGTGGAGGATTACAAAGGATAGACAGGGCTGTCACCACCTGCCGCCTACCTCTACTAATCCGTGGGGCTACGAGGCAAACGAGGGTAGATATACACCTAAGCACCACGCCTAAGATAATATCAGCTATCCTAACCTTGATCAAAGATTAGAATACTTTATAAATAAAGCAACGAATCCACAAGCACAATAGAGACTTAACTTATCTATAACTCAGACTTAATTACTAGTTGAATCCCGAATACTTACTGAGTAGCTCGCATCCGTCGAGGTACAGGTGGAGGGTCGCCGACAGGCCGGGACTCCTCCAGACTCTCTATCACTCTCTCCCTATTTCTACTCTGGATATGAGGAGGGCTTCGCATTGGATCTTCACTTCTGCTCGATGATGATTAGCCCTGCCCCGAGTCCAGCTATTTATAGCTTGGAGAGGCGGTTTGGAGTCGGTTTGCAGCGGTTGAAGCGGTCCGAAGATGGGCCCAGGTCGGCCGACCAGGGGGGATCGGCCGACCGTCAGATTCACCAACGTTGACAATACATGGCACGGATGAACTCCTGGTGGCGGTTGACAGTTTCTGGTGAAGGCGGTGGCGATTCGGGCACGCGGCTCGGTCGGCCGACCTGGCTAGGTCGGCCGACCCAGGGCTGTGGCCCCTCGGCCCCACTTTGTCAGTGTCACTCGCCAGTGGGTCCTTTAGTCGGTTTCCGGTGGGTAATGGCAAAGATGTGTCGGTTAAGTTAGGGATGTGGGCCTGAATCCATGTGCTTGCCACATGGCCCAATCCCAACTCTTCATTTCCACCGTCTTGATCTCAATGTGCCTGATCTTTTCTGAGTGTGCTTATTGTTGTTGGGCTGAAGATGGACCTCACCGGTGGTCGGCCGACCTGGCCCTAAGCCCATTTTAGCTCTTCTTTTGCCACTTTATTCCTGTAAGCACATATGCACCAAAACTCATGGAATTCATTAGTAAACAACCCTATGTCTATTTGTTTTATCATGTTTTATATCTTTGTTGGCAGTGATAAGTTGTCATTAAGAATTGCCAACAAGCTCCCCCACACTTATCCTTTACTCGCCCTCGAGTAAAGTCTAAGCTTCATCATGGAGATCATTAAGAAACATATAGGTTATTCCCAAACTTTCAGGCTTAGTGGAATTATATGAGTGGCTATCATGTCTTCTTGAGTTATTGCAGGAAGGAACAGCCTTTTCTATGACATGATACACTTCACTCTCAAGTACTTGGAGTTTTGAAATTTTGCAAAGAAAACCTATGCCTTGCTCCTCAAAGAGTTTCTCTCTGGATAATTATGGTGGTTAGACAACACTCATACTCTCCAAAATAGAACTTTTTGTATGGAGCTCTCAAGATACATACCTTTTCTCACTTATTTTGTCATTCCAAGGATTGGATCCAAATCAGCGACAAGTCATGTAATCAAGTCAAGATGTGCAAGTGTGTGATATGAGATGGACATGTAAATCATCGACTTATTTTGTCTTGGCCTTTCTTCCCCTTCTCTTTTCTTTTGGATATGGGCTATTGCACTTCTCTTTTTTTTTCTACTCAATGCTCTTTTGGCATGAGTCTTTTTCTTCTCTTTATTTTTCTGTGCATTTAGCCCATATCTTCTTTTCCATATTAATTTTGGGAAGAAGGGTCATTTTTCAGGAGTATTTATTTCATGAACATGAGACAAAGGCATGTTTTGCTTCATCCTCAGTGTAAGGATTTAGCTTTTATGGTGGAGTGTACATGATCTTGACTTTAAAAACATGAAATGTCTCTAATAAGGGTCACAAGACTTGAAATAACTCAAAGCTCAAAGGTAAAGTTTGATCTTATTTGTAAGTGTTTGTCTCTCAAACCCATGAGGAGCATAGCAAGGTACAAAGTTTTAAAACTTTTCATAAATTCTAAGTACTCAAATAGTAAAGGTATCTTTCATATTAAAGCCATATCTCAAAATGCAATAACCTAGATGACATGAGTTCCTATAAATATGAGGATTTCCACAAGCCAAAAAGTACAGGAAATAAAATATATGTAAGTTAATAAGAACTTCCATGTGATGGTGAGATGCAAAGGGTTGATTTTACTAAGTTTTTGAATTCCTTGATCAGGTTCTGCAAATATTCAACTGAAACAGAGTTTAGGATGACCAGACCAGCGTGCAGGAGGAAGCAGAGGTCAGGTGGGACCCAGGCCAGGTCGGCCGATCTGGTGGGGTCGGGCGACCTGGGGGTGACTCCCCTGGTTCAGATCTTTCTCGTGCTGCTCTGTTGCGTTCTGATATTCTCTGTTTCGCGTTGGATCGTCTGTTTCCCGTTGCGATTTCCCCCCACACTTGTACCTTTCACTCAAAACAAGTGGAAACAAAAAGAAAACACAATCCTAATATGCTAAACACTTTATTTTATTCATCAATTCAGAGGCACATTACAAGATAAAGAAATAAATGAAATAAATGAATAGAAGGGAAACTAATGTGCCTATCCTAATCCAAAGCCTAGGGTATCTAGGGTGCATTATAGAGATTTTCATCCCCAGCAGCTTTGGCATAGCGCTTAAGTTTTACGGCTGTTGATCTGCGAAGCATATAAAAGTCATCTTGATGGCTTATGCGCTCAAGTCGCTCTTCAGCGAACTTCTTCTCCAACTTTGCATAGTCGCGACCGAGTTGATTAATCAACTCTAGCAACTCAGCGTTGGAGGGAGCCTTGGGGGCCTTCTCATCATCATCACTCTCATATTGGCCCCCAGGCCTGCGAATTGGAGGAGGCTTGATATGCCTCTTGATCTTGCCGGCGGGTGAAGATTCCACCGACTCCTCCAACTCCTTCCTCTCCTCAGGTGTGAGGGGAGGGAACAGCCCCTTACCATAGCCACCTCCGGGTTTCCTTTCCCCGAAGATCCGGAAACGTGGCTCCGGGGTACTGGCAGGAGAGTAGATGGACACATCGGACGTATAGTGATACGCCACGATGTCCTCCCACTTGTTCCTGACCACCTCCTTCGACTTCTCCCCTGGTTGAAGCTTGGGGAGTCTATCCCCCTTGATCGGAGCGGCCGCCGGTGTCTTCTTTGGGGTTAATTGCCCCGTCGTTGGCCTTCTGTACGGGCTCGATGCCCGTGCATCGCGCCTCTGGGTCCTCCTCGAAGACTGAGACCGCGCCGCCGAGCGAGAATGTGAGGGGCTACCAGGGCCGGTCGGCCGACCAAGCACATCGGCCGACCCTCTGGTGCGGCCTCTCGCGTCCTCCTCTGGCGGGAGGCTGGCCAGTGGGGTGACAACCATGGCCATGGCTTGCTCCAGGTTGGTGGGCACCAATTGATTGGCCGGAGTGGGCTCTCCATCCAGATCAAAGGTTGATCGGGATTTGGGGTGGCTTTTTCCGGCCATTGATGGAGAATTGGGAGGTGTGGCTTAGTGATTTTAGAATGGGGGCGAGGAAGAACTCAGATGAGAGGGAAGAAGAGGATGGGTGAAAATTTAAAGATAGGCTAACCCTCTTCTCGGATCCATTAGAGTTAGAATCGCTCGTCCACCGCAGAACGGCTTCAGAGACGTTAGAGTAGAACGTTGGCAAAAGATAGGGCCGATTGGGCTTGGGATCACGTCGGCCGACCTGGTCAGGTCGGCCGACCTGGCCTTGAGCCCAGTCGCCCTCTTCTTCTTTGTACATTACGTGACAGGTCCACTAAACCCCAAAATGTGTGCATTCACGTTCTAAGGGTTAAGGATTTAACATAAGGTGTAATTATTAATGGGAATCATCCATGACCAAATTGATCACATCAAAAATTCTTCATCTACTTTATCAGGTTCAAGGAAAACTTTTAAATGTTGACCATTTACCTTGAAGAGGTTACCTTCATCATCTTGGAGTGTGATTGCCCCGTGCGACGAAGTCTCCACCACAACGAATGGTCCTTCCCATTTACTCCGAAGCTTTCCATGTCCAAAGAGCTTCACCCTGGAATTAAAGAGTAATACCTTATCCCCAGGGTGGAACTCCTTCACCTTGATCCTCTTGTCGTGCCATCTCTTGGTTCTGTCCTTGTAGATTCTGGCACTGTGGTACGCTTTGTCTCTCCACTCTTCCAATTCCGATAGTTGCATCCTTCTCATCTGCTTGGCTGCTGACAAATCCATGTTCCACTTTCTTTTGGCCCAGTGCGCCCGATGCTCTAGCTCAACTGGTAAATGGCAAGTCTTGCCATAAACCAGCTGGTATGGGGACATCCCGATTGGCGTTTTGTATGCCGTTCAGTAGGCCCATAGAGCATCTGGTAACTTGCTCTTCCATCCTTTGCCCATTTCTATCACGGTCTTCTGCAGAATGTTCTTGATCTGTTTGTTCGATGTTTCTGCTTGACCGCTTGTCTGGGGGTGGTACGGTGTAGCTATATTATGCTTTGCCCCCAGTTCTGCCAGAAATTTTCGAAAGGTCTTGTCGATGAAGTGCGACCCTCCATCACTGATCACCATCCTGGGGGTTCCAAAACGTGGAAAGATGATCTCATGGAACATCTTTCGCGCGTGTTTGGAGTCAGCGGCTCGACATGGCATTGCTTCAACCCACTTAGAGACATAGTCCACTGCCACCAGGATGTACTCACTGTCATAGGATTTGACAAAGGGTCCTATGAAATCAATGCCCCACACATCAAACAGCTCAACTTGTAAGTTGTTTGTGAGTGGCATTGCATCTCTTGCGGTGATCCCTCCATGTTTCTGGCACTGCTGGCATCTTCGAATGAACTCTTTTGTATCCTCATACATTGTGGGCCAGTAGAATTCACTCTGCCAGATCTTTGACCTTGTCCTGAACGCCCCGTAGTGACCTCCTTATGGGGCTGCATGGCACTGCTCAAGGATCTTCCTTACTTCATTTGTTGGTACACATCGCCTGAGCATGCCATCTGAACATACCCTGTACAGGTATGGTTCGTCCCATAGATGGAGTCTACTCTCGTAGATCAGCCTTCTCTTTTTCTCCCCTGGCGGTACATATCCTGCAACCATAAAGTTCACAATATTTGCATACCAGGGGTCGGAGGCGGTCACCTTGAGTAGGGTGTCGTCGCGTAGAAAATTATTTATCGGTAGATCCTGCATGTCAGTAAACTGCATACGCGACAAATGATCTGCTACTGAATTCTCTACTCCCTTTTTATCTTTAATTTCTAAATCAAATTCTTGGAGTAAGAGAATCCAGCGGATAAGGCACGGTTTAGCATCTTTCTTGGTAAGCAAATATTTCAATGCAGCGTGATCGGTGTAGACAATCACCTTAGCTCTTACCAAGTAAGATCTAAACTTGTCTATAGCAAAAACTACTGCCAAGAGCTCTTTTTCAATGGTAGCATAGTTAAGTTGAGCTCCTGTCAAAGTTTTACTAGCATACGAGATAGCATGATGATTCTTATTTTTGGTCTGTCCAAGGACAGCACCAACAACATAATCACTGGCATCACACATAATCTCAAAGGGTAGCGTCCAGTCAGGGGGTTGAATGACTGGTGCTGAGATGAGAGCGTTCTTTAAAATGGTGAAAGCATGTAAACACTCATCATCGAAGTCAAAGGGTACGTCCTTGGCTAAAAGGCTAGTGAGGGGCCTGGCTATCTGGGAAAAATCTCTGATAAAGCGCCGGTAAAACCCCGCATGACTTAAGAAGCTGCGGATCCCTTTAACATTGGTGGGAGGTGGAAGCTTTTCTATGACTTCTATTTTTGCTCTGTCCACCTCTATTCCCCGTTCGGACACTAAGTGTCCCAACACTATTCCCTCTCGGACCATGAAATGGCACTTTTCCCAGTTTAGCACCAGGTCCTTGTCTCGGCATCTTTGTAGTACCTTGTCTAAGTTCTGCAGACAATGATCTAAAGTCTTTCCATAGACTGAAAAATCATCCATGAAAACTTCCATGATCTCTTCAATCATGTCTGAGAAAATGGACATCATGCACCTTTGGAACGATGCTGGCGCATTGCATAATCCGAATGACATCCTACGATATGCATACGTTCCATAGGGGCAAGTGAAGGTGGTCTTTTCTTGATCATCGGGGTGGATGGGAATCTGGTGATAGCCGGAATACCCGTCAAGAAAACAGAAGGAGTGGTTCGCGAGTCTCTTCAACATCTCATCGATGAAGGGGAGTGGGAAGTGATCCTTCTTTGTTGCCTTGTTAAGTCGGCGGTAGTCGATGCACATCCGCCACCCAGTAACGGTACGCTGAGGAATCAGCTCGTTTTTCTCGTTACTTACGACAGTCATACCTCCCTTCTTGGGTACTACTTGGACAGGACTGACCCATTCACTATGAGGGATGGGATAGATGATCCCGACGTGCAGAAGTTTCAAAACTTCCTTCTTTATGACATCCCTCATTGCATTATTTAGCCTATGTCGGGGTTCTCTACCGCTGGCAAGTAAATTTCTACGATTGCGTGTCAGGGTCCAGATGGTGACTCAAGAGACAGGGGATTCAGACTGGTTCGGGCCTCCGGAGAGTAACACCCTACGTCCAGTGGGTGCCGATGTTCTCAAGTCCAAGTCTGTAGTAGGGGGTACAAACTAGTCGGGAGAGGGAGAGGGTCCCAAGTCCCTGTGCTGTGTGAGTGAGTGTACTATTCATCCTGTGTTCGAATGTTCGTCCGTTGTGTGTGTTCCCTCTCCCTCTCCCTGGTGTCCCTTCGGCCCCTTTTATAGTCTAAAGGGGGAGAAGGAAGCGGGGAGGTAAAAAAGAGAAAATTACAATGGGAGTTTCGGCCCCGAGGCCTTTAACTTGCACCACATGCCGAGCCATACAGGGAGCAGGTGTTGACGGAGTGGGCGCCCCGCCTGACCCGGGATCGTACATCCCGGGTGGTTGATGTAAATGACTTCTCGGGTAAGTCTCCGGGTAGTTTCTGGGTCGTGGTTGACTTGTTCTGGGCCTTCGGGAATTCCAGGTGTCCTCCTCGGGCTCCAGGTGTCGTCCTTGGGCGCCTGGGGTCGTCCTTGGGCGCCCGGTGTTGCGCATGCGTTCCTCCCTGGACTGTAGCGTTCCTGTTCGGATGAGACGGGTGCCACTGTGGCTGCCGTGGCAAAGGACGGACGCCCATCATGCTCTGGCACGGCGGGTACCAAGTTGGTACAGCACCGGATGGGCCAAAGCGGGACGGAGCCGAGTAGTCTAGTCGAGCGAGGCAGAGACCGCTCGGAAGCGGTGACTCCTCGGGCAAACCGGAGAAGCACTCGGAGGCGGAGAACTCCTCGGGCGAATCGGAGAACCACTCGGAGGCGGAGAACTCCTAGGGCGAATCGGAGACTCGTCGGGCGACCTCCGAGCTGTCCGGACATGGAGGATCCGCTTGATTTGGGTCTTCGGCTTTTGTTTTTGTAGGGAGGATTATCGTCATGACGAGGATTAAGGGCTTGATCGGATACCCCTGATCTAGACCCTCGTCAGTAGCCCCCGAGCCTGGGGGAGTTGGGAACTCGCGCCCAGGTTCAGCCGTTGCGAAGGAGTGATGAGTTGTGATTCTTCCGGTGGGGGCGCGCGAGCGCACCCGCCGGGTGTAGCCCCCGAGCCTTGAGAAGAGCTGGAGCTCTTGTTAAGGTTTTGAGCCCGGGTAGTTTGCCTTGGAGGTTGTCGGGGTTGGGAAGCTTGTCGGGGACGCTTCGTTGGTGGGCCGGGCCGCTGCCCAACCGTTGATGGGCCGAGCACGGGAGCGCCGGCCTGGTTTTTCGCCGCGTGGAGGGAGGACGCGCCTTTTGAGGGAGTCAGGTGAGGCGACGTGTGCACGTCGCGAGGCGCCGAAGGTGGGCCCGCACATTTAACGCCGCGCCGCCTCCCCTTTTATAGCCCTGAGCCGCGGCCGCCTAGGGTTTAATCTTCTCCAATCTTTTCGCTTTCTGCCGCGCGCTTCGTCTTCGTCGCCGCTGCGCTTGCGCTCTTCCGAGGAAGGAGAGACCACATCCCCACACAACCCACGTCACCTTCGTCCGGCGACCTCGTGATGTCGGTCTGGGAGCGCTCCAGGGTGACGCAGAGGCAGCTAGAGGGGCTCGTGAGGGACAGCTCGCTACCGCCGCTGACGGAGGCCGAAGAGTGGAAGAGGCCCGGCGTGGAGGACTCCCCCCGGCCGCCGGCCGGGTACGTCGTCTCGTTCGTCGCCTTCCACGAGCGCGGGTTCTCCGTCCCCGCTGGGAGGTTCATCCGCGCCGTGCTCAATGAGTACGGGCTGGAGCTCCAGCACATCAACCCCAATGGGGTGCAGCAGATGGCGGTGTTCGTGGCGCTCTGCGAAGGGTACCTGGGGATGGAGGCCCACTGGGACCTCTTCCGGTACTTCTTCAAATTTGTGTTGCATCCCTGTGAAGGCGGCGCCCCTGCGACAATCGGGTGTGCCGTGTTGAAGTTGAAGCAGGGGCAGTCGAAGGACTACATCACGGGGACCCTGATCAGCTCGAACAAGGGGTGGCACCCCGGGTGGTTCTACCTCAAGAACGACCCCAAGAATCCCCTCCCGGCGTATACCGGGAGGTCGTTCGAGAAGGCTCCCGACAACTGGGGGTATGGGCCCGAGAAGAAGCTGCAGGAGAAACTCCTCGGGAATATCTGGAAGGCCCTCGCTCGACTCCGGGACGCGAACGTGTCCACGGCGGAGGTCATCGGCGGGTACCTCTCGAGAGGTATCGTACCGCTGAGGCGGCGCACCCTCCAGATCTGGCAGATGATTCCAGCGAAGGCCCCCTACGTGGGGACCGTGACGATGGACCCCCTGCCCTCGGAAGCCGAGGTGGAGCGCCGGGTGACGGCAGCGATAGGGAGGGCTCATGACGCATATCCACCGCCGGACCTTCTCCCCATGCTCCCGAACGCCCACACCAAAGCTCTGGTAAGGATTCCTTCCTCCGCCTTGAACTCAATCCCGAGTGCTTTTCGGTTTCCTGATCCTGAGTTCTTTAGGTGAAGAGCCATGACTGCTCCTACTCCCTGCCGCCGCTTCCCGAGGACAGGGCGAAGAACCGGGCCGAGGCCGAGCGGGCCAAGGTGAAGAAGGACCGCCGGGAGCAGTGGAAGAAGCGAGAGCTGGCCAAACGTGCGAGAAACGCCGAGCGGGCCATGCGGAGGGGGAAGTGAGACCGAGTCTCCGAGGACGAGGACCCCGAGTCGGAGCCGGCGGAGGGGGACTCGAGGAGCGACGATGACGAGGAGAGCGGTGACGAGGACGCGCCTCCTACAAAGCTCAGGGCGGTTGCTGCGGTGACTGCTTCGTCCTCGGCACAGAAGCCGAGGTCTAGCGGGAGAGGGAGATCGCTCCCACCGGATGCGGGGAGGAGCGGAAGCTCTCGGTCGGATCCGCCTCATCGGTCCACCAGGGGCAGCCAGCACGGGTGGCGCGACCGCACGCCTCCGTCCACCCATCGTGCGCCCGAGGAGCGGACGAGCTCCCGACAGGATACGGCTTCCCCTCGTCGGGAGAGAAGCCGGAGCCGGGACCTGTCGGAGCGTGCCCACAGGGGTGGCCCGTCGTCGGGGGCGTCGCGTTCTCCCCAGAGGTCCGCGTCGCGAGATGACAGGCGGCCTCCGCCAGCCCCTCAGACAACACGGGCGCGGAGCGGAGGGCGGGACGCACCCCGGACGCCCGCACCTGCCGCAGGGGCAAGTCCTGTCGGGGGCGGCGCCTTGCTTGCGTTGCCCACGGTGGAGGCGCAGGTCCCTTTCGCCCAGGGGAGGGCCGCGACGGGGCGGCCGGATTCGTCTCCGGTCGAAGGAGGAGGCCCGACTAGCCAGGTGGCGCCCCACTCGGGCAGAGGCGCCGAAACCGCGCAGGTGGCCCCCGCCCCAACGGCGCTCGCGGGGTCCAAGAGGCCCTCGTCCCCGAGGGACCCAGACCGTCTCGTCGAGGTGAGTAATGCTCTGTCCTTCTCGAGTGGTTTCCGTCTTCATAGTTGCCATTTTTCTTAGCCGAGATCCTTGACCTGTGTCGCACCAGCCGGGCCGACACTCCGCTCGTGGTGGCGCCGAAGAAGATGCTGCGCTCGGCAGCGCAGACGCCGAGGCCCGCGGCGGAGCAGGCCGAGGAGGCGACATCGGGGCCCGTGGTGGAGCAGACAGAGAAGCCGACACCGGAGCCACGCGGCGGAGCAGGCCGGGAGGGCGACGCCGGAGCCCGCGGCGGAGCAGGCCGAGGAGGCGACACCGGTGCCCGCGGCGGAGCAGGCCGAGGAGGCGACACCGGTGCCCGCGGCGGAGCAGGCCGAGGAGGCGACACGGAGGGTGACGCCCTCTGTGGAGGAGAAGGTGGCGGAGGGAGACGGCGACAGCCCGGGAGGTGAACTCCCGACAGGCCTGGTCGTCACGCAGACCGTCCCCGCGGAGGCGGCTGTTGCGGCGCTCCAAGCCGAGCTGGAGCAGCAGCTGATGGGGGCGGCCCTTCCTACCCCTCAGGAGGCGGCGAGCCACCCTGGGGCAGGGGAGGTCGCCCTGCCTGGTGACGCGGCCCTAACCGGGGCCGAGGAGGTTGCTGCCGGGGGAGACGGCCGCAGGGTTGCTACCCCTCCGGGGACAGCGGCCGACCCCGGGAAGCGGAGGCGCGGATGACTGGCGCCCTTGAAGACGTTGCCACCCCAGCGGCGGCGGCTGCTGTAGCCCCCGAGCGCTCCTCCGGGGTGGTTCCCTCAGAGGTCGTCGTGCTCGAGGACTCGCCGGAGGATGGCTCGCGGAGGATCGACGGCGAGCCCAGCGGGGGGCCGATTGTGGAGTCCCCGAGGCCTTCGAGCCCCTCTTGTGAGGTCCTGGACTCTCTCAGGGAAACTCCGGGGATGATGACGATGGATCGTCGTTTCCAGACCATCGTACCTATCGAGGACAACCCGAACCTGCCGTGTGAGGGTCGGCTGTTGTGGTACGATCGTCAGAACCTGAAAGTCCTATCTTCGAGCTTGATGACAAGTCGGAGAGGGAGCAGTGCCGTCTTCTCGCGGAGGGCCTCAACAACATGAAGGAGATCTTCAACGAGATGATCATCAAGCCTTCTCGGGTAAGTTCTCGGGTTTCCATCTTGGCGCTTTCTGTTTTCATTCAGAAAATCATGTCTTATCGCTCCCCTTTCTGTTTTTATTCAGAAAATCATAGAGCGGAGCTCCGAGAAGTCCCTGTTCCTCCGCCGCGAGGCCGGGCTGTGGCACGCCGTTCAGCAATTGAAGGAGGAGAAGGAGCAGCTCGAGGCCCAGCTGATCGAGGCCCTAGAGGCCAGGGACAAGGTGATTGCCGAGGCCGAGGAGGAGAAAGCCGCCCTCGAGGCGAAGGTGGAGGAGGCCGAGAAGACAGTGATGGAGGCGCTGACAGCCGCCGACGCCTCCAATCGGGAAAAGGCTGCCGTCGTGCAGGAGGCCGAGGGGCTGAAGGAAAAGGTGGCGGACCTTCAGAAAGACCTTCAACACCGCGACCTCGACCTCAAGACGGCCAACAACCAAGTGGTCGGGCTAGCCGAGAAGCTGAAGGCCGCAGAGGTCGAGGGGGCCCGTCTCGGAGAAGTCACCCAGAAGCGAGAGGAGGAGATCCTCGGTAAGTTATCCTTCCTCGTTTCTTGTCGGGCGGCTGCTTTCTGTTCTTCTCGAGTGGCCGCGAGTTTGCTTAAGCCTGTTCGCCAATGTAGCCCTGCGGAAAGAGAAGGCCGACCTGGAGGCCAAGCTCGAGTCGGGGAAGCGCGAGGTGACCGAGGCCTTTGCTGCCAACCAAGAGCTGGTGCAGCTTGGTGGCAACCTGAAGGAGGAGTTGGCCAGTAAGTATTGTGTTTCTGCTCATCCTTCCTCTTGCTTTCCTTCCTGGGAGATGACTCTGACGAAGAATTGTCTGCAGGAGCTGTCGAGGACCTTCGGAGGTCCAGGGAGGCGGGCGAGCAGAGCCAAAGGGCCCTCGAGAAGAAGTCCGAGGTTCATCAGGCTTTGGTCCAGGTCGTCGAGCACCTGTTCGAGGAGCTCAACGTCGACGGCGGCCCGTCCCTGGCGGATCGCCTTGCCCTTGTTGCAGGGAGGACTCGGGCGCAGGCCTCGGATCTTGCTCGGAGTGTGGCGCGGAATACCATTGCCATGTTCTTGTCGCACTACCCGACCATGGATCGGAAGTCCCTGCAAGGTGGGTGGGCCCCCGGCTATGAGGAGGACGAATATGATGAGATTGAAGCCGAGTCTTCCTCGTTCGCCGACAAGGTGTTGACTGCCGCCCTGAAGGATCTCGGGCTAGAATAGAAATATGGGACTTAGTCATTTTTGTAATGTAATGAACTCAATTCCCCTTTAAAGGGTAATCGTTGTTGCTAAAAAACTCGTGTTTTTATCTGTTGTTTGCCATTTCCGTTTTCTTCCGAAAGCTTGGGGTCATAGGTCGAGATGGGAAGGCGCGGAGGCCTGCCCGTCGGACTCTGTTCCATAGCCGCCGGGGCGTAGGAACTCGGGAGTTTGGGCACTCGGACTCGCAGCCCCCGAGCAGTTTCGGAAGGTTCGAACAATGACA
>CM014273.1:35502616-35538084 GCA_004135705.1 Alloteropsis semialata
GATACTTTGACACCACCGTGATGGGGTGGGCGTCAAAGTAATGCCGGAGCTTCCGCTTGGTGATGAGGACAGCGTAGACATGTTTTTGGATCTGGGGGTACCGTACCTTGGTGTCGGACAGGACCTCGCTGATGAAGTAGACGGGACGTTGCACCTTTTGGATCTTCTCAGGCTCGTTGCGCTCGACGACGAGGGCGGTGCTTACCACATGGGTGGTCGCCGCGATGTAGAGCAGCATGGGCTCTCCTTCCACCGGGGCGGTCAGGATCGGCGGATTTTTGAGCGACGCCTTAAGCGAGTCGAGGGCCTGCTGTGCCTCGGCGTTCCAGACGAAGTGGTCTGACTTCTTGAGCAGTCGGTACAAGGGCAGGCTCCGTTCCCCGAGTCGGGCGATGAAACGGCTGAGCGCGGCCAAGCATCCCATGACGCGTTGGACCCCCTTCACGTTCTGGATTGGCCCCATGTCGGTGATGGAGGTTATCTTCTCGGAATTGGCCTCGATGCCTCGTTCTGATACGATAAAGCCGAGGAGCATGCCTCTCGGGACCCCGAAAACGCATTTCTCGGGGTTGAGCTTTACTTTGTTCAGCCGGAGCTTTTCAAAGACAGCCGCGAGGTCGGGGACCAAGTCGCCAGTGTGCTTGGATTTTACTACTATATCGTCGACGTACGCCTCGACCAGTCGGCCGATAAGGTCGCCAAAGACGCGACGCATGCATCTTTGGAACGTGGCGCCCGCGTTTTTCGGCCCGAATGGCATCGATGAATTGCAGAAAGTGCCGTAAGGCGTGATGAACGACGTTGCGAGCTGGTCGGCCAGGCTCATTGCGACCTGATGGTACCCGGAGTACGCATCGAGAAAGTAGAGGGTTTCGCACCCCGCGGTGGAGTCGACCACCTGATCTATGCGCGGAAGAGGGAAGGAGTCTTTTGGACATGCCTTGTTAAGGCCGGTATAGTCAACGCACATCCTCCATTTCCCATTCTTCTTTTTTACAAGGACAGGGTTTGCTAACCACTCGGGTGGTACACTTCCCTAATGAAGCCGGCGCTAAGGAGCTTTTTGAGCTCTTCGCCGATGGCTTTGTACTTGTCCTCGTCGTATCGTCGAAGCCTCTGTTTGACCGGTCGAGCGCCAGGCTTAATATCAAGTTTGTGCTCGGCGACTTCCCTTGGAATCCCCGGCATGTCCGAGGGCTTCCATGCAAACACACCGAGGTTTGCGTGGAGAAAGTCGACGAGCGCGCTTTCCTATTTAGGATCGAGCGCCGTCCCGACACGTAGGGTGCGACCATTGTTGGCCACGGCAACCTCCTTGATGTCCTTGGCTGGCTCAAAGGAGCACGCAGCACGCTTGGAGGTCTCGGGGATATCCGGGTCCCTGGGCGAAGGCTCAGCGGCGAGCTTCTTGGACTGGACGAGCGCCTCCGCGAATTGGAAGCACTCGGTTTCACAGGCGTACGCGTGCTCAAACGGAGTCCCCACCGTGATGACACCTTTGGGTCCGGGGATCTTCAGTTTAAGGTACGTATAGTTTGGGACAGCCATGAACTTTGCGTATGCCGGCCTCCTGAGGATGGCATGATACGTCCCAGGGAAACCGACCACTTTGAAAGTGAGGGTCTCCCTGCGAAAGTTCCGTGGAGTCCCAAACGTGACGGGCAGGTCGATCTGCCCGAGCGGCATTGCGTCCGCCCCGGGGACAACCCCGTGGAACGGCACCGCGGATGGCCGAAGCCGGGACCGCGAGATCCCCATCTCATCGAGAGTCTCGGCGTAGAGGATGTTGAGGCCGCTTCCGCCATCCATCAGCACCTTGTGGACGCGTTTCGTCCCGAAGAGAGGAGCAACCACGAGCGGGTACCTTCCAGGTTGTGGGACATGGTTGGGATGATCGGAGCGATCAAAAGTGATCGGGGCCTCGGACCACTTTAGGTAGGAGGGCACCACGGGCTCCGTGTGACAAACCTCTCGCCGGATTAGCTTCTCGTCGCGTCTCGAGGGGCAGGCCGCCGATCCCCCAACGATCATCAGGACTGCGCCGTCCTCCCTGGGGTAGCCGTCGTCGTCGTTCGGGCCTCTGGCCCCATCTTGATTCTCGTGGGGTCTCTTCTTCAGAGTGCCGGCGAGGAAGCTCTTCATGAGCTTGCAGTCCTTCAGGGCGTGCTTGACGGGGCCCTCGTGGTTGGTGCAAGGCGCCTCGAGGAGCTTCTCGAAGTGATCCTTCGGCGCGTTGCCCTTGGGCTTGGTAGGCTTTCATTCGGTCGACGCCACCATGCCGCCGTCGCGTCGCCGCTTGTCCTTCTTCTTTTTCTTGTCGGGCTGTGCAGAGGGGCCTTCGCCGGCTGCCCCCGACTACTTGCCCTTGCCCTGAGGCCGATCAAGGGTCGCGGTGACTGCGTCTTCTCCGTCAGCGTAGTCGGTGGCGATGTCGAGGAGCTCCCGGATGGTTCGTGGCTTCTTGCGCCCTAACTCGTGGATGAGGGTCGCGCAGGTGGTTCCGAACCGGAACGCTGAGACAACGTCGGTGTCGGCGGTGTTCGGCAGCTCGGTGCAGCGCTTGGAGAAGCGCTTGATGTAGTCGCGCAGACTCTCATCCGCCCCTTGGAGGCAGTTGCGTAGATCCCAGGGGTTCCCAGGATGAGTGTAGGTGCCCTGGAAGTTGCCGATGAATGCATCACGCAACTGCGCCCAGCTGTCGATCCTGCCTGCAGGGAGGTGCTCCAGCCACGTCCGAGCCGAGTCAGCGAGGTAGAGGGGGAGGCTTTTGATGATGAAATGGTCGTCTTGCGCTCCATCCGCGTGGCACGCGAGCCGGTAGTCCTCCAGCCAGATGCTGGGGTTTGTGTCCCCGTCGTACTTAGGCACCGTTGTGGGAGCCCGGAAGCGCGGAGGGACTTGAGCGCCGAGGACACGCGGCCCAAAGGCGCGCGGCCCCCTGGGGTCGGGAGATGCACTCCTGCTCCGGTCCTCGCCGCTGTCGTAGCGGCCTCCGCGCCGCCTGTTGTAGGCTCGGCGTGGGCGATGCTCGTGGTGCTCGTCCCGTCGCCTGGCGCCCCCGTCTGCTACGGCCCCGTGATGATGTACGGAGTGCTCCCGGTGAGGCTCCATGGGAGCCCGCTGGCGTGAGGCGGAGCTTTCCGCCTGCTGAACTGCTGCGGTTTCCAGGAGCGCGCGGAGCTGCTGATGGAACCTTCGATCTTCAGGCGCCGCTGGCTCAGGGTGTTCACGGAGCAGGACAGCAGCCGCTGCGAGGTTCTGGGATGCTCGGTTGAAGACCGGCACGTCGTTGGCGTTGTTGTCGATGACGATGTTATGGTGCACCTCCCGTGCGCGCGCGGGCGGCCCCTCCATCCGCGTTCTTGCCAAGCTCACGGTGAAGTCGCCCGCGCTCGTCCTCGAGTTGACGTTGTGCCTCGTCGAGCTCCCGCAGCCGGGTCCGCCGAGCATCGCCGGCGGGGTCGTTCTTGGGTGGCGCCTTGGCGTCCTTGGGCGCCGCTTTGTCGCTCGTCGAGCTGTTCGCAGTCTGTACGTCCCCGTCCGGGGTGTGGCACATGAAGCACTCACGGGAAGGGTCGAAGTTTGGCGGAGCCCACCTCAACCGCGGGCACGAGTTCTGCCTGTCCGTCGCGCCCTTGGCGGCTGGAGAGGTGGAGGAGCTGAGTTCCGTCGATGCCGGGGCGGCCGCTGGATCGCGTGGCAGACCTGGCTGTCCCCCCGGGTACATGGCGCAATAGTAGTCGAGGAACTCGTCCTAGAGGAGCTGCTCCTCCCCTCCAACTTGGAGGGCGAGGTTGGTGATCATGTAGTAGAGGTTGCGGAAGTGCTCCTGGGTCGGGCTCCATCCCAGGGCAGCCGCCAGGTCCTCACCTAGCAGGTCGAGGACGTAGGCGGTGGCCCCGTCGTGACGCGTGGAGGTTTGGGCTTCTCGTCAGGGACCGCGTCGGGGCCGTCGTCGTAGATGGGCTCGGGGCGCACGAAGATGGCCCCGGTGAGGGGCTCGTCCGACTCGCTGAAGACGAAGTCGAGGGAGCCGAAATGTAGGTGGACGCCTGGCGCCAACAGGGCGCCGCCGTGGGCCATCCGGACCCTGGTGAAGCGAAGTGACACGCGAATGCCCCTACCTGGCGCGCCAACTGTCGGGGTTCTCTACCGCCGGCAAGTAAATTTCTACGATCGCGTGTCAGGGTCCGGATGGTGACTCAAGAGACAGGGGATTTAGACTGGTTCGGGCCTCCGGAGAGTAACACCCTACGTCCAGTGGGTGCCGATGTTCTCAAGTCCAAGTCTGTAGTAGGGGGTACAAACTAGTCGGGAGAGAGAGAGGGTCCCAAGTCCCTGTGCTGTGTGAGTGAGTGTACTATTCGTCCTGTGTTCGAATGTTCGTCCGTTGTGTGTGTTCCCTCTCCCTCTCCCTGGTGTCCCTTCGGCCCCTTTTATAGTCTAAAGGGGGAGAAGGAAGCGGGGAGGTAAAAAAGAGAAAAATACAATGGGAGTTTCGGCCTCGAGGCCTTTAACTTGCACCACATGTCGAGCCGTACAGGGAGCAGGTGTTGATGGAGTGGGCGCCCCGCCTGACCCGTGATCATACATCCCAGGTGGTTGATGTAGATGACTTCTCGGGTAAGTCTCCGGGTAGTTTTTGGGTCGTGGTTGACTTGTTCTGGGCCTTCGGGAATTCCAGGTGTCCTCCTCGGGCTCCAGGTGTCGTCCTTGGGTGCCTGGGGTCGTCCTTGGGTGCCCGGTGTTGCGCATGCGTTCCTCCCTGGACTGTAGCGTTCCTGTTCGGATGAGACGGGTGCCACTGTGGCTGCCGTGGCAAAGGACGGACGCCCATCATGCTCTGGCACGGCGGGCACCAAGTTGGTCCGGCACCGGATGGGCCAAAGCGGGACGGAGCCAAGTAGTCTAGTCGAACGAGGCAGAGACCGCTCGGAAGCGGTGACTCCTCGGGCGAACCGGAGAACCACTCGAAGGCGGAGAACTCCTCGGGCGAATCGGAGAACCACTTGGAGGCGGAGAACTCCTCGGGCGAATCGGAGACTCGTCGGGCGACCTCCGAGCTGTCTGGACATGGAGGATCCGCTTGATTTGGGTCTTCGGCTTTTGTTTTTGTAGGGAGGATTATCGTCATGACGAGGATTAAGGGCTTGATTGGGTACCCCTGATCTAGACCCTCGTCAACCTACGCCGAGGCTCCCTAGAAGGTGTAGAAGCTGGATCTATGGGAATGCGATGGGTACAGAGTGCAGGGCTTACTCCCTTCAAGTCCTTGAGGGAGTACCCAAACGCCGAGCGGTGTTTCTCAAGCACCTTTATGAGTCTATCACTCTCGTCCTGCGATAGCTTGTCACTAATGATGACAGGGGTGTCCCGGTCTTCATTTAAGAAGACATAGCGAAGGCCAGCAGGCAAGGGTTTTAGCTCTACGTGCGTCTTAGGTGGCTCCTCGGTTTCAACTGGCTCAGAAGCGTCATCCTCTTCCTCTATAAAGTTGTGAACATTCTCTTCAAGGAATGACTCAAATGAGTCACTATATTGTAGGGATTTCACTTCCTCAGCCGGGTTAGGTTCTGTCAAAGGTTCAACTATGGAGTTCTTAACCCTATCTAATGGTATAGTGAGAAGATTCCTTCCTACCTTAGCTAGGAGGTTTCCTTCTGAGGAAACATCCTGGAGCAGGCCGTCGATAGGATGTCCTATAAGGAGGTCGAAATATGATGTCTCAAAGACATAAAAGTCCAGAGGCACCTCAATCCCGTGGTGAGAGAGGAGAAAGTCTCATACTAGGCCGAGACTCTTGAGAATACGACCTGAGGGTGTTCTAAGAAGTCTTGATGTTGGGGCCATCTTTTTACGACGTCCAAGGATGTACGCGAAAGAACTGGACATGATGTTTGCCCCAACGGTCGGGTTGTACAGAATGTCTACGGCCACCTTGCTTATGAAACCTCGAATGGTCTGCGAAGGTGAGTTAATCCGAATGAATTCGAAAGAAGACTCAGATTCGTTCGACCATTCCGTGTTTAGGATGGCGATCAGCTCCCTCACGGTTTCATTCAAAATTTCTTTCTCCATATAGATGGAGGGGGTCTTTACCGTAGGCTTCTTCTGTATTGAGTAGTTCAAGGTATTCCCAAAGTCTTCAAAAAGATCTTCCTCGAACTCAAATGGTAATCTGAGAGGTTGAGTTTCCTCTTCCTCAACGGATGGGGTCTTAGGAGTTGGACTGGGCAAGTCTATGGGTTCTATCTGTGAGTCTTCTTGCTCAGTCTCGGTCGCGTCTGCAGGAGAGTTCTCTCGGATGGCCGCTAGGACTTCTTTTGCTCTGGCCGGGGTTATGTGTAGGAATGAACCCAGCTGCTATGTCTATGTACCGGGCATCTTCACTATTCAACCCAGACCGAAAATGCTGCATGAGCATGTAGTCTGGGAAGCCTAGATCTGTTCCGGTTAGACATGAGTCCTGAAATCGGTCCCATGCTTTGGCGATCGTTTGCTTCTCTCGTTGCTAGAAGTTAATGATCTCCTTCCGAAGTGCACAGATCCGGTGAACAGGAAAATATTCAAGACAAAACTTGTCCTGTAACTTTTCCCATTCACCGTTCGTTAGCGCAACGGTGTGGTCGTACCACTTCCTTGCTCTCTCTTTGAGAGAGAACGGGAAGAGCTTCCATCTAATCGTTGCTTGCGTCATGCCTGATATGACCAGACACGAGCAAATCAACTCGAATTCATGCAAGTGACGGTATGGGTTTTCACCATCACCTCCAGAGAAGGATATGTCCTGGACCATAGCTATGAAGGCAAGGCGAAGTTCATAGATATTGGTTAAAATAGGATTTGACGAGGGGTGCGGCTCCAATAATTCGCCCTTTGGAGCAGAGAACTCATGAATTTGGGTGGAATTCATGGTTAATAATAATAAAAAGAAATATAAAATAAAAGATATACGGGCAACCTTAGATGTTTGATAACTGCTACCGTTCCTCGGCAACGGCGCCAGAAAGCTTGTTGACACCAGCGGTGGCAAACAGAAAGTCCGCAAGCGCACGGCTGTCGAAGTAGCTTTCACCCGTGAGTAAACCAGGTATCGAATCCACAGGGAACGTAAAAGTGTATCTAATCACTAAAGCTGAGCTGGATCGATCGAGTGTATAGAAAGGCTGGGTAGAGAGGATAACTTAGCACTAAGGCTCTAATTATAGTTAAAAGAATTCCCCTATGCTTGTTTTAGGCACCGAGGTATCCTAGGCCTCTAGGAAATTGCCGGCCAACAGCTCTACGCCAAACCCGTACGTGGAGGATTACAAAGGACGGACAGGGCTGTCACCACCTGCCGCCTACCTCTACTAATCCGTGGGGCTACGAGGCAAACGAGGGCAGATATACACCTAAGCACCACGCCTAAGATAATATCAGCTATCCTAACCTTGATCAAAGATTAGAATACTTTATAAATAAAGCAATGAATTCACAAGCACAATAGATACTTAACTTATCTATAACTCAGATNGTCCGCGTCAGCAGGAGAGTTTTCCCGGATTGCCGCTAGGACTTCTTTTGCTCTAGCCGAGGTTATGTGTAGGAATGAGCCTCCAGCTATTATGTCTATGTACCGGGCATCTTCACTATTCAACCCAGACCGAAAATGCTGCATGAGCATGTAGTCTGGGAAGCCTAGATCTGTTCCGGTTAGACATGAGTCCTGAAATCGGTCCCATGCTTTGGCGATCGTTTGCTTCTCTCGTTGCTAGAAGTTAATGATCTCCTTCCGAAGTGCACAGATCCGGTGAACAGGAAAATATTCAAGACAAAACTTGTCCTGTAACTTTTCCCATTCACCGTTCGTTAGCGCAACGGTGTGGTCGTACCACTTCCTTGCTCTCTCTTTGAGAGAGAACGGGAAGAGCTTCCATCTAATCGTTGCTTGCGTCATGCCTGATATGACCAGACACGAGCAAATCAACTCGAATTCATGCAAGTGACGGTATGGGTTTTCACCATCACCTCCAGAGAAGGATATGTCCTGGACCATAGCTATGAAGGCAAGGCGAAGTTCATAGATATTGGTTAAAATAGGATTTGACGAGGGGTGCGGCTCCAATAATTCGCCCTTTGGAGCAGAGAACTCATGAATTTGGGTGGAATTCATGGTTGATAAAAAGGAAATGGAAAAGAAATATAAAATAAAAGATATACGGGCAACCTTAGATCTTAGATAACTGCTACCGTTCCCCGGCAACGGCGCCAGAAAGCTTGTTGACACCAGCGGTGGCAAACAGAAAGTCCGCAAGCGCACGGCTGTCGAAGTAGCTTTCACCCGTGAGTAAACCAGGTATCGAATCCACAGGGAACGTAAAAGTGTATCTAATCACTAAAGCTGAGCTGGATCGATCGAGTGTATAGAAAGGCTGGGTAGAGAGGATAACTTAGCACTAAGGCTCTAATTATAGTTAAAAGAATTCCCCTATGCTTGTTTTAGGCACCGAGGTATCCTAGGCCTCTAGGAAATTGCCGGCCAACAGCTCTACGCCGTACCCGTACGTGGAGGATTACAAAGGACGGACAGGGCTGTCACCACCTGCCGCCTACCTCTACTAATCCGTGGGGCTACGAGGCAAACGAGGGTAGATATACACCTAAGCACCACGCCTAAGATAATATCAGCTATCCTAACCTTGATCAAAGATTAGAATACTTTATAAATAAAGCAACGAATCCACAAGCACAATAGAGACTTAACTTATCTATAACTCACTTAATTACTAGTTGAATCCCGGATACTTACTGAGTAGCTCGCATCCGTCGAGGTACAGGTGGAGGGTCGCCGACAGGCCGGGACTCCTCCAGACTCTCCTCACTCTCTCCCTATTTCTACTCTGGATATGAGGAGGGCTTCGCCTTGGATCTTCACTTCTGCTCGATGATGATTAGCCCTGCCCCGAGTCCAGCTATTTATAGCTTGGAGAGGCGGTTTGGAGTCGGTTTGCAGCGGTTGAGGCGGTCCGGAGATGGGCCCAGGTCGGCCGACTAGGGGGGATCGGCCGACCGTCAGATTCACCGACGTTGACGATACAGGGCACGGATGAACTCCTGGTGGCGGTTGACAGTTTTTGGTGAAGGCGGTGGCGATTCGGGCGCGCGGCTCGGTCGGCCGACCTGGCTAGGTCGGCCGACCCAGGGCTGTGGCCCCTCGGCCCCACTTTGTTAGTGTCACTCGCCAGTGGGTCCTTTAGCTTGTTTTCGGTGGGTAATGGCAAAGATGTGTTGGTTAAGTTAGGGATGTGGGCACATGAATCCATGTGCTTGCCACATGGCCCAATCCCAACTCTTCATTTCCACCGTCTTGATCTCAACGTGCCTAATCTTTTCTGAGTGTGCTTGTTGTTGTTGGGCTGAAGATGGACCTCACCAGGCCAGGACCCAGGTCGGCCGACCAGGGAAGGTCGGGCGACCTGGCCCTAAGCCCATTTTAGCTCTTCTTTTGCCACTTTATTCCTGTAAGCACATATGCACCAAAACTCATGGAATTCATTAGTAAACAACCCTATGTCTATTTGTTTTATCATATTTTATATCTTTGTTGGCAGTGATAAGTTGTCATTAAGAATCGCCAACAACCACCCACAGACAGGCTGCACAACATCGCACAAAGCTACACAAGAAAGATCAAGGTGGAAATGGCCCAGAAGGGGTCGGCCGACCCCACCAGGTCGGCCGACGGCCCTCTGGTGCCTTTCGTCTCCAATTTCGTCCAAAGCGATGGTTTGCGCACCCTATCCCTCATCCTCTCTGATTCATGAGTTAATTTGTTCCTATCTTCAGATGATCATTAAAATTAAACTCATGATAAAATAAGCCTTGATGCTCCTTTGGTTTACATGTCTATCCTTGATTGGCTTGCATATTCTTTATTCCTTGCACATGCACCTGTTACTTGTGAACATATATCTCTTTAGGGAAACATGTTTATCTAAGTGGTTGATTAATGAGATATGGTGTGATGAAAGAAATCTTACTCTTTCTGTATAAAGTGCTTGGGATGTTTTTCTTGCAAAACCTTAAAATGAATAGCCTTACAAAGCTCCTCAGTGATGCCTTATTCCTACCAAAGCCATATGTTGTTAACATTGCAAAAACCTATACACATATGCTGCTAGCTATCACTTTGAGCTTTGTCAAATTGTTGTGACCCTCGTAAGATTCTCTTCATGCTTTCATGATCAAGATCACGTACAGTCCACATACACATGCTAAGCTTCTACATTGGAAGTTAGCAACATACATTGCATCCTTCCACAAAATAAATACTCCATTTAAAGTGTTGATCTACTCTCCAAGTATTATTTCAAAGAGACATGGGCTATAGAAAAAAATATGGACACATGAAGGTCCAATTAGAAAAGAGAGAAGAGAAAAAAATATGGGCACATGAAAGCCCAAGTATCATGAAAAAAATATATATATTATGGCCATGTTCTCAAAACAAATTCAAGAAGAGAAAGATCATACAAAAAGGAGTTATCATTCCATTGTTCCACACACATGCACATCTTGATCAGATTGTATGAATAGTATTCTTCTTGGATCCACTCTTTGATTTTGCAATATATGTGATGCAATTATGCCTTATTTTTAATCCTACCTTGAGCTCCACATAAGCCTTTTAGAAGTAGGATGAAAAAAAGGGGGCAAGGAAATGCCTTGGTGAGGAATCATACACAATGAGCGATCTGAGAGAATCATTTGAGGAGCTAGGTAAGGCTGTGTTTTTGAAAATTTATCAAAAACCCAAGTTATTTAACAGAAGAGTTGAGATGACTTGAATCAAGGCTGTTCTGTTCCTCAACCACCCAAGATGGCATGGTAGACACATCAAAATTCACAAGTGCAGGTATGTCTTGGAATAATTATATGCTAGTATCATATAATTGGAGTCATGGTTTCCACCTTAGCCTTTAAAGCTTTACTCGAGGACGAGTAAAGGCTAAGTGTGGGGGAGCTTGTTGACGGTCATTAATGCACATCTCAGACCGTCAACTGTGACATACAAATATACATTCACCATAGCTATAGGGATTATATCCAACAAATTCAACTAGTTTTGGTGACTATGTGTATGCAGGAGGCAACAGGTAAAATTTGAGGCAAAACGGGCTCGGTGGGCCGTCGCCCGACCTAGCCAGGTCGGCCGACGCCCAACCGAGGCCAAATGACCCTATCTTTGGATATATGCTAGGAAAGCCATTCTAGACCAACCCTTGCCTATGCACCAAGGTTGGATCAACCCCATAAGTGAAATGGACCTCAAGAGAAGCACATAGATCAAATGGGCCACATCCACAAGTACACATACTCAAATGGAGTGGTGTCACCTTGGGTAGGACTCCAGGGCCTACAAGACAGTGGCTGGTAAAAGATGAGGCCAATCGGGCACAAAAGATACGTCGTTCGACCTGGGCCGGTCGGCTGAGCCTGGCCCGAAGCCCAATGGGGCCCACTTTCCTCCAGGGCAAAGAAGCACACTCTAGGAACATCCTAGCCACTGATTCCATGTCGGTTGGATCCAAGAGACGGGAATGGTCCAAGGGGAGGTCATATGGATTGAAGGGCCCACCTCGCAAACTAAACATACTCAAATGCACCTATACCACCTAGAACCGCCATGAGGACCCACTACACAGTCACTCAACTGAAGATTGGCCCGATCGGTGCTAGTGGACGGTCGCCCGACCGAGCCCGGTCGCACGACCTGGTCCGGAGGCCAAACCGCCTCATCCTTCTGGTGCGCGTTCCCACCGCCTCCAGGAGTCCATCTACGCCGTGCATCACTCAAGGCGGTGGATCCAATGTCAGCCGACCTCCCTGCGTCGCCCGACCTGTGACTGAGTCCGTTCGTCCTCATCTTCCACGTGTCCACTCCCAACCGCCTCTACAAGCTATAAATAGCTGCATACCGATCATTGAAGATCATCATCGAGCTGGAGCATCAAGTCAAGGCAAAGCCCTCCTCAAATGAGAGTAGAAATAGGGAGAGAGTGAGGGAGAGTCTAGAGGAGTCCTGGCGTGTCGGCGACCCTCCACCTGTACCTCGGCGGATGCGAGCTACTTAGTAAGTATCCAGGATTCAACTAGTATTTAAGTCTGAGTTATAGAAAGCTGAGTTCTCTATTGTGCTTGTGGATTCGTCTCTTTATTTATAGAGTGCTCTAGTCTCTAGCTAAGATTAGAGTAGTAGTATATATCTTAAGCGTGGTGCTTAGGTTATCGACTACCTTCGTTTGCCTCGTAGCCCCACGGATTAGAAGAGATAGACGGCAGGTGGTGACAGCCCTGTTCGTCCTTTGTAATCCTCCACGTACGGGTACGGCGTAGAGCTGTTGGCCAGCAATTTCCTAGAGGTCTAGGATACCCCGGTGCCCAAAGCAAGCATATGAGAACTCCCTTCGCTATATTCCCAGCTTAGTGCTAAGTTATCCTCTCTACCCAGCCTTCATACAACCTCGATCGATCCGGTCAATTTTAGTGATTAGACAGTGCCCTTTCGTTCCCTGTGGATTCGATACCCTGAATATTTCCGGGTGAAAGCTACAACGGTATCCGTGCGCTTGCGGATTTATCTGCAACTGTAAGAAATACCAACGTTCATCCCATTTGTACACAACACCTTTCTTTGTCAACTCATTCAATGGAGCAGCTATGATGCTGAAATCTTTCACAAATCTTCTATAAAAACCAGAAAGCCATGAAAACTTCTCACTTGGCTTACATTCTCAGGAGTTGGCCATTCCTTGATTGCTTTCACCTTGGATTCATCCACTTGAATTCCCTGTTTAGATATAACAAAACCAAGAAACACAACTTGATCTGTGCAAAAAGTGCACTTCTCAAGGTTAGCAAACAATTTCTCCTTTCTAAGCACATCCAAAACTTGTTGTATATGCTCAACATGTTCCTCCAATGTCTTGCTGTAAATTAGGATATCATCAAAATAAACAACAACAAACTTTCCAATGAATGCTCTTAAGACATGGTTCATCAATCTCATGAAGGTACTAGGAGCATTAGTCAAACCAAAAGGCATAACTAACCATTCATACAGCCCAAACTTTGTTTTGAAAGCAGTTTTCCATTCATCTCCAATGTTCATTCGAATTTGATGGTAACCACTATGCAAATCAATCTTGGAAAATATTATGGAACCACTCAATTCATCAAGCATATCATCAAGCCTAGGAATTGGATGACGATAACGAACATTGATATTATTGATGGCTCTACAATCTATGCACATTCTTCATGAATCATCTTTCTTTGGCACCAAAATAACAGGAACAACACAAGGACTTAACTTTCACGCACATAACCTTTATCTAAAGGTGCTTGTACTTGCCTCTGAATTTCCTTTGTTTCTTTCGGATTGGTGCGGTATGGTGGACGATTAGACAATGTAGCTCCAGTTATGAGATCAATTTGATGCTCAACACCTTGCATCGGTGGCAGCCCTGCAGGTGTTTCCTCTGGAAAAACATCCTTGTAGGCCTGCAAAAGATCAGAAACAACACAAGGAAGAGATGTTATGTCGTTAGCTGAAAGCATCATGTACGCACCTGGGTTACACCTCACATCTCTCAATTCAGATTTGGTGGCTAACATGATCAGATTGTCTCCCTCTTTTCTCTTATTATCTCTCTCATTTGGCTTGTGGCTCTCACTCACTGATTTGTGGACAACATTTAGTTTGTTTTTCTCTCTTTCTTTCTTGCTCTCAACCTTCACTTCAGAGCTCTTTTGCAAATGTTCAGCTAGGATTTGCTGAGTATCAAACTTTTTCCTTTCCACTTGATAGTGTATTGATTTGATCGGCCACAATATAGAGATGAATGATCATATTGCCACCCAACAGCAGATGGCACACCGTCATAGGTTCCACACACTCTATGGTGTCAACATATTCACCAACCTTGAAAGGAACTTTCGCCCTATATCCAATCTTGATGTCTCCAGCATCAGTGAGCCATTGGACATGATATGGGTGAGGATGTCGCAGCAGTTTTAAGCAAATTTATCAACCATCTCACGGCTAGCAAGATTATGGCAGCTTCCACCATCAATGATCACCTTGCAAAATTTGCCTTCAACTTTGGCTCTTGTTTGGAAAAGATTATGCCACTATCCATTTTCAGCTTCCTTCATTTGCACTCTCAAAATTTGAGTCATAATAAGAGCAGTACCTCTCTCAAATTCACATGATGGGTCGTCTTCATCTTCAAGAGCATCTTCAAATTTTCCTTCATCTGCAATTTCTTGTTCTTCTTCACTAGAAGATTCATATTTCCTTGGTCATTAACAACGATGGTCCGGTTGTTTGGACACTCCCTTATGACATGGCCATGACCTCTACACTTGAAGCATTGAATTCCACTACTCTTGGCTGTAGAACCCATTGATGTAGATGATGATATTGCAGGTTTACTTTTCTCACTTTGAGCAGCCAATTCTTTCCCACTAGAGTTACCATAAGTAGCCGCGCGTAACCCACCAATTGAGTTGGTGTTTGTACTTTGATTTGCAGAAGTCCTTGGTGTAAACTTGCTTCCACTTTGAGTAACCCTTGTACTGAATGAACCTCCTCTACTGCTCTTCATGTCGTGCTGCAATTGACACTCAGCTTTGCTTGCTTGATGTACCAATTCAATAAGATTGCGATAAGGCTGAAATTCTACAACATGCCAAATATTGTGGTGCAAACCTGACATGAAACGTGCAATGGATTGATCTTCATCTTCAAACACATTAGTTCTAATCATTGCTTCCTCCATCTCTTTATAATATTCATCAACGGAGAGATTTCCTTGCTTCAGATTCTGCAGCTTGTCAAAAAATCACGACGTAGGAACAAATCTCGCTCTCATTTCTCTCTTCATTTTAGCCCATGTATGAATGGTACCTTGCCCAGCTTCTTCTCTATCATCAAGCATTTGCTCGCACCATATTAGAGCATAATCTTCAAATTCAAGTGCAGCCATTGCCATCTTCTTCTCTTCAGAATAATTATGCAAGCGAAAATTTTATCAACCTTCAAGTCCCATGTGAGGTATGTTTCATGATCAGATCCTCCAACAAACTTAGGCATGGTGAATTTTAATTTTCCAAACCTCTCCTCATTCAGCCGGTTACATTGATAATTGCTTCAGTGACGACGACCATCATTTTGGGGTTGTTCAACTTCTTCTTCAGATTCAACACGTTCACTTCCCCCACGTCTATGGCCTCTCCCACGGCTACGACCAAAGTCAACATCATGATTACCATGACCAAGACCAGCGGGTCTTCTTGCATTGGTAGCAACTCACTCTCTATGTTCTTGTTGTTGTCTTGCAAGCCGGGCAACAACTTCTTCATCGGTTTCATCAATTTCACCTTCGTGATGACTTGAATTTTCAGCAACATGAGGAAGATTTCGCACCTAAGCCATAATTGTTTGGAGATCTTGTGACAATGCATCTTGTCTCTCCTCCATGCTTTGCCTCAACTCATTGACCTGAGACATGGTTACACAATCCTCAATCTCGGGTGGTTCAGCCATCTTCCTGTAAGGTTAGCAAAAACACGAATAACAAGTATATGTGGAATAGGAAATTTTGTAGATATCTCAATCTCACCTTCTCTTACCATCCAAAACTCTTATGAGATCCCTGCAGAGATTACAGAAGTAACATGTGTGGTGGTAAAAGAGTGATGGTTAAGCGAATACACAACCGGTGTTCAGTTTACAGTGGCTTTTATGTGGAGCTTGGTAAGGGTGATGCACAAGGAGCAATCTCAATTCTAGATATTGTAAAGCTAAGTAGCAATCCAAACTAGATATCAATGCCTAGTGCTGATCACAAGATATGAATGGTGTAAACGAAACAACACACACGCAAAAGAAATTTCAGACTTGATGCAAACAAGGATTATGCTAGTGATGGATGATATAAGTGGAATCACCTAGCAAATATTGCACCAAAAGAGGATAGCAAACTGGTTAAACAACTTGATGGTAAAATATTTCAGACAATGTGCAACTCAACAATCTGATCCTTCTCCTTTCTTTCACGAACTTCTTTTTTTTCAGCAATCTTTTGTTTGCAACTTTCTTGTCTCTTTTTTTACTCTTTTTCTAAGAACAAGATCATATATAACTCTTGTACAACATAAACTTAAAACAAATGTAACCAACAACTATTTTGATGGGATAAAAGTTTACACAAAGGATAGAATTAGTTACTCTTTTTTTTGTGGGAATTTTCAGGGATATGAAAGGCACAAAAGGACACGCAAAGGATTATATGATCAGCAACTAAACAATGATTCTAATGGACTAAAACTTAACCAAACTCACTAGATAAATAGATTGAAACAAAAGGCTATGTCAATTTTTCATGGCTTTTTGGTGCATAGGACGAAGACAAAAATATATGTAGCTAAGGGTAAAGAATCCTACCGTGGCAACCTGGATTTGATACTAGATGATACGGATGTTTTCCCGATCTTCATGACGTAGGATCACGAACAAGATAACTAGTTGTAGAACAACCAAGATAACATGCTGCAAGCAGCGATAACTAGTGCAACCTGGCAAACAAAACTCGAAGCCAACCACCATTTTAACCGCCAACCTGAATCGAGGATTCACCCAACCACACTCTCAAAGAACCAACCAACACAACCTGGAATCAATGGACCAGGAGCACCAATTGGGAGCCGATGAAGCGGCCGCTTCTGTAATGCCGCCAGGAAATCACAAGAGCAAAGGGGTAGAGATCACTCTCTGATTTTGTTAGCACACAGCTGAACAAAAGGAGGTTCAATTCGATTATCAAAGTCTTAGTTATGCATAGATACATGGGGTATTTATACTAGGAACATCCCTCCTAGTTGGGTGTGAATGGATCACTGAGCTTCTGGAGTTATGCAAACTGAAAGGTCACCACGAAGTGAATTCCTGAGGAGGCTCGTGTGGCTGTTGGGCTTCTGTATAGTCTCCACTAAACTGATCATAACTCCTTAGTGGGAAGTCCAAATGATGAGCTGTTTGTTGGGTTGGAAATTAGACTTGATAAGCTTTTCAGCCATGAATATTATGCACCAGGAAGCCTTGTAGAGTGGTATATTTTTGCATGACAAGTTGATGCATCTTCTGTGTAACTCAGGGTCTTGTGCATGTAACTCTGCTCAGGCTGGGCAGCAAGCAACTTGGTCTTCTCGTAACACATCCTTGAATAATTGTAGACATCTTCATTCTTCATGTAACCTTTCTCCACTTGAGCATTATCCATGTCTTCATGTGTAAACCTTAACAAAACAATAGTGGAGGATTTAGGTAGTAAACCATTCTCATTTGTGTGTAACACAAATTTAGCAAGGAGGGAATTCACCTCTTGTTGCAGTTTCTTGGCACTGTCAGAGTTATCATCCGGCAGTCCACCCGGGGGTACCCAGATGGTTGATTTGTAGGCAAAGGGCGATCGCGGGACTAGAGAGCTCAAGGTAACATAGGGACACAGGGACTATACAGGTTCGGGCTACCCGGAGGTATAATACCCTACGTCCTGTGCTCGGCAGTCTTGTATTGCTTCGCTCAGCAATGCTCCGGAGAACAATGGCGAGTTTGTGGTTACAATGATGGTGGAAGGATGGCGTAGAATCAGATGAATGAAAGGGTCGACCTAGGCCGTCTTATATAGGCTGATGGCCTAGGGTTTACAAGTCGGTTATCTCTAATTGTATCCGGCTATAACTAGAAAACTAATCTGAGTCAGTTGTAACATAATCTCCGTGATCTTCGGGCGAGATCCGAGTACATCGCTGTGTACCTTGCGGGCTACGTCTTCATAAACCTTTATCCATTAAGCCGAGGATCCTCATGTGCCGGCCTGGGGTCGGTCCACATCATTGTCAGACGTGGACCCAGGCCGACTGTCTACCCGGTCGGTAGTGGGCCCCGGGGTACCCATATCCCACAAGTCCCCGAGTAACATGCAGGCACGTGTCGGAATGCTGATGAAGAAGCGAAGCCTTTGCAGTCGACTGAAGCATCTTGGTCGGCAGGCCGACACAAGGGTGGGCAGTGCTCAAAAAAAGAAATCCGCAGATGGCCGGGAATGACGCTAGGTAGACCCGGGGGCGAAGCCCCGAGTGGCATAGTGCCGAGTTGAAGCTGAGGCGGACGCCATAAGGTATTGCACCACTTGGAAAAATTGACACATCCTGATGGGCCATATGTAGAGCGACACAAGGAGCTCTTTATATGGAGTAGTCCCCGAGCATTGGCCCGATTAGAATAATCGGGCTAATGGTCAAAAGAAAAGAATCTCCAAGCTTCGGGGCAGACAGGCCGCCCAAAGGATAAGATCGCCACGCGTGTCTGGACACGCCGTGACAAGAATAGTTCCCACGTGAACGCACAGGACGTACCCGTGGTCAAGTGATGCCGGAGACGATAAGGGCGGACTGAGCGCCTCGAAAGAAGGAGCCGCGTGGCTCAAGTCTCACGCGTCGTATAGTGTAACTGAGGTCACATGGACACAGTTAAGCCGGGGCTATAAATGGTCACCGGGGTGCTAAAGTTGTCATTCATCAGCAAAAATGTGTAGAAGCCACACAAGGTATATGTTGGGGACTTGTTATTGGGTTCATCCTCCGGGAAGAAATCATGGGGACCTGAGAGCTTGGTGCTAGAAGAGTGCTTGCGAAGATCTTGTGGTGTTGATGAGCGTTTGTGTGCTGCCCCGTTGACTCCCAGCATGGCCTTGGGCCTAGGGCCTTGTAGGGTGAAATGCTTTGAAGAGCCAAGGGAAGCCCGGGGGCATTAGCTCCCTGCCCTCAAGTGGGGTTCACCCGTTGTCGGTTGCCACGGTGCTACAAGAGGGCTTGCGATGGGCTCATGTGAACCAAGCTTACTACGGATGCAGCACTAGGCGCCCCCAAGCTGTCATCTTGACGGCTGATGCTTTTTACCCTTGTAACCAGCCCTTGACTGGCTCTCCTGTAACTGTATAGTTTCCTGGTGAATCTTTCTTTATATCTTGGCTGCAAATGTATTTTCTGTTATCCTTGGTCCGGAGGCCAACTTGGCAGCGTAGGTTCGTAAATCAGCTCTCGACGCCGAGTCGCGAAGACCCATTGACCGGAGTCGGAGCACCGAGTCCCCGAGCGTCGGGGCTAGCCGAGTCGCGGAGACCCATTGACCGGAGTCGGAGCGCCGAGTCCCCGAGCATTGGGGCTGGCCGAGTCGCGGAGATCTGTTGACCGGAGTCAGAGCGCCGAGTCCTAGAGCACGGGGGCTGGCCGAGTCACGGAGCCCCGTTGACCGGAGTCAGAGCGCTGAGTCGTCGGGGCTGGCTGAGTCGCGGAGACCCGTGGACCGGAGTCAGAGCGCCGAGTCCCCAAGTGTCGGGGCTGGCCGAGTCGTGGAGACCCGTTGACTGGAGTTAGAGCGCTGAGTCCCCGAGCATCGAGGCTGGCCGAGTCGCGAAGACCCGTTGACCGGAGCCAGAGCGCTGAGTCCCCGAGCGTCGAGGCTGGCCGAGTCGTGGAGACCCGTTGACCGGAGTCAGAGCGCCGAGTCTCCGAGCGTCGGGGCTGGCCGAGTCCAGAGCCGTTGGCGCGCGGAGAGCCGTTGGCCCGCGATTAACGGAATCCCCGCGGATTCCGTTCGCCAGTTACGGCGCCGTTAGGGTAATTCGAATCGGCGGAATGGGGATAAATCAGATCTGTTCGCCGGTGGTTTTTATCACGGTCCTTTCCAAATCAAAAGCCAACCCGTGCCTCCACCGCCACTTAGCGCCGCTGTAAGTGCGATTCGACCACAGCACACTCGCTGCCGCCAGAGTTCGGCCGCCACCGCCGCCACAACCCGTTCGTGTTGCGCTCGTGCAGTTGGCGGAGATGATGGACCCGAAGGCATCGCTGGGGACACCGGCATCGGGAGAGGAGGTGCCGCTGCTGACGAGGACGGCGGATGCGGGTATCTTCGCGGGCCGCGGTGGTGCTGACGCGGGGAAGGTACTGGTGTCCTCCGCGGGCCAATCTGGGGTCGCGGGTGATCCCGCCGCCAGCGGGGGTGGCGGTACTGCAGCGCCGGCGACCGCCGCAGGGGTGGACGCCACGGGGAAGGCGGTTGCATCGTGCGACGAGGTCATGGAGCTGACCTCTGTGCCCCGGGGTATTACCGCCTCAGGAGCCGGCTTGGGGTCAGTCCTCCATGACCGAGGCGAAGCTTCAAGATATGGTGCGGCGCGGCGTGCTGGGACCCGAGGAAGTGCCGCTGTGACGGCCCCCTGGGGATGACGCGCGGCCGTGGGAGCGCTCGGAGACCGAGATGGCAGTCTTTGCGCCCTTCTTCGAGCGTGGATTTAGGTTGCCAATGGGGGATTTCTTCTGAGGTCTACTACATTACTACGGTATTGAGCTGACCCATCTGAATCCTACCTCCATTCTAGCAATATCTGTCTTCATCCACCTCTGTGAGGCTTTTCAGGGGATCCCGCCGCATTTTGGATTGTGGCGGCGTCTGTACCGGATGAAGGCGATTGGGGAAGATGCTAGCAAGGGCCTGGCTCGGATTACTGGTGGAGCTGGGTTCTCTTTACGGCTGGGCATGTCCAAGAAGTATTTTGTTCTTGACATGAATGATTCCAAAAAGGGGGTGGCGATCAGATTGGTTTTATGTTGGAAACCATCCCCCAGCCCTGCCGACCCGGACAGGTCATCGGCCGACAAAGATCACTGACTGGGAGTTGCAACCTAAGGGCCAGGATCTGCAGGAGGCTGAGGAGCTGCTGCAACTGACAGCCGAGGCAAAGGAAAGGAAATTAACTGCGGCAGCCATAATGATTTCCTTTGTCAGGCGCCTGACGCAGCCAATCAAGGACTGAGTCCACCCTGGTTATGAGTTCTCGGGCGTCCGAGACCCAACTCGAGAACAAACCCGGTCCGTGTCCATGACCGAGACCATGGAGAGAATCTCGAGCTTCATGCGGGGGGAGATTTATAACTAGGGTGCCCTGGTGCCCTTTTCGTTGCACAATCCGCCGCCACCGGTTAGTGTCTGTCCCTTGTTGTGCTTTTGGAACTTGATTTCTGATGCGTGACTCTGTGTAAGCGAATCTGAGTTGTTGTGTTGGTTGCTTATGGGAACACGCAATGAAGTATTTCTGTCTGGCCCCATTGACCGAGGGCAGCGTCCGGTTGGAGAAGTTGACGACGGCAGAGGAGGCAGCCCGAATGCCTCAGGTGGTGGACGAAGAGGCGGCGAATGGGAGGCCGACGACGTGATTCCGGCTCCCGTGGAGGAGTCGGAGGATGATCAGGCGACCCTGGAGTCTGTCATCGGAGGAAGGAAGCCAAGACGCGTAGCCGTGCGTAAGGTGTTGAGGTCGGCGAAGGCAGCTGGCGGGGGCTCATCACCGAGGCTGCCGCCCAAGCTGGGGCAAGCTGCACGGGCCGAGTCCGAGGCAAGAAGGAAGCGGAAGCTGATAGCCTCGGTGAGCGAGGCCGAGGAAGAAGCCGAAGTGTCCCCCTCTAGCCCGGACATGGGGGAGGCGCCCCGGGCCGATTCTGGCGGTCAAGGGACCTTGTACGTGCAGCCGGACCGGCCAGAGCTGGTGCTCGGTTCGACACCGCCCCTGCTGCTGTAGAGGGTTCAATTCAAGCGCCCTCGGAAGAGCGGGTAAGTTGCTTGAAATGCTTTGGATGAATGCTTGTGTGGCCGTATTTACGCTGTGTCTGCCTTGAGTGTAGGCTTGGGGGCCATGGAGGTGGAGCTGGCCTGGTGTCACCCCCGGGGGCTGGTGACAAAGCGGCGCTAGTGCAGTCACCAGTCACTGGTACGGGGCCCAGGGTCACCGTTGGAAGAAAGTCTGCCGGAGCAGGGGCGGAAGAGCCCCTTGATCGAGGACTGGGCGTAGCCGCCGAGTCCACCGCAGCTCTCCTTGGAGACCAGTTCCCCGGTTGCCAACAGGCAGGTGGGACTGCTCGAGGGCGGTGGAGTGGACGGGGAGTCGATCAAGGGGGCTGGGATAGAGGACCCAGTCAGTGGCCCTCCCCCACTTGAAGACGATGATGACCACCTGCTCGGGGAGCAGCTGAGCGCTGGGACAGGTACCTCCATGGCACCCAGGGTTGAAGCCGTCGCAACCAGGCCCAGGACAGGACCGAGTTCTTCAACGCTGGCCCTGGAGTGTGCTCTAGAGCTCGATATCGCCGACCATGAGAGCGAGCTTCGAAAGCTACAAAACGTGGCTGGCGTACTGGATCGCGTCGTCTAGGTATGACATCGTAAGCTTTTCAGGCGTCGTTGTTCTTGCAGCATCTGACTGCTTTCTGTCATTAAACAGAGTTTCACAGCCCGGTCTGTGAAAGACCTGTGCTTGAAGCGGCAGGCCCTTGAGGACCGCCGGACCCTCGCCAGGTTCCAGGAGGAACGGGTCCAAGGGGCCAACGAGGCCAAGGAGTACTAAATGAAGAAGGAGAAGGAGATGGCCAACGTCGTCAAGCTCAACAATGACCTCATGAAGGATATGAAGGTTCTGACGCAAGGTGAGTTCTTGCGATACGCCTGGGCGATTTCCAATCCGGGTGATCCATACTAATGATGGTCTCTTGCAGATGCGGCAAAGAAGGAGAAGGTTCTCCAAGGGGAGGTGGAGAAGCTGGCCAGGGCCAAGCGAAAACTTTAGGAGGAGGTCGGCGCTTTGAAGGAGGCGAACAGGTGCCTTAAGGCCGACTCCTAGCGCTTGGTGGAAGCCAACCAGCGCCTGAAGGATGAGCATGACCTGGCCATGCATGGTGAGTGTTGCTTATGGTGTTGACTGCTGTCTTCTATGGTTGTTGTATTTATGAACTTCTGTTGTAGGCGTTCGGTCCGAGCTCTTGGAGCTGCGGCAGGCGGCCGATCTCAACGCCAACTCTCTAGTCCCAGCCGGCCTGGGGGCTTTGACGTTGATTCAATGACTCCGGGCCGGGCCTACGCGCGTGGCGCAGCTGGTGCAGGAGACAGCAGTCGGCTGCGGTAGTCAGATCCTGGCGCTCATCTGGGCACACTTCCTGTCACTCAAGCTTGCTCCAATCGGCGATGGCCTTCCCGATGGGGTCTTGGACGATCGGTTTGACGAGCAGGTGGACGAGTGTAGGGCTGGACAAAAAGCTCGTTAGGCTGGCTCGGTGGCTCAGTACAAAAGTGCTTCGATTGGATTTGTTTTTCTTTTAAAATTAAAATGACTTCATTTAGAATGACTTTTAACTTAGGCTCGGCTCGTTAGGCTCGGCTCGTTAAGCTCGGCATGAAGTTGGGTCTCAAACAATTCAAGAGACTATGATAAATAAGATTATGCTAATTTCAAAAAAAAAGCTCGAAAAACTACCAAAAACTCGATATCAGCTCGATATCCAGCCCTAGACGAGTGTGCGCCGTTAGCGGAGGCCGTAGCGAAGGAGCTTGACCTGTAGCATAAGAGTTGTAAATGTAAACAATACTTATAATATAAGTAATTCGAGTTCAGTTTGCTGGAGTATTTGAGCATTGTGTTAGCTAAATGAAATGTGGACCCTTTTCCCTGCCAACTTAAGCTTTGCATCGCCCGATCGGCCGCTGCCTTGTGCCCTTTAAGCGCCCTTGTATCCCACTGAGCACTGCTCACGGAGAGGACAGCTTACCACTCAGCGATGCTTAGCTGGAAGGCTTACTCGCTGGTGGCGCGTGGGTTGAGCACGGAGCTCAGGGTTTCACAGCTGGGGACTAGGACCGGTCGGGTTAGCTCGGCTGTCGTTGGGGGAACATGGGGTTGGGCTAGGACTTCGGAAGTCAGAGTCGGCAGGGACTCTCCCTGTGATCGTGATTGGTTTATTTGGGTTGGACCCAGTCCTCGAGCATCAGCTTGGATGTCGGTTAAAAAGTAAATGGCGGGCCTTGTGACCCAGAGTCATTGGCAAGGAAAAAAGCTTTATTATTAACTTTAAAGGAAGAGTACATAGCTTTGAAGGCATCTATGGGTAAAACTTTGTGAGGTGTTGTATGTTCCACATGTTCAGGACGGGGTCACCATTGGCCCACTGGAGGCTGTATGTTCCTGGCGAGACGACTTCCTTGACAATGAAGGGCCATTCCCAGGGGGGCGATAACTTGTGTTTGTCCTTGGAGGACATGACTCGGCGCAGGGCCAAGTCGCCAACGTTGAGGGAGCATTCCCGGACATTCTTGTCGTGATACCGTTGAACTTGCTGTTCATGTCTGGCATGCCGGACTAATGCACCCAGTCGGTGTTCTTCCAAGCTATCAATGTCGACTTGCCGACCTATTTCTGCCTCTCTCATATGACTTGGGATACTTCTTTGGCCCACCGGTCGGCGTGCTTGTTGAGGTGGTTGTACATGGCCTTCTTGAGCGAGTCCTGGACCATGCCGTTGGCTCGCTCAACCTGGCCATTGCACCTGGGATGCGCTGAGGAAGAGTAGTAGACGTCGATGCAGTTATCTTGGCAGAAGTCCCAAAACTCGTGTCCCGTGAACTCGGACCCCAGATCGGTGACGATGCGGTTTGGGATGCCGAACCGGTGGGTGATCTCCTAGATGAACTTCGCGGCTGTAGCAGACTTGGTGTCGGTTACGACCTTGTATTCAATCCATTTGGTGAATTTGTCGACTACCACCAAGAGTGCTTGAATCTGCCCGGAGCGGTTTTGAATGGCCCAACGTTGTCGTGTCCTCATACGGCGAATGGCCAAGACAGGGGGATTGTTCTGAGCGCCTGAGCCGGCAGGTGCTTTTTCTTCTGGAAGAATTGACAGCCGGTGCAACAGCGCACTAGGTCCTTTGCATCGGACAGGGCCGTTGGCCAGTAGAACCCCGCTCAATAAGCTTTGCCAACTAGGGTCCCGGCGGCTACATGGTTGCTACATGTCCCCGAGTAGATTTCCTGTAGGAGGGTGATGCCTTCGTCGCGGAGGACACACTTCATGAGTATGCCCGTGGAGGTGGCCTTTCTGTACAAGGCGTCGCCAATGACGACGTAATTTGTCGAGCGCCGAGTTAGCTTTTCGATTTCCTCCTTCGTACCCGGTGACCAGCTCTCTGTGAGGAAAGCAATGAAGGGGGGCGCTAGTCTGCTTCTACCAGGAGAACTTCATTGGTCGACGGGCCACTCGGGAGTGGTTCTGGGTCGGGCACAGGGCTACCGTCTTCAAGCATCTTGCTAGACGGAGTGCGCAGGTCTTGAACGAAAACGCCGATTGGCACCTGGGCCCTGGTTGACCCTAGCTTGGACAGGGCGTCAGCGGCGACGTTGTCTTCTCGGAGAACATGGTGAAGCTCAAGCCCATAGAAGAGAGCCTCAAGCTTGTGGACCTCTGCACAGTATGCGCTCATGTTTTCTTTGGTCATGTCCCAATTCTTGTTGACTTGCTCGACGACTAACTTGGAGTCACTGTCACATATCAGCCGCTTGATGCCGAGTGACACCGTGATCCGGAGACCGTGGATAAGCGCTTCGTACTCGGCCCCATTGTTGGTGGCCTGGTAATGTATCTGAAGAATATATTTTAGGTGTTGTCCCTCCGGGGAGATGAACAGCACCCCTGCGCCGGCTCCCTCGAGGTTGAGGGCACCATCGAAGTACATCTTCCAGTGCTCTGGCCGCTCTGCTGGGGTCGGCGTCTGTATCTCTGTCCACTCGGCCACGAAGTCGGCCAATATCTGGGACTTGATGGCCTCCCGTGGCTCGAAGTTGATGGTGTGCTCTCCGAGATCGACGGACCAATTTACTATGCGGCCATTGGCATCTCTGTTGTGAAGGATGGCTCTGAGAAGGAAATTTGAGATAACCTGGATGACGTGGGCCTAGAAGTAAAGGCGCAGCTTCTTGGCAGTGATCAGGAGCATGTAGAGCAGCTTCTGAGGGTGAGGGTATCGGACCTTGGATTCGCTGGGTACCTCGCTGACAAAATATACAGGGCGCTGGACCTTGTATGGGTGGCCTTCTTCTGGTCACTCGACGACCAGGGCCGTGCTAACTACATGCATGGTAGCGGAGATGTATAGTAATAGCTCCTCCCCAGGGGTCAGGCCCGTGAGTATCGGGGGGCTAACTAGGAACTCCTTGAGGTTGGCCAGGGCCTTACTAGCCTCAGGGGTCCATTCGAACTTGTCCGCCTTCTTGAGGATTTTGAAGAACGGAAGTCCCTTTTTGCCAAGCTTGCTGATGAATCGGCTCAGGGCCGCCATCATTCCAGTGAGCTTCATGATGTCTTTCTTGTGCTTGGGCTCCTCGAGATTGCGTATGGCATCCAGCTTGACTGGGTTTGCCTCGATACCGCGCTGGCTGACTAGGAAGCCCAGGAGCTTGCCTGATGGCACACCGAATACGCATTTCATCGGGTTAAGTTTCTATCTGAAGCGGCATAGGTTGTTAAAAGTTTCCTGGAGGTCGGCGATCAGGGAGTCGGCGTCATACGTGTTGACGACAACATCGTCGATGTAAGCTTCAACATTTCGCCTGATCTGGCTTTGTAGGCAGCCCTGGATGGCCTTTTGGAATGTGGCACCGACGTTCTTCAGCCCAAAGGTCATCATCTTTTAGCAGTAGATGCCATGCGCGGTGATGAACGTCGTTTTGTCCTGGTCGGATATCTTGAGGGCTATCTGATGATAACCCGAGTAACAATCTAGAAAACATAGGAGCACGCAGCCGGACGTAGAGTCAACGACTTGGTCGATTCGTGGAAAAGGGAAGGGGTCTTTAGGGCACTAGCGATTAAGATCCGTGTAGTCGATACACATTCTCCATTCACCGCTTTGCTTCTTTACGAGTACAGGATTTGCAAGCCACTCGGGGTGTTTGCATTATCTAATGAAACCAGCGGCTAGGAGCTTATTCAATTCTACCCTAATGGCCTCCTTGCGATCTTGAGTGAACCGGCGCAGCTTCTGCTTGGTAGGCTTTGCAGTCTTGCTCAAATCCAAGGTGTGCTCAGCCTTCTCTCTCGGGACTCCCGGCATGTCTAATGGCTTCCATGCGAAGGTGTCCCAGTTGTCCCGGAGGAAGGAGGTGAGCGCATCTTCCTATTTAGGAGTGAGCCCTGGCCCTATGAAGGCCGTCTTGCTGGGGTCGTCGAGTCTCAAGCTGATCGCTTTGTGGGCTTCTGCGGGTGTCAGCGCCATGGGCTGCTGCTTCTGCTCCGGAAGGACAGGCTCACCGGTCGCCGCCTTGGGGGCTTCCTCTGCCAGTAATGTGCTGTTACCGAGTTGCCGGGACAACTCGGCTATCTTGATAGCCTCCCCGTCGCATTCGAAGGAGGTCTTAATGTCTCCACGGATGGAGAGGACTCTTTTGGGTGCCGACATCTTTAGAACCAGGTACGTGTGGTTCGGGATTGCCATGAACCGAGCCAGCATGGGTCTGCCAAAGATGGCATGGTAGGAGCTCTGGAAGTCGGCCACCTCGAAGTATAGGAACTCCGTGCAGTAGTTGTCAGCCATGCCAAATGTGACTGGCAGGGCGACCTTTCCTATCGGGTAGGAAGCTTTTCCTGGCACAATGCCAAAGAACGGATCTTTGACGCTCAGGAGCCTGCTGTAGTCAAATCCCATGCTGTTGAGGGTGCTCGTGAAGATGATGTTCAAGGCACTCCTGCCGTCAACCAAGACCTTGGATAGGAGGACTCGTTCGACGACATGAGCGACAATGAGTGGGTAGGACCCCGGCTCGGGTAAGTATACCCAGTGGTCGGCGCGACTGAAGGTGATCGTCATCTCCGACCACTGGAGGTATTCCACGGGCTTGGTGGAGACCATCTTCACTTCGCGCTCGTAGAGCTTGCCCTTGCGTCTATCTGTGAAGGCGTTGGGCCCCCCCCAATGATGACGTTGACGTGGCGGTCGGCGTGCTGGAAGTCGCCATTGGCGCCGCGCCTGGGCGGCTCTGCTGGTGCAGCGGGTCGGCATTCATCGTCTTGGTGACATTGATCGTCCCGGCGAGCCGGAGCCTCGTGGTCGCGGTCGCCACGCCGGTAGTCGTCGCGGCGGTCGCGGTCTTCTCTGCGGCGGTAGTCGTCCGGCCGGTCGTCGTTGTTTCTGTCGCGGCGGTAGTTGTTGTAGCGACTGTCGTTGTTGTTGTAGCGCTGCTTCTTTGAGTAGTGTGTGACAATCACGGAGATTGTGCTTCGCATCCTTGTGGAAAGGGCACTGAAAGTTCAGTGTGTCATGGAACTCTTCGGCAAGGAAGCTGGGTTCTGGCCGGCTTTCCTCTTCTGCTAAGGCTACGAGGGGCTCAGGGCCCATCTTTCGCCCATGCAGTGGCTCATGGCGCTTTGAGTTCTCGAGTCGGTCGTCATCTTCGGCCCGCTTCTGTTTGTTCTTGAACTGGGCCTGCTCAGCTTGGTCGGCTCTGACCTCCAGATTGACCACATCCATCAGGTCAGAGACCGTGGTTGGGTTGGTTTTGAAGAGCGTGTGGAAGAGCTGGTTGTCGATGAGGCCTTGTCTGAATTCATCGATGACGTCCCGATCCTCAATGTCGGTGACCTTGTTCCGATTGTCGAAGAAATGGTCAGAGTAGTCGCAGAGACTCTCGCCCTTCTTCTGCCTGACATTGTCCAGATCAAATCTGGAGCTCGGCCGAGTGTAGCTTGCTAGGTAGTTCTTTGTAAAAGCGTAGCAGAGGTCTGCCCAGCTGTCAATGGTGTCTCGAGGGAGGCCCTCGAGCCACAGCAGTGACTCCATGCCTAGCATCACAGGGAAGTATGCGGCAGCTTGGTCGTTGCATCCGTGGGCAGCTTTGACCGCTGTGTAGTATGTCTTGAGCCAGAGCTTGGGATCGGAGCGACCGCCAAACTTCTCGACTTTGGTCGGCTTGAATGACTCGGGCCATTCCACAGCACGTTGCCGGACGGAGAAAGCGGCAAAGCCATCGAACACCTCCTCTTCGCCATTGCGGTGATTGCGACGAGGGGGTCGGGCTTGATCGACTCGGGGTCAAGCATCATCATGCCATTGGCGGCGGTCATCCCTCGGAGGGCCATACCGTGCGTCATACTGCTCGCGTTCCATGAGCTCGTGTACCACACAACGCCCATTTTCCTCTATCGCTGCATCGCCTGCTTCCCCGATCGACTAGCGGTCGGGTCATTCGTAGTCTCGGTCGTAGCGCTCACAGTGCTCGAGTTCTGCCGCGTCGCGATCTTGATGCCGGGCGTTGATGTCAGCACGGATGTCCCGGATGTTGTCCCTCAGATGATCACGGAGATCACCTTCCTGGGGGTTAGTCGGGTAGTGATGTCGTGCTCGCCTGTCGCGCTGCTCCTGATAGCGATCACGATGGTGATCTGCATTGCACGGGTTGCGCCGTTCTTCTTCTTCCTCTTCGTGGTGGTTCTGGGCCACCTCTTCTTCAACGATGGGTAATGGGGGATTCCTCTGGCGAGGTTGACCCCTATGCGATCTGCTATGAGCAGAGCGGTGGCTTGAAGAGCGAGCTGAGTTGGTCCGCCCAGATCGGGATCTGGCGCGGTACGACCGCTTGACCTGCTCCTGAGCTGCTTCCAAGCGAGCTCCGGCACATTGCACCTCAGGGGTATCGGGCATGTGTTCCAGCTCGGCGAACGCGGCAGCGATGTTAGCCTAGGGCGGGCGGAAGGGCACTCGGGCGAATGCTCCATCGAGGTTCTGAGATTCAACACCGCGAGGACCCCGGGGGGGGGAGGTTGCTGCCTTGCTGGAGCCCCAGGGGGATCTCTCCGGCAGCTGCGGCGGCTACAGCGTCCCCGGCCACTAGTTGAGGCGGCGCGGCTTCTTCGTTGCGGCGCCGAGCTTGATCAGCGTTCCGCTCCGGTCGACGGTCCCTGGCCAAGTCAGTTTGTCCATCCTGGGTTACAGAATCCTCAGAGACGAAGACTTCACGCCCCAGAGGCGTGGTGTAGCTGGAGTCATTGCTTGTGTCGGTCGAAGCCGGAGGAGCACGCTTGTGGCAACTTGAAACTCCCCGCAGTCCGGGGACTGGGTGGGCTTGGGCAGGTTCTCAGATCGGATCTGAGACATGTCTTTCCGGATGTGGGCCGAATAGATTGCCGAGGCGTTGCGTAACCCTAGTGGGAGCGGGTCGCGGGGTCGACGCAGAGCCTCCTCCGACATGGCGATGCACTCGGTGATGGTGCCCTGGACGCGATCTAGCCCGGCAAGGAGCTCATCCGGGGGCGGGATTCTTTGGTGAGTGGTCTGGCCCGGAGCCTGATCATCGATGGTGACCGCGTCAAGCCGCTGCTGGAGTGGGGTGATGATCGACGATGAGATCAGCGAAGAAGTCAGCATGGAGCTAGCCGGCGTGGCGGCGTCGAGCAACGTGGTGGAGTCGGAGGTGATGGAGTGGATCTCGGCGAAGAAGCTGATGCCTTCGAGATGTGTCGGGCAATCCTTGAGGCTCTCAGGGAAGATGATAGAGCGACGGTCCACCGTCGAGCTAGCTGTAATGTCCCGCGAGCTCCCCTACCTGACGCGCCAACTGTCGGAGTTATCGTCCGGCAGTCCACCCGAGCGTACCCAGATGGTTGATTTGTAGGCAAAGGGCGATCGTGGGACTAGGGAGCTCGAGGTAACACAGGGACACAGGGATTATATAGGTTCGGGCTACCCGGAGGTATAATACCCTATGTCTTGTGCTCGGGAGTCTTGTATTGCTTCGCTCGGCAATGCTCCGGAGAACAATGGCGAGTTTATGGTTACAATGAGGGTGGTAGGATGTCGTAGAATTAGATGAATGAAAGGGTCGACCTAGGCTGCCTTATATAGGCTGACGGCGTAGGGTTTACAAGTTGGTTATCTCTAATTGTATCCGGCTACAACTAGGAAACTAATCTGAGTCGGTTGTAACATAATCTCCGTGATCTTGGGCGAGATCCGAGTACATCGCCATGTACTTTGCGGGCTATGTCTTCATCCATTAAGTCGGGATCCTCGTGGGCCGGCCTGGGGTCAGCCCACATCATTGTCAACGTGGGCCCAGGCCGACTGTCTACCTGGTCGGTAGTGGGCCCAGGGGTACCCATATCCCACAGGCACGACTTCGTGTAACTGATCCTTGGTTTATTTGGTTTGTGGCTTGGGTTACGTTGTGTTCATCCACTTGTGTAATCGGGCCATGGCTTGCATACAATGTTGGAGAATTGGCTTGGATGTCCGCATCAGGGGGAGATGATAGATAGGAGAGTGTCGTATGACCAGGAATGTTTTTGGGCGGGGAACGAACATGACAATCATGGGTGAAGTAGGAGGAATTACCTTGATTGATGGTTGTGGTAAAAATCAAATCAATTAAGGAATAATTTGGGGGCGGGCAATTATATGCATGATTGATGATTTTGGTAACCAAATTAACATTTTGTGTTTGGAATGCAAAATTCGGATTGCAACTAATGAGATTTCTATTTGTAGGGTAGAGGCACGTGCTCAGGCACGTATTTATAGAAAGTCAAGTGACAACAATTTTGTATTTATAGCAATGCAGTAGACGTGGGAAAATGTATTTGTAGAAACGTGTAGATTGCCCTTAGTTATCTCACTTGTTGTTTTAAGTTTTTCCTCAATTAATAATGTGATTTAATATATATCATATTAAACAAAAAGGATTATATTTAGATTTCATTTTCCAATTTTTTTTATCTTTTCCCTTCTAAAAAAGGATTATGAATACAATTATTAAACCTATAATTTCCCCCTTTCTTTTCTTTCTTCTACCTTCTTTTTTCTTTTCTTTTCCATGTGTTTTTTCTCCTAATCCATTTGTCAATGACATGGGAAAACGTTGGGCAAAATGATTTCTCCAGTTATTTAAGAATGGATGAAGGAGATAAATGTCCAACCCTTGCATATTTCTCAATTTTATATCTTTCCAACATTTATATTGTGATGTTCATGTTTAAATGTAAATGATTAACAAATATTTTTCCCATTCATTTTTCTTTTTGAACGCTCTCTTTTCTTTCAACATCAAAATAAAATTATTTCTAAATACACTACATGTCTTGGGGACCTCTAGAATGTACTACATGTCTTCTCTGTGGATGTCCACAGATGAATTTTATTTCTTGTGGATGTCCCATTCATTTACCATCCTTATTTTATTTCTAAACAAAATTCCATCTTTATCCATTGCAATGCCTATCCGTCTCCTCTGTCCATCCACAACCACAAGAGCCAGATGCCCCTCCGTGCCGCCACTCTCTTGCTGCTTCGCTCTGGCAGCTCTAGGCCCCCCACCACCGCGCTCCTACTACAGCTTCTTCTGCCGCACCGCTGCTGCTTCGCTCCGGCTGCCCGGGCGCTTCTGCTGCTGCTCCACCATCGACACTGCCCCTAGCATTGCGGAGCTGTCCCAGCGAGGACGCTGCATCCACGGCGGCCGGGCCGAGAACTTGGCGCCAGCCTCTGGCGGACCGGAGTGAGGGGGCCCCGGCGCAAGACTCTAGCAACCTCGAGCGGAGGAGCCCAGGTGCAGGCGTCGCGTCTGTGGCGGCCTGACATGGCCGGGGCCTAGCGATGGCACCACCATGGCGAGCAGTCACAGTGTGTGGCTGGCTTGCAGCCCAGCGGGCGGCCACATAGGAGCGCGTCAATGCTCCTTCCTCCTGCTCCTCTTCAGTCCCCGCATGCTTCTCGTTGTGCCCCGCTGCTTCGTTCGCCAGGACTAGTGCCTCTCGTTGTGCCCCGCTGCTATTTGCCTTGCGCTCCTAGCGTGGGCCGCGCGTGCAGCCCGCCGTGCCTATCTGCACCTCACACGCTCCAGACTTCGCATGAAACGGCAAGGTGATAAACATGGTTCAAAAAGTTTAAGTGGGCGACAAAGTTTTTCTCAAGCTCCAGCCACACGTTCTGTTGACGTTTCTCAAGTGATCGATCACCGGCAACTCTCCCTGCCAAACCCGGTTAAACCGGTTTGGGAACCTGGTTAGACCAGTTTCCTAAGTTTGCTACACTGACCTACGATCGCCGGCCCGGGAGAGACCTCGTCAGGGCTGGTGCGCCTTGGATTGTTCTGATATCGGCAGGCCACTCAGAATGCCGTCAAACGCCGTAGAGACGAAGTACAAATAAAAAAGGAGTTGGAAAAGCTAGGGTTTGGAAGGGATAAAAAGTAAAGATACTTGTATTTGATCGATTGGATAGATATTCAATTGGCCGTGGCCCTTTATATTTATAGGGTGGGGAGGTCTTGCCCCGCAAGGAACACCTTCACAAGTCGGATTCGTCCCAAAAGTCCAATTCTACCACGACTCGGTCAAACCGGTTAGACCGCTATCCAAACCCGGTTAGACCAGCCTTGGTGCCAGATCAACTTTAGGACAAGGACCGGTTAGACCGGTCCGCCCAGCCAGAACGGCCTTATGCCAATTTCGACTGCTAACATATGCTCCCCCTGTTTTTTGGTGTAGCTTGCAAACCAAAAACCTATAATAGCCGAAATTACATTACTTAAGACGTTGCTCAATCATAAATCATCGGCTTTTTAATCTAGGGGTAATAGTACAAGATATTAGACACGCTTTATGAAGTTTTGTTCAATGACTTCACACATATCGTTCTCAAGCCCGATTGTGTCCAACTCTTTGCTGCAATTACTCTATACCCGTTATTATTAAAAAAATTTAACCGACTCCTAATCGGTTTTATCATAGCAAAAAGTGAAACCACTCGGTGTAGATTTTATAAACTTACAATCTGAAATACCCACACCCGTCAAGCATTTCATATCACCATGTGTGTCTATGATAGAACTATCAGATATAGCCACATAAGCCGATGTATCACCATGCACAATCTCTATTTTATCGCCTACCCAGTGAATCAAATTTTGATGCAAACTAGAAGGCACACACTGTTTTGCATGTATCCAATCACGACTCAAAATCAAACTGAAATTACCTCGGGTCTCAGCGACAAAAAAAGCAGTGACCAATGTTTTGCTTCCAATAGTGAGGTCCATATAAATAACTCCTTTAGCACTCATAGGACCATCTCCTCCAACACCACTGAAAGTCATATTGGTCTTGATCAGCTCATCATCTGAATACCCCAATTTCTTAAACAAAATGTAAGGCATCAAGTTGACAACTGCCCCGCTATCAACCAACATTCGAGAAATTGGCCTCCCATTGACATGACCTTTCATGTATAGAGCTTTCAGATGATTCTCGCTATCATTAGGCTTCTGAAAAACAGCTTCTTGCTGCCCAAAATCAAAATAAGCCACCTCCCCCTCTGGAATAATGCGATAATCCGAAGACAAATGCACCGCATTAAGATCAATGCTCATGTGCTCAAGAGACAACTCATAATCAATAAGTTGTTCATGGTCCATGTTATGCGGATTCGATGACAATTTTTCATCAAAAGAAGGCGTCACAGAAATCTCCGAAACAAGACGAGACCGTTCTGCTTCAGATGAAACCAGTCTAACCGTAACCGCTTCTAGAACCGGTTTGACCGTCTCTGATATCGGTTTAACCGCTGCTGCGCCAATGTCCTCGTCAACCTTAATTTTTCACTCCTTGCCTTGGGGAATTATGGGACTGTACTTGTTGAACTATTCATCCCTCTGTCTTTCAAGCTCCTTTTCCCTCTGTTCCTGGCAACGGAGCCGCTGCAATTTCCTCCTTTGTGTACGAGTTAAACCTGGAGGACACCATCTTGGCAAGAAATATTTGGAACTATCAACATTAACACCACTGTTCTCACCTTTCTCAACTATCATATTTTTCTGGACAGACGTCTTGACCTCATTGCCAATAACAATCGGTCTCTTGCCATCGTCCTTTGGAACCACATTAATGCTGCCAATCTGTATAACATCATTGTCAGTAGTTCTCTCTTGGTGTCGGATGTTTGGACCCGGCAGTCCACACAGGGTAGCCTACGTGGTTGATTTGTTGAGGGACAGATCGAGGATCAGAAGTCGATGTAACACAAGACGCAAGGATTGAACAGGTTCGGGCCGTCGAGATGACGTAATACCCTACGTCCTGTGTTGGCGGCGATTGTATTGCTGTGTATGAAGTTCCTGGAAGGATCTCCGTAGTTGGGTTCTGTCCTAGGGTTGTATGATCGTGGGTTGTATCGTGCTTTGGAGGGGGGTCTCAAGGCGCCTTATATAGTCCGGCTGCCTTGAGTTACAAGTCGGCTAGAGATCGTAACCTACCCGGAATACAAGGATTTGATCCTATAACGATTACAGATATCTTTCCCTATAATTCCGGCTAGTTTATCTTGATCTCCGAGCTTCTTGCGGGATACGCCGTCTTCTTCCTTGCCGCGCGCGCCGTCGCGCCCATCCGGTTCGCCCGACTGGTGGGCCTCCCGACTGGTGGGCCACCCAGTCCGACAAACCGACCCAGCTGCACTCGGATTGGGCCGCCCCTTGCTGGTTGGGCCAATCCGCC
>CM014273.1:35539084-35569864 GCA_004135705.1 Alloteropsis semialata
TCCCACTCTTTGTTCACTTGGTTTATGACGACAGCAGAGTCGCCATAGACCAGGAGCCTCTTTATGCCTAGTGAAGTGGCGATGCGGAGCCCGTGGAGAATCGCTTCGTACTCGGCGGCGTTGTTGGTGACAGGGAAACGAATTTGGAGGACGTATCGGAGCTGTTCCCCTTTCGGCGAAATGAAGAGCACCCCGGCCCCTCCTCCATCGATCATCAGGGAGCCGTCAAAGTACATCTTCCAGTGTTCGCTGCTGGTGTCTTCTTTCGCGTCCTGGCTCTCGGTCCATTCGGCGACGAAGTCGGCAAGGATCTGTGACCTGATGGCGGTGCGCGGGACGAAGTCTATGTTGAAGGAGCTGAGCTCGACGGACCACTTGATGATTCGCCCCGTGATGTCTCTGTTGTGGAGGATTTCCCCGAGTGGAAATTGCGTGACCACCTTGATGCAATGCGCTTAGAAGTAATGTCGGAGTTTTCTTGACGTGATCAGCAGTGCGTAGAGTAGCTTCTACACCTGGGGATAGCGAGACTTGGACTCGCTGAGCACTTCGCTCACGTAGTAGACTGGTCGCTGTACTCGTTGCACCTTTCCTTCTTCCTCCCTTTCCACGACGATGACGGTGCTCACCACGTTGGTCGTGGCAGCGATGTACAGGAGTAGCGTTTCGTCGTTATGCGGAGCGGCGAGTACTGGTGGATTGGAGAGGTAGTTCTTGAGGTCGGTGAAAGCTTGCTGCGCCTCTTGATTCCACTCGAACCTGTCGGTCTTCTTGAGGATCTTGAAGAACGGCAAGCCCTTATCACCGAGCCGGGAGATGAATCTGCTCAAGGCCGCCATGCAACCAGTCAATTTTTGGATCTCTTTCTTCCCAGTCGGCGGTTTCATCCTCCGGATGGTGTCTATCTTCTCTGGGTTGGCTTGAATGCCTCTGTTGCTGACGATGAAGCCGAGTAGTTTCCCTTTGGGTACGCCGAAGACGCACTTAGTCGGGTTCAGCCTCCAGTTGTGCCTGCGAAGATTGTTAAACGTTTCGGAGAGGTCGGCGATGAAGTCGGCTTCGATCTTTGTCTTGATGACAATGTCGTCGACGTAGGCCTCGGCGTTGCGGCCGATCTGAGTGCCCAGGGTCAAGTTGATGGCCCTCTGGTAGGTGGCTCCGGCGTTGCGGAGGCCAAACGTCATCTTGGTGTAGCAGTAGGCGCCGATCGGAGTTATGAAGGATGTCTTCTCCTGGTCTTCTTCTTTCAGGGCGATCTGGTGGTAGCCGGAGTAACAATCGAGGAAGCACAGGAGTACGCATCCGGCGGTGGAGTCAACGACTTGGTCGATGCGGGGCAGGACGAAGGGGTCTTTAGGGCAGTGCCTGTTGAGATCCGTGTAGTCAACACACATTCTCCATTCATTATTCTTTTTTCTTACAAGGACTGGGTTAGCGAGCCAGTCAGGGTAAAAGACTTCTCTAATGAACCCGGCAGCTAGCAGCCTTGTAATCTCTGCCCTAATGGCCTCCTTGCGGTCCTGTGCGAAGCGTCGGAGCTTTTGGCGAACTGGCTTGGCGTTCGCGTCAACCGTCAAGGAGTGCTCGACCACCTCCCTCGGAACACCTGGCATATCTGATGGAGTCCATGCGAATATGTTGGCGTTGTCCCGGAGGAAGGTGACGAGCGCGCTTTCCTATTTGGGGTCGAGCCCTGATCCGATCAGGGCGGTCTTGGAGGAGTCGGAGAGCCCAAGCGAGATGGCGCGCACTTCTTCGGCCGGCTGCATTGTGGTCGGCGCGGCCCTTCGCTTGGAGGACTCGGGGACGGAGCCCGGGTCGCCTTGGAAGGTTCTTGCTTCGTGGACCACCTCCATCTGCAGCACGCTGCGTTCGATGCCGGTGCAGAGGTGGAGCCCTTCTTTGTCGCAGCCCTTGGAGAGGTGTACGTCGCTGCGGATGGAGAGTACGCCGTTTGGTGCTGGCATCTTCATCAGCAGGTACGTGTAGTTGGGGATTGCCATGAACTTGGCGAGCGCTGGTCTCCCCAATATGGCGTGGTAGGCGGTGGTGAAGTCAGCGACCTGGAAGTTGAGGTACTCGGTCCTGAAGTTGTCTTGATCGCCGAAGGTGACGGGCAGAGCAATCTACCCGAGTGGTTTGGAGCCTTTGCCCGGGATCAGCCCGTAGAACGGGTGGAGAGAAGGGGTCAAGGCGTCGAGGCCAATGCCCATGTCCCTCAGCGTCTGGGCGAAGATGATGTTGAGCCCGCTCCCACCGTCGATGAGTACTTTGGTGAGGCGGGCGTTGTGCACGATCGGGCTGAGTACCAGCGGGTACTCGCCCACGTCGGAGACCTGGAACCACTGGTCCTCCCTGAAGAAGGTGATCGGCTGCTCGGACCAGCGGAGTGGTTGGATCGGCGATGTGTAGCAGGAGAATATCTCCCGGTCGCGTACTTTCTCCCGACGCTTGTCGTCTACGGGCGGCGGTCCTCCGAGGATGAAGTTCACCTGCCTGTCGACATTTGGGAAAGCAGGGTTCGCGGGAGTCCCTTTTCCCTTGTCGCCTTTGTCGTCGTCTTGCGGCGGCAGCTTCCCTCCTTCTTCTTGTAGGCTTCGGCGAGCCCCATGCAGTCGATCATGCGATGCTTGGACTGCTTGTGGATGGGGCAGGGTCCCTGGAGCATCTTCTCGAAGTCAGCGCTGAAGTTGGACCGCGGGCGAGAGCCGCTACGGTCCATGGCGGCGACGGTGTAGTCTCTCGAGCGCTTTCGGTCATCCCTCCTGCTTGGTTCAGGTCGGGGGCGGCGTGTGTCTTCTTTCTTCGGGCGATCTTCTCGGCGAGGGGGACGATCATCGTCCCGAGTGCTTTTCTTGCCGTAGTGGAGGCGGACGGCCTCCTTGGCGTTCGCCATCTTGTTCACCCGGCTAAAGAACTCGCCGGAGGTCTTTGGCATGTCCTCGCAGAGGCGCTCGAAGACGGCGGAGTCGGCGAGGCCATCGAGGACGTAGCTGATGATCTCGGACTCGGAGCAGCCGGGAACTAGGTTCCGGTTCTCCATGTACCGGTCGGTGTAGTCGCGGAGGCTTTCCCCGCGGTTCTGCTTCACCTTGCCCAGGTCCCAGGCGGTGCCTGGTCGGATGGAGCTCCCCTGGAAGTAGCTTTTGAACTTGTCGCAGAGGGTCCCCCAGTTGTCGATGGAGTCGGGCTCAAGGCTGTGAAGCCAGGTTAGCCCCACCTTGGTCATGGCGACGGGAAAGTAGGCGCACATGGAGTCGTGGTCGCCGTTCACTGCGCGGATGGCGATGCTGTACGTCCGGAGCCACAGCGTCGGGTCCGCCTTCCCGTCATATTTCTCTATGCCTGTAGGTTTGAAGTTAGCAGGCATTCTAATGGATCTTACTCGGGCAGTGAATGCCGGGAAGCCGTCGCAGTCGTTGAGGTTCCCGGCGTCTGCGTGTCCTGAGTCGGCGGAGTAGTCGTCCGGGGTGCTAGCCCGGGGCGGCCTGTCTTGTCCGAGTGGAGGCTCATACTTGCAGTCGAACTCTCGGTGGCGTGCGGCCTCAGCGACCTCAAGCTCTCGGCGTTGGCGTGCTTCGCGATCCAGCCCTGGGGGGCCGTGTTCACGATTGTACTCGGCGCGCCGTCGGAGCTCTTCCTCATCCCTTCGCCGATGACGGTCGTCGAGGTTCCTTCGGAGATCGCGGTTGCGGAGTTGCTCGCGGAGATCCGGCTGCTCGACCACGTCGCGATCAGCTTCTCGACGGCTAGCTGACTTGGAGTGGCGGGACGAGGAGGCAGGAGCCCTCTGGGCGTTGATCATACCCGCGGCTGCAGTCAACCTAACCTTGATACGGTTGAGCTCAGGGGTTTCCGGGATCCCCTCTAACTCTTGGTGTGCAGCGGCAAGGTTGGCCGACGGGGTGGCGTAAACACCTACGCCGCCAACTTCTTGGATGAAGTCGTCTTGGAGGTTACGCGTGACCCTGGGATTTCGGCGTTCTCGCCGCGCGTCGCGGCGTCGTTGCTTCTCACCGTTACGCCCGATCCTGGCGTCACGGTGTGCTTGATCCTCGCCTTGAATCGTTGGTTCGTCGGCGGATATGTCGGAGACAAACATCTCCCGCTTGGCAGGCGTGATCCTCTTATTCGGAGGAGGACACGTGTCACCCGCGGGAAAGCCGGAGTCGGTTCAGGTGGAGTCGGCGTATCCTGAGGATGGGGGTGCTGCGCCGCTGCAACGTCCGGAGTAGATCCGATCTGGGCGGCCGCGATGAGACCGACTGCCCTGATCGCATCTGGAGAGTAGTCGGCGGTCGCGCGTTCGCCGAGTGCTTGCTGGTAGGCGGCTCCGCTGTTCCTGAGTCCCAGCGGGAATCGTGTCGGCGAGGCGATGCTCCGACGAGCAGACTCGGTGAGTTCAATGCATTCACCGATGGAGGCGATGGCGTGATCCATGTCCGCCTCGAACTGGCGTTGGCGTGCAGCCCATCGGAGCCTTCGCTCCTCGGGCGTCTCCTGCGCCCTGCGTGGCCGAGGCGGAGTGGACGAAGCAGTCGGCGGTACAGGAGAAGGCGTGTTCTCCTCGGAGGGCGGGAGAACGACGCCGGCCGTCGCGGTCGCCGAGTCGTTGGCGATGACTGGCGACGGGGCGGTGATGGTGACGATCCCGTCTGGCGTAGCGTCAAGTCGCGGCGCTGTCTCCTCCGGGGTGGCGTCACGGGTGAAGGAGAGCTCTCCCTCGGGCCCGGCGGTGAAAACCATGGACCCGAAGAAGAACATTGCCCCCTCAGCGATGGAAATCTTCATGGAAGCCGGCGTGATAACGGCGGAAGTAGATGCCATCGAGCTCGCAGATTGATCTCGTCGATCAGCCCCTACCTGGCGCGCCAACTGTCGGATGTTTGGACCCGGCAGTCCACACAGGGTAGCCTACGTGGTTGATTTGTTGAGGGACAGATCGAGGATCAGAAGTCGATGGTAACACAAGACGCAAGGATTGAACAGGTTCGGGCCGTCGAGATGACGTAATACCCTACGTCCTGTGTTGGCGGCGATTGTATTGCTGTGTATGAAGTTCCTGGAAGGATCTCCGTAGTTGGGTTCTGTCCTAGGGTTGTATGATCGTGGGTTGTAGCGTGCTTTGGAGGGGGGTCTCAAGGCGCCTTATATAGTCCGGCTGCCTTGAGTTACAAGTCGGCTAGAGATCGTAACCTACCCGGAATACAAGGATTTGATCCTATAACGATTACAGATATCTTTCCTATAATCCCGGCTAGTTTATCTTGATCTCCGAGCTTCTTGCGGGATACGCCGTCTTCTTCCTTGCCGCGCGCGCCGTCGCGCCCATTCGGTTCGCCCGACTGGTGGGCCTCCCGACTGGTGGGCCACCCAGTCCGACAAACCGATCCAGCTGCACTCGGATTGGGCCGCCCCTTGCTGGTTGGGCCAATCCGCCTTCTGGGTACCCCTGGGGGTCTACCCCCGACACTTGGTCCACGTCCATCTTCTGAACAAGTTCCTCTTTCTTCTTGGGACGATAAACCTGTTGGGGAGGAGAAACTGACTTTCTCTGCTGGAACTGGTTAGACCGACCTGGAGACCCAGTTAAACCGGTTTGCTCTTGCTGATCCCAACTTGATCGATGATGAGTCAACTAGTTGTATGAGATCCGCTCCTGCACTGACTTTCTAGTATTATCCCACCCTGGATGAAAAGAAGGACATTGCATAGGATAATACGGCATCCACATCCCATTAGGCTCCCATGAAGGATATGAATAATTTGATGATGACGGAACCCAAGGCATGACTTGATATGGATTATGAGGAGGATACAATGTAACAACATCACCTTTCTAAGATTGAGTTGCTCTAGGAGGTGAAGCACGTCTCTCCTGATGTTTTGGTGACATTGTCTTCTTTTTTAATGGCCGATCGTTTTCAATTGGCCTTTGATTGACATACTCGGATAACAACTGATCAAAAGTTGGTTTTTTCTTTGCAATCTTCACCTGATCCTTTGCCATATTGATTTTCCAAGTACCTATCTTCGAACGCTTTGGTTTCAGCATTTTTGAAAGTCCATGCACCATATCGGTTTGACCGGCTTCCAGGACCAGTTTAACTGGTTTGTTCTGCTCAGCAGATTCAAATGGTTTTTTAGACAGCCCTTGCCCCCCGAGATCAAATGTTCTTTATGTAATCTTGAATATTTCCCTTCCATCAGGGGTTTTCTCAGACACTACTTCTCTGATGACATATTTGTCTTTCAAATTTTTAGGCTTCTCTTCACCGATGATGACATTTTCCCCCTTGGTTGCTTCACCTTGATGCAGCCGAACCAATACCTTGGGTCGCTGTACATCAATGGTGTTGATAGGGAGAGAAACTTTATCCGCTGGCATTTCATGATAATCCAATCGTCCTTGATTTATGGCCGATTGCACCTGCCGATGGAAAATATTACAATCAACAGTAGCATGCAAAAATGAATTATGAAACTTACAATATGCACGCCCTTTCAATTCTTTAAGCGGAGGTATTAGTATGAGATATCTTGATGTTTCCATGTCTTAACAATTCATCTAATATACTATCACATTTAGAAACATCAAAACTAATTCACATTTGTTCTTGCCGATCCTTAGGAATCAGCTTAAGAGATGGACATATATATACTTTATCCTCTAAAGGCCAAACTAATTCAGCAACATAGACACCCTTTTTCTCATCGTCTGAACTATTATGTTTCTCATATAGATTAGACTGATGAGTTTTATAAGCATCTCTATTGATTTGTAATTCAATGCATGCTGCCCTTACTAGGACCTGGTTAATTGAACGAAGATCATAGCCTTCAATTTTTCCTTTGATAAAAAGTCTCAAGCCATCAAAAGCAATATTAGCAAGATCTTTATCAGAAATTGACAAATTATAACAACGGTTTTTTCTTTGAATCTTTTGATATATTCAAAAACAGACTCTCCTTCTCGCTGCCTAACCGATGTTAAATCTGTCAATGTTAATTCTTGATGCATTGTAGCAGTATGCATTACCGGCTGAGTAACATGAGTTACAAAATTTAAAGGAGCATGTACTTTTTCACACTTTTTAGGAGGTGCCACCAAGAGACCGGTTTGACCGGTTTCATGAACCGGTCTAACCGCTTTGCCGTAATCGGCAATTGCGGTTGTCTTGGTACTTTTTGTTGTGGAAAAAAGTTTATCGGCTTGCCATATTGTGAATCTTCAGGAAATTCCTCTAGTACAGCCGATGAACTAATCTGAATTCTCTCATGTTGCTCAATATGAGGAATATCATAAGGAATAAAATTACTAACACAATTCCCCTTTTCTAATTGATCCAATCTTTTAGATAAATTAGATAAAAGATTCATTCTTTTCTCATGTATAGAATGAAAGGTAACTGCAAATTGATTAATCGGAGTAGATGGTGAATTGCTTACAGTGGGTATTACCTCAATCTTCGATTACCAATCTTGAATGCGGGCATTACAAATTCTTGTGTTCTTGATAATGTGCCCTGGTGATCTTTCTTGAATCCTATCAGAAATTGAGTCCTGATATATTCTTGTGCCGCCTCATACATCTGACGCTCCTCTTCGCTAAGCTCCTTCATGGAAGGCACAACGATGTTGTTCTTGTCAAAATCTGAATTAGATCCCATTTGGCTAGGGTTAGGTAGACCGGTTATAGAACCAAGATCTCTTTCCTCAGCGGAGTCGCCAAAAATGTGTTGATGATTTTTCTGGCCAACACACTGAGATATGCGCTAGCTCGCGCGGATCCGCAACGGATCAATCACCAGCAACGCTCCCTGCCAAACCCGGTTAAACCGGTTTGGGAACCCGGTTAGACTGATTTCATAGGGTTTGCTGCACTGACCTATGAACATCGGCCCGGGAGGGACCCAGTCAAGGCTGGCGCGCCTAGGGTTGTTCTGAGATCGACATGCCACTCAAAACGCCGTCAAACACCGTAGAGACGAAGTACGAACAGAAAAGGGGTTGGAAAAGCTAGGGTTTGGAAGGGATAAAAAGTAAAGATACTTGTATTTGATCGATTGGATAGATACTTAATCGGCTGTGGCCCTTTATATTTATAGGGTGGGGAGGTCTTGCCCCGCAAGGAACACCTTCCACAAGTCGGATTCGTCCCAAAAGTCCAATTCTACCACGACTCGGTCAAAACCGGTTAGACCACTATCCAAACCCGGTTAGACCAACCTCGGTGCCAGATCAACTTCAGGACAAGGACCGGGTAGACCGCCCTTGAAACTGGTTAGACCGGTCCGCCGAGCCAGAGCGGCCTTATGCCAATTTCGATTTCTAACACATTCAATCCTCTATTGCTCCACGAGCTAATAAAAAACTGGCTTTCAAATTCTTTGGGCCTTTTGAAATCATTGAACATGTTAGCAAGGTGGCTTACAAACTGCAGCTTCCACCATCGTCATCATTTCATCTGCTTTTCCATGTTTCTCAACTGAAGCCGGTTGTCATGCCAACAACTCGTGATCCCTTCTCTACCATCTGAATTGGATTTACCACGAATTCCACGTGTTCATTCAGTTCAGGCAAGTACTGGTCAAGCGGTCTCGCTGACAGCATGAGATGTCTACTTGGGAAGATCTCATTCCACTCAAGCAATTGTTCCCTTTGGTGCTAGCTTGGGGACAAGTGGTGACTCAACCGGGAGGGGATGTCAGCAACGCTTCTCCTACTGGGCCGGCAAGTGCTACTAGGCCGGAGTCATCCAAGAGAACCAGGCGTCCTAACGTTCGCTTCATTGGAAAAGGATGGGCCAGTTAAGCTAGTTGGGCCTGTGTGCACAAAGGGAAAGGAGTGTGAACTATATAAAAAGCTGGGAGAGGAGAGAAGCGAGGATCATCTTGGATGTAAACAATTAAACTCTGCCTTAAACAAGCTGTCCTCATCCTTCCTATTTGTTACCCTTGAGTTCTTCTTCTCCTCCAAAATCTCTCTCCAATTCTAACCCAATTCACGATTCCCCTTGCCACTCTGCTAACACGCCGGTGGGAGCCTGCGCGGCTGTGCCTCTTACTGCGGCCCTCGCCGCTGCCTGCAATGAGGGAGGAATCCAAGGGGCTCCCTTATGGCAGGGGTGGGCCCAGTATGATTCAATGGTATATAGTTGAATACTCATTATTTTTAGAAAAAAATCAAATATATAGTATATATATACGTATATGTATTCAGAAAATAAAAGGGGAAGCAAACTTAACAAAACCAGTGTACAACATCTCTAACCGCTACATGGGCTAAATAGACTCATTTCTTGATTCCGACCCAACACAAATTCTCCCCCACTGGCCCAATTTAGCAGTTCCCTCCAGCCTCAAGGCCTCAAGCGGTGACGACTCATGGTCCCGTCCGCATGCCGTCCCCGACCGCACCCGTGTCCCGTTCGACGTCCGCAACCGCGCGACACGAACCCTAGGCGGCGGGCGGCGGCCGGCGGGATCCGGCGAGGCGGTGACCGGCAGACAGGCGGAGGGAGCAGGGATGCCACCCGAGCCGCAGACGTAGCTGCCGGAGCTCGGAGGCCGAGCCGCACGCGCCACGCACGCGGTGCCGCGGCCGCGGTCTGCGACCGGTAGCTGACGCCGGGCGGGCGGTCGGGAGGCCACGGCGGCGAGCTGCCAAGCGGTGGCCCTGGCTCATGCCCTAGGGGCTGAGGCGGGCAGCGGCCAGCGGCACTCCCACTCCGGGAAGGAGTAGTCCCACGGCTTGCACTAATTTGTATTGTGGATTGACTGATTGAGCTTTTGAGGTCTGCTCTACAGGCTACAACAATTGAGGACTGAGGTGCAAAATTTCACAATTTGCTTTGCGACTTGCAATGTTTGTGAGTCAACTCTTGATTCCAATTACCAAATGTTTGCAAGTGACAAGGAACAACAATCCAATTTGCTAGAGATGTTGCCCCTTGTTTTGTTGATCATTTAGTGCAAAAACATCTATATGTCAAACAATTTTCAAATTATGAGCAATTTTATAAAGTTGGTACGTGCTATGACCTGTCCAAAAAATTCACCCTTTAAAATTTTTGAATATCCATGTTCTAAATCCTAGACCCGCCCCTATCTCGTGGCCCGTGGGGAGTGGCGCGACCATCGAAGGCCCAGATCTAGCAATGGAGCAGCGCGGGCGTCTAGGTCTGGCGGCAGCGTCAAGGCACATTGCCGATGCGATCAGACGGCACACACAAGCTTCACAAGGCGGCGGTGCTGCACAGGCAGGAGAGGGCGGTGAGCAGTAGGAACGGGATCGACAGTAGGCATCTCTGGGTCTTATGCTATTTATAGGGCGTGTACATCGAGACTGCATGGCACACACGCCAAGAAAGTGGGACGATGTCTCGGGCGGGGATGACACAGCGGAGATCTAGCCGAGATGTGTGGAAAGGGGGAGAAGGTGGGACCGGAACAAGCGTGGATCAAGGAGACCTAAAAAAAGCGCGGATCAAGTAGACCTAAAAAAAGCGCGGATCAAGGAGGGGTTTAGAGCGGAACAATTCCTGCAGATGGTTTAGTGGCCTGACGGGTACACTGACACACGATGAAAAAAATAGGACGCCATCGGTGATTTTCACGGGGAAAACATCGCCAAAACCTTCCTCCCCTTGTTTTCGTCCTCATATCACCTGGTGGGTGGGCCCAATCTGGGGTTTAGTGAGGTGAGGGTTGGATTAGCATTGTGTAGGAATTGACATCAAATCTCTCCCTCTTTATAGTATAGATGTGTCCACCAGTTTGTAATTGATTTGGATAACTACGTAGCATAACTATTGGAAATGAGGTTGTCAGGAATTACATTATTTCTAAATGGATAAACTGTTGGGAAAGATGCAAATTACACTAGAAAAATGTCAGCCACTTGAGAAAAATAGCAACAAGCATCAAAACTGTTGGTCACTGAAAAAAATTGTTGGGAAAGATGATAGATCTTGTAGTGGAGGGAGTGAGCCGACGATGCAGAGGCAAAGGTGCTCGGGCATGTGATGGAAGATGAGAATGGGAGGGAAGGTGAAGAGAGGAGATTAAAAAATTGTAACAAATAACAAATGATTATGTTCCACCAAAAAATAGAAATTAGTATTTAAAAATATTTTGGAGAAAGATTTGTTGACTATCATTCTCTAAAAGGAAGTGTTCCCATATGAAATTCGTTCAAATATAGTCAAGGTTGGTTTAATTTTGAAGACAGGAGGGCCAACTTGGTGGGGCGCAAGTGTCACTTGAATTACGTTTAAGTCTATATACATAGCAGTCACACTGGTTACTGTTTACGACCCGCGAGCCCATGGGCTGGCCCAATAGGCCTCCGCCACCGCATGGTCCAACCATCATTCGGGCATCCATTCCCCTTCCTCCAATATATTGACTTGCCTTCCTTTCCTTTTTCCTTTTCTAGAAACCGTCATTGCCTCGGGCGAGCGGAGCGCAGCGAAGCGAGGTCGAGCGGTTCCTTTGTCTGCCAATAGGTTCCACCTCGTTAACAACCTCACCCCTGTTAAAAGGTTCCCCTGTGAGGAAATGAGTACGGATCTTGGAAATTTTAAATAAAAATAAAATCTAAGCTATCATTGACTTTGTTTAGAGATTCATGAAGCCATTGTTTACACTTTTTCATAGGTAGTATTTTTCAGGTTGTCTGCATTCCAGGAATGCAGCAGCTCTTTTCCATCTTGGTGTCCTAGGCGGTATGATCCTGCCCTGTTACTTTTTATCACTAGATAAGGTCCTTCCCATTTTTACATAGCTTACCTGAAGGCGCATTTGGGTTCTTCCTCAGCGCCCAATCGCTAACATTGATGTTTTTTCTTATTACCTACTTATCTCTCCACTTTTTGGTCTCTGCTTGGTACTTGGTCAAATTCTCTGCTCCTTGTAGCCTATAAATTTCTACTATCTTTATCAATGGCTTTACTTTCTTTGGGTGCTTCTTGTTGTGTTTGAAGCCCCTTGTGTAGTATTTCTTTTGGACATACTGCCTCTTTGTTGGTATTTCTTAGCATCACTACTTAAAGTAGTAATGGTACTAGAGATACTTCATCGTAAATCTAGACGTTACAGATACTCTGCAAGCGCACAGAAGTACGTTGTAGCATTTCACCCGGGAGTATTTCAGAGTATCGTTATTTGTTTATCCGCAGGGAAAGCATTTAGTTAAAAGAGAGATGTGCCATCCAATGCTCTTACGTACAACAATATTAATGTACCATAATCTACACAGGGGTAAATGATATAGAAGTGAATGAAAGGGTTGACACACAGAAGTTCATTGCTCATCATTATGTTAGTCTTAGTTAGTATAGTACACTAGTGAAGATTAATAAGGGTTCATCAGCATCATACTTATGGAACTTGGATATACTACAATACCCTATACAAGCTCATTCAATGATCGTATGCAAGAGGACATATCGAGGTATCCAGTGGTTCTCTCATCAAGGGACGACAGTAGGACGTCTTATCATAAAGGCCTAATACCCACTCCCGTACGTGGAGGATTACAAAGGACGGACAGGACTGTCACCACCTGCCGTCTACCTCTACTAATCCATGGGGCAGTGGTACCCTCAATAGTATTCCATATCCCAAACACCATGTTTGCAATACGAGATACAACTCTATCTAGCACGTTAATAAATAGAGCAACTAAAAGGCACATTGAGCCAATGTCATAGCATACATTCACTTGATTAAGGTGTAAGACATAAGTAGTATATACTAAGTGGATAAGGTATAACTGAGGTATACAACATAAGTATGAAGGTATTTCCATTAAGCTCAGAGTATTACAAGTAAGTTAGAGAATACAAGAACTGGACTCTAGAACTTACCAAAACTCCTCCAGAAGCCCTTCAGAAGATCTAACACTATGACTATCACTACTAAGACTAAGACTAAGCTTGTAGCAAAGGAGAGCTCTTCTTCTGATGTGTGTTGAGTACAGCGTCCCTTGCAGGTATTTATAGCATCACAAAGGCGGTTGCAGCCAGCCAGAGACGGTTGAAGCAGTTAGGAAGTGGGCCTGGGTCGGCCGAATCCACTAGGTCGGCCGACCCTTGGATCCACCGTCTTCATCTCTCCATGGCTCAGATGTCATCTCCATGGTGGTTTACAGCTCCAGGTCAAAGGAGGTCCGAGTCGGGCGCACAGGAGGATCGGCCGACCTGCCTGGGTCGGCCGACCCCCCATAACCACCATTAGGGCCCACCTTCCTCTGGGAGGCTTACATGTGGGTCCTAAGGTCGGTTCCAGTTGGGTTCTGTCGGTTTGGGTACATTTGTCTCTGGTTGTGGGCCCTTCAATCCATGTGATGGACATGTGGCTCATCCTTCACCCTTAACTTCCACCGACCATGAATCAATGTTCACGATCCTTCCTTAGTGTGCTTCTTGACCTATGTGGGAAATGGGCTTGATCGGGGTTCAGGCCAGGTCGCCTGACCTAGCCAGGTCGGCCGACCTGGGCCTGTGCCCAGTTTCGTCCATCTTTTGCACCGTAGTCCCTGTACTCAAATATATTCCAGATATGCATGGTATACTATTATTTGAATACTAATGTCTAAGTTATACCTTGATCTTTATTTGTTTCTGAGCCTAGTGACGGTCGGATTTTATGTTATAAGGACCGTCAACACTCTTCTCCATACAATAGCATGAATGTTGTGAATTGTGTTGTTCTTGTTCGTGGGCCCAGATTACCTTTGGCATCTCTTCTACCCACTTGTCTTTCTTCTCACAATTTGCCAAACACTTCTAGATGGCTGAAAAGATTAAGCCATTTTCCTTCTTCACTGCCCCGTTTGATTGCGGGTGATATACTTACGCAAATCTTGCCTTCGTCCGAATGGACATGCAATATTCTTTGAACACCAAATATAAACAGTGATTTCTCTTGGTACAACTGTGATTTCTCTTCGTACACCAAATTTGCACACTATTTGTTGCCAGAAAAACTTTCTGATTGTTTTTGCTATGATGTTGGCTAGTGATTTTGCTTTGATCCACTTGGTGAAGTATTCGACAACTACTATTGCATACTTTAGGTTTCCTTGTGCCGTGGGCAAGGGTCCCACTAGATTTATTCCCCATCTCTGCAAAGACCATGATGGAGTGATTAGTTGCAATGGTTCTGAAGGTGCCTTCCGCATTGTTGCACATTTTTGACATTCGTCACATGTCTTGACAATGTTTGCTGCATCTGTTATGATCACTGGCCAGTAAAATCCTTGCCTCAATGCCTTTCCTACTAATGCTCTTGGCCCAAAGTGTGCTCCACATAGTCCACTGTGTATTTCTTTTATTATTTCCTTGCCTTCGTTATGAGATATGCAACGAAGCCGGAGCTACTACTCCCTTTTTGTATAGAGTGTCATCAATGATTTGATATGTTCTTGCCATTTGTTTCATACACTTGAGATCATTTTTGTCTTCGGGTTCATAAGAGCATCTCCAACAGTCTCCCATTCCCCAATCCAACTACCATATTGGGAGGGTTAATGGGAAAATAGTGCTCCAGCAGATCCCCTTTATCTTTCCCATTTTTCAATAATTATTGGGACAAACCAATAATTATTGACACCAGCGATGGCAAACAGAAAGTCCGCAAGCGCACGGCTGTCGAAGTAGCTTTCACCCCAGAGTAAACCAGGTATCGAATCCATGGGGAATGTGAGGGCACTGTCTAGTCGCTAAGGTTAGCCGGATCGATCGAGTGTATATGAAGGCTGGATAGAGATGATAACTTAGCACTAAGCTGAGAATATAGCTAAAGGAGTTCTCCTATGGTTGCTTTGGGCACCGGGGTATCCTAGGCCTATAGGAAATTGCTGGCCAACAGCTCTACGCCATACCCGAACATGGAGGATTACAAAGGACGGACATGGCTGTCACCACCTGCCACCTATCTCTACTAATCCGTGGGGTTACAAGGCAAACGAGGGCAGATATATTCCTATGCACCACGCTTAAGATAATATCAGTTATCCTAACCTTGATCAGAGATTAAGATACTTTTAGGATAAAGTAACGAACCCACAAGCAAAATAAAAAACTTAGTTTTCCATAACTCAAACTTAAATACTTAGCTGAGTAATGCCGGATATTTACTAAGGAGCTCGTATCTACCTGGGTACAGGTGGAGGGTCGCCGACACGCTGGGACTCCTACAGACTCTCCCTCTCTCTCTCTCCCTATTTCTACTCTAATTTGAGGAGGGCTTTGCCTTGACTTGTTGCTCCAGCTCGATGATGATGAAGACTGACCCGAGCTCATGTATTTATAGGGTGAGGAGACGGTGTAGAGGCGGTGCACCAAAGCTTGGCCGGTACGGTGGTGGGCCCAGGTTGGCCGATCCACTGGGGTCGGCCGACCCTTGGATCCATCGTCCTAAAGTTTGCACGGCGCAGATCAGCTCCTGAAGGTGGTTGACAGTTGTGGGTCAAGGGGTGTTGGATACCGATATCCGGGGTATCTTAACCAACTAGGTTAAGGCACGCATTGCGAGCCATCCCGTACGATGGTCCAAAAAGGGACGAGGCCTTTCGTCCAAAGCGCCCACGCACAGGGCGGCCTAGCTGAGGCCCAACACACTAAAACCCTGCCTCGCGCGATCCCCGACCTCTGGGGCAAGAGGGGAGAGCCGATTGCACGGCGCCTCCGCCTCACCCGGCCCTGAGAAGGGGAGTCGGGAATGGGGCCCACAACCGTCGAGCCATTCCGCCCATCCCAACCCCTACGGGAGGGGTCAGGAGCGAGGGCGCCTGAGGGCAAGTAGTTTCGCCTCGCCCGACCCCTCGGTGTACAGGTCGGGAGCGAGACCCACCACACGTCCACTTCCGACTCGCCCGACCTTCTCTGTTGAAGTCAAAGGCTTGACCCAGACCTGGGTCCCAGGGGGCCCGGTCGTGTCAGGCAGACATGGCCCGCGACGTGAGCGGACGCGATGGGCATTGATTGCTCCGAACGGGCAGGATGGGCGTCGGCGTTGACACGCTCGGCAACCACTCCATCCTGATGAATTGCGGAGCGCTGGCACATGGCGTGGAGGTGTCAAATAACACAGTTCGGCACGCCCGCAAGGTACCCTTCTTGAGCGTCATCCATAGTGCCTCGGGAGGGGGCCCTGGGAGCAAGTGAAGACCGAAGACTCGGACATCTTTCTTCCACCAGAAGCCTTCTCCTTTCTCCCTCTCACCTTCCTTTTCTCTCTCGCTCTCTCTCTCGTGTAAACGGCCCGGCCCATTCCCTTGGACTATAAAAGGGAATGGGAGCCTTCCTTAGTAGGGGTTCGTTCGAAACCATCCGACTCACACTCCATACACACACACTCACAGAGTTTTGGGAGCTTGTTCCCTCTCTCGACAGCTTGTAACCCCAACTACGAGCAACATGAGCAATACGAGAAGCCTCAAACTGGATGTAGGGCGTTCGTGCCTGAACCAGTATAATCCCCGTGTCCTCTCGTGAACCATCCGAGCCTAAACACGCGAAACACTAAATTCACTCATCGGTGATTTCTTACACCGACAGTTGGCGCGCCAGGTAGGGGCCTTTTGCGTGTTCTGCGATCACCTTCAGGCTTCGGATGGCCAGTGACGATTCGAGCTGGGCTGCCGGAACGCACGTGTGTTTTGGAAGTCTAGACTTCATCAGCACCGACGGCGGAGAGCTGGAGTGAGTCGTCACCGCCACCCCGACCGTCGGCACCAATGCTGATGTCGCGACAATCACCGAGACCCTCACGAACGTTTGGCTTGATGCCCCTGAGGCCCACGAGCCCCCCGCGGACTCTAATGGAAGAGACCTCTGGAGGCAGCTCGACACATTCCTGGGACCGCGGCCGTCCCGGGAAGACACGCATTGCGTCGTGTTCGCATTGGTGAACGTCACGACCCAGCTAGCGGGAGGTGCTCCTGTCTCGCCAGAAGCGCTGAACGCCGTCCCACCTTAGGTGGCACCTTTTGGCCTGCACAATGCAGGTGAAATGGTGTCGCGCCTGTTGGCGCATTACATGCGCCAACCACCTGCGGATGACGAGTTTGTTGGGATGATCAACCACGTCTTGGAGTCGGTCCTCGCCCTTCTCAGCGACGGCTCGTCGGAAGCGTCCGAAATGGAACTAGTCGTGGAGAGCCATCACCCCTCCCGCGAGTGTTTCATGGCGGACACTCCTGACGGGGCGTTGGGTGAGGCGAGCGACGATGACTCCGGACGGCTGCCGGCTCGCGACACCACGGCTGACGCCACTGCGGCCAAAGCTGTCGTGGCCAACACCGCCGCACCAGGAGGTGGGAGAGCCGTGACCCTTCCACCACAGCTCCCACGCCCCAATCACGCGTAGGCACGAGGAGAAGAGCTCCAAGAAGCCCACCGCCGGCTGGAGCAGGACCGTGCTCCTATGGAGCAGGAGCGGCTCCGAGTGGAGCAAGAGCAGGCGCGCATCGATCCCGAGCTCCGACAGTGCGAAGCTGGAGCACCGGCGTGCATATGCGCGCACGGCGTGAAGTGGAGGATCATCGACGACGATGGCGTGCCTCCACATTTTGCGAGAGCCAGTTAGAACATCGCTGCGGCAGCGGTGCTCTTGCGAGGCCTCCCCGACCTCGTGACATCGAAAGCCCGCACGGCCCAATGTCAGGTGGGCGAGCTCCTCGAGTGAACGGCGGCGCAGCAGGCCGAGAACTCGCAGTCTCAGCGACGCGGCTCCCAGGCTAGCCAGCGTGCTGCCTCGAGGCAGCCTCCGCGCAACCGTGGCGACCACAACCCACAGGACGTCTCGGTCCACCAGCCGCGCCCTAGACCCGACGGGGGACCTCGAGCCCCAATCCAGGGACGCCTCGGCCCGGTCCGCGACGCACACAACATACTGAACGTATGTCGCCACTAGCCGGCTGAGGACGACCGGGAGCCCCAGTGCGAACACGCCCCACGTCGAGGCGGCCGCTACGATGACGATGACGAGGTGCGGAGTCCGAGTCCGGATGTGCCGAGGCCACGCGCCTTCAGCTCCCACATTAAGACTATGTCGTGCCCTCAGTGATTCCACCCCCCGATGAACCTGCCAAAGTACGCCGGTCCCGAGCTCTGGCTCGAGGACTACCGGCTCGCCTGTTGAGCTGGTGGGGCAGATGATGATAACTTTGTCATTCATCACTTGCCGTTGTACCTGGCTGACTCGGCCAGAGCATGGCCCGAACACCTCCCTGCTGGTCAGGTTCGAAACTAGGCTGACCTTAGGGAGGTCTTCATTGGGAATTTCCAGGCAACTTACAATCGTCCCAGAAATCCATGGGACCTCAAGAACTGCCGGCAGAAGCAAGGGGAAACTCTTCGGGAGTACATCCATCGCTTCTCCCGGCAGTGCAATGAGCTGCCCAACATTGCCGATGCCGATGTCATCAGCGCGTTCCTATCAGAAATGACCTGCAAATCCCTCGTCCATAAGCTTGGATGAAAAAGCCGTCGCACAGTGAAGGACCTCCTCGACATCGTGACGAGCCATGCCACCAGTGAGGAGGCAGTCGGGGCGATATTTTACCACCCTTCCGAGGGTAAGGGCAAGCGGGATGAAGAGGCCGACGAAGGCCCTTCCGACTGCCCGAACAAGAAGAAGAAGAACAACAAGGTATGGCGCCAGGATAGCCACACCGCCATGGTGGCCGCGGTCGAACGGAAGCCCGGTGCCAAACCTCCGGCGGGGGAGGTGACTGACCACTTTGAAAAAGAAGTGGAACAGTCCATGCCCCAACCACAAGTACGCCATGAAACACCTCTACAAGGACTGCTACCTCATGAAGAAATTCATGTTAGGGGACACTCGGAAAGGGGAGATGCGGAGGCAAAATCCTGATCCGACCCCAAAGGGCCCTAAGGCTAGCGAGGATATGGAGACCGACCCCTATCCAGAGCCCGACGGATGTTTGATGATCTTCGGTGGTACCAAGGCCTCGATCAGCAAGGGTCGGGCCAAGGTGGAGCACCGCGAGGTGTTCGCCGTCGAGCCGGCTATGCCGACTTTCCTGCGGTGGTTGGAGGCTGCGATAACCTTTGATCATGGAGACCACCCGCAATTTGTCCCCCGACCGAGCAAATAACCGCTCGTGGTCGATCCGATCATCGGTCGGAAGTGACTCACCAAGGTGTTGATGGATGGTGGAAGCGGGCTCAACATCCTATACGCCGACACGCTCGACGCAATGGGCATCGATCGGGCACGTATCTGTTCGACCGGGGCGCCCTTCCACGGGGTCGTCCCAAGGAAGCAGGCCGTCCCCCTCGGGCAGATCAACCTGCCTGTCACGTTCGGGACCCCGTCCAACTTTAGGATGGAGACCCCACGTTTGAGGTGGTGGGATTCCATGGGTCCTACCACGCGATCTTGGGTCAGCCGTGTTACGCGAAGTTCATGGCCGTCCCCAACTACAGCTACCTAAAGCTCAAGATGCCAGGGCCAAATGGGGTGATCATTGTTGGCTCGTCCTTCCAACGCACCTATTAGTGCGAAACCGAGAGCTGTGAGTTGGCCTCGGCCACCATCGCCTCCACGGAGGAACTCGCGCTAATCAGGGCGCGACTGGTCGAGGAGGCCCCAGACTCCAACCGCTGCGCGACCTCCTTCCAGCCGACGGAGGACACCAAGGAAGTGCAGCTCGACCCGGACAACGCCAAGGAGAAGGTGGCACGGACCTAGACCAAGCTGTCCCCCAAATAGGAAAGCGCACTCGTCGACTTACTTCGCACGAACAATGACATTTTCGCGTGGAAACCCTCAGATATGCCTAGCATTCCGAGGAAGGTCGCCAAGCGCTCCTTGGACATTTGGGTCGGCTCCAGAGTAGTGAAGCAACGCCTGTGCTGCTTCGACGACGAGAAGCGTAAGGCCATCGGCGAGGAGATCGCAAAGCTTTTGGTGGCCGAATTCATCAAGGAGGTGTATCATCCCGAGTGGTTAGCCAATCCTGTTCTTGTACGAAAAAAGAATGGGAAATGGAGAATGTGTGTTGACTATACGAGTCTCAATAAGGCATGCCCGAAGGATTCGTTTCCTTTGCTGCACATAGATCAGATAGTCGACACGACCTCGGGGTGCAAAACCCTCTGCTTCCTTGATGCGTATTCTGGGTACCATCAGATCATGATGAATGAATTCGACCAGCTCGCAAATTCTTTCATCATCCCGTTCGGTACGTACTGCTACATGACGATGCCGTTTGGGCTCAAAAATGCGGGAGCTACATACCAGCAATGTATGCTCAGATGCTTCGACGATCTCATCGGGCAGACCGTAGAAGCGTACGCGGACGACATCGTAGTCAAGTCCAAGCAAGCCGACCAACTCGTGCCCGATTTGCAAAAAACGTTCGATGAACTCCAGGAGAACGGCGTTAAGCTCAACCCCAAAAAAATGCGTTTTTGGAGTGACGAGAGGAATGTTGCTTGGCTTCATTGTGTCCAAGTGAGGGATAGAGGCCAACCCGAAGAAGATCGAGGCCATCGACAAGATGGGCCTGATCCAAAATCTCAAGGAGGTGCAACGGGTCACGGGGTGCTTGGTCGCATTGAGCCGATTCATCTCGAGACTCGGAGAGCGAGTCCTCCCCCTATACCGCCTCTTGAAGAAATCCGAGCTATTTGTTTGGACTCAGGAGGCCCAAGAGGCCCTTGAACATATCAAGGCAACCTTGACGAAGGCGTCGATCCTGGTTCCTCCGACCCCGGGCGAGCCCCTCTTACTCTACATCATGGCAACGACACAAGTCGTAAACACGGCACTGGTGGTAAAGCGGGAAGAAGGACACACCCTCAAAGTTCAGTGTCTGGTGTACTTCATCAGCGAAGTACTTAGCGACGCGTTACCCGCAGATTCAGAAACTGCTATACGCTATCTTGATCGCCAAAAGGAAGCTGCACCACTATTTTGACTCGCACCCAGTCACCATGGTGAGTTCGTTCCCCCTCGGTGAAATCATCAATAATCCCGACTCCATAGGTCGGATCATGAAATGGGCACTCAAATTGATGGGTCAAGGGATCACATACGTCCCTCGGACGGCGATCAAGTCCCAGGTCCTCGCCAACTTCATCACCAAGTGGACCGAGACCCAAATGCCACCGGTGCCGGCTGACCAAGAGTACTGGATCATGTACTTCGATGGGTCGCTGGTTAAGACTGGCGTAGGGGTCGGACTAGTCTTCGTCTGCCCGCTAGGGGTGCGGATGAAGTACATAGTTCGCCTACACTTCCTGGCTTCGAATAATGCGGCCGAGTATGTGGCCCTCATCTATGGCCTAAAAATCGTGATCGAAATGGGGATCCGACGCCTCAAATCGGAGGCGACTCTCAGCTCGTGGTCGATCAAGTCATGAAAGAGTCGAGCTGCAAAAGTGATACCATGGCCGCATACTGTCGAGAAGTTCGTAAGCTCAAAGACAAGTTCGATGGTCTCGAACTCAAACACATCAAGCGGCAATTTATCGAGGCCGCCGACGAGCTGGCCAAGAAAGCATCCGGCCGGGAACCGGTCCCGACGGAGATCTTCGCCAGTGACCAACGAAGCCCATCAATCAGCATCCCGAGCTCGGAGCAGAGAAATGCGGCGTTGCCCACCCAAGACTCGGCAAAGCCGCCCTCCCAGGGCTCAGGGGCTGACGACGCCCCAACCCCAACCATGACCGAGGTCATGGAAGTCGAGGACTCGGCCGAACCCCAACCATGACCGAGGTCATGGAAGTCGAGGACTCGGCCGACCAAGCTTTGACCGACCTCTTAGCCTTGGCAATGGCCATGCTGACCCAAGGCGAGGCCGTCAAAGCTGACCCCACAGATTGGCAATGGCCTTTCCTCGATTGCCTCCTAAGGGAGAAACACCCCGACAACAAGACCGAGGCTCGGCCGCACGTCATGCCAAATCTTATAACATTGTGGGAGAAGAGCTCTACAGACGGAGCAATACCAACGTCCTGTAGCGCTGCATTGCCATCGAGCTGGGAGAGCAACTGCTGAGAGACATCCACGGAGGGACGTGCGGCCACCATGCAGCCCCTCGGAACCTCGTCGAGAATTCATTCTGACAAGGTTTCTATTGGCCAACAGTAGTGAAAGACGCCATAGAAATTGTACGCACCGACAAAGGGTGCCAATTCTAAGCAAGGCAAACTCACTTGCCAGCTCAGGCTCTCCAAACCATCCCCATCACATGGCCGTTCGTGGTCTGGGGACTGGACATGGTCAGACCCCTCAAGAAGGCGCCCAGGGGCTTCACCCATCTACTGGTCGCCATCGACAAGTTCGGCAAGTGGATTGAGGTCCGCCCCATCACAATGATCCGATTTGAAGAAGCCTTCAAATTCTTCCTCGACATCGTCCACCACTTTGGAGTCCCAAATTCACCGGGAAGAAATTCCTGTGATTCTGTGACGAATACCACATCCGTATGGACTCGGCAGCTGTAGCGCACCCTCGCACGAACGGGAAGGTCGAACGTGAGAACGGCATGATCCTCCAGGGCCTTAAGCCCTGAATCTTCAAACGACTGAAGAAATTCGGCAGCCGATGGGTCGAGGAACTCCCCGCAGTGGTCTGGAGCCTAAGGATGATGGCCAGACGAGCAACTAGATTCACCCCATTCTTCATGGTATACGGGTCAGAGGCCATCCTCCCAACGGATCTCGACTATGGATCACCACGGGTTCAAGCCTACGACGAGGTCGGCAACCAAACCTCTCTGGAGTACATGGCCGATCAGCTAGAAGAAGCTCAGGAGGTTGCGTTGGCACACTCGGCCAAATACCAACAAGCATTTCGAAGGTACCGTAGCCGCCGATTGCGGGAACGCGCGTTCCAAGTCGGTGACCTGGTCCTGCACCTAGTCCAAAGCAATAAAGACAGGCACAAGCTCTCCTCTCCCTGGGAAGGCACGTACATCATCTCCTAGGTCCTCCGACCCAGCTCGTACAAGTTGCAGCACGCCGACGGCGAGGAATTCACCAACGCCTGGAACATCGAACATCTACGTCGCTTTTACCTTTAAAACTCCAGTCAATTCTGTACATACTTCGACACACTCCCCCGATCGCTTACAAGCGACCCCCGACCCCGTTACACGGGGTCAGAAGTCTCTCGAGGGCTAGCCAGGGTGCCCCTGGACACTGAACTCTGCCAACGTCTGACTTCTTTCATGCCACGAGCAATGGTAAGGGTAGGCCGCAACGGTGAGGACTCGGATACATGGTCGAACTGCGAAAAGCCAAAGGCCTCGAGGGCAACGGCTCTGATGCTCACCAATCGCACCGGGTCCACTCTGCCTCACGGTAAACCCTGACGGCGCACAAAGCAAAAAGGGAGCTCGGGGGCTGGCACACACACACAAATGATGCATAAAACTAAAACGATAAAACCAAGTTCGGTCAGCCCAGGGGCACGTCCTGTTCGGTCATGGGTTCAATCACAAGGCCAAGAGCTCAGAACATCACAAACAAAAGAAAACTAACTAAAGGGCCAATGGCCCGTCCTCCTTCTCCGTCTCTACAGCCAGGGCCGCCACCAAGGGAGCCCCGTCCTCTTCGAGCGCCAGCACCTCTTCGAAGGAACAGCCCGGCGAAGTGCGAGCTAGCCACGGCGAAGGCCCGTCGCACGCCGAGGTACAATCCGTCCGCCGCCAAGGCCCGTGCTCGGGTTGGAATCCAGGAGACCTGGGTCAGCAATGAGCTTGACCCCACATCCAGCCTCATCCCGAGGTCGCTGAGTGCAGTGGTGACATCAACACACAGAGAGTCATACTCATCACCCTCTTCTTTGAATGCGGCCTCAAGCTGACGCTGTTCGGTTTCAAGCTGGGCGATCTTCGCCTGGTCCCCCACCGCCGCGGTCGCCAGATCGGCGCAAACACACTCAGTGTTTTCCAGGCTTTCCTCTCGACCTCCAAAGCCGCGTAGGAGCCCACCAGATCCCGAGCCCAGACGCCGGCGAGCCGAGCGGCGTCATCACGCGCCATCAAAGCCGCTGCAAGCTCTTGGCGCGCCTGCTGTAGGGCGCCCGTGGCCTGGTCCTCGCTCGCCCCGGAGGCAATCCCGCTCGTCCAGCAGCTGACGGCACTCCTCGTCCCGGGCGGCCTTCTTCGACACCCATGAGGTGAGCATCTCCCTCTTCCGTGCCTCAGCGTCCTCAGCATGCTCGCGCGCCTCTTGAGCCTACGCACGGGTGGCATCAACCTCCCGACGAGCTGCAGCCAGCTGCGCTGCAAGTGCTTCCTGAGCTTGCGTGTGGGTGGCTTTAGCTTCCCGACGAGCGGCAGCAACCTACGCCGCGAGCACCGCCCGAGCCTGCGCGGGGGCGTCGCTTGTTTGCGACGGGCGGCAGCCAACTGTGCCACCAGCGTTTGAAAGGACCTTGATGTCGCCTAGAGGGGGGTGAATAGGCGATATACCGCAAAATCAAACTTTTCCCTCTTTTTGCTCCAGCTGCCAGGGGGTGACCGGTCAGACCGGTTCTCCACACCGGTCGGACCGGTGCCTTGCAGAGCAAACCCCAAACAGCAGCTCGAGCTTCTTCTTGACTTCTAGCACGAACCAAACTTGGTGAGTTGCTTCTGTAGGTGATATTCAGCAAGGCAAAGCTATCCCTGCACACAATATAAGCACACCCAAGTAGATCGAAGCAGAAGCACAAAATATGCTAGAAATCAACAAGTGAGGCAAACCACAACGGAGACACAAGGAGTTGTTTTCCCGAAGTTCGGATTCACCGCTCGCACCAAGCAGCCACCACGGCACGGTGAATCCTACTCTCCGTTGAGGAAGCTTATGCGACCACCACTTAGGTCAAGCTATCTCCTCCTTCCACTAGTTTGCTTCTTCCCTTTCGGAGGTGAAGCACAACCTGCACAAACAATCCCGTGGCTCACCACACACTTTGGTAGCTCACCGGGCGACACCTTGCCGTCTAGGAGGAAGAACCTCCAAGAGTAACAAATGCTTCAAATTGCTTTCTTGATAGCGAATCGAAGTGCTCAAGCTATGGTTGCTCTTGTTTTGCTCTCTAATGCTCACTCAATCTTGCTCACTCAACCCAACTCAAAGATATCACAAATATCACACAAATCTCACAAAGAGAGGTTGGGGAGGCTTTTCTGGCTACTAGAATGTCTGAATGAAGTGTGGAAGCAGCAGCCCACCAAGAGGGGGGCTGAGGGGTATAAATACCCCATCACACAAAAACTAGCCGTTGGAGAATCTGTCGTGACCGGTCAGACCGGTCACCCTGACCGGTCAGACCGGTCAGACAGAGCTGATTCGAAAAACTAGCCGTTAGAGCTTTACACCGGTCAGACCGGTCCCCTTGACCGGTCAGACCGGTCAGGCTGAGTGTGTCCCAAAAACCCCTCAAAATAGCTCAAGGTTTCATCCAAGGATAAAACCACACAATGTTAGATGATCTGGGATTTGTTAGCACACTCTGTGTCTCTCTCAAGGCTATTCTCACATGGGTCAACTATTGAGCACTTTTGATATTTGTCAATAAGCAAATGTTGCATCCCTCTTGATAGTACGGCGTACCTATACTCAAGGATAAATATAAACACAAAGACATCCTCTTGACTTTCCAAGTTTTGATCAATGCCATACTTTGATAGTTGTCAACTTGAGGGCTTTCAACATTGCTAACTTTCTTGAGCAATTCCATACTTGAGCTAGTGACTTAGGATTTTCCATCATCCATTGACAAAGTGTATTTGAATCCTTAAGTCACTCCATTTTATCAATCACAACTAATTGATGCTTTGCATTGCTTCCCTCAACAAAGCTTGGATATGGTTCTTCGAAACCCCACGGAACTAGATACTTCACCTTAGCAATTTGCACACATGGAAAGCCGTCACTTAGCCAAAGCTTGCTTAGTCCCTCGCTCTAGTCATCTCGGTTGATTTCTTCACCACTTACCCTTGCCACATTGAGTTTAGCTTTGCTTCATCATTTGAAATCCCATTTGAAAGAACTCTTCAAATGCTTGTTCTTGATTGACAAAGTACATTCAAACCATTGCAAGCTTCCAACAATGAGACCAACGTATATCACATAAGTATATGTCCCTTTGGTGTAAATGCATGAAGCCTTGCAATTTCCACTTTGAATGATCCCTTCATATATCAACAAGCTTTCTCATAGATTAGAACCACATAGATATACCTTTGTTGACTTGTCCAAAATATATCAACACTCATGCTTGTCATTCATTTATTTATGCACAAAGAGATCACACACTTGCTTGCCTTTCTCATTATGAGCCAAAGAACATTCATTTCATATATAATTTAACATCACAACATGAATGTACAAATAAAAACCTGCTCATAGTCTCAAGCAAACAAGTTAGTCCTTTAATCGTTTTGTCATACAATTCACCAAAACCCATATGGGGGCCTAGATACACTTTCAATCTCCCCCTTTTTGGTGATTGATGACAACTCGATTAAAGCTTACAAATATGACAATTAAGCTCTTTTAGTTTCTTAGATATAGTGTGAGCTCCCTCTTAATGTGTGCTTCGAATGGAATTTTAAAATTGGCCTCACATGCCAAGGGCACACATTTCTCAATAAAAAGCATGGGAGCTCCCCCTGTATCTCAGAAACCGTGGGGTGCAACAAGTGTGTGTACAAAAATATCCGTGATGCATATGACAAGAAAAGGCACACAAAGAAATGTATGTGTGCTTTCAGGTGCCTGACCGGTCAGACCGGTCAAGGTGACCGGTCAGACCGGTCATCCCCAGTGAGCACACATACAAGGGATAAAAACAACCACCAATCAATCCATGCATCACATACTAACACAAAGTTACTTAGAAGCATAAATAAAGGTCTTACACACACAATAGCACACATTACATGTACTCAAGTCCACAAAGGAATAGAATTCGAGATTTATTACAAAGTTCCACTGCCAACTACACTTGACCGGTCAGACCGGTCACCCTGACCGGTCAGACCGGTCAATGCTGCTGCCGCTGCCCTAAAACTGAAAACTGAAGCTTTAATCCAACACTTCTCCCCCTTTGTCATCAAGCATCCATAAAAGGGCCTAGAGAAGTTGTAGCTGCAGTCACTCCTGTCCATTGCCACCGTTTCCTCCATTTCCTTCTTCACTAGGTGAAGCCCCTGACCAAAGATGAAGTCCTTCATGCAAATGCGAGAGAGGAGGCATAAGATATATAGAATCTGATACGGTGATCTCAGAGGGAGGAGCAAGAGTGGGATCAGTAGTACCATAGGAAGCTGAAGTGTCGGGATGCACAGGAGGAGTATATCCAAAGATGGAGGTCGAGAGCCTCGCTGCAATGTCAGAGGTCTCCGGTGCATCACTAGAAGTGCCAAACATGCCACCGCTGAAAGGTGGAAGAGAAGAACCCGCCACCATGCCCTCACTGTGAAAAGATGGACCCACTGAAGATGATCCTGCTGCATATGTACCTCCCATCATACCTGGCACAAAGCCCGACGAGAATGTACTCGGCATGTTAGCAGAGAGAGTCTGGTACTGTGGAGGAACAGGTGGATACTGTGGAGGTGCAGGCTGATGCTGTGGCTGAACAGGTGGAGCACCTGATGAAGAACTGACATCTGGAAAGAACATGCTCCCGTACTGATCAAAGTATCCTGCTGATGAATATCCATGGAGCCTATCCTCAATAGATGGGATCTCTACCTCTGGAGGTGGTGGAGATGGAGGAGAACGTGCAGGCTGAAGGTTCATTGCATTGTGCATCAACTTGATGGAATCATTGATCTTCTTGTTGTCTCTCCGCTGACGCTGCTGCTCCACCTCAACATCCCTTTGACTTTTGCACATGCCCACAAACAGATTGAAGAGCTTCTTGATGGGAGAGGTGGGACGCTCCTTTGGCCGGCGGGAAAAAGTCACCGGCTCAGGCCTGAACCGGTCAGACCGGTACCGGTCACCGGTCAGACCGGTGCCGGCCTGAGCACCAGGCTGAGCCAGTAGTGGCTGTTCCTGCTGCTCAAACACTCCTCCAACTGGCTCATGCTGAATTTCTGGCTCAGGAGATGGAATCCTAGGATTTTTCTTGGCATTAGGCCTCAAAGGTTTGTGCTTCACGTCACTAGGAAAATTAATTTTGGTCACCTTTCTAATCATGTACATGATATAGGGACAATAGCTGCAGATCTTCTTTGGATTTTCAGACACATGCTTGATCTCTTGCCAAATGAAATCCCCAACGCTGAACTCAGGTTCCTCCGGTCTCATAGCACACATCAAATTCTTTTGGTAGGAAGTAATCTCAGATGTATTGCCATCTCTAGGGGTTATTGTCTTTCTAAAGAGCCTATTGAGAACTCCATAGAAAGTGTACAAATGCTTCACTTTCCCCCATTCATTTTCCATATTGCGAGGATACATGATCTTCATCATAGTTAGTTCAAGTTCATCCTCATCATGCAACATTTGAAGGCCTTCTTCATTACCAAGTTTGAACATGTTGCTGAAGGCCGGAAAGGTGATGTGATATCTAACTCCATTTGTCATCCAAAACATGGCTTTAACATCATTCCTAAAGCCAAAGTACACTGTAGCATAGAACTGAGCAATAATCTCTTTGTTCCAGCTTTGCTTGAAACCCATGATGTGCATTATCCTTTGTCTTGTACAGGTCTCAATGATCTCATCAAAAATTTGATTATGCTGATCTGTCATGTGTTTCCAATCCACATACTGAGCCTCATGTGTGATTTTGGACTTCTTTAGAATAACTGAGGTGTAGAAATCCTGCTGAAACATAGTCCAAAATCTATTATCACTAGCTGTCCTAGGCCCACTGTAAGGATCTGCATCTCTCATTTTCAGCACAGCCTTTGTCATCCCTTCCCTATGATAATTTGTCATTCTTGTACCATAGAGATAGTTAGGCCTCACAATGACAGGAGTTTCATCATCATCTTCACCATCACCGTCACCATCATCACCATCATCATCACCGTTGCCATCGCTATCACCACCACCATTACCATTACCACCACCATCACTCTCACCGCTGCCACTGCTGTCATTATCAATAGACGGGCCTTTGCCATGGCGAGGCTCCTCTCTATAAGGACTTTCCTCAACATCATCACTACTAGTTTCCACTTGCTCCTCTTCTTCCTCCTCAACATGTATCTCAACTGAAGATCTTTTCTGTCCTCTAGGTCTCAATCGGCCTGCATAATCATCTCGCACAGAGCTAGCACCTTGAGAACTAGAATCTTCTTGTCTTCTCTTTTTTCTTCTCTCGGCATCATGACCCTTAGTCATAGCTGCTGATCCTGGGTCACAAAGATTATGAAGAAATATCCATAAGACACCAGGGGACAAGATTTGATTGATTTGACAAAAGAAAGCACATGGATTGGAGAAATTGGAGCAGTTCTGGGCTTGACCGGTCAGTCCGGTCAAGGTGACCGGTCAGACCGATCACCCCCCAGAACTGAGCCAATAGCTCCATCCAGCAATCTGAGCAGATATGTTAACTAGATATGATCATGGAAATTGATGAGACATCCTAAAGCAGATAAAAGTTGAATATATTGAAGAAAATCAGATTTTGGAGGTGAACTGCCCTGACCGGTCAGACCGGTCGGGGTCACCGGTCAGACCGGTGCCTGGCAGTTCATCCCCAAAATCCAATCCTCACAATGCACCCAACCAAATTGAAAGATCTTCTAGGAATAGTCTCTAAGGGTTGCCAGGATATGTTCTACCCAAGGAATTTCAAATCTACTCATGGAGTTGATAGATCGGGCAAAAACAAGATTTGAATACCTTTGGAGAGAGGAACTCGAGATGAATCCAAGGGGCCGGTTAGGGCACCGGTTAAACCGCCCAAGGAGACTTGAATCCTTGAGAAGGGCGAGCTTTTCCTTGGTTGAATCCTCAAATCGCCAATGGAGGATGAGAGGGGAACTTGGGCGCTCGAGCAGGAGAGAGGAAAGGACGTGTATGGGAGTAGAGGGTGAATGAGGATAAGGATGTACTGTTGAGTCACGGGAGGGGGTAAAAGGGTAACTCCCGGGGTACACCGGTCAGACCGGTGCCAGGCACCGATCAGACCGGTGCCCCTCTCAACAGCAAAGTTGAGAAGGCTGATTGATGAACTTTTGATCCTTTTAGCCCTTACAAGGTTGGACATTAGATTTGCAGTGAATATTATCCAAAGTTGGCATATCTCAGAAGAATATGGAATAATCCAAATTATTTCTCATTTCTTGATTCTTCCAAGAAAGATAGATAGATAGATAAAGATTTTATGGACTTGAGAAAATCTTCCCACTTGTGACTAGGTATCAATCAAACAAAGTGAACAATAGTCACAAGTGAGTCAATCGGGCCACAAAGACCAAGAACCAAAATTTTCAAAGAAAGCACACTTCCTACACATGCTAGTTGAATTTTCACAAAAACTACCCTATGCCACAAGAGACATGCATCCATCTCAAGTCAATAGTCATCATAGCATATTTAGCTCATATCTTGCAAGAGATGGCACCAAGTCAATTCTCAATGAAGACATCAACTAAATATCTAGAATTGAAGCTCAAAATGACTTGAAACAATTACATGCAAAAACACATACTAGCAAGGTACAAAGGCCTAGATGCAAAAGATAGGAATAGAAGGTTCATGAAAACATACCTTTGCCTTAAGCCCATTCGATTTGTGCATATTTCAATTTAGCATGGTGCTAGCTCTCA
>CM014273.1:35570864-35750623 GCA_004135705.1 Alloteropsis semialata
ATTCACTTCCATGCTAGATATGCTACCATGGTCAAGACAACACCTACAAACACAGCATTTACAAATGCCTTGTCTATTACAAGCATCTGATTTCTTTGCAACTTCAGCTCTCCCACCTGCACCTTCATCTCTCCCAACTGCACCTTCATCTCCAGCATCTGTTGCCTCATTTCTACAATTTCTTGCCTCATTCCTCCTCTGTCAGTGACTTCAACTTGGCTTCATGTTCATCAGGAAGGAGGTTCTTGCATTCTTTCTCTTGCAAGAAGTGCTTGTACTCATCCACCCACCAATAGTAACCACAAGTAGTGTTATCGTGCTGAGACAACCCATAGTACAGATGAGGCAACCAATGCATAAGCAATCAGAAAAATGACAAAGCAATCAAAATCAAACTCACCGTGAAGTTGTTAGGACACTTGTAAAAGATCCAATTGAAAGACTTCACTTGCTTGCTCCGGAGCTTAATCACAGGAATGCCACATCGCGGACAGTCAATCAGCGGGAGGGGCTCGTCTATCGTCCTCCTGCTTGCTGATGAAGACGCGGCACTGAGCGGGCTGCCTCCAGCCCTAAGCCTCGACATTCCTTCCTGGATGGTTGCTGCCTGACGCCGGTTGACGTCCGCCCGTCGCCGCCGCGGCACGTCGCCGCCGCTTCGAAGGGGATCTACGCTTAGGGTTCGAGAGAAGGGGTACGGAGGATTGGGGCCGTTGGTGAGCCGGCCGCACCCGAGTCGCAACGGGGGCAAATTGGTCCATACGGTCCTTCCAATTGCATACGCTACGCTGCAGGTGGGCCCAAGCACATGGGAGACGTAGAAAATGGCACGCTTCAGTCCTCCAGTGAATTATAATGGCACGCTTCCAAATATGCGAAGTTTAATGGCATTTCTCCGAACTCGCGAAATAACGGTGGCACCAATCAAATTAACCCTAGAAGAAATACCCGATGATCACAAGGAAGCACGAAGAAGAGTCAATGCCTATAACCCTAACCTTGTCCTTGCTAGCTTCCTCTTGAATCTCGGGACGAGATTCCTGTTAAGTGGGGTAGATCTGTCACACCCTAGTTTTTGCCTCCTTAGAGTTTCCAATAATTCCTAAGATTTGGTTAGAATTAAAAGGAAAGTGAGTGTTGCATTCTTGCCGAGCTGCATAGTATTTGAGTGCTAAAATTGTTTTTAAACGAATCTAGTAGTTGTCTCGGCGTGCCGGGAGTTTTTCCAGATTTTCTAGGGATTTTCTAGCGCTTTCCCCTGGCTTAATCGTCGCGTTAGAGAGGACCACAAAGCTTAGCATGAGCCATAGATGTTTTTGTTAGGTTGACCATGTTCCAATAAGCCTCTAGGAATTTTCTCTAATTTTTTAGAGCTTTCAGAGTATTTTTTTCACGTTTAAAAGCAATTTCAAGATTTTCTGTAATTGTTTTTGAATAAGAAATTAATTCCCGAAATTAGAAAAATAAGGCAAAATAAAACCCACCCGAACCCTAGGTCTATATATATACTGCCGGATAGCCCTCGTCACCCTCGTTCCAGATCTACAAACGCCTCCCGCAGCCGCCTCTCGAAACTCCGGGAATTTCTCGCCGAACTTCTCGCCGGCGAGCAATTCCCGTCGGATCCGGCGACCCCCGGCAGATCAGGCACCACCAAGACGATCACGACGACGTCCTCTACGCAGATCGGGTGTCTGATTCGCGAGATCAAGATGAACATCGGCGCGGCCAACTTCTTCCCCAACTCCGGCCACACTGCTCGTCGACGTCGCCACCATGGTGAGCCTGCGCAGCCCCGTACCTCCTTCCTCTCCTGCGAACGTGCGCCCCGAACCCTGAGCCCGCATGCTGGAGTCCCGTTGCCCTCTGTCCCTGCGTGCGCAGCAGCGCCGTGGCCGTGGTTTTGCAGCGCCGCCCTTCGGTGCGTCGGCCGTCCACGCCGAGCCTCGCGACCCCGCCCCTCCGGCCCTCCGTGCCTCGCGCTGCAACCCCGCGGACTCGGCACCTGCGCCCCCGTACCCCCCTGCCAGCAGCCGCGCGAAGAAGCAGCCCCGTGCGTCTGCATGTCCACGAGCCGCGCCCTCTCCCGCGACGCAGCAGTGCCTGCCAGCGCTCGCGAGCCCCCAGCCTCTCCCTGCGACGCAACGCACCCGCGCAGGCGCAGCAGCCGAGCGCCGCCACCTGCCAGCCCCCCTGCGTGCGTGCCTGCGCCCTCTGCCGCCGAACGCAGCAGCACAGCCGCGTGGCAGCAGCGCCGCCGGCGACAAAAAATTCACGAAGAAAGTTACCTAGTAGATTAGTTCTGTTTGGTAGTTTTGCATTCTGGCCCCCAAGAAAAACTGTAATTATTTGCTTATTGTTTGAGTCTTGGCAAAGTTACAGAAAACCCCCTAGAAAATCCCATCTTTGCACATAAATCCTATCCGAGCCTTTTAGCATATCTTACTCCGGCCTTTTCAGCTTTTGCATGCACTATTTCCTGAGTCATGCGAATCTTACCAGCTAACCCTTTTTGGCTACAGTTAATTACGTATAGGTCTCTACAGCCTTGTTTAGCTTATAGATTTCACATTGTAGGTCCGATTCGATCCGTTCAAGTTGTGTTAGGTTCGTAACAACATAAACTATACGTTAGTGGTGCTGTCTTCCATAAAACTTGTTTTTGGAATTAATTTAGTAATTAATTTGATTAATGGTCAATTCAAACTAGCTTTTCTAAATAAAATATGATTAGGCTTTTACACCCGCCTTGTGTCTTGCCCTTAGGTGCAGTAGAGCCCCACCCTTCATGACGATCATAACCTATCTAAATTTCATCCCTTTTGTTGCCACACAATTAGCCTATACCTTTGTTTCTATCTTATGGTAATTTGTCGTCTGGCTTAATAAATGTTTAGTGTATGAACCACTATAATCCCAATGTATTATTTTAATACTGAATTCATATATTGCGTCGCATATGTGAAATCTAGTTATTAAAATAATATATTGAATTGTATGTGCATATACTAAAGTTTGTTTATCCATTTAGACCTTAATGATGTCACAATCTATTTGTCCTCAACCAAAATAATCCTGGCCTATGTTCTTTCTACCAGTATGCCCTTGATTCTTCAATTGCCCATACCTTTCTGACCGTAGCTCTGTCCTTAACGTTTCTTGCGCTCCCGAGTTCGTAGCAGTTAGTGTTTTCTGGTAGTAGCGTTTTTCAAAACTGTTGTATTGATTGGTGTATTGCTTTATTAGATGTATCTTGTGTGCTGGTGTTGATCGTGCCAATTCGTGAGCTGTTCGACATTGAAGGAGAGCAAGGTTCTGAAGGAGATTAATGGCAATACTTTGAGGAAGGCAAGTATAACACGAGAAATTCCTTGCTACCTATACACCATTAATTTACACTGCATTCATGCATGAGTTTGAATTGTTTAAGGTTATTCCTAGTATTCTTATACCTTATTTCCTTGTTCAACCTGGATTATGCATCTTTGGGTAACAATGTGCTAGGCTATGCAACTTGATATCGCTGGACCAATGATACTTTATACTTGTTAATGATTAATGATGATTAATTGTGAACAGTTAAAACTTGCTTTTTAGTAACATGGTTAGGAAGCTGGAACATATGCTGTGTGCTTTTTTCTCGGCAACCCTTGTTCTGGATCATATGATGTGTGCTTTGTTCTAGGCAACTCACAATCTGGAACATGTGCTGTGTGCTTTGTTCTGGGCGACCCTTAAACTAGAACATGTGCTGTGTGCTTTATTCTAGGCATCACTTGTTATGATTTCTATCTTAAAGTGGCAACCCAGGAAAACAGTGCAACCACGGGAATCAAATGGGCTCTGGTCTTGACTAAGTAAAATGCACAACTCTAACTAGCGGGGGTTACCGAAAGGCATTAGGGGGGACAATGGTTGAAGTATGAGCCTGATCTGCTCGGGGACGGACTCACGTTGCGCCCTGATGTCCGTAGGCACTTGTTCACGTTGCGCCCTGAATGCCATCAACCCACTCACGTTGCGCCCTAGGTTTTTTGTTGATCCTGGGAGTTGGGTTCATTCGCCTATGTTGAAACCTCAGCGGCCCTTAGCTTTTTAGAGGGACTTTTGAAAGGTCTCGTAGTGAAACCCAGCCGCACACCAAAGGAAGTGTGAAATGGGTCTAGCTAACCCGGGCATCACGGGAATCATGACCAGTGGGGAAAGTGTACAACCTCTGCAGAGTGAAAATTGATATATTAGCCGTACTCATGGTTACGAGTGGCCTGGATCCTTTTTGAATAGTGATTGTCACCCTGGTGATGTTTATGATGGAACGATGATGGACATAATGATACTTCTTTATATACTTAATTTGGGTTACAACTGGGTTTTTCCTATTACACTATAGTAATTTGGCTAAGTTAAAATTGAACAACTAAAAGTGCTAACCACAGTTAAACCTTGTCTAACCTTTTGAGCCTTCATGCCTTGTGTTATATTTGTTAAGTAAGATGGTTTATGACACTTGCACTATTCAACAAAATCCCGGATGGGTACTCTGATGAGGCAGCCCTTGAAGATTTTCAAGAAGATTTTCAGAAGAGTTCTAGGTTGTGGTTCACCAGCTGGCGTCCCTGTGGAATGGAGACTTCAACGTGAGAGATAGTAAATAGACTTTCGCTGTGATTTGTTCAAGACTCTTGTCTTTTGTAATAGTTTTAGTTTGTAATTCGAGCACTGGTTTACTTTGATTTACCTTATTCTAGAGCTATAAGTGTGTTTAAGACCTCCTGGGTACACATATAGTAGCATTCGGATTTCTTTCGTAAATCCGGGAGTGATACCAGACGTCCTTCTCCCGGCAGAGGAAGAGGGGCTTGTTGCGGCTGCGGTCCATCAGAGACTGGAAAAAGACAAAGAGGGTCAAAGATCACCCCCTCCGAGAGAGAAAACCAAAAAACCAAAAAGGAGAAGAGCCTCACCTTCCCGGCCGGGATGGTCACGTTGTGGATGTTGTTCAACGCAGCATGCAGGGCCCCGACCGCCGAGTCGACCCCGGCCTCAATCCGCCGATTGTCCTCTTGCTCTGTGATGTCGTCCAGGGTGAAGACGGTGGCGTTCGAGTTTCACCGGTCAGCCCATCGGAGCTGAGGACCCCCGAATGCGAAGGCATCCCTCTCCAGCCGCAACACCTCACGGTCTCCGGTGATCTCCACATCTTAAGAAGGGGCCCGGATCAGGCTCGTCCCTGGAACCTCATCTGGCCCCCCTAAAGGCACTAGCTCAGCCTCCGGCATGACCTCCATGGCAATCGAAGAATGCACGGCCACTTCGGCAATCTGACTCAGTAGCGAGGCCGAAGGCACCATAGTCTGCGCACCCTCCGGCGACCCGCTCGAGGGCTCGGAGCGCGGACCAGCAACCTCGTCTTGGGGAGCGTGGGGCGTCTGATCATCCGTAGCACCGAGATCCGGGGTAGGCAGCTCGGGCTCCGCTGGCTGCTGGCGCTGAGTCTCAACGTCCGGGGTCAGCTGATCGGACGCGGGCGGGTGACCACCACTAGGAGCCTGAGGGTCGGTCTTCGTCGCGGGAACTGGTGAAGCCTGCAGTGTGATCCTGACGACAACCGAGCCACTCGGTCGACCACTAAAAGGACCTTGATGTCACCTAGAGGAGGGGTGAATAGGCGTAACCTGAAATTACACTCAAATGAAGTGGATTAAAACTCTCTCTGCCAAAACCGGAACCTCCGGTTTCCAAAACCAGAACCTCTGGTTTTGACTCGGGCAGAGAGAACTCCCAAACCAATGTTAAGTAAATCAGCTCGAGATCAAACCAAACTTGAAGAGTGACTCTAGTAGGTGTTTCTTGGAACGTTCACAAAGCTCCAAAACTTCACAAACACAACTACCCGAGTAGATCAGCCAAATTCACAACATTTAACGATAAAGGCAATAGTAAGTGTTGACGCTCGTTAGCGACACACTTTTAGTGCTATTTAAGTGGTGTTTTGGGAGCAATTCACATACGAACCCGCCACCTTGCACTTGAAATAACCCTGTACTTGCATATACATGTATTTTTGGAAGATTCTGGTTTACGCAGGTTTTTGAGCTATAAATGAGCACTTTTGGACAAAGACCAAGATCATGCATAGTGCGAAGGAATGAAGGCCATGTGACTTGGAATTCGTTCGCTCTCATCTATGGTGAACCAATCTTCAAGAATGAGGAAGGGCAAAGACTTGAAGATAAGGTCGGATGACTTCGGGATAAGGCAAATCAGGCAGACATATGGAAAGCTATCAAGACCCAATCTTATCCCGAAGCAACCGATGTCAAATACCCACATGCATTGGCAAATCAATTTCTGGAGGATCAAGGAGCTTGCACGCAAAAGATGGGGCCGAGGCGGGCCAGAAAGGCCCTAGGCCGGCCAGCCTGGGACTTATGGGGCCGGCCGGCCCAGGCCTTTCCTGTGCCACCTCGACCTCCCCTTCGAGCTAGGGTTTACTCGGACTATTTATAGCTCCCGTACCCCGAAGCCACGGACAACCATCCACCAGAATTCGGCGAAACCTAGGGCATACACCAAAAGGAGACGACGGCCACCGCAAGTCCTCGAAGTTGTCTAGGGATGGCTTAGGCCAACCCTAGCCACCATGGCCTCCCTGCGTGGTTGTGCCATGGTGGAGTTCATGAGCTAGTTGGAGTCATCAATGGTATGTACTTGGTGGTGATGATTCAAACGCATCTATTATATGAGTTATGTTCTTCATGTCATCCGATCTCTTAGCGACTCAATGCCTCCTTCTATGCTTTCTATCTATTATGAATATATTTGCTCCCTAGTCTACTTCATATGTTTAGACTATATAGCATGCTTTATGTAATCATGGTGATTAGATCTAGCATGTCGACCCTTCATGATATCTAGACACGTTCACTTGTGGACGTGCCCTTGTTACTAGCCATGTCGATAGGGAGCATCGTGACAGGGTGTGATCCTGTGTAGGGTAGAGTTCTCGGGAGGTTGACCGGAGGTAAGGGTTTAAAGATTGCTTTGGATGAGATGCATGATGTGCTTGCTCTATTTGGCTAGAACTACAACTAGAAGACAATAGACCCATTTATCCTTTGGTTGTGCTTTACCCTTGCCTATGTTTAGGGATGAGATCAACCTATACACTACACTCAAATCTTATAGGTTTTACCCCTTTATATGCAATCAATGCTCCATGCTAGGAATAGATCCGTTAGATTAGATGGGGAACCCTAGTAAGTTCATTGTCGATCCACAGATTGATAAACCTTGGATGGAACACTCTAAGGGAAAAGCTACGATGATCCGTGCGCTTGCAGTTCACAATTGGCGCGTCTATGGACCATCAACAAGCTTTTCTGGCGCCGTTGTCACGGATCGGCAACTCGAACCCTAGGGAGATCTATCTAATTTTTTGGACTAACCCTAATTTTTATTATTGCATATACCCTTATTTTCTTGTTTGTGTCCTTGAAACTAGGTGAAAATCTAGACACTAAGCTTGGGCTTCAACAAGTCCAAACTCGCTCCCACAAGTTGATGGCTATGTGAAGATTCGCTCTTTAGTGGTAGGTGCTAACTTTTTTTAGTGGCCCATCATCCGCTATCGAGCCCACACCCAAAACAAATGAAGATGAACAAGGTATGCCACTGTGTCAATTGATTTTTAAAGACTAATATTTCTTAGAGATTTGTTTGTCCAAACTTTAGGTGATGAATCATGCCCCGAAGAGTCGTGAGATCCAATCATCAACATCTTCAAAAGGTTGCAGTTGAGACCAGTTTTTTGCCCATGATCAGAGAGGTAACATGGAGGAAAATTATAAAATATTAAGCTCCATCAATTCTTATTTCCAACGCATTAAGAATCATGAATTTTGGAGACCGGTGCAAGGAGTTATGGTAAAATCTTTCAACACTACGCGTTCTGAAATCACTCTGGACAGAACGTAGTGCCGGAGCAAAACAAGCGTAACTCTTTCATCCGGAGTCCATTTGAAGTGAATGAGCACTCGTTGGAAAGAGAATTTGATGCACATTGCAACAGAGCAGAAGTTTGGTACATGTTCTATACTGAGTGAAGAGTAATTCCATGAAGAATAGGCAGCATCAAACAACGGAGAAGGTGATGATGATGTCAAAGGATGATTGGAGGGCCTTAAGCATAAAGGATGATGATTTGAAGTTGATCAAGACTGGAGGCAACAAGATTAGAAGCACCATGACACCACAAATCTTCTCCAGTAGGATGCTCAAGAAGCTTCTAATTGAGTGATGCTACCAACGAAGAAAACTGCTCAGATCATCGACACAGCACAAGAGCCACCCATGATCCCGGCACCTTGGGTAAAGCAAGAACTATGGAGAAGACACATGATTGGAGCCATGCTACTCGCTGGTGAATCGATGGTGATGACCTTGAAGCCTAAGGATGCACAACACGACGCTCCAAAGACCACAAATCAAGATCATCAATATCTCAAGATCATTTCACAAGAAGGTACTGTTTGCATCAAAAGTCTGCACAACCTCTGAAGAAAACAGCAGACTATTTTTGAATGTTTAAAAGCCCCATGAGGTTTTGGTTCCAACGAATCAAGAACCAAGTCAATCGGAGATTCCTACAAGCGGTTATGATCAAAACATTGAAGGTCGTGCATTCTGCAAATTTTCTAGACAGCACATAGCGCTAAAGTAAAATGGGCATAACTCTCTCGTTTGAACTCCGTTTAACATGAGTGACCACTCGTTGGAAAGGTAATTTTATAAACTTTTCAATAGAGCTATATTTTGGTATATGTTCTATTCTGGACACAGGGCAAAATCCACAAAGAAAAGGCAGGAGCAACGTGATGAGAACAAGGTAGAGGAGGTAATGATGACAACAACAAAGAGGAGCTTGGGCACTGCTTTCATCTAGCGTACAAGATCAAATTCAGAAGTTTAGAACAAAAGAAAGACCTTCGGAACATTAGCATATAAAGACACAATAAGATGACATTCAATTCATGAAGATGTTAGAAGCAAATCACGATGGATTACAAAAGGGCAACATCAAGCTGCGTGGACATTTTGGATTCTCGCTCAAAAGACCATGGCTTCACATGAACATAATCGAGGTAAGAAAGTCTAGCTCTATGACTTTAAATAAAGTGCTTTGCGGGAGGCAACCCAATCTTTTGTTTATTATCTATATAATATGATGGTCTATATTGTGCTCTTTAATCGAATCATCATGTAACATTGTACCATTGCTCTAATAAATGCCACAACTTTATGTTGTATGATCTAAATGCTATTGAGGGAGCACTTTGTTATTTGATCTTGGAAAACTTGTAGACCCTTTTGTGTGTCTATTGCTAGTAGTGTTAGAGTCTTTTTCTTTTGAGTCTTTTTAGAGAGAAATATGAGGTATGACACCACCCTTTGATTCTAAACTTGTGGCTAGTTAATCTAGGCTAACTTTTGTTTTGTTTTTAGACCACCACATCATGTCATATCATTTTGTTCATCCACCTCGTGTTGCACTTCATGCCATGTTGTTCTCACCCTTGCATTGCATTGCATGTTTTGTTTTGATCTAACATTTTGTTAAACCACCTAAACCTTCCTATAACCCCTGCCAACAACTGGTGCCAACAAGGATAGGATCGACTTGCGTTGATCAGATTGCTGCACCATTCGGATTAGCCAAGTCCATCTCTATTCCTTGTCTAACTGAAAACTTTGACTAGCCTTCCTACGAGATCTTAAACCCTTAGGAAAATCTCTCATACCTATAGCCATCCTAAAACCATAGGTTTTGTTTTTCATCCAAAGAAACAAGCTTTGTTTTTCTTTTTGTTTTCAACAACCTTAGGTAGATTTTCTAAACTTGGCTTCTCTCTTCAAAATTCTTGTTTTAAGCCAAAAATATAGGGTACCCATGAACCTTCCCCTAAACCTCGTTAGCTAGGTTGTTCGGTTCTTTTCGATGAATGATTTTCTTGTCGACAATGCTTCACTTCTTATGAAGTGGCCTGCCAAGCTTTGTCGCTTTAAGCAATTACTTTTGAATCACCTGATTGGGGAACAACATTGAAGGGCCTTTCAAACCTTGCTAACTCTTGTTTTTGCTAACTCTTTGCATTTGCATTTTGCATCCATTCCATCGTTCCATCATGCATTTGTTAGCTTGGCTCTCTCACAAAACTTAATGATGAATGCTTTATTATCCATGATAGTGCTTCACGTGGGGCACTTTCCATTTGCAATCTTGTGTAAACATGGTATTTAGATATGATCGCGGACCATCATCATTTAGTTTTGTGAGCCTTGATAGCATTTGCATTGCGTTGGTCGGTTTATAAGCTTTGCAATGCGCTTTATTTTTCTTGTGCTATAAGGAATTATTGACCTTGTGATAGACATGGTGTTTTGACCTTGGTTAACAAATCTTTATGACTATGGAGAAATTCGGCAATCTAGTTATAAATATGGTGTTTAGAACTAGGTGTAAATATTATCTTTGTTTATATGCTTTCCTCTCATTTGCATACTCACTTTGCAGACACGCACACCCATTAGGTTTTTATTTTTCTCTTTTACTAGGTTAATTATGCCACAAGTTAAGGTCTTAGAGATGTCATTGGTTGTTGGCATTTGCTTATACTCCCGGCCATCACCCCAGGAGTAGTGTGTGCGTTTCAATTGTTTTGCAGGCATGACAAAGGAATCCCATGAATTTATGATTCAAGTTGCAACCAAGATCGTAAACATCTCCGAAGATTGTAAGGGACGCTGCTGTTTTCATAAAAAATTTGCACATGTTCAGAGATGTGCAAGGAACAAAAGGTTAATATTCAGAAGCTCCATCAAATTCTCGTTCCAACGCATCCAAGATCAATGAATTTGAAGACCCATACAAGGAGATACAACAAAAACATTGGGCGCCGCGCGTTTTGAAATCAGCTCGGGACAGATTGTAGTGCTGAAATAAAAAGGGCATAACTCTTTTGTTCGGAATCCTTTTTGGGCAAATGATGACTCGTTGGAAAGAGAAATTTGTGCACTTTGCAATAGAGCAATGGTTCAGTACGTTCTGTTCTAGAAATAAAGGAAAAATTCATGGAAGATGAAGCAGCAATGAGGACAACAAGCAAGGTGATGATGGCGGTGAGAAAAATGATTGGGACCAAGGCTTAGTGACAACGGGAAGTGGTTGAAGGACAATTAAGGCAACAAAGGTGAATAAGCATAAGGATAATCTCCAAACACATGGTGGTAGGACTTCAAGAATTACAAGATGGTCCATCTTCTTTTTTCACGCTTAGCATCATGCTAAGCATGGGGGAGGACTTGTTGGACGAAAAGAAAAAAAGCCATATGGAGTACAATGATCATGTTCACCATAAGATGCTCAAGATTTTTCTTCTATGTTAAGCACAATGCTTAAGCATGGGGAAAGCCACGCTACACTCCATTACAAGCATCGAAAAGGACGATAACTCTTCCTCAACTTTCTCTTTGTTCATCTACTTCTAAATTCTTGTATATATGTATGCCATCGACCATAGGTTAGAAACCTTTGTATATCTCTCTCGTTAATAACATGGCTACTAGGAGGACAACCTAGTTTTGTTTTTGTTTTCTATAAATAATAATCACCATCACTTTATGCTCACCACGATGACATAATTTGAATGCTTTTGCTTATAGAAAAGTGATGAAAATTGCCGCCTTGTTTTACCTACATGGTGTTGTATATAACTTGACCATTTGCTCTCTATAAAATGATCTTAAATTGATATAAATACTGGCTCTTTTATTTATGGAGGTTAAATGACTAAATTCTAGACCCACATATTCCTTATGTTGCTCTTTGATTTTAGTTTACCGATGACCTTATGCCTTGTATTGTTTTATTTAAAACTTGGTTCTTATGCTATCTACATTCGTGAATCTCTTGCAAAGTTCTACCTACCAAAGCCTTTACATATACATGATCTTTTATGATGAAACCCTTAGATTTTCAAACTTATATTTTGATGAGTTGGATTAAGATTGATTTCTATGGTTCGAGACTAAGAAGCTGACCATTCCATTTTTGCGTACCTTCCTTTTGCTAGCCTTTCTATCCATGTATTGTGAGTTTCTACACCGAAAACTTCGCAAACTTTGCTGGATATCCACCCTAAACCCAAATATCCTTTTGTGTTACCTCCTTGACCACAACCTACAATTGAGTATGTATCATTTTCTCCAAGGAAATCCACAAGAATCGAGACCTTAATTTAGAAAACATCAATTTGGGAGGCATCAAAGAAACTCCCTGAAGATTCAAGTGTTTTTCTAAAAGATCAAGATGGACTTTATGTACTTACTTCAGCAATTATCAACCCTCACTTCTGTGCTCGAGGACGAGCAATCGTTTAAGCATGGGGGAGGATGCTGAGTAAGTACTATGTTGCCAAAGGTTCTAAGGTGCAAAAAGAAAGAAAAATATGGAAAAATAAAAGAAAAAAGAGAAAGAAAAGAAAAAATGAATGAAAGAAAGAAAGAAAAAATAAAAGAGAAATAATGCTCCTTAGTCCTTTTAGCATCATCAAATTCCAAGCGCTTTGAAGACAATTCCATACTCAATTTTCCAACCATGTGCAATCCGATAACGAGGACTTTATTTGTGCCTCATGATCATCCACTTGCCATTTGCACATGTTCACCTATCTAAATGTGTGTGTTCCATCTCTCTCTCTCCAACATTTATTTTCCATGGCCTTTTTGACTAGTCTCGGTAATTCCAATAGATCTCTCTCTTAGTTTGACAATATTTGAGATATAATGTTTTGCTAGGATTGTTTCTACCTACCAAGCTCCATATAAGCCTTCCACTTTCGTATATGAGTAGAATAGGTTGAAAATAATCTAGTATATGCTTGAGCGACTTGATGAGATAAGTGTTTCTATGAGCTTTTGCAAGAGAATCTCACTTATGTTGAATATACATCTTTTTGAAAACTCTTCACGATGGAACAAGGTAAAGGTCTAAAGTTCGCTTAAGTTCAAGAGCATTACATTTATTATTATTGTGGCTTGTTCTTAATTGCTAGTCTATCTTCCATAATAAAAGGTAGCTGGTCACAACTTGAACTTTAAATGCTAAACACTTGAGAGCAATATGTCTTGTTGTGTATAACTAAGTGTAGGGATGACATTGAAGGGCAATGCTGATTTCCTTGTTAAGCAAAGATCTTGGACTTACTCGAGGACGAGCAAGGTTTAAGCATGGGGGGATTGTTGATGCTCGTTAGCGACACACTTTTAGTGCTATTTAAGTTGTGTTCTGGGACCAATTCATATACTAACCCGCCACTTGGCACTTGAAATAACCCCGTTTTTGCATATGCATGTATTTTTGGAGGATTTTGGTTTACGCAGGTTTTTGAGCTATAAATGAGCACTTTTGGATGAAGACCAAGATCATGCGTAGCGCGAAGGAATAAAGTCCATGTGACTTGGATTTCGTTCGCTCTCATCTATGGTGAACCAACCTTCAAGAATGAGGAAGGGCAAAGACTTGAAGATAAGGTCGGATGACTTCGGGATCAAGGCAAATCAGGCAGACATATGGAAAGCTATCAAGACCCAATCTTATCCCAAAGCAACCGATGTCAAATACCCACATGCATTGGCAAATCAATTTCTGGAGGATCAAGGAGCTTACATGCAAAAGATGGGGCCGAGGCGAGCTAGAAAGGCCATAGGCCGGCCGGCCCAGGCCTTTCCTGTGCCGCTTCGACCTCCCCTTCGTGCTAGGGTTTCCTCGAACTATTTATAGCTCCTGTACCCCATAGCCACGGACCTCCATCCACCAGAATTCGGCAAAACCTAGGGCATACACCAAAAGGAGACGACGACCGCCGCAAGTCCTTAAAGTTGTCTAGGGGATGGCTTAGACCAACCCTAGCCACCATGGTCTCCCTGCGTGGTTGTGCCATGGTGGAGTTTATGAGCTAGTTGGAGTCATCAATGGTATGTACTTGGTGGTGATGATTCAAACACATCAATTATATGAGTTATGATCTTCATGTCATCCGATCTCTTAGCGACTCAATGCCTCCTTCTATGCTTTCTACCTATCATGAATATGTTTGTTCCCTAGTCTAACTCATATGTTTAGACTATATAGCATGCTTTATGTAATCATGGTGATTAGATCTAGCATGTCGACCCTTCATGATATCTAGACACGTTCACTTGTGGACGTGCCCTTGTTACTAGCCACGTCGATAGGGAGCATCGTGACAGGGTGTGATCCCGTGTAGGGTGGAGTTCTCGGGAGGTTGACCGGAGGTAAGGGTTTAAAGATTGCTTTGGATGAGATGCATGATGTGCTTGCTCTATTTGGCTAGAAGTAAAACTAGAAGACAATAGGCTCGGCCTTAGATTATCATAAGCGAGGAATGGTGCGTGCTAGCCTTCAGCCTATACTTTTTGTAGGGAAAGGGCAAAAATGGAGAATATCTTCCAGATTTTCGAAAGAGGGACGGACAGCCAATAGATCATTTATTCCATTTATCCTTTGATTGTGCTTTACCCTTGCCTATGTTTATGGATGAGATCAACCTATACACTACACTCAAATCTTATAGGTTTTACCCCTTTATATGCAATCAATGCTTCATGCTAGGAATAGATCTATTAGATTAGATGGGGAACCTAGTAAGTTCATTGTCGATCTACGGATTGATAAACCTTGGATGGAATACTCTAAGGGAAAAGCTACGATGATCCGTGCGCTTGCGGTTCACAATTGGCGCGTCTATGGACCGTCAACAGTAAGCAAAAGTAAGCAAACCAGTCAGAGACACAAAGATTTGTTTTCTTGAAGTTCAGATTCACTTTCCACACATGTAGATGAATCCTAGTCTCCGTTTGAGGACTCTCTATGAGTATGAGTCTTTTGCAACTCTCTCCAAATGAGCCGGGTCTTTTCCCACCCGTTCCTCGATCCACTAAGCAGCTTCTTCCCTTGCGGAGGCGAAGCACGACCTTCACAAACTTCCTAAGGCTCACCACACAATTGGTAGCTCTTGGGCAACGCCTAGCCATCTAGGAGGGCAAACCTCCAAGAGTAACAAATGTATCACAAAGCTCAGCAGTGCTCAAGGTATTGTATGCTCTCTGATTTCTGTCTCTCACCCCCAACTCACTAGATTTAGCAAGAATCACACTACCTCACAAAGAGGGATTGGGGAGAGCTCAACAAGGCTAACACTTGGCTTTGGATGAACAGCAAGCTCACAAATGGTTCTGGTGTCAGCAAGCAGCACAGAAAGGGGAGAGTGAGTATAAAAACTCAGTCCCACAGAAACTAGCCGTTAGAGTTAGTAGAAACCGGAACATCTGGTTTCCCAAAACCGGAACCTCTGGTTTTTCAAACTAAAGAGCCGTTAGAGCCATGTGGCAACCAAAACTAGAACCTCTGGTTTGCAAAACCAGAACATTTGGTTTTCCCACTGACTAACCAATCTAAATGTGTTCGTGAGGATTTTTGTGACTCTCAAGACCTCACAAGGATTAGTTGAGCACTGAGACTTTATCAATCAATCACATGATGCACCCCTCTTGGTAGCACGGCATACCTATACTCAAAGTTAAGAATAAATTACATTTCAATCGCTTTGAGCTTCTCACTTGTATAATGCCATGCTTTGATCAATATATCCAATGAGGACCGCATCCAACATTGTCTCTTCATATTGAGCACTTCAACCTTGAGCTAGTGACTTGAACTTTCGTATTTGAATGAAAACTATTTCTAGTCCAACTCACAATTTCCATTAGAGATTAGATGCAATGCATTGCTTCCCTCGGTAAGGCTTAGATATGATACTTTGAAACACCGCGGATACTAGTCACTTCACCTTAGCAATACGCACATGGTCTCAAGCCGTCGCTTAACCAAAGCTTGCTTAGTCCCTCGCTCTAGTCATCTCGATTTGTTTCTTCACCACTTATCCTTGCCACATTGAGTTTAGCTTTGCTTTGACATCAACAATGAATTCTCATTTGAAAGATCCTTGAAATTCTTGTTCTTGATCCATATTAACAAAGATATTCTCTCATGTCTTGTTCATGGACACACTCAACGATTCACCTTAGAACCATTACTTATTTTTTACCATGCAAGCTATGTCTCCAATATAAGCACAAAGGCTTTCCATTCTTAGCAATAAATATTGTTGAATCACACACTTGCTTGCTTGAATCAAAGAATAACCATACATATTTGATGAGCATATTTATCACAAATAAATCATAAGAGTAATTTCCTGCTCATAATCTCAAACAAACAAGTTATTCCTTTAATCGTTTTGTCATTAAACTCACCAAAACTCATTTGGGGGCCTAGATGCACTTTCAATCTCCGCCTTTTTGGTAACTGATGACAACAACGATTAAAGCTTACAAGAGATATATCAATGAAGCTTTTAAATACTCTGATTTAGGAAAAGCTCCCCCTAAATATGTGCATTGAGTGGATTTCAATAATTTTGGCCTAAAATGCCAATGTGCACATTAACAAGAGAACACAAGAAGCTCCTCTTAAATCTTAGCATCCAAGATGTGAAAAAAAGATTGTGTGAACAAATAAATATGATGCATATGACAGACATACTCACATCAAGACAATAGAGAAAGGAGACAGTGCTGCCCTGGCAAAACCGGAACCTCTGGTTTTAGAAACCGGAACCTCTGGTTTTTTCCTAGATAGTACTGACCAAAACAATCATCACACAATATTAACCACACTAACATGCTTCAACAAGTCTTAGAAAACATAAGCAGGTTCGACACACATAGGAGCACACATTACAAAGGTTCTCAAGTCCACAAGACCAAGACAAAGACTATTACAAAGGCCTGCTGCATCCAGCAGCCAAAACCGAAACCTCTGATTTTGGAAAACCAGAACCTCCGGTTTTGCCAGGACAGATACAAGATGAAGAGCTTTAATCCATTTTTCTCTCATGTCTTGTTCATGGACACACTCAACGATTCACCTTAGAACCATTACTTATTTTTACCATGAATTAAGCTATGTCTCCAATATAAGCACAAAGGCTTTCCATTCTTAGCAATAAATATCGTTGAATCACACACTTTCTTGCTTGAATCAAAGAATAACCATACATATTTGATGAGCATAATTATCAAATATAAATCATAAGAGTAATTTCCTGCTCATCATCTCAAACAAACAAGTTAGTCCTTTAATCGTTTTGTCATTAAACTCACCAAAACTCACTTGGGGGCCTAGATGCACTTTCAACCACTTGCATCCACCGACCCGAGCGCCTCCCGCACCAGGGGGTCGGTGAAGCTTATCCCCATGTCTAGGCGGCGCTCACCACCTGCCGCTCGATCGTCTTCCTTGGCGCCAGCCCGAGGGGCATGGCCCGACTCCCCACTCTATGTCAAAAACAATCTAAGAAACCAGACATAACAGAAGATGGGCAGGGCTGGAGGACAATAGAAACACACCTGGACGCCACTAGGAACGCCGAGCTCGGCTTTTTCTGCAATGGTTCCTCTGAGTTCGTCCTCTCGGACCGCGGGCACTTGCCTTTGTCGGCCCCCGGGGTCGACGAGGATCGATCGGACCCTGTTGAGCCCCCAGGCCTCGGACGGGCGGGATGGGTGTCGTACATCTAACACGGCAACCACTCTGTCCTAAACGAATGACGGGGCATTGACACGCTTGGCAACCACTCCGTCCTGATGAATGGCGGAGCGTGTTGGCGGTTCTTAATGATAAATTATTATTGCCAATAAAGATATAAAAGAATGATAAAACAAATAGACATAGGGTTATTTACTAATGAATTCCATGAGTTTTGGTGCATATATGCTTACAGGAATAAAGTGGCAAAAGAAGGACTAAAGTGGGCCCAGGACCAGGTCGCCCGACCTCTCCTGGTCGGCCGACCTGGGACCTGGCCCAGTGAGGTCCATCCTTAGCCCATCAATAGAAGCACACTCAGGAGTGATCAGAGAAATTGAGATCAAGTCGGTGGAAGTGAGGAGATGGGATTGGGCCACGTGGCAAGCACATGGATTCATGGGCCCACATCCCCGATTTAACTTACATATCTTCGTGATTACCCACCGGGAACCGACCATGGGGCCCACAGGAGAGTGACCCTGGCAGAGTGGGGCCGAGGGGCCACAAACCCGGGTCTGCCGACCTAGCCAGGTCGGCTGATCTGGCCGAGCGACGAAACCGCCACCGCCTTCACCCACAACTATCAACCGCCCCCACGGAGCCATCCGTGCCGTGGATTACCGAAGTCGGTGAATCCCACGATCGGCTGACCCCCCTAGGTCGGCCGACCTGGGCCCACCTCCGGAATGTCTCAACCGCCGCACACCGACTCTAAACCGCCTCTCCATGCTATAAATACCTGGACTCGAGGCAGGGCTGAACATCATCGAGATGAAGTGAAGATCCAAGGCGAAGCCCTTCTCATATCCAGAGTAGAAATAGGGAGAGAGTGAGGGAGAGTCTGGAGGACTCCCGGCGTGTCGGCGACCCTCCACCTGTACCTCGACGGATGCAAGCTACTCAGTAAGTATCTGGGATTCAACTAGTACTTAAGTCTGAGATATAGAAAGCTTAGTTCTCTATTGTGCTTGTGGGTTCGTTGCTTTATTCATAAAGTATTCTAATCTCTGATCAAGGTTAGGATAGCTGATATTATCTTAGGCGTGGTGCTTAGGTGTATATCTGCCCTCGTTTGCCTCGTAGCCCCACGGATTAGAAGAGGTAGGCGGCAGGTGGTGACAGCCCTGTCCGTCCTTTGTAATCATCCACGTTCGGGTACGGCGTAGAGCTGTTTGCCGGCAATTTCCTAGAGGTCTAGGATACCCCGGTGCCCAAAGCAAGCATAGGAGAATTTCCTTTGCTATATTCACAGCCTTAGTGCTAAGTTATCCTCTCTACCCAGCCTTTATATACACTCGATCGATCCGGTCATTCTTAGTGATTAGATAGCCGTTACGTTCCCCGTGGATTCGATACCTGGTTTACTCACGGGTGAAAGCTACTACGACAGTCGTGCGCTTGCGGATTTTCTGTTTGCCACCGCTGGTGTCAACAAGCTTTCTGGCGTCGTTGCCGGGGAACGGTAGCTGTTGTCTAAAATCTAAGGTTGCCCGTTTATCTTTTATTTTATATTTCTTTTGTTTTTGTTTTCAACCATGAATTTCACCCAAATTCATGAGTTCTTTGCTCCAAAGGGCGAATTATTGGAGCCGCACCCCTCGTCAAATCCTATTTTAACCAATAACTATGAACTTCGCCCTGCCTTCATAGCTATGGTCCAGGACATATCCTTCTCTCGTAGTGATGGTGAAAACCCGTACCGTCACCTACATGAATTCGAGTTGCTCCGTTCGTGTCTGGTCATATCAGGCATGACGCAGGCAATGATTAGATAGAAGCTCTTCTCGTTCTCTCTCAAAGAGAGAGCAAGGAAGTGGTATGACCATACCGTTAGGCTAAAGAACGGTGAATGGGAAAAGTTACGGGACAAGTTTTGTCTTGAATACTTCCCTGTTCACCGGATCTGTGCACTTCGGAAGGAGATCATTAACTTCCAACAACGAGAGAAGGAAACGATCGCCAAAGCGTGGGACCGGTTCCAGGACTCATGTCTAACCGAGACTGATCTAGGCTTCCTAGACTACATGCTCATGCAGCATTTCTGGTTTGGGTTGAATAGTGAAGATGCCCGGTACATAGACATAGCAGCCGGAGGCTCATTCCTACACATAACCCCGGCCAGAGCAAAAGAAGTCCTAGCAGCCATCCGGGAAAACTCTCCTGCTGACGCGACCGAAACTGAGCAAGAAGACTCCCAAGTAGAACCCATAGACTTGCCTAGTCCAGCTCCTGAGACCCTATCCGTTGAGGAAGAGGAAACTCAACCTCTCGGATTACCCTTTGAGTTCGAGGAAGATCTTTTTGAAGACTTTGGGAATACCTCGAACTACACAACACAGAAGAGGAATACGGTAGAGACCCCCTCCATTTATATGGAGACAGAATTTGTAAACGAAACCGTGAGGGAGCTTATTTCCATCGTAAACATGAAATGGTCAAACGAGGCTGAGTTTTCTTCTGAAGTTATTTGGATTGACTCACCTTCGCAGACCATTCGAGGTTTCGTAAGCAAGGTAGCCGTAGACATCCTTTACAACCTGACTGTTGGGGCGAACATCATGTCCAGTTCTTTCGTGTATATCCTTGGACATCGTAAGAAGTTGGCCCTAACATAAAAACTCCTTAGAACAACCTCAGGACGTATTCTCGAGAGTCTCGGTTTAGTACGAGACTTTCTCCTCAAGCACAACGGGATTCAGATGGCTCTGGAATTTTACGTCTTTGAGACATCAAATTTCGACCTCATGGTAGGACATCCTATCGAGGGCCTCCTACAGGATGTAACCTCAAAAGCAAACCTCCTAGCCAAAGTAGGAAGAAATCTCCTCACTATTCCTTTAGCTCGGGTCAAGAATTCCATAGTCGAACCTGTGGCAAAGCCTAACCCAGCTGAGGAAGTGAAATCCCTACAACCTAGTGGCCCATTTGAGTCATTCCTCGAAGAGCATGTTCATGACTTTATAAAGGAAGAGGATGACGCTTCTGAGCCACTTGAAACTGAGGAGCCACCCAAGACTCACGTAGAGCTAAAACCCTTGCCCGCTGGCCTACGCTATGTCTTTCTAAATGAGGACAGGGATACCCCTGTTATTATTAGTGACAAGCTAACGCAGGACGAGAGTGATAGGTTCGTAAAGGTGCTTGAGAAACACCGCTCAGTGTTTGGGTACTCCCTCAAGGACTTAAAGGGAGTAAGCCCCGCACTCTGTACCCATTGCATTCCCATAGACCCAGCTTCTATACCTTCTAGGGAGCCTCAGCGTAGGCTAAACAATGCAATGAGGGAAGTCATGAAGAAGGAAGTTTTAAAACTTCTGCACGCTGGGATCATCTATCCCGTCCCTCATAGTGAATGGGTCAGCCCTGTCCAAGTAGTACCCAAGAAGAGAGGTATGACCGTCGTAAGTAACGAGAAAAACGAGATGATTCCTCAGCGTACCGTTACTGGGTGACAGATGTGCATTGATTACCGTCGACTCAACAAGGCGACAAAGAAGGATCACTTCCTGCTCCCCTTCATCGATGAGATGTTAGAGAGACTCGTGAACCACTCTTTCTTCTATTTCTTTGATGGGTATTCCGGCTATCACCAGATTCCCATCCACCCCGATGATCAAGAAAAGACCACCTTCACTTGCCCCTATGGAACGTATGCATGCTGCAGGATGTCATTCGGGTTATGCAATGCGCCAGCATCGTTCCAAAGGTGCATGATGTCTATTTTCTCAGACATGATTGAGGAGATCATGGAAGTTTTCATGGACGATTTTTCAGTCTATGGAAAGACTTTCAACCATTGTCTGCAGAACCTAGACAAGGTGCTACAAAGATGCCGAGACAAGGACCTGGTGCTAAACTGGAAAAAGTGCCATTTCATGGTCCGAGAGGGTATAGTGTTAGGACACTTGGTGTCCGAAAGGGGGATAGAGGTGGATAGAGCGAAAATTGAAGTCATAGAAAAGTTTCCTCCTCCCAACAATGTCAAGGGAATCTGTAGCTTCCTAGGTCATGCGGGGTTTTACCGGCGCTTCATTAGAGATTTCTCTCAGATAGCCAGGCCCCTCACTAGCCTTTTAGTGAAAGATGTACCCTTCAACTTTGATGATTAGTGTTTACATGCTTTCACCATTTTAAAGAACGCTCTCATCTCAGCGCCAGTCATTCAACCCCCTGACTGGACGCTACCTTTCGAGATTATGTGTGATGCTAGTGATTATGCTGTTGGTGCTGTCCTTGGGCAAACCAAAAATAAGAACCATCATGCTATCTCGTATGCTAGTAAAACTTTGACAAGAGCTCAACTTAACTATGCTACCACTGAAAAAGAGCTCTTGGCAGTAGTTTTTGCTATAGACAAGTTTATATCTTACTTGGTAGGAGCTAAGGTGATTGTCTACACCGATCATGCTGCCTTGAAATATCTGCTTACCAAGAAATATGCTAAACCACGCCTTATCCGCTGGATTCTCTTACTCCAAGAATTTGACTTGGAAATTAAAGATACAAAAGGGAGTAGAGAATTCAGTAGCAGATCATTTGTCGCGTATGCAGTTTACTGACATGCAGGATCTACCGATAAATGACTTCCTAACCCCCCCCCCCCCCCCCCCCCCCCCCCCCCCCCCCCCCCCCCCCCCCCCCCCCCCCCCCCCCCCCCCCCCCCCCCCCCCCGACGACACCCTACTCAAGGTGACTGCCTCTGACCCCTGGTATGCAAATATTGTGAACTTTATGGTTGCAGGATATGTACCGCCAGGGAGAACAAGAGAAGGCTTATCTACGAGAGTAGACTCCATCTATGGGATGAACCATACCTGTACAGGGTATGTTCAGATGGCATGCTCAGGCGATGTGTACCAACAAACGAGGCAAGAAAGATCCTTGAGCAGTGCCATGCAGCCCCATATGGAGGTCACTACGGGGCGTTTAGGACAAGTTCGAAGATCTGGCAGAGTGGATTCTACTGGCCCACAATGTATGAGGACACAAAGGAATTCATTCGACGATGCCAGCAATGCCAGAAACACGGAGGGATCACAACAAGAGATGCAATGCCCCTCACAAACAACATACAAGTTGAGTTATTTGATGTGCGGGGCATTGACTTCATGGGACCCTTTGTCAAGTCCTACGACAGTGAGTACATCCTGGTGGTAGTGGACTATGTCTCGAAGTGGGTTGAAGCAATGCCATGCCGAGCCGCTGACTCCAAACACGCGCGAAAGATGTTCCATGAGATCATCTTTCCATGTTTTGGAACCCCAGGATGGTGATCAGTGATGGAGGGTCACATTTCATTGACAAGACCTTCCAGAAGTTTCTGGCAGAACTGGGGGCAAAGCACAACATAGCTACACCGTACTACCCCCAGACAAGCCGTCAAGCAGAAACTTCAAACAAGCGGATCAAGAACATTCTGCAAAAGATTGTGACAGAAATGGGAAATGGATGGAAGAGCAAGCTACCAGATGCTCTATGAGCTTACCGAACGGCATATAAAACACCGATCGAGATGTCTCCATATCAACTGGTTTACGGCAAGACTTGCCATCTACCAGTTGAGCTAGACCATCGGGCGCACTGGGCCATAAGAAAGTGGAACATGAATTTGCCAGCAGCCCAGCAGATGAGGAGAATGCAGCTATCAGAGCTAGAAGAGTGGAGAGACAAAGCGTACCACAGTGCCAAAATCTACAAAGATAGAACCAAGAGATGGCACGACAACAGGATCAAAGTGAAGGAGTTCCACCCTGGGGATAAGGTATTACTCTTTAATTCCAGGGTGAAGCTCTTTGGACATGGAAAACTTCGGAGCAAATGGGAAGGACCGTTCATTGTGGTGCAGACTTCATCGCACGAGGCAATCACACTCCAAGATGATGAAGGTAACCTCTTCAAGGTAAATGGTCAACGTTTAAATGTTTTTCTTGAACCTGATAAAGTAGATGAGGAATGTGATGTGATCAACTTGGTCATGGATAATTCCCATTTATAATTTCACCCTACGCTAAGTCCTCAACCCCTAGAGCCTATATGCATACACTTTGGGGTATATTGGACCTGTCACGTAGTGCACAAAAAAGGAGAAGGCGACCAGGCTCAAGGCCAGATCGGCCGACCCCACCAGGTCGGCCGACGTGCCACTGAGCCCGATCAGCCCTATCCTTTGCCAACGTCCCACTCCAACGTCTCTGAAGCCGTTCCACGGTGGATGAGCGATTCAACCTCTGATGGATCCGAGAAGAGGGTTATTCTTTCTTTAAATTTTCACCCATCCTATTTTTCCATCTCATCTGAGTTCTTCCTCGCCCACTTTCTAAAATCACCGAGCCACACTCTCCAATTCCCCAAAAATGGCCAGAAAAAGCCACCCCAAATCCCGATCGATCTTCGATCTGGATGGAGAGCCCTCTCCGGCAAATCAACTGGTGCCCATCAACCTGGAGCTGCCCATGGAAGTGGTTGTATCCCCACTGGCCTGCCTCCCGCCAGAGGAGGACGTGAGAGGCCGCACCAGGGGGTCGGCCGATGGCCTAGGTCGTGCGACCGGCCCTGGTGGCCCCTCGGCGACTCGCCCTGGTGGCCCCTCGGCGCCTCGCTCGGCGGTGCGGTCTCAGTCTCCGAGGAGGTCCCAGAGGCGTGATGCACGGGCGTCAAGCCCGTACAGAAGGCCGATGATGGGGCAATTGACTCCGAAGAAGACGCCGGCGGCCACTCCAATCAATGGGGATGGACTCCCCACGCTTCAGCCAGGAGAGAAGCTGAAGGAAGTGGTCAGAAACAAGTGGGAGGACGTCGTGGCGTATCACTATACGTCCGATGTGTCCATCTACTCTCCTGCTAGCACACCGGAGCCACGTTTCAGGGTCTTCGGGGAAAGGAAACCCGGAGGTGGCTATGGAAAAGGGTTGTTCCCTTCCCTCACACCTGAGGAGAGGAAGGAGTTGGAGGAGTCGGTGGAATCTTCACCCGCCGGCAAGATCAACACATCAAGCCTCCTCCAATTCGCAGGCCTAGGGGTCATTATGAGAGTGATGATGAGAAGGCCCCCATGGCTCCCTCCAACGCTGAGTTGCTAGAGTTGATTAATCAACTCAGTCGCGACTATGCAAAGTTGGAGAAGAAGTTCGCCGAAGAGCGACTTGAGTGCATTAACCTTCAAGACGACTTTGATATGGTGCGTAGATCAACAGTCGTGAAGCTTAAGCGCTATGCCAAAGCCGCAGGGGATGAAAATCTCTACAATGCACCATAGACACCCTAGGCTTTGGTTTAGGATAGGCGCATTAGTTTTTTTCCATTCATTCATTTATTTCATTTATTTATTTCATATGATTATCATGTAATGTGCCTCTGAATAAAATAAATTGTTTAGTGTATTAGAATTGTGTCTTTTTGTTTCCACTTGTTTTGAATAAAAGGTACAAGTGTGGGGGAGACTCACAACGGGAAACAGAGTGATCCAACGCGAAACAGAGCATATCAGAACGCAACAGAACAGCATGCGAAAGGGCTGAACCAGAGAGGTCACCCCCAGGTCGCCCGACCTCACCAGGTCGGCCGACCTGGCCTGGGTCCCACCTGGCCCCCGCTTCTTCCTGCACGCTGGTTCGGTTATCCTAAACCCTGTTTCAGTTGAATATTTGCAGAACCTGATCATGGAATTCTGAACTTAATAAAATTAACCCTTTTGCATCTCCCCATCACATGGAAAATATTAACTTACATATATTTTATTCCCTGTACCTTTGGCTTGTGGAAATCTTCATATTTATAGGAACTCATGTCATCTAAGTTATTGCATTTTGACATATGGCTTTAATATGAAAGATGCCTTTGCTTACTCGAGTACTTGGAATTTATGAAAAGTTTTAAAAACTTTTAACCTTGCTATGCTCCTCATGGGTTTGAGAGACAACACTTACAAATATAATCAAGCATTACCTTTGAGCTTTGAGTTGTTCCAAGTCTTGTGACCCTTATTAGAGATATTTCATGTCTTTAAAGTCAAGATCACGTACACTCAACCATAGAGAGCTAAACCCTTACACTGAGGGTGAAACAAAACATGCCTTTGTTCCATGTTCATGAATAAATACTCCTAAAGTGGCTTTCTTCCCAAAAATCAAGATGAAAAGAAGATATGGGCTATATGCATAGAAAAAAAGAGAAGAAAGAAACTCATGCTAAAAAAAAGAAGCATTGAGTGTGCTTAAAAAAAAGAGAGGCAACAGAAAAGTGCAATAGCCCATATCCAAAAAGAAAAAAAAGAAAAGGGACAGAAGTCAAGACAAAGGAGTACTACTACATTTCCACCTTATATCACATACTCGCACATTTTGACTTGATTACATGATTTGTCTCTGACTTGGATCCAATCCTTGGAATGACAACACAAGTGAAATAAGGTATGTATCTTGAGAGTTCCACATATAAAGTTCTATTTTGGAGAGTATGAGTGTTGTCCAACCACCATGAATATCCAGAAAGAAACTCGTTGAGGAGCAAGGCATTGGTTTTCTTTTGCAAAATTCTGAAAACCCAAGTACTTGAGAGTAAAGTGTATCATGTCATAGAAAAAGTTGTTCCTTCCTGCAATAACCCAAGAAGACATGTTAGCCACTCATATAATTCAACTAAGCCTAAATGTTTGGGAATAACCTATATGTTTGTTTATGATTTCCATGATGAAGCTTAGACTTTACTCGAGGACGAGTAAAGGATAAGTGTGGGGGAGCTTGTTGGCGGTTCTTAATGATAAATTATTATTGCCAAAAAAGATATAAAAGAATGATAAAACAAATAGACATAGGGTTATTTGCTAATGAATTCCATGAGTTTTGGTGCATATGTGCTTACAGGAATAAAGTGGCAAAAGAAGGACTAAGGTGGGCCCAGGGCCAGGTCACCCGACCTCTCCTGGTCGGCCGACCTGGGACCTGGCCCAGTGAGGTCCATCTTTAGCCCATCAATAGAAGCACACTCGGGAGTGATCAGAGACGTTGAGATCAAGTCGGTGGAAGTGAAGAGATGGGATTGGGCCACGTGGCAAGCACATGGATTCATGGGCCCACATCCCCGATTTAACTTACATATCTTCGCGATTACCCATCGGGAACCGACCATGGGGCCCACAGGAGAGTGACCCTGGCAGAGTGGGGCTGAGGGGCCACAAACCCGGGTCGGCCGATCTGGCCGAGCGACGAAACCGCCACTGCCTTCACCCACAACTGTCAACCGCCTCCAAGGAGCCATCCGTGCCGTGGATTACCGAAGTCGGTGAATCTCACGGTCGGCCGACCCCCCCTAGGTCGGCCGACCTGGGCCCACCTCTAGACCGTCTCAACCGCCGCACACCGACTCTAAACCGCCTCTCCATGATATAAATACCTGGACTCAGGGCAGGGCTGAACATCATCGAGGTGAAGTGAAGATCCAAGGCGAAGTCCTTCTCATATCCAGAGTAGAAATAGGGAAAGAGTGAGGGAGAGTCTGGAGGAGTCCCGGCGTGTCGGCGACCCTCCACCTATACCTCGATGGATGCAAGCTACTCAGTAAGTATCTGGGATTCAACTAGTACTTAAATCTGAGTTATAGAAAGCTGAGTTCTCTATTGTGCTTGTGGGTTCGTTGCTTTATTCATAAAGTATTCTAATCTCTGATCAAGGTTAGGATAGCTGATATTATCTTAGGCGTGGTGCTTAGGTGTATATCTGCCCTCGTTTGCCTCATAGCCTCACGGATTAGAAGAGGTAGGCGGTAGGTGGTGACAGCCCTGTCCGTCCTTTGTAATCATCTACATTCGGGTACGGCGTAGAGCTGTTTGCCGGCAATTTCCTAGAGGTCTAGGATACCCCGGTGCCCAAAGCAAGCATAAGAGAATTCCCTCCACTATATTCACAGCCTTAGTGCTAAGTTATCCTTTCTACCCAGCCTTTATATACACTTGATCGATCCGATCATTCTTAGCAATTAGATAGCTGTTACGTTCCCCGTGGATTCGATACCTGGTTTACTCACGGGTGAAAGCTACTACGACAGCCGTGCACTTGCGGATTTTCTGTTTGCCACCGCTGGTGTCAACAGAGCGCTGGCACATGGCGTGGAGGTGTCAAATAACACTGTTCGGCACGCCCGCAAGGTACCCTTCTTGAGCGTCATCCACAGTGCCTTGGGGAGGGGGCCCCGGGACCAGGTGAAGACTGAAGACTCGGACAGCTTTCTTCTGCCAGAAGCCTTCTCCTTTCTCCCTCTCACCTTCCTTTTCTCTCTCGCTCTCTCTCTCTCTCATGTAAACGGCCCGGCCCATTCCCTTGGGCTATAAAAGGGAATGGGAGCCTTCCTTAGCAGGGGTTCATTTGAAACCATCCGACTCACACTCCATACGCATACACTCACAGAGATTTGGGAGCTCGTCCCCTCTCTCGACAGCTTGTAAACCCTACTACGAGCAACGCGAGTAACACGAGAAGCCTCAAACTGGACGTAGGGCATTCATGCCTGAACTAGTATAATCCCCGTGTCCTCTCTCGAACCATCCGAGCCTAAACACACAAAACACTAAATTCACTCGTCGGTGATTTCTTACACCGACAAGGGGGGACCGAGTCGGGCGTGCGCAGGGGTCATCCGACTCGGCCTTGCCACCTTTCGATCCCACCTTCTCTGGATGACTCCCATGTGGGCCCTTGAGTCGGTTCCTAGTGGGTACACTTGAGTTTGGGTACAATAAGTTTGAGAGGTGGGCCCTTCAATCCATGTGAATGACATGTGGCTCATCTCTCTCCCTTGGTTCAAACTGACATTGAATCAACAGTCCTGATCTTCCTCTGGTGTGTTTCCTCTGCATGGGATGAAGGAGGGCACGATTGGGCCTAAGTCCAGGTCGACCGACCTAGCCCTGGGCCCATTTTTCCTCCTCTTTTGACACTTTGTTCCTGTAGGCACATATACACCAAAACTCGTGAAATTCGTTAATAATAAACCCTATCTTTATTATTTTTATCATTCTTTTATATTCATGTTGACGGTGAAAATTTGTCATTAAGAGCCGTCAACAATAATCCATCCCAACTCTCCCAATATGGTAGTTGGATTGGGACAAGGTATTGGGGAACTGTAAAAACAATTCTCCCAATAATTATCAAAGAGATATTGGGACATCCCCATTAACCAATTATTGGAAAAATAATTATTAGGGAACTGCTGAGCTCTAATAGCCTCACAGGCGTGCCATTATTGGGGACTGCCAATCTTCTGTTTCAATTGCATTGATCATCTTAGGATGGTCATTTTGTTCTTTGATGGAAGGTGTGTTGATTGTTTGGAAAAGCACATCGGGAAGTTTATCACCTTTTTGTGCCGCCTTTGCCAATGAATCAGCTTTATCGTTTTTAACCCTTGGAATGTACTCTACTGTGAAATCATTGAATTTCTTCTCCATTGCTCTTACTATGCACAAATACTTGATTAATGCTAGTTGCTTGGCTATGCTTTCCTTTTCAATATGATCCGCCACTACCTTCGAATTTGTTTGCACTGCAAACCTTTGTGCCCCCAATGCCTTCACCTTCCTCAGTCCAAGCAATATTGCTTCGTATTCAGCCACATTGTTTGTACTCTTGTCATTATTATTGCAGAACTCTAGGTTCGCTGCATATCTCATTTTTGCTCCCGAAGGTGAAGATACTACTACTGCAATTCCAGCTCCCTTCTCCCCCCATGCAACATCACAATGGACCAGCCATGAGTCTTCCAATTGTGATTTTGTTGCCTAAGGCGATTTCCAGTAAACAATGAAATCATCTAGCACTTGGGACAAGAACAAAAACACTAGCGCATGAGTTACGTTAGTTAAAACAAAATGAACAACCCGTGGACGCAAACCGTGGAGGGCTCGGGCAAGATGACGGCAGGAGGGCACAAACATACTTGCACGAGCGAGTGTGAGAGCGAGAGCGAGGGCATGCGTGAGAGCGAGAGCTTGAACACAAGTGAGAGAGGAAATGGAGAAGATAGAGTATGAGGAAGAAGAGGTCCTCCCAGGCTCTATTTATAGAGCCAGGGGCTCAAACGGTCGGGAAAGGGGGAGAGAGCAACGGCTAGTAGCCGTTGGAGGAGGGACAACCCGAGAAGCGGTCGGCCTGGGTCGACCAACCTGTGGTTCGGCCGAACCCAGCCTGGGCCCATCTGTCTGCCTCCTTTTCCTGTTGCTTCCAACGGGTCTTTTGATCCTGTGTGCTTTGTGATTGAAGACAGGAAACTTTTCGCAGAGGGTTAGGAGAAAGAATATTATATTTTTTTGAGTTTATAAATTTTTATATATTTCATGCAAGGTTTGTAATTACTTAAATTGCTGAAAATAAAATTTTATTATGTAGGCATTATTTACATATGAAAATTTAAGATTAAAATTGAAAAGAATTAAATATGAGATAACTACCAATTTACCTTTGGCAAGGACTCGCTGTTTTGACTCTGGTGGTCAGACTTTCCTTGCATCGATTAATGCGATACGTCCGGGCTTGGAGGAGTGGGCGCGGACGTCTTGACTCTCGACACCTGCTTGATCTTCTTGGGTTTCGCAACTGGTGTGGGAGGAGTCGGTGTTGAAAGGACCATGATGTCGCCTAGAGGGAGGGGGTGAATAGGCGCATCTGCAAATTACAAAATCTAATCCCAACTGTCAGTACCCAAACCGGTAAAACTTGTTTGACACAGAGTACACCAACAAATAAGATTTGCCCCTCTATAAATTCTAGCACAAACCACAGATGGTGTGAAGCTTCCACAGATATTTCCAAGTGTTCCAATGAAGCTTCTGCACACAGCTCAAGCACACCAAAGCAGATCAAAGCAGAAGCACAAGTAAATTGCTAGAATTGACAAAGTGAGGAAAATTCAAACCAAGACACAAGGAGTTGTTTTACCGAAGTTCGGATTCACTGCTTGCACCAAGCCGCCACCAAGGCACAGTGAATCCTACTCTCCATTGAGGAAGCTTATGCGACCACACAAGGTCAAGCTATTTCCTCCTTCTACTAAGAGACCTCTTTCCTTGCGGGGGTGAGATGAAACCTTCACAAATGATCCCGTGGCTCACCACACACTTCGGTAGCTCACCGGACGACGCCTAGCCGTCTAGGAGGATGAACCTCCAAGAGTAACAAATGCTTCATGAGTGGCTTGACCGAACCACAAGTGCTCAAGGATTAGGATTTGCTCTCCAATGCTCACACACAAGTCACTCTCTCAACCCAACTCAAAAGATTCAAGCTATGAACACAAGTCTCACTTAGAGAGGTTGGGGAGAGCTCAGCTGGGCTCTAGAATGTGTCAAACACGAGCAGAACCAGCAACCCCTCCAAGAGGAGCTCATGGGTATAAATACCCATCTCTCCAAAAACTAGCCGTTTTTCTGTCAGAGAAAATCGGTTCCACCGGTTGCAAAAACTGGTTTCACCGGATTTCAAACAAACTAGCCGTTAGACGCTCAAGACCAGAAAACCGGTTCCCACTGGTTTTGCCAGGGAACCCCCACTAAGTTAGAAACTCTTATGGTTAGACTCACAAGGGTTCACTTGAGCACTTTCGGAGTTTGTCATTCAACCAATGTTGCATTCCTCTTGATAGTACGACATACCTATACTCAAGTTATAAGATGAATCATAAATCAACCACTTGAGCTTGTATGTCAACAATCATGTCAGCACTTGAACAATCATTTCTTTGAGGTCTTTCAACATTGCATATTGAACTGAGCATATCCACCTTGAGCTAGTGACTTAGGATTTTCCACAACTTATGTTTGAGTTCACTTTAATCCTTAAGCCACTCCCTTTATCAACCATAACATATATATGCATTGCATTGCCTTCCTTGACAAGACTTGGATATGATACTTCGAAACCCCCCGGATACTAGATACTTCACCTTAGCAATTCGCACATGGTCATAAGTTGGATATGATACTTCGAAACCCCCCCGGATACTAAATACTTCACCCTAGCAATACGCACATGGTCATAAGTCATCACTTAACCAAAGCTTGCTTAGTCCCTCGCTCTAGTCATCTCGTTTTGTTTCTTCACCACTTACTCTTGCATCAATTTAGCTTTGCTTTGCCATAGAGTGAATTCCAATTGAAAGATTCTTCAAATGCTTGTTCTTGATTGTTAAAGAATATCCCATGAATTGCAAGCTTCCAATCAATAAGACCAATATGTAACATATATGCCCATGTCCTTCTATCATAACCATATGAAGTCTTGCAGTGTTCAATTCTAAGTATTATTTCTTCTTTTATCACATGATCCATAAATCTCTGTCTTTATCATCCCAATAATTAGAGACAAGCCTTCTTAAGAAATTAGAGATCACACAACATGTCTCCAACATAATCATCAATGACTTGCCACTTTCAACAACTTAAATTATGGGATCACACTTGCTTCCTTCGATTAATAAAAACATATATCATGAGCACATTAACTGTAAATGAACTATAAGAATAGATCCCTGCTCATTATCTTAAACAAACAAGTTAGTCCTTTAATCGTTTTGTCACTTAATTCACCAAAATCCACTTGGGGGCCTAGATGCACTTTCAATCTCCCCCTTTTTGGTGATTGATGACAACCTGATTAAAGCTCACAGATAAAACAAATAATTATAAAAGAATTCTCAGATCTATTATGAGCTCCCCCTTAATATGTGCTTTGAATGGAATTTCAAAAAATTCGGCCTCACATGCCAAATGCACATATAAAAGAAAAACATGGGAGCTCCCCCTATATCTTAGCATCCATGGATCAAAGAAGATACTGAGTTAACCAATAACAGCATTAAGAATAAAATGACATGCATATAACAAAACACGAATAAAGAGGTATGTGTCCTGTCCAGACCAAAACTGGTTTCATGAACCGGTGGAACCGGTTCTTCCAGCCAACACATATACAAAACATTACATCAGTCATACATGCATATCATACTAGCACAAGATCATTAAATGAAATAAATAGGTTCATTACACACAGTAGCACACAATTAAGTTCCTCAAGTCCACAAAGGATAAGATTCGAAAGATTTATTACATCCAAGTTTCTGCAACACAACAGAAACCGGTTTCACCGGTTTGCCAAACCGGTAAAACCGCTTTTCCCAGAGACAGCACACTAAAACAAGTCACTAATCTTTAATCCATGCTCTTCTCCCCCTTTGTCATCAAGCATCCAATAAGGACCAGAAGAAGCGTAGTGCTGCCAGATCCTGTCAATCCTCACTGTTCATCGCCATTATTGCCTGGAGAATCATCTATCCAATGGCCAGGACCTAAAAGGATTTATGATTTAAGATTGAGTGGAAATGATAGAAACTATGAGGAAGAAGATGGAGTACAGAACATACCACCAGGATAACCAAAATTGCCGGATGCCAATCTAGTAGCAACATCATCACTATGTGGAGGGGGAGGAGGTGCTGCAGAAGATGAAGCTCCAGGGAACTCCATTCCACTCATGCCTCGTGCAGGTGGAGGTGGTAGTGGCTGATATGCACCAAATCCAAAGTGGTGCTGAAATGGCTCAAAGTATGCACTCGTCTGATAGTTGGCCACCATGTCATCAAGAGAGAGAATCTCGGGCTCCTCGCACTCTGGAGAGATAGGAGATCTTGGAGGCTGAATATTCTGAGCGTTGTACATCCTCTTCATCATATCTCTATCTTTCTTTGATTTTCTTCTCACCCTCTACTGCTCAACCAAAATATCCCTTTGATTTTTGCAAATACCAGTGAAGAAGCTGAAGATGCGACGAATGGGCGACGATGGCTTCTCACTAGCACGGGAAGAAGACAACTACCACTGGTCAGCCCCAAACCGGTAAAACCAGTTCCAGGCTGGGCTGTGGCTGAAGGCTGCTGCTGCTGCTGATCATGATTTGGAGATGGAACTTTGACCTTCTTGGGTGGTTTTAACCTCAATGGCTCATGCTTTGTGTCCTTCACAAATTTCTTGTCAATTGTTTTCTCAATCATGTACATGACATAAGGTGCAAAACCACAAAGCTTTTGAGGACTTTCAGATATGGTTCTGATCTCCTTCCACAAGTATTCTCCAATGCTAAAATTAATCCCAGGAGGTCTCATGGTAGCAAGCAAGTCTCTAGCATAATTTGAAACATCTAGTTGATTTCCTCCTCTAGGTGTAAGGGTAAATCTAAATAGGTGGTTCAAGATCTGATAGTAAGTATAGAGACCCTTTACCTTCCCAAAATTGCCCTACTCGGTCCTAGGATACATAAACTTCATGTCCTTAGGAGGCATAGGACTGTCGGCTCTATGTAATTTGGGATAAGAGGCATCCCCATCTCCAAGTGCAAATCTCCTAGTGAATGCAGAATATGAGATGCTATGTGCTTCTCCCTCGGTCATCCAATGCATCTTCCTCACATTCCCACTTTCCTCAAAATATAGAGTGTAGAATTGAGCTATCACCTCCTTGTTCCATGAATATCTGAAGCTCATTAGTCTCTTGATCCTTGTGCTGGCACACACAGTGACAATCTCATTGAAGATAGGATGATCAAATTTAGCCATATATTCCCGATCAATCCATTTTGCTTCAGCCTCAATATGCCCCTTCTTGCCAATAATAGTTGTAGCATAGTAATCTTGATGGAATACAGTATGAAACCTATAATCAGTGATTGTCTTAGGAGTGCCAAGACAGCATTCTCTCCTCTTTCTCCTTGCCCCCTCCGTCATCCCACCTGCAAGAAAGTTTTATGTCCTTCTAGAGGTTGGCCCAACAGGTTTTCTAGTTTCAGGCATGGCCACCTCTTCCTCCTCTTCTCCTTGCCAAACATCATCACCACTCTCCTCTTCCTCATTGCTGCCAGCTCCTCCCTCACCATCATCACTGCTTTCAACAGCTATTCTTTTTCCTTGACGAGGTTCAACTCTATAATCCTCATCACTAACCTCATCATCATCACTAGATGTATTAATAGCTTCTTCATGAACTTCCTCAATATCTCTGGAAGCTGCTCTCTTCTTCTTCCTTGGCCTCAGATTGCGCCCACTGCTCCTAGGAGGATCATCAAATGGCATAGCTCCCGATCCAGAAAAACTTTGACTATCATCCATTTCTTTCTTTCTTCTCTCTTAGGTTAGAATTTCCTGGTCAAAAAGGATGTGAATATTATGATTTAAACTTAGGAATAATTTTGGAAATGAAAAAGATCATAAGATGGATTTTTAAGATCTGCTGGGCACTGCTCTGTCCAGAACCGGTGAAACTGATTTTGCACAGAGCACCAAGAACAGGTTCTAGGCCATGGATAAAAGATGGATTAATAGATATGATCAATGGAATTTAAATCCTTGTCCACATGCTATATTCCATAACCAACAATCCATACTTAGGTTGTTCGCAGGTGAGGCTAGCTGAGCAGGATAGATGGAAAAAGTGTAGGAATAAAAGAGTATATTCATTAAAAACGGTCCTACAACATTGAGAAAGGATTACATGTTGAAGATGGATGATCTAGGGTTTTCCTGCGCAAACCGGTGAAATCGGTTTGATGAACCGGTGAAACCGATTCTTGGCAGTGAACCCTAAATCGCCCGTCCTCAAAATGTACCTCACCAAATCCAAAACCATTCATGGGGTATCTTCATGGGCATACTAGAAGATGATTCCTCGAAGGATTTTGACAGATATGCAACGAGGAAAGAGATCGGGCGAGGGGAACATTTGATACCTCGGAATACCTAGGCCGCATGGGATTTTGAATCCAAAGCGGTGTCCACACTGGTGCCACTGACTCCTAGCACCAAATCCTTCTCAAAACTCAAGAGGGCCGAGCTTTCTTCCTTGGGAAATCTTCAAATCGCCATGGGGAGGAGGTTTTGGCCGTGGAGGCGTTTGGGAGAGAGAGAGGTCGGGCCTGGGTGAGAGGAGAAGTGAATGAGGGGTGAAGGGGTAACTTCTTCCTTGGTAAAAGAGATAAGGTTGTGGCCTCGGCCAAAACTGGTGGAACCGGTTTGCCAAACAGGTGAAACTGGTTTTCGCCAGAAAACCAAAAAAGTTGATTTTGATCTCCTTTACACTCGATTCCTAATCTGATGAGATGGATAACTTTAGAATGGAATCAGGAACTAGATTTAGCATTGATAGATTGAGATTTTCCAATATTCTTCAAAACTCCTTGATTCTTCCAAGAGAGTTGGGAAAGATGAGAATTTTGTGGACTTGAGAAAAATCTCACCATTTGTGACTAGCCATCAATCAATCAAGGGCAACAATAGTCACAAACAGATCGATTAAATCACAAAGACTAAAAACCAAATATTTTCAAAAACACACGAGTCCTATCATGCTAGTTGGATTTTTCAAACTCTATCCTATGTCACATAAGCATGTAACAAATCAAGTCAAGAACCATATTAGAATGTTTAGCATATTCCTTTCATCATTTTATGGAACATATGACACCTAGTCATTTTTAAAGAAGAAATTTACTAAACATGTAATAGGAACGGACAAAGGGACTTGAGAGAGTTACATGGAAGAATGCACACACTAGCATAGATATGAGGCCTAGATGCTCAATGTAAAAACATGGGTCAAAGAAACATACCTTGGCCTCTAGCTAATCTTTTCTTCACATTAGTGAAGATTCATATCACAAAGCTTGTGCATTGTCACTAAAATCTGAATGCCTTTTCTCTTTATGTTTTTCCCTTTTCATGCATCATAGAAGAGAAATGCATTAAATAGCACAAGTTATAGTTTCATCATTTTAGTGATCATTAGATGAAAAGGCAAGGTGGATCACCAAAAGATGAAACCTCACAATATAGGTTAAATTCCCTTTTCTTGATGCTCATGAGTGGATATGTGGAAGGCTAGCTCATGTGCATCAATTTTGTCATATCAGTCCAAACAAAGGAATTTAAGCTATATTATGGTGAGCAGCTATGCATGGGATAGTCTCAAGAATCAAACAAGAAATAGAGACAACTTTACCACTTTCTCAGTTAAGGAGCATAGCATACTCATAGAGAGACAAACTCTCACATTTCAGACTACAAGATCACTAAAAGAGAATGTTAGTCTCAAAGACACAAATTGTAAGATAAACTCCGCCTAAATAAGTGCATCAAGTATTTGAATCACTTGTCACATGCACTTGTTCAATTTAATGAACTTGAGGAATTTATTTCACAATTTGGTCCCGACACATAAACAATTTGCATTTATTGAAATAGTGCCAAGAATACTTACTATCACAAAGATAGTATATGAAATTATATGCCATGGAAGTGCTGAGGGAATTTCTTGTAATATTCCAACTTAGATGAAACTTGACAAACATGGATTAAACTCCCTGCTGGAACTTCTGGCACTGTTTGCCGGAACTTCCGACCCCAACCAGAGCCTGCCGGACCTTCCAGGGCGGAAGATCCGGAGCCAGTCGGAACTAAAGAGGTGGTCATGGGGCCAAACCGGTTTCACCGATTTAACAAATCGGTCAGACCAGTTTCCTCCAGTCAGCTTCTTATAATTGGATTTCTGTCTTTATTTTCTTCAAGAAATTCTTTATTTATTGATTACATATTTTCCTACACTTCAAAGTAATATGCTCTACAAGAGAGCCATTAAAAGCATCATATGGCATAAGAAAACATATAGCAACAATAAAGTTCTTAGTCACTACCAAATGCTCATACACATAAGTCATGTGGCACTTGCATCCACAGAGGATTACATGACTAAGACAGCAAGTTAGCACATGTTACCAAGATGTCATTGGATAAATAGTACTAGAAGTTGAAGCTTGATACTTGATGATTTTTGTTGTAAAGACTCATCATTTGTATTTGTCAAGCTTCCAATGCATGTCGCTATTCCTGCAGGTCTAGCAAGCTACTTTTGGTACCCAAGCCATGTTGGGTCCTTCAAGGTTAGTCACAAGATGCTTAGGTATCCAAATGGCCCTTATGCTAGTTCGAGGTGAATTAATCACTTTAGTAGTATAAGTACCAGCTTTGTCCCTCTTAAGCTCAGCAAAATCATAATGAACAAGATTTGACTTAGGAGCATCACCATTTGGACAATCCTTACCCATGTGTCCCTTTGAACGACAAACGTAGCAAATGCAGCTTTTGATCTTGCTTGGTGACGTACTGCTCTTTTTCTTGATCACTTGTTTCTTGCTAGCCTCTTTCTTTACAAATTTGGCTTGATCACTCTTCTTGTGGGGTTGATGCACTGCCTCAGCCAGAACCGGTTTCACCGGTTCCTGGAACCGGTTATACCGGTTTTGCACAGGCAGCACCTCCATCTTTAGTGAACAGGTATCAATCAAGTGTCCAACTTCTTTGCATTTGTAGCATGGCATTTTCTTGGATTCTTTATGCTTCTTTGCCTTGCTTTTATGCTTGATGGAGCACATGGATGCACAATGCCCCATGTTTGAACATTTGAAGTATTCTATGTGATCAAGTTCCTTTTTCTTCTTTTCTTGAGTCTTGTTCTTGTTGACTTGCTTGTCATGCTGAGGGATTAAGCCAATGACCATTGATCCCTCCTCAAGCTTATTCACCATGTTTTCACGGTTATCTTGAGAAGGTTGCACTTGGCCCTTTCCCTTAAGCTTGACCAAGTCATTCTTGATCTTATCATCCTCTTGCTTGATATCTTCTATTTCTTCAGCAAGGAGATCATCACAAGACTCTACAACAACATGCTCAACAAAAGATTGGGTTGCTTGGGAGCAACACGGTTTTTCACATAATAAAGTAGAATTCATGTGAGAGCATGTGCATGTGTGTGTATCAAACTCAAGATATTTTACCGATGTAACCATGACCTCATGAGCTGTTTCCAGCAAAGCATATGAGTCAGCAAGCATCTCATAGGAATATTCAAGTTCCTTATGAGTACCTTGTAATTTCATATGAGATGTGCATCTATTGGCTCAGGGTTTATTGCACACATTTGTGATCAATTTCCAATTGAGATGTGCATCTATTGTAAACTCTTCATCTAATAAGTCATGCATGTCATGACTCAAAGCTTTGTACAAGTAGTTAGTAACTTGAGAGTTGAGTTGCCAGCTTTCCAACTCCTCGAAAGATAAAGTTGACATGTCAACATTGAACCAATCATGATGAGGAGAAAGAATGCTTGCAACTACAACCTGCTCAGCAAGTGGACTCATGGTCCTAAAAACATTTAAAGTATGAGTAGACCAAGTTATATAGTTTGAGCCATCTAGAGCGAGTAGCCCAAGCGGTACCTCACATGTAGTCGACATCTTTTCTCACGGCGGTTAAGCTTGGATGTGAGTCCTTGCTCTGATACCAATTGAAAGGACCTTGATGTCGCCTAGAGGGGGGTGATTAGGCATATCTACAAATTACAAAATCTAATCCCAACTGTCAGCACCCAAACCGGTAAAACCGGTTGACATAGAGTACACCAACAAATAAGATTTGCCCCTCTACGAATTCTAGCACAAACCACAGATAGTGTGAAGCTTCCACAGATGTTTCCAAGTGTTTCAATGAAGCTCCTACACACAGGTCAAGCACACCAAAGTAGATCGAAGTGAAAGCAAAAGTAAATTGCTAGAATTGACAAAGTGAGAAAAATTCAAACGAAGATACAAGGAGTTGTTTTACCGAAGTTCGGATTCACTGCTTGCACCAAGCCGCCACCAAGGCACAGTGAATCCTACTCTCCATTGAGGAAGCTTATGCGACCACACAAGGTCAAGCTATTTCCTCCTTCCACTAAGAGACCTCTTTCCTTGAGGGGGTGAGGTGAAACCTTCACAAACGATCCCGTGGCTCACCACACACTTCGGTAGCTCACCGAGCGACGCCTAGCCGTTTAGGAGGACGAACCTCCAAGAGTAACAAATGCCTCATGAGTTGCTTGACTGAACCACAAGTGCTCAAGGATTAGGATTTGCTCTCCAATGCTCATACACAAGTCACTCTCTCAACCCAACTCAAAAGATTCAAGCTATGAACACAAGTCTCATTTAGAGAGGTTGGGGAGAGCTTAGCTGGCCTCTAGAATGTGTCAAACATGAGCAGAACCAGCAACCCCTCCAAGAGGAGCTCATGGGTATAAATACCCATCTCTCCAAAAACTAGCCGTTTTTCTGTCTGAGAAAATCGGTTCCACCGGTTGCAAAAACCGGTTTCACCGGATTTCAAACAAACTAGCCGTTAGACGCTCAAGACCAAAGAAACAGGTTCCACCGGTTCCCACCGGTTTTGCCAGGGAACCCCCACTAAGTTAGAAACTCTCATGGTTAGACTCACAAGGGTTCACTTGAGTACTTTTGGAGTTTGTCATTCAATCAATGTTGCATCCCCCTTGATAGTACGGCATACCCATACTCAAGTCATAAGATGAATCATAAACCAACCACTTGAGCTTGTATGTCAACAATCATGCCAATACTTGAACAATCATTTCTTTGAGGGCTTTCAACATTGCATATTGAACTGAGCATATCCACCTTGAGCTAGTGACTTACGATTTTCCACAACTTATGTTTGAGTTCACTTTAATCCTTAAGCCACTCCCTTTATCAACCATAACATATATGCATTGCATTGCCTTCCTGACAAGACTTGGATATGATACTTCGAAACCCCCCGGATACTAGATACTTCACCCTAGCAATACGCACATGGTCATAAGTCGTCACTTAACCAAAGCTTGCTTAGTCCCTCGCTCTAGTCATCTCATTTTGCTTCTTCACCACTTACTCTTGCATCATCAAGTTAGCTTTGCTTTGCCATAGAGTGAATTCCATTTGAAATATTCTTCAAATGCTTGTTCTTGATTGATAAAGAATATCCCATGAATTGCAAGCTTCTAATCAATAAGACCAATATGTAACATATATGCCCATGTCCTTCTATCATAACCATATGAAGTGTTGCAATGTTCAATTCTATGTATTATTTCTTCTTTTATCACATGATCCATAAATCTCTGTCTTTATCATCCCAATAATTAGAGACAAGCCTTCTTAAGAAATTAGAGATCACACAACATGTCTCCAACATAATCATCAATGACTTGCCACTTTCAACAACTAAAATTATGGGATCACACTTGCTTCCTTGGATTAATAACCACATATATCATGATCACATTAACTGTAAATGAACTATAAGAATAGATCCATGCTCATTATCTTAAACAAACAAGTTAGTCATTTAATCATTTTGTCACTCAATTCACCAAAATCCACTTGGGGGCCTAGATGCACTTTTAGGTGTGGACTTCAGGGCTGGAGTCTTCTTCTTCTTTGGTTTTTGGTTCTTCCAGAGCCCCGGGTGACCCTCGTTTCTTTTCTCCTCCATTTCCCAAAATGAGATCATGAATTTTATGAGGCTGTCCATTTGTGGTGGTTGCGGTGCGACCTCGGTCTTCTTTATGTTGTGCTTGTCCCCTCCAAGCTTGATTTTTACCATGGAGCATTGCTCCTCTTGGGGCGGAACGGAAACTTCTCCTCCGTGCTGTTGACGTTAAAGCGGATTTCTCCGGCCTTCACATCAATCTGGGTACCCGCGGTGCTCAGGAATGGCCATCCGAGGATGAGCGGTGAATCCTTCGTTGCATCCATATCGAGCACCATAAATTCAACGGGGATGCTTTGTACCCTGACCTCTACTAGCACGTTCTCCGCAGCGCCCACCGAATAGCGAACGGATGAGTCCGCTAGTTGGAGAGCAATCGTCGTGGGGTGGAGACTCTTGAGGTTGAGCTTATTTGTGACAGCTTCAGACATCATGCTGACGCTGGCCCCGAGGTCACACAAAGCGTGACTAAACTTGTAATCCCTGATGATGCATGGGACTGTCGGGCATCCGGGATCTCCCTTATTGTCCCAGATCTCTTTCTGTCCTTGTGCATGTTCCTTGTAGTGTTAGGATTGGATGGAGTGCGAGTTATCTTACCACCCCTCGCACTCACCATATTTACGTGCTTGAAGGTAGTCTCGGGTTGCCCCGGGATATTCACTTCGTTAGAGACAGGACAAGCAGCGGCCAGCTGAGCCAATTGAGTTTCAATCATCTTATTGAAACTCGGCTGGTTTTTAAAAGTAGAAGAGAGAGTTTTCATTTTTATGTTGATACTTTCCAAGGTTTTCTCATTAGTGGCAAGCTTTTTAGTGAGGTCTTCCGTGATTTTAACTTGCCCAAAGACAATGCCTTTCAAGGAGGGTTGATTGGAATTAAAACCAGAGTTGTAATTGCCTCCTTGATACTGTTGGCGCGACTAGTTCCACCCATGACCTCCTTGAGGACGATACTCATTGTTGTTGTTGTTGTTCATTTATGCTACATGTTCATGGGTCTCGGGGCAGTCATTCTCCGAGTGGTCCTCGTTCCCACAGACTTCGCAACCGAGTAGCGAGTCTGCCATGTGGACGACGTTGAAGACGGGCTCCTTCGCCTTGGCATTGTCATCCATCTTCTTGAGTACGAGGTCTAGTTTTGCTACAAGCATGTCCGTCTCCTTGACGGTGTGCATGCTGCGAGCACGGTGTTGGAGTCATTCTTCGCTCCACCCCTGGTTGGAGACCATCTTCTCGATCAGGGTCATAACCCATGTGAGAGTAAGATCGAGGAAGGCTCCTCTAGCAGCAGCGTCGAGGTGGCAACGGGAGTTGGTGTTCAATGCATTGTAGAAGCTTTTTAAGATGAGCCAGCCCTCCATACCATGATGGGGGCAGGCGGAGATGCACTCCTAGAGCCTCTCCCACGCCTCGAGGATGGATTCCATCCCTGACTGCTAGAGACTTGTGATCTTCCTGCGAAGGATGTTGGTTTTTCCCAACAGGAAGAACTTGACGAGGAACGCGGCTTCGCACTTGTAGAATCACTGCTTCGTCCATGTGTCAACGACAGTCTTGTCCTTGTAGAACCACTGCTTCGCCTTCCCAAGAGGAAAAAGGGAAACAAACGGAGCATGATTGCGTCCTTGGAGACACCGCATATGGTGACGGTGTCACATAGGCTAAGGAAGTGCTGAAGATGTGTATTGGCGTCCTCCTTTGGCTTGCCACAAAATGGGCTAGCCTACACCATGTAGATGAGGCTGGTCTCGAGCTCGAAGTTGATGTCGCCCACGTCGGTAGCGGGTCCCTTGGACACGTTCTCTGTGGACGGAGCAGAGTACTCACGGAGCATCTTCTTAGCCATGGAGATGTTAGCGATTGATGCTGGAATGACTAGTTCTTTCACCGGGAGAACAGGATGAGGAAGAACGGCGCGAGCGTGGTTCCTTCTCAGGAGAGTCTCAGGATTTTCAACAATGTTTGTTGGTAGGGAGAAACTGGTCATGCACTACCCTGTTTTCACCAATAAGGAGAAAACACAGCAAAGTTAGCTTGTATAACCAATGACCATATCTTATACATAAATCTTAAGTATGACTATCTTGTAAATTCTTTTTCACCATTGCTATCCCCGGCAACGGCGCCAAAAATTCTTGTTGGCATTTCTTAACGTCGCCACCGTGTTTGTTAAGCCCGGCAAGGCTGCTTAGAGATGACTCGGGTATCTCATTACGTTACGTTTCCGCAAGCACACGAAAATACCGTTGTAGCATTTCACCCGTGAGTATTCATGGATATCGTTATTTATATTCTCCCAAAGGATGGCATTCTAGTGTCAAAGCATTTACGAGATGATCATACTCGAGGTATTATAATATAAGTTCTGGACAAAGTCATACAGGGGTAAATGATCATAACAAGGTAATGTGACACATCATCTAAGAAGCCTAACTCAAGAATAAAGAATAAGTCCTAAGGTTAGATGGAGCAAGGCAAAAGAACCCTAAGGCATTATATAGGACAGTATAGGTTATACAAGATACACATAGGACTTAGTTCTAAGCACCCAGGCACACAACGGAGAGACCAAACCGCACTGGTCTGCCTACAAGCAGCAAGGCTTTATGTACCTCCTACACCGTACCCAAACGTGGAGGAATACAAGGGACGGACAGGGCTGTCACCACCTGCCGCCTACCCCTCCATACCGTGGGGTACAATCATATTCGTTGGCTCTCGCTACGCCCAATCACCACGCTCGTGCATGAGAGAACTACTCTAGCCTCCCAGGAAACATGGAACTAGAGCAACCCCGGAGGAACAACAAACCGATGTCGTAGCTTAGATTGACTAGCCTATGCATAATCAATATATAACTCCTGATAAGGCATGAATATGAAATAAACACTATAGAGATAGCATTTAGATCAAACTCTGTACTTATATAAATACAGACAAAGCATACAAAGAACGTACCCAAGGCTGATGGTTACAAGTCTAAGGATTACAAGTGTACCACAACGGCCCAAGGACGACTCCAGATACTACAGCGCTAAGCCTAGCCTGAGTTCCACAAGCCTAAGGATTACAAGCATACTACTAGAGAGCGAGAGGCTCTTGAGGATGAGTGTGTGTTGAAGAGTGCCTCCTACCCCCCTATTTATACTAGGGGAGGACGGTTCCCGGGGGTCCTCAGATGGTAACTCCTCTTGGTGCGAACGGGGAGACACGGGAAGCATTGGCGCCAAAGATTGGCGCCAACGGATCCCCGTCCAAGTTCGGCCAACCCTGGGCGGGGGAATTTCCCACGTGTCTTCCTCTGGTGTATGGCATGTGGGTCCAGGGTCCCATCTGTGGTCGGTTCCCACGAGTTTGGCCCATGTATGACTGACGAGTGGGCCCTTTTGTCCTTGTGCTCATGGAGTTGTATCTGTGTGACGTGTTCTCCGTCGCTTGAGCATGTTTTTCTCTCTATTGTAGTTCTTATATCCTGCAGAGGCAATAAGCTACGATACAGGTGGAACTAGGTTATTTATAAAGATATACGTAAGCAAGTGTATAGTACATCCTTATAAAATAAGTATATTGACGGTCGGATTTGGCGTGTAAGGGCCGTCAACACATCGCTGGCCGCGCGTGGCCATCGTCGTGCGGCCGGGCGCGAGCGGGGTGTGGCGTCAATGGTGTGCGGAGGAGGGGAAGCCATGGGGGAGGGGAAGGATCCCGTGCGGCGTACCTGGTCGGCCAGGTGCCGTTGCGGTCAGCCGGCGATGGCCAAGTAGCTCGCCGGCCATTGGCGGCGGCGATGAGTGGGAGGTGAGAGAAAACAGAGAGGGGAATTTGCACAAAATTCGAGCAAAACAACCCCAAACTCAAATTGAAAAATTTGCAGGGAACTTGAAGAGCTACAACTTTTGTTATTAGAGCATCTTCTGATTCTCGCTTGATTAGAAGGGTTCTAATAAAATTAGCTTGAATTTGAATTTGAACTTAAATTCAATGTTTCCTTCTAATTTTTTAATGTTCAAATCTTGCTTTTGACTTTATTCAACTTGTTAAATCTTTGTATGGGTCTACACCATATTTGAATGTTTTTAAGTAATTATTTACCTTCCTCTGGGATTATTTGCAAGTAATTACCCTAATTACCATATAAAAGGGAAAGGTGTCATTTTATATGCATTATAAAAAGTTTTATTAATATGCTTGCTCATGAAGGGATTTATACAATGATCATCCTTAGCCACTTCTTATAACTTAGGATTGTTATAGAGAGATCCAAAGAAAACACTTTGAGGAGCAAAGCAAGCCCTTTACTTTCAAAAAATCAAACAAAACCCAAGGTACTTGGAGTGAAAGAATATAATATCATTGCTTAAGATCGTTCATTTATGCAATGACCTAAGAAGACATGTTAGCCACCATAAAAATCCACAGAAGCATGAATGATACGGAATAACTTATCGTATGCCATTATCATATCTTGTGATGAACCTTTTGAACTTTACTCGAGAACGAGCAAAGAATAAGTGTGGTGGAGCTTATTGACGGTTATTAATGCACATGTCACACCGTCAACTTTGATTTAAAAAGAGGCGATGACAATAGTTACAGCGATTATTTCTAATGCTTTCCACAAGGTTTGGTGAATATGTGAGTGCAGGAACAAAGTGGGAAAAGAGAGGAATATTTGGGTCAGGTCTAGGTCATTCGACCCCTAGCTCGGCTGACTTGGGCCCAAGACCAATCACGCCCATTTTCCTCCCATGCAAAGAAGTACAGGCATGCATCATCTAGGCCATAGGCACAAGGTCTGTTTTGCTCAAGAGAGGAGATGGAGCCAAGCGTCCACTCCATGGATTGAAGGGCCAACATCATGAACATAATGTACCCAATTCAGGAAAACGCACCAAGAACCAAAGTGAGGGCCCACATGATAGCCACCCAGACGAAGGTGGGCCTGAGAGGAGCCCGGACTAGGTCAGCCGACCGACCACCTCTTGCGCCCGAATCGGTCCAACTTTGACGCTGAAAGGATCACGCAAGGCCTAGGGTGAATAATTGTTTCCAAAAAATTCTCGCAATGATATTAAATCTGTAGGAAGTTTCAACAAAGTGTAGGAATTTCTGATGGACTGGAACTTCCGACACTTCATAGGAACTTCTGATAAATCAGATGAACTATAATCAAATTAAAAAAAGAGAAGTATTTCACCAATTCCACTTGAATCAAAAGATGGGTCTTGATGTCCTGGCACCTATAGATATGATCTTGACAAGCAGAAACACACTAGCACATAGATCTGGACAAAACCAACTCTAGGTCACGATGAACAACATGAACAATGAAGAACACAATAAGCACAAAATGAGACAAGGATTTGATTTTGAAAGTTCACTCCCACAAAGAAACCTACATCTCCATTGAGGTTCTCACAAAGGGTCGGGTTGTCCACTAACCCTGCCTTCTCTCAATCAACCACAAAGGAGGATTGAGTCACTTACTATGTTCCTCACCAAGAGAAGGGTAATACAAACGTCCGAGGCACAATCACATGAAGTTGAGTGCTCATCGGCGACGCCTAACCATCTAGGAGCAAAGCTCCAAGAATAACAAACGTGAATCAGCGACCAAGGAAGCATCAAGTGCTCTTGAGATGGGGATTAGGGTTCTTGAACTCAAAGCTTGAATCACACACCTCAAAATCGAGTTCCCTCACACCCCTTAGTGGAATCACTCAAGGATTGGCTCAAGAGGGAGTGGGAGAGGGTTGGAGAGCTTGTGTGTGTGTGTTCTTCGGGTTAGGAACGACAACAAGTGAAGGAGGGTGTGAAGGTGTATAAATACCCCACCCCCCAAAATGTTACTGTTGCTGGCTGTAACAAGATTTATTGGAAGTTCCGACATAGTGTCAAAAGTTTCGAGGTTAATTATAATTCAAGACAGTGAGACCCTTGTCGGAACTCTCCAGAGAGATCCGACGATTGTTGAAACTTCCGACCAGTTGTCGGAAAGTCCAACGGCTGTGAATATACAGAGAAAAAGGCTCAATTTTAGTGTAGTGATGGGCTATGTCAGAACTTTCGACAGTAACCAAAATAGTAAGGTCACGGTTTGGGCTGAGCTGGGAAGGTTTTTCTCTCAAAGCTTTCAATCCATTTCGAAAAGCACTATTAGACCTCCTTGATCATCGAGTACGTCCCCCTTGATAGTACGATGTTTCCTATACTCAATTTCAAAAATAAGATCAATATAAGTGCTTCAATTTTGCTTCAATGCCATGCTTTGTCAATATGGGGCACTTTCCTTTTGTAATTGAATTTTCTTTTATTTTATCCCAACACTTTTCTCAATAAAAATAATTAGTCCCTTAATTGTTAATGTTATTATCACCAAAACCCGCTAGGGGGCCTAGGTGCACTTTCAGACGTGGAGCTCCATACCGACCCTAGGAGCGCATCTAGGTCGTGCACCACTTGAGGCCGACAGCCCACCTCCAAACGGCCACAACTACTTTGTACCGACCCTCCTCCGCCTCTACAAGCTATAAATAACAGGGAGCTTGGCAGTGGAGAGCATCATCGAGCTGAGATGAAATTCCAAGGCGAAGCCCTCCTCTTCTTCTTTAGAGTAGAAAGAGGGAGAGAGTGTGGAGAGTCTGAAGGAGTCCCGGCATATCAGCAACGTTCGCCTTACCCCGACTGATGCAAGCTTGTTAGTGAGTATTCGGGATATTTCTGAGTAATTCGAGTTTGATTCATAGAAAGCTGAGATCTTTATTTTCTTGTGGTTTCGTTGCTTTATTATTAAAGTTTATTAATATCTGATCAGGCTAGAGTAGCAGTTATTTGTTAGGAGAGGTGCTTATGATTAGTAGTGCTAGAACCTAGATGGTGACAACCCTAGCTGGCCTTTGTAATCCACCACGTCTGGATACGGCGTAGAGCTACAGGCTTATTCTTTTCTAGCGATCTAGGATACACCGGTGTCCAAAGCAAGCATAGGAGAGCTCCCATAGTTGTATTCTCAGCTTAGATGTCCTCTCTACCCAATCTTTGGTAGTACTCGATCGATTCGGCCAGCCTTAGTGTCTAAACAATACCCTCATGTTCCCTGTGGAAATCGTTACTTGTTATACTTTCAGGAGAAAGCTACTTCGGCAATCGTGCACTTACGGATTTATCTTTTTGCCACCGCTGGTGTCAACAACCATATAGTTATGCACTAAATCTTCAAGTTCCATCCATAAGTTAACTGTTGATGCTTAATGATATCCTTTTATTTGATGTGTGCAGATTAAAGTTCTCCTTGCCGAACATAATTGCCCAACCACCAAGCTTGTTGAAGGAATGATGGTTACTCATGGATAGGTTGCAGATAGGCTGTCTGACTGGGTGAAGAAGAATCCACAAAAAGGAACAAACAAAACAAATGATAAACTACAGCCAGAGTATGGAATCAAGTTGAAGAACGCTTTATCAGCTATGATGGTTGCTCTTGAGCAGATTCATGGTACGTATGAGGAGAGTTTTCAGATGTTATTCAATTGGAAGGCACAAACGGATGCAAATTGCCCTGGCATCATAGAAATAGAGGTAGAGAAGATAGGCTAGAAGATTTGTTTCAAGAGAATTTTTATCGCACTAAAGCCATGCCATGTATAGATGGGTTTTTGGCTTGTTACAGGTCTTATATAGGAGTTGATCCAAACGCTGCAACCGCTCATGTAGACAACAAACACTCTTCCTTGTAAATTTATATGGCTCCACTAGTGCAGGATGAACTAATGCGAGCAACCAAACACACCCTGCAGACGCTAATGCGCTTGCACTGGCCTCCGCCGTAGATGCGATCCAATCGTCGCAACCACTGGATCGCTCGGTCAGTCGATACGAGCTACATAGAGCCGACTAAGATGGCCTCGATAAATGTCATTTTAAAATACTGACTTCCTAGCCGATTTTTCCCCAACGCCAAGGGAGCAAACCCGGTGTATACTCTTCCAAACATATTTTCCAAAGTTGCCTCTCCCTCTACCCAAAAAAAATGCAACTATGGATTACGCACCAGTTAAATTGATTCACGTTTAACCAAATTTATAGTGAATTGTATTTAAATTTATGGCGTTAAATAAATTTATTATGAAAATATTTTTTGTAATTAATTTAATGATATTAATTTAATATCATAAACATTGGCACTTTTTATTTATAATTAATCAAACGTAACATAATAAAACACGGCTATGTGCTAGCATTGCATTCTTTTTGGGGCGAAGCAAGTACGAAAGTCGACATTCCAAACACAAAATACAGTTGAGTTCATGTGTTTGGTTCGCTAAGATATATCCAAAATTTGATCTTTTTGTGGAGGGTCTTATCTGGAGGCTATCTTCCAATCTTTCAGTACATATTTTGAGCAACACTGCTAACGTCAAAAGCAAAACACTCTCTGGAGCGACTTGGATACCAGGCAGCAAAGCTATAGGCCACCATAGGAAGATGTGAGCAGCTGGCCATGTCCCGAAAATGGATCATTATACTGTTATACAGAATTTGAAAATGTGTTTAGATATGTATACCTTGGCCCCAGGCTCCAGTTCCCTTTGATCAAGAGCTCTATAATGATTAAGAGCTCTATACGAGGAATCCAAGAAAAAACGGCTGGGACGCTGTGACATATCAATGTTCCATAACAGACGGCAACATTGTAAGGAAAATTTTAAAAGATTAGCAAATAAAGTAGTGAAGCAAAGAGATCGACCATGATGCACATCCATATACTACTTGCTCAGTTGCTCCTGCTCTGGTAAGCGTAAACTGTTGAACTGAAGCCATAGCATATAGATAAACTATACAAACATGATTACACATATCACAGGGCATGTGAGCCTGTGGGTGAAAAACAACATGGCGACTCTTTTTTACATGAAAGCTTCATATCTTTTGTTCTTCACAGGCATGGGGAACACAATAAAGGGACATACTGAATGTGGCATCAGAAATATAGCTAAATGTGGATTCTGAGTGGTCATACAGCATTCTTCACCAGAAAGGATGCATTCTGATACCGTTCAGAATGAATGGGACTAGTGCAAATATGCCCTACAAAAGAATTCTCTGTTACAACATTCAAACCGACAAACAATAAAATAAGAACAAAAACACAACTCTTGAAACTAATGTGGTGAATAGCATGTGCTTCCCCTAGCGCAAATATAAGTACGTAGTACAACTCATTTAGCCTAATAAACAATCCAGTATACTATTTTTGTTCAATAAAATAATATTGATCGGTTCTATCTTATGCTTACGTTGAAAATCTTTTGACTATCACTTTTTAATAAAACATCTATACTAATATGTACCAGCAAGCATGACTGCCATATGGATATGTATGATAATATGGTAAAGAAGTTGCCAACAAAAAGTATAGCTAAATAAACTCAAGATAATTACTTTTATTACCCAATACATTCTTTACATAACATTATCTTAACAATAACACAATACATACTTCTATTTACAACATTGTGCTATGTACAACATTTGCACGTATAATCAAATCTTAAAGTTTGCTGAACTGTCTCAAGATTGTATATATGTTACACGAGAAAATCAAGCTCATATAGGGATACCATTTAACACGATGAAAATAATATTTACTTAGAACACCCAAATCTCAAGGGTCCACAATGAGAACAGTTATGCAAGACGAAACCATCATGATATTCTATTCATTGCTTAGATCAGTATACAACATTGTGCTATAAGGAAGTTTTATAGTCAAAATGGCAAAGTTTTTTGTACAGTGTTTAGTATAAGACCATTATAGACAGCGAGATTAAAACCTGGAGACTGTTAGGATTATGGTTAGCTTAGCATTGATGATTGTAATCCCGGATAACCTTCCTTATCTCTAGGAGAGGCTTTTGCCCTCCAAACCATGTACTCCTCTATGATCAGCCCATGAGGCTCGGACAATACATCCATATATTGTATTTATTCTACCTATCTTACATGGTATCACGAGTCTATGTTCTAACCCTAGGCCTCCGGCTTCTGCTGCACTCGCACGGTCCCCCAAGGAGATCGATCTCCGCCGAGGGTAGAGTAAGATGTGTGACCGATCCCTCTGATCCGCCGCCGCCAGGGGCCTACCTCTCATAAGGTCAATTCGATCTCGTCGAGCTGCCTCCGCCGCGTCCGCAGCACCCCATCCCGCACATCTAGCCTACCCACCCCCGCACAACGTCATGGTCAAGAAAAAACAGCGGACTCTACCTCTCCTATGTCGATTCAATCTCGTCAGGCTGCCTCCGCCACGTTCTCGTTGCCCCCTTCGGCACATCTAACCCCGTGCCCCCCCCCCTTCCCCTCCTCCACCCCCCTCATGTGCCGCTACCTTTAGCGCGAACTCACGGCTACAGAAGAAGCACATGGGGGCGCCATGCTGCCACACCATTAGAGAAGACATGTTGAGGCCGGGTTGCCGTGCTGCCGCCGCCCTTGTCAAGAACCACTGCTGGACGAGCCCCATCGGGGCCTCCTTGCCTGCCCCATCCACCACGCCGCTTCACCACCGTAGACGGCAGGGCCGCCATGGGAGCTCCGCCGCTCTCGCCGGCCCTCTCCTCCGGGCTGTTGTCGGGCTCTCTCACCCCTCCCCCTTCCTCCCTCGGAGCCACCTCTACCGCTGCTATCAAGCGCAAGGTTGCTATTTGTGGGAGGAGCGAAGCGCTGGTTGACCCCCTCGACAAACTTGGCCACGTCGGCAAGCCGCGGTTCTTCTCCAGGCGGTAGAATCATAGATGTGCGGCGCCCTCCATGTAGAAGGATGCGGTCCAGATCCTCCGGTGTTCCCTGTGAACAGGAGAACTGGTCGATCCTCCGGTGTTCCCTGTGAACAGAAGAACTGGTGGTCGCATTTGTGCAGCCAGCCCAGTCCTCGGCATCGTCATACTTCGGGAAGTGAAGTTTGTGGACGATGGCTTGTGGCGGCAGTGGAGGCGCGCCATTGCTGTTGAAGCGGCCCTTGTTCTCCAGCACCTGCATCTGGACGTTCTTGATGGATGCCGAGAGCCGGCCTTGCTTCAACCGGACGTAAGTGAGCTCCTAACAGATGGCGCCGGCTTCCTTGTCAATCTTGGCGCCAAGGTCTCCGATCGTAGAGACTATCTTATCGATGGCTTCCTTGAAATCGTCGAGAGGAACGTACTGGATGTCGTCCCCCATGGTGGCGGTGGTGCAGTGGGTTTAGCGGCTACGAAGAGGAAAGGGGCGGGCATTGATGATCTACTGAGGAAGGTCCCATCTAATACCAGAGTTGATATGGCTAAATTATTCAATTGTTCAGCAATGACAGATGATATCTCGCCCTCCCTGGGAGAGACTGAGATTAAACCCTATCTGTTTGCTTGGTTTACATGAATAGCCGAACTCCCATATAAGGAGCCGTCCCTAACAAACTCCCTATTGAAATGCTAAGAATATCTCAAGTAATATCTGAACTGAAGGCTATCTTAACCAACAGAGCAACCTTAGCCACTTTCCTCTCCTGCTACTCCACTCTTCTTACTCTTCTTGAGCTGAAACTTATTGCCAAAGAATTTGTCCACAACAATTACTGAATGGAAACCAAAGACCAAGCGAAAGGTTACAGTCAGAATAATCATTCCATCTATTCTGATGTGGCTTCCTCACATGTTAACAGCCTCATGCAGGGATTGTCTCTCTCTCTCTCTCAGAGCTTGCTTGCCTCGCATTCCTAATTCTGTCCAGAGCATGTCAAAGCAGTTGGATCAAGGGCGTGCTTGGATTCCGACTGTAACTCGCCACGCCAAGAATTCGGCGGGCCACACCTGCAAAGCCTGCTGCTTAGTTGGTTCCCAAGGTCCGCCTGCCACAACTTTTCACGTGAAGAAGCAGCAGGTTTTCTCGCCACAACTTAGGCACCAGTTTTTGCTGCTACCGCTTAGGTGCCGCCGCAAACGTGGCATGGCAGGATGTGGCTGCCATCAAAGCAGGCCCCAAGTTTCGTTAGCACAAGCTGTATACTTTATTCCCAACTCCATTTCATCTTAAGTAAGAAGAAGAGCAATGGAAAAAGTCTAAATTACCCCCTCAACTATAATCAAAGTCTAGAACTCTAGATAACCCCCTGAACTATTTTTTGGAACAAATAACCCCCTAAACTATGTCAATTGGTTGAACTTACCCCCCAATTGAATTTGTCTTTTTTTAATCTCCACATACAAATAAAGTTTTAAGTTCAAATTTTGCGGTGTAATAGTCAACATCATAACTTATGCTAGAAAAATATATTATGATTTTTTCAGTATTATTTTAAAAGGTTAGTACATTTAATTATAAATTAATCATAAGCTGTATAAAAATTAAGTACAAAAAATTATATGATATTTTTTAACATAATACACGATGTTCTCTGTCATCCCACAAAATTTGAACTTAAATCTGTATTTGTGCATGGAGAAACAAAAAAGACAAATCTTACTAAAAGGTAAATTGTACCAATTGGCAAAGTTGTGGGAGTAAATTGAACCAAAATATAGTTTAGGGAGTTAGCTAGACTTTTGACCATAGTTAAAGGGGTAATTTAGACTTTTCCGAAGAGCAATTAATTCCAGGCAACCAAAAGACATCTAACAAAATGGTTGAGAATTTTAGATGACAAAATGGATGAACTAGTAGGTATCTCCAAAGCCATTAGGGACGATATTCGTTCATTTGAACTATGTCAAACATGCCTCCTGAGTAGTAATGTTATGATATTTGTTTGATACCCACATTGGTCTCCTAAGTCCTAACAAGTTTCTCTTTGCTGAGCTGCACTGAAGTTTCTAGTAAAAGAAAAGGTTATCCACTCAGCACAGCTGGTCATTGAATTGAATCTATCTTATTACTCGAAATCTCTCTTATCAGTAGTGCAGACTGAGTTATGCCAAGTACTTCAACTGCTCAAATGACTGGAACAGAAAATATTATAATTTAAAAAAGTCGAGGATGCTAGTTATGTTTATTGTCACTGCCATAGTTATCATTCAAGCTCACCAGTAATAAGAAAACACATGTTATTTCTATCTCATAGCACTCGCTGGAAGCCTAACTCTATGCGCTTTTTTTTTTTTTGAAGGGAACTCTATGCGCTGTTAGTTTGGTGGAAACTAACCTTAGGGAGACAACAGTTTTAATTGTAGATGAAAATGCACAAAACACAATACTGTATTAGATAAATTTTAACGGGACCATCTGCATCATGCATACAACGATAAAAGAACAGAGACAGTTTTCTAATTCTGCGCATAAAGAACAAGGTAACAAATACATTTTTCATTGTTTAGTATAGCAAATGTGATACTTACAGCAATGGTGCATGCAATTAATCCAGGCTTCTCTCTGTGGTCCAAAGCAACAAAGAATAGAAGGAAGGCACCAGCATACCAAGGAATGGCAGCCAAGAAGAACCCCAATAAGAATCTTCATTAGAAATACAGAAGTTAGTTTGTATGGCGGACAATTGTCTTTTTTTGTCCAAATTTTCAAGATACAGAATAAATGATGCACATGAGACAATTTACTTCATGCTATGATGGACTTGCACAATATATATCAGTGATGCAGAAAAGCCTCACATCAACTAACATAAATCAGCAGTTTTATATGGCGGAACACAAATCATTACACCACATACTGTAAGTACATAACCATAGTTCATATGCCTCCGTTAGAACAAATCCACTTTTTCTGCATGGGATATACTCCCTCCGTCCCAGAAAAGAAGGCATCCTATGAATTTTAGGACAGATTAATAAGAATGTAAAATGACCATGGCTACCCCTGTTTATTAGCCATATTTAGTACTAATTGACTGCTGCATGTCCGCATGCACACATGCACATACCAAATGAGGTAGAATGCCTTGTTTTTTGGGACAAATTTTGAATCACTGGATGCCTTCTTTTTTGGGACGGAGGGAGTATGTTTATCACTGTCGGACCACAAGCTAGCATTTAACAAAAAGTGCACTCTTACACACGGTGAGGCGTCATGAACCAGTGAAGGCATAAAGGAAGACTGGGCGTCAGCGACGTCGACCGGGGAGTTCAAATGTGCGATGTGTCGATTACTGAGGGGTTGTCGTGTGTGTGGGTATACCTGTCGGTGGGGATCCAATACCCACCCCCAAATTCATATCCATAGTATTTGGTTAGGATATGGACAAAATAATTATACCCATTCAAACTTGGCTATGGATAGGACAGTACCCTGTGGATATCCCTTTCCCCAGATCACCCATTCAGAATTAATGAAAGCACTTCCTCTGTTACACGAAACAGCAACGAGCATTTCTCTGCTCTCTCCTCCCATTGCTAACAGAAATTCCCAATTCCCCAGCTGTCCAGCACCTACCACCAGATTCTTTCTCCCCTGTGATCACTGATCAGCTGCTTCTCTCATGCAGCTTGTCTTACCCGCTGGATATACCCACCTCCACTGGGTATTATCCATTTTAATTGGATATGGATAATCCCATTCAATATGGGTACGGGGAATGGTGGAGACGGGTTTGGATTGTCCAAATCCTCCCCAACGACAGGTATATGTGTGGGGCGGCCACTGGCCAGTTTAACACTGCGGCGATATATGTGCGTGTGTGAACTCTGTAACTCTCAACTCGTTATTCAGAATACAATTACAGAACTGAGAAGGGGAGACATCTTCCTCCTTCCCAAGTTATCCCTGAAATTCCACAGCAACGGGCGGGGTACACCTAGTTTTATAGATAGGTCTTCTAACACCTAAATAAAAATCTTGCAACTGCTCCTAAGAATGCACAAAAGTTATCCATAAGTGACATCCTCACAAGCCCACTTCTAAGTTTTTCCAGCCCGGATCCAACTTGCTATTGTCAAATCCTATTAGTCAAACAAACAAAGCAACGATATGTATATGCAGATTCAATGCTCTAGCTGATCTGCATCTTCCCCACCACATTAGATTGATCCGTATAGCCTCGAAGTGAGCACTTACAGAAACCAGCCGATGCCAACGCCGCAGAATGGCAGTGTCGGCTCCCTAACGGGGACGCCCTCGACGAAATGCTGTCGGACGATGCACGGGAAGGCTACAGCGCCCTGATCGCTGAAACCTGCGCGCCAACCAAGACACACAGAATATCAAGCCATTCCTCCAATTCAGAAAGGTGAGCCATTCCACCAAATCGGAAAGGCGAGAACAGAGGAAGTAGCACGGGAAGAGAGCACCGACCTATCTGGGAGGCGTGGTAGGCAGCGGGCGGCAGCTGCGATGGCGGATGGAAGGTGCCGTACTGGTGGTTATGGTAGGGGAGAGGGTTGGGGACGGGAGCCGAGGGGATCGGGGATGGACATGGGGGCGGGAGATTGGTGGTGGTCGTCGTGGTGGGGTATTTGGCCTCTTGCATCGCCGCCGCGGTGGAAGCCGGAGAGGGCGAGAGGCGGAATTAATCGAACCAACGGGGATCGCCGGGTTCGCGGGGACCGTCTGGATGGGGGAAGGTGTGTTTAGAAAACTTTGCTTGCAATCCCCTTTTTTTTTCTGGGGATATTTTTTAAGTGATTTTGTGTGTAGTTAGACATAAAGATATAGATGGAGTTTCTATTCTTTATTCCACGATCACATGTATAATGCTACCGGGTGCTACTCTTGTACAGTATATTGTATTGATCTAGTCCAAGAGTTTTGGTAAGAGTCCACGTTGTAACCAAACTAAGACTAGGAGTCATTTTCTTCCCATTGCCTACTATGGCCAGTTGGTTATGACTCTTCAAGAGTCCATGTTTTACAACACTAAAAGGGGCGATTACCGCGAATCATATGCCTCGTCAAAAAACTCCATTCCAAAACTAGTGGGAGAAAACAATTTATGGAGAAAAATGTACATATATACCAATATTGTATTGCACATGTTAACTCGTTAAAAACCTTGTGAGAAACCTTCATGTAAAAACTCACAAAGGAGAAAAGTGTACAACTTTAAACTTTCTTGTTATATACCTTCTCCGGCGACGGCGGTCGCTGTCGATTAGAGAGAGGAGGATGTCGCGGGCTTGGATTTGCTTCAATGTGAGTATTCGCTCTGCTTCTTGTTGAATATTTTCCATTCCGATGCATTCGATTCATAGATTTTTTTTGTTGCGCCGACCGTGTCGATTTTGTTGTGGTGTGGTGGTTCCCTGGGACGGCCTCGTAGTTCCTGCCGAAGGGGATGATTTCGTGTCTGCGCGTTTGGTTTCTCCCATACTTGCTTGCCTTAGTTAGTAGGGGTTTTCTCGTGTGCATGGGGAGTAGTTAGCCTCTTTGATTTGCATGTGATTTGTTTTGATTCGTGATGGCCATGTAATCTATGTGTTGATATATGTGTATTAGAACGGTTTTTTCAAGTTTTATTTTGTGATTATGCGGATTTCTGTGTAATTTGGAATTGATGCTGACATATTGGTGTAAAATATATGTTTATGTTGCAATGTCCTTCATTTATTGATTGAGGTTTATTATGCTTATGTTGAGTTTTGTTAATTCAGAATTTACATTGTTATTTTTACTGATTGCTATTGATTTTATGCGTAGGTTGTTATTTTTGTTGTATGTATTGTCTATTGTGTCAATCTATTGTTTTCTAGTGTCAATTCAGATTTTATTATGTATCAAACACATACATTGATATTACTGTAGCATGTCACTCTCAAACTGTATAATATTTTTATTTTTTTATTAATACATTTTTATTCTTTGCAGCATGGTTAAGAAACGTAGAGCTGATTGTAATGAAATTGCTCCCTCTCCGAAGAGAACAACTGGGGTTCTTCTAGGGCTAAATCTGCTTCCACTAGGGTTTAGGGTTTAGGGTCCAAAAATTTCCCCAATATGAAGAAACAAACTCATAAGGTGGTGTTTCTATATTACTACATGCACTGTCAATTGTATTTATTGCATTCTATATAGTTTATTTGCATCAATGTATTTGTTTTGTAACTAGCAATGTGTGTATAATCTCTTACATGACTTGAGGAAGAAAGGCGCTCCAAGGAGGTTGATTTGTGTCAATAATTCACTTTCAGATCCACAAAAGCAATTCATTAGAAGTGTTGGTTTTGGAGGTCTTTTGCTTGTCCAGTGCCCATTTGTGCCAGAGAAGCTCTCCCATTGGCTTGTCAACCTTTTTGACACTGAGAAAAGTGAACTGGTCATTCCTTTTAGAGGTATTTTCAAGGTTGATAATCATTTTGTCGAGAGAATGTTTAGTCTTCCTAGGGGCGATTGACAGATTCCTTATAAGAAAAGGAGTGGTGTTGATATATTTGTTGAATTCTACAAGCTTGTTGGACCTCAAGGAGAGCAGAAGGCACCTTCTTTTGCTGATGCGCATGCTTGGCTGTTGGGTCCAGGGAAGGGAAAATTTGACTTTGATTGGCTGAAATACTGGCTTTTGTTTGCTATTTCTACGCTGTTGTGCCCTACTTCACGTACAACCTTGTCTGTGCGGGCTTACCACACTATTTGCAGTTTGTGATGACATTCAATAGCACAATTGGTGTCAACTTGTTGTTGATCGTTTAGTTCAAGGGATTAAAGAGTTTAAGCAAATTGGAAGAAAATCTATTTCTAGATGCTTGCTTTTCTTCACCGTAAGTCTCCTAGTCGTCTTTTTCTAATTTGTACTTTTTCATGCATCTTCTTTTTTTTGCAGCTTTTGTATTTGGATTCGCTTGCTACTAGTGAAATTGTTGATCAAGCTACACAAATAAGATGTCCTGTTTGGAGTGGAGATTTGGTCAACCATATAGTTGGTCTTGATAGGGTTTCTACGTCTTCTTTTGGGAAACTACATGTAAGCCATCACTTAGTATTTTTCAAACAATATATTTTGTAGCAATTGTTAACATTTGACTTTTTATTTTTTGAATCTGACTTTTTTTTCAATAACACAGCTAAAGCCCCACTTCAGCAATAATTCATCTATTCTCATTCAATCTCAAATGGTTGAGCAGTTTGTGAATTCAAATGTTCCTTCTGGTTCAATCACAATGTTAAATTTATTGTCACCTTTATCAACTTGTGCATCCTACCTCTTCCAACTAGTGCATGTACAATGTATCAATCTATGTTTTTTTTTTGTATCAACCCCTTGCATGCTCTCTGCATATTTCATTGATATTACTTTATCAACCAGTGTATATTTACTATATCAACCTTGACTATATCAACCTGTGTATTTTCACTATATCAACATGTGTATTTTTACTATATCAACCTGTGTATTTTCAGTATATCGACTTGTGCATATTCACTATATCGATCTATGCATATTCACTATATCAACTTGTGGATATTCACTATATCAACCTGTGTATATTCACTATATCAATCTGTGTATATTTACTATATGAACCTGTGTATTTTCACTATAGCAACCTGTGTATTTTCCATTTGTTTAATATGTTTTTTTTTCAAATTCTCTTGCAGAATCGAGAGGGTATTAGGCAAATTGTTGCTGATTTCAGTGTTGCCATCAATCAAGCTATTTTTAACATGATTTGGCGTTTAAGTCATGGTGGCAAACAAGCACCGGGCGGTTCAACTCCATTACCTGCACATCAAACGGCTTTTGTTGGTGTACTTGGTTCTGATTTAGGAGCACAGAGAAACACAACACTAGCAGGGCGCATGACCAAAACCAGAGCAGCACATGCTAGTACAAGTGCAGCAGGCACTTCATCTGGTTTGAAGATAAGAGTGATACACCTTTTGACAATGAAGCCTACAAGAGAGATGTGTCTCCTCCTAGTTTCTCACTGGAGTTATCACAAGAAGATGAGAAGAACCCAATCAATGCACAAGATGTTATCACGCCCTCAATCACAGATGAAGCACTTGGTGTATTGTATAAAAAAATTTTCTCAAAAAACGCAGGAGAGCTGCGCATCTTTATATTAAGAAGAAAAAGAACGGGGGAATCCCCAACCAAAGCACAACACACAACACAAGGGAACCAAAAACCTGGCAATCCCCACACCACACTCACGCAAACACACACCAACGCACACCAACACCTAGAGTCCTTAGAATAGCAACATGCCCATGTTTGTTACACCAGCCGACCAAGATCATTGGGAACCTATCCTTCAGATGTGGGGGCGGTCAAGAGGGAAATTCCTCGAGCCCCTGCCATCGACCACATCTTTCTTCCCTCTCCAGCAATGGTCAGAACGGTTGCGATATCAGGAGCTGCTCCATCAAAAATGCATCTGTTGCGATGTGTCCATAAAGTCCATGCCCCAAGAATTATGAGAGAATTGGTTCCTTGACGTAATATTGCACTAGAATCACTGTTCACTCCTTCCCACCAATTAAAGACTGAGGATAGAGGGATTGCAAGCAGACTTGTGAAAGTAACCGAAACCAGAATTCTCTTGCAAAGACACATTGAACCAGGATGTGATCAATGGTTTCAGCTGCTTGGTTGCATAGGGGGCAGCGCTCAGGATGAGGAAGACCCCGGCAGGATAGACGATCCGCTGTCCAGCATTTATTGTGAGCAACCAGCCACATAAAGAAGCGGCATTTGGGTGGTGCCCAAGTCTTCCAAATCATTTCCCATGGGCCGAATAGCGTCGACCCAAAAAAAATAAACCCTCATATGCTGACTAGGCAGAGTACTGACCATCTGAAGCAAGCCCCCATATGTGAGCCAAGATGAATAATCAGGAATATGCAGCTCACGTTACAGACCTATCACTTGTGAGCCAAGATCAATAAACATTTTTTAGAACTCTATCAACTTTCACTTGTTCTAAACCTCATATATGCAGGTATGTACAACAATGTTTTTTCATTTTCATGTTTTAACCATTAATTTGTTGAAATGACCATTCTTTTTCTTAGTTTTTGCCATAGCCCTTATGTATTTAAGTCTGTGGAAGTCTCTGCAAGTGTAGATGAGTTAGCCAATGCCATTGCTATTGGGAAATCTCTCGATACAATTGCTCTTCAAATCGGAACATTTATATTGTCACAGAACCCCACACAAAAGAGGAAAAAGTTGATGTCTCCATGGGTTAGGGTATTTTTCTTGATACATGTTGTGTTTTTTCTTGTGTTACTGTTTTTTCATTTATAGTTTGAGCATCTTTTTTTTGTAAATTAACAACTTCAAATGTTGGGCCCGCGAGCAAAACATGACAAGTTATTGGAGAAAGCATTCTACTTCAACAATGCAGATTATGATATGGTAACCACACTATTCTCATAAACCTAAAGTATTCTTTATTTTTCAATTATAGCCTTTTCTTACTCTAAGTATCAATCTATATGTAATGTTGTTGTCAATCTATTTGTAATATTACTATCAATCTATATGCTATTTTTTTATGAACTGTCAATCTAGTATCAACCTATATGTAATGTTACTGTCAATCAATATGTTTTTTGTTTTTGAACTGATATTTTCTGAGTATCAACCTATATGTAATGTTATTGTCAATCTATATGATATTTGTTTATGAACTGATATTTTCTAAGTATCAAGCCATATATAACGTTGTTGTCAATCTTAAAGTTCTTCATTATGAACTGATATGTCCTTTGATTCTCAACCGACATTTACTATTGAAATTAACCTAAAGTATCCTTTCATATTGACAGGTTTTGTTCCCGATACAGACATCGTGCAGGGCCGTGGCGGCATAAATTGGGGCCCCATGCGAAACTCTAAGTGGGGCTTGTTATCATAGTAAAATATACCAATAAAATAATGAATATGATATAATGTATTTACTGGAATACATCAAGAATCATACTATTTAATCTTGATTGCATAACTTTTAATTAAATAGTATCATTCTTGTGGTGTTCTTTAAAATAGAATTTGTGATGATTTAATTCTTAGAATGATTATGTGCTGAATTGATTGATTGCCGTGGTGATTCTATGATTCGTTTCTTGAATTTTTCGTGGGCGAGAGGGGATTGAGAGGCCTGAAGCACAGTGGGGCCGAGGGGAGGCGACCTGGCCGGACTTTGCGGCTGTTTTTTTTATTTGGAATAGTACCTTTTAGTCCCAGTTATTTACTCGGGACTAAAGGTAGACTCCCTTTAGTTCCGAGTAGATAGTCCCGGTTGGGAAATAGGGACTAAATCTAGTTCCCAATCGGGACTAAAGCCGGTTTTTCTACTAGTGCCGATGGTATATTTTCAAACAGTGAATATAATGGCACATTTCCAACTAGCGCTTATAGGATTGCGTCCTCAGTTCGTTGCTTTTTTATGCTTTTGGCAACCAGAATAATACTTTATATTTCGTTGATTTGTAGAACACATGGCTTCGATCATGGAGCATTAGACATAACTCAAAAATAACAAAATTAACAATTAAATTATTAAAAAATAATTAAAGATACACATACACATAACTGGACATAACCGGCCCAAGAATAAGAAAAACTAAACTAATATACTACTAGAACTAATTAATATATTAATATAAATTTGGGGCCCCTCAAAAATGGGGGCCCTGTACGGTCGCACACCCCGCACCCCCATGGGGCACGGGCCTAACAACGTACAACTAAGTCATGGTGGCCACTGGTTCATGGTTGTTTTGAATCTGGTCGCTAAGAAGTTCCAAGTCATTGACTCCAACAGGGATGCAAGGAACCCCCAGCTAAGGGACAAAGCTTCAAAGACCCAAGTGAGAATTATCACGCTTTGGAATGCTTACACAGCTAACAACCCTGCATGTACAATCTCCACAATTTTTACATATGAGCTGGAGTATATCGAAAACTACCGTCAATTTGGGCCGTAAGTAAATCATTTTTACTTGTTATTTTTACTTGTTTTTTCAGTTTAATTGGTTATTTTCTCATTTATTTCTTCTATGATGGTAGACACGATTGTGGCCTGTTCACTCTAATGGCAATGCAGCATTGGGATGGAAAACAGTTGCCTCAGTTTGTTGGCAACAATGAGCGGAGACTCAGTATTCAAGAGCTATGGGAGTGGCTGAACAGCAAGTTTAATGAAGCCAACTGGAAGGAAATCCTGCTACCAAAAAAAAAATGTACGACACATTGCATGATATAGTAACCTATCTGTTTGTCATGATTTATTTTTCATGAGTATCAACCTATAACCATTGTTTCATACTTTCAACTTTATTTTTGTACTGATCACAAGATGGAGTAAAGCAAATGCAAGGGAAGGGGAAGGCCTTTGAATGATTGATGCTTAGTCAAATGAAAGATTTTTTTGACCGAAGTCAGCAGGGGAAGCCCCTACCATTTTTTTATAATTTTTATTCCACACCCATTTAATTCGCTCTCATAGGGAGTCGAACCCGGGTCTGCTGGGTGCTACTCAGGTGCTCTAACCACTAGGCTAGAGGCCCTTTCACTAGTCAAATGAAAGATTATACTGATAGGAATGATACTATTTTTGTTTTTTAAGTAAATGACTCACGCATGTGTTATGTGAAGAAGAAATACATGTCTTGTTTGCCATGTACATATTAATATTCTCCACTCTGCTGAATGTGCATGTATGTGTCTTGATGGGTTGTTAACTGATGTGTTCATCTATGTGTATATATGAACCTATGTTTAACATCTACATGAGTCTTGTTTGTCATTTTGTATGTTTACATGATTACCTTCGGTGCTAATTTATTTGTTACACAAGTTTATAGTCACTATTCATTTAGGTTCATTTGCTATACAATCAACAGATATATAAGATGACACTCAGTCACAATATAGGTTGACACTAACTTTTTTTGTAGTTTGCCATTCAGTACATACCATGGTTGTCATTCAATTTTGTTTTTTACTAATGCATAGTTATGCATTTCTCATGGCATAGTTGGTTCCACTGATTAGGGGTGACCATGTACCCCCTGCCATTGTACCAGTTAGGGTTTTGGGTTGTCAGGGGTGACTCCGTATCATCGGGTTCAGTAACTATGAAATGCCCCTTGCCATACTCGGTTACACTGATTAGGGTCGACCATGTTCCCTCTGTCGTACTTGGTTGCATTGATTAGGTTCGACCACGTACCCCCTGCCATACACAGCTGCACTGATTAGGGGCGACATCGTTCCCCCTGCCACACTCGGTTGCTCTGATTAGGGCGACCACGTACCCCTTGCCATAGAAGGTTGTACCGGTTTGGGTTTTTTGGGTTTTTTGGGGACGACTCCGTCCCATCGAGTTTAGTAACTATGGAATGCCCTTTGCCATACTCGTTTGCACTGATTAGGGTCAACCACGTACCCCCTTCCATAAACGGTTGCACTGATTTGGGGCGACCCCGTTCCCTCTGCCATACTCGATTGCACTGAATAGGGTCGACCACGTACCCCCTGCCATACACGAGTGCGCTGAATAGGGGCGACCTTGTTCCCCCGGCCATACTCGGTTGCACTGATTAGGGTGGACCATGTACCCCCTACCATACACAGTTGCACTAATTAGAGGCGACCTCGTCCCCTCTGCCATATTCGGTTGCACTGATTAGGGTTAACCATGTACCCCCAGCCATACACAGTTGTACTAATTAGGGGCGACCTCGCTCCTCCTACCATATAAGGTTGTACAAGTTAGGGATTTGGATTGTTGGGGGTGACAGACCAAGATCCATGGGAGTCCTTATGGGCTGCAGGCCCACAAGGAGATTGGGCCGCCAACTTTGACAGATACAAGAAAGAGACGTACAGGTTAAGGAAACTAGTCGGCAACTAGAAAACAACCTGGCCTACTTATGTTAGGACTCTGTGTATAGTGTTCGACTAGGAATTTGTATTACTTGCCTTATAAGACCCTGTCTCCCGAGTATATAAGGTGAGGCAGGGATCCCTTGTAAAATCATAACCATCAATACGAAGCGATCCACCATACAGGACGTAGGTTATTACGCTCTCTCTCGAGGCGGCCTGAACCTGTCTAAATCGTCTCGTGTTCACTATCATGCTTCTGGTTCCGGCGTGGCCCTTACGAACAACTCGACTACTCAGGGACCCCTTATAGTAGGCTACCCGGTATAAAAAACCGACGGCTGGCGCGCCATGTATGGGCTCTCGTCGAGAATCATCAGGCAAGCTCGATGGCACCAGTCATCATCAACTGTGACGACGGCATGGCATTCGAGAAGGGCGCCACCTTCGTCTTCGGCTCCTGGGTCTGCACGGCAGACGGCGCGGTCAACTTCGACCGCATTCTCAAGACGTCGACCTCAGAGCAACTCGCTGACAAGCTCGACGAGATCGCGCTCCCGGGTCCGATCCCAACTCAGGCTCGGGGAACTTCGAGTCTCAGTTCGAATACAACTTGGATTGAGAAGAATTCAAAGCGGACTAGGCAGTCCGAGCCGGTTTCTGAACCATCGGTCGTGCCGAAATCCAACTCTTCAAAAACCCAGAAGAAGAGGGGCTCTGCCACTGCTAAGCGTGAGGTCTACACATCGAGCCAGATTCCCTTTGGTCTCGCGGGAACCGCCTCCGTTTACCAGGCGGCATCATCAAAACAGCTCCGATCTCTGGTCGAATTCGACGAACTCCCCTTGGGCGGGAAACAAGTCGGACTCATCATCACCGTGACTCCTGAAGGGAGGTTCGTCCACTGGCCTAGACGCAAGCCAAAGTTGGGAGGCACACCTCAAGAAGAACTGGACATGTCCCGCATCATCACGTGCATTGATCCATTGCCTTTCCAACATAGCGAAACCTTGGACTCTTTAAGCAAGCACGGCTCAACTCTCCCAGCAACTTCAAGCACGGGAAGTCTTTCACCTGAGCGTCAAGCCATGGTGATCATCGCCAATGAAGATCAAGTCTCCAACGACGAGCCAACTGTGGAGAACAAAGCCGCGGACGATCGATAGAGGCGCAGGCAACGTAACGTTGCTCGCACAGAACGTCATCGCCGACTCAACCACAGAATTAATCCGCAGAATCTCAATGAACGATTTGTGTAAGTCGCTGGACAAGATGTCTACACCAACGCTGCAGCCAACATCTTGGCTGTCGCAACAGAGCTTGGGAACATGGGCCAAACTGCGGAGATCAAGAGGATGAAGACGATGCTCGAGATGGCGGCAATCCAGCATGACGCGATCTGCCCCGCTCGAGCCATCACCAAGTCCAAGACAACAAGTCGCCAAGCAAGCAGTCGCCCTCTTGAGGCTAGATATCGTGGCAATCCGTCTCACCACCCAAGCAGAGACCGCCGAGAACACGACAACGCGGGCGGCTTGGTACTCGGCTCTGGAGGTAGAAACCACGGCGCTGGACCTAGCCACCACCTTGCTCAACAAAGTCACAATGACGATAATAGGGACAGAGATGGACGCTGCAAGTACCGAGACGACGATGGGGATCTGCGACACCAGCTGCAGAGCAAAGACGCACACACTGTCATCTCTGCGCGAGCTCGTGACCGCGAAGAAGAAGAACGCAAGCGACGCCAGGAGTACGACCAGATCTACGGACCTCCAGGCCAAGGCCATCACAACCTTGGCAAGTACGAAGGGTTTCTGGTTTTCTCAAACCATCTGCGCGCCACTGCCTGGCCCAAAAAGTTCAAACCGGCCAGCATCGAAAGATACGACGGGAAACGCAATCCCGAGCAGTGGCTCCGCATCTACTAATCGGCGATCAAGGGCACTCCAGGGTTCATGACAGAAGCCGGGTGCTCGCTTTGACCTCGCCTAGTGCAAACAAGGCCAAAACGAGTACCTCCGAAGCTATAACCTCCGATTCTGGGAGAAGCGTTCGACATCTGTGGGGCTCTTCGACCAAGACGTCATCGACTGCTTCCACAGCAGTCTCACCGATCCCACGTTGCATCTCGACTTCGGGAGGAACAGGCCAAAGACGCTGAAAGCCATGTGTGACCTCATCAATCGTTGGGCCAATGCTGAAGATCTGCAATATGAGAGATTCAACCGAAACAAGTCAGGAGGCGACCGCAACAACAACAATGACCACAACAAGGGCAAACAAGTTGAGAACAGCGGCAAGCGCGACTTCAACGACAAGAAATGCAAGCCCGAGGATTCAGTCAATGTTGCTGAGAAAGGCCCCTCCCGCAAAAAGTTTAAGAAATTACTCGACCAGCAATGTCCCTTCCATCCAAAGGAAAAGCACTCTAGCAGGGAATGCATCAGGCTTAAGAAAGCTTTCGGCTCCGGAGGCGCTCCCAAACCCGACGACGCTGACAACAACGCAAGGGTGACAAGGACACGGCTACCAACAAGCTGACAAGGTGGTCAACGTATGTTTGGAGGAATTGCTCAGACAGACTCGAAGCGCAAGCAAAAGCTGATCCAGTGCGAGATCGGATGTATCAAGCCTGCTATCCCCACCTCCCTGAAGTGGTCATAGGTCTTGATCAGCTTCTCCCGCGAGAACCAATGGACCAACATCAAGAACCCGAGAAGGTACCCGCTGGTGCTAGACCCGGTGGTGGCAGGTGCTCGGCTCACCAGGACGTTGATCGACGGCGGAAGTGGACTCAACATCTTGTTTGCCAAAACACTGAAGAAGATGGGCTTAGACATCACCAACCTACTCAAGCCCACTGATTCACCCTTCTACGGCATCGTCCCAGGCAACGCTGCCGTACCCCTCTGGGCCAGGTATCACTTCCAGTCATATTTGGTGCCGAGGCCAACTACAGGACTGAGTACATCACATTCGAAGTTGCCGACTTCGAATCATCGTACCACGCCATCCTGGGGAGACCTGCTCTTTCAAAATTCATGGCGATACCACACTACATCTATCTCGTCCTGAAGATGCCAGGCCCTAATGGGATTCTATCCGTAAAGGGCGACTTGAAGACATACTACGATTGTGACACCAAGGCAGTGACAATTGCTACAAATATGCAGCAACCGAGCCAGGTAGCAGTTGTAGCAGCTATGGTAAAACAACTCGGCGAGGCTGAGTTGGACATTCCAACGAAAAAGCCTGCCGCGTCAACCATGAAGCCCTCCCAGGAAGTACCCATCAAGACAATTGATCTAGGGACGGGGGACCCCTCCAAGACGGCGCTGATCGGCGCTGACTTCTCCCAAATAGGAAGGCACACTCACCAGTTTCTTGCGGGACAACCGCGACATCTTCGCATGGAAGCCGTCTGACATGCTGGGAGTCCCAAAAGAGCTGGCTGAGCACAAACTCAATGTTGATCCAGCTGCCAAGCCCCAGAAACAATGCCTGCGACGCTTCACCCAGGACAAGAAAGAAGCTATCCGATAGGAGCTGGTGAAAATACTAGTAGCCGGGTTCATCAAGGAGGTGTTCCATCCCGACTGGCTCGCTAATCCTGTCCTGGTGCGGAAGAAGAACAACAACGAGTGGAGGATGTGTGTCAACTACACCGACTTGAACAAATATTGCCCAAAGGATCCTTTCGGGCTGCCACGCATCGATCAAGTGGTGGACTCTACAGCCGGCTGCTCTCTATCTGCTTCCACGACTGCTACTCGGACTATCGTCAGATAAGCCTGCACGAATACGACCAGATCAAGATGGTGTTCATCACTCTGTTTGGTGCCTACTGCTATACAACAATGTCGTTTGGACTCAAGAACGTAGGGGCAACATATTAGCGCACAATTCAGAGTTGTTTGAAGGCTCAGATTGGCCGCAATGTTGAAGCCTACGTTGATGACATCATCATAAAGACAAAGAATCTGGACAGCCTTATCGCAGACTTGTCCAAGACTTTTGCACACCTCAGGGAGTTCCAATGGAAGCTCAATCCAACCAAATGCGTGTTTGGCGTGCCCGCAGGAAAATTGTTGGGCTTTATAGTCAGCCACCGTGGAATTGAGGCCAATCCCGAGAAGATCACCGCCATCACATCCATGACGCCTCCCAAGTCCCTCAAGGACATCCAGAAGCTGACCGGGTGCATGGCGGCCCTCAACAGATTCATCTCAAGACTTGGTGACAGAGGACTACCCTTTTTCAAACTCCTCAAGAAGCAAGACAAGTTCGTATGGACTGCAGAAGCCGATGCGGCATTTGAAGACCTTAAGAAATTTCTCTAGACACCACCAGTACTTACTGCACCAGCTGATCAGGAACCACTGCTCCTCTACATCACAGCCACAACCCATGTGGTGAGCATTGCGATCGTAGTTGAGCGGGAGGAACCCGGCCATGTATTTAAAGTACAGCGGCCAGTCTACTTTATCAGCGAGGTGCTCATAGAATCAAAAGTGCGCTACCCCTAGGTCGAGAAGCTATTATACGCTATCTTGATCACATCCTGTAAGCTGCGCCACTACTTCGACGCTCACCGAGTTGTTGTAGTCACCTCTTTCCCAATCGGCGACATCCTCCACAACCGAGATGCGACAGGGTGAATCTCCAAATGAGCGGTCGAGTTGGGCTCTCACGCCATCGACTTCGTCCCACGCGCTGCGATCAAGTCTCAAGCTTTGGTCGATTTCGTCGCTGAGTGGACAGAGATACAACAAGCAACACCCGAAGAACCCCCCGAACATTGGATTATGTACTTCGACGGGTCAATAAAACTTGAAAGAGCAGGTGCAGGAGTCCTCTTCATATCTCCAAAGGGCGACCAGCTCAAGTACGTGCTCCAGATCCTCTGGAAAGCCACCAACAATGAAGCCGAGTATGAAGCTCTACTGCATGGGCTACGCCTGGCTGCTTCCCTTGGCATCAAGCACATGGTGGTCTACGGCGACTCCTCAGTGGTCATTAATCATGTCAATAAAGATTGGGACTGCACCAAGGAGAACATGGACGCATACTGCATGGAGGTCCGCAAGCTTGAGAAGCACTTTCATGGACTTGAGTTCCATCATGTCCTTAGGGACAATAACATGGCCGCTGATGCACTTTCAAAGCTTGGTTCACACTGAGCGCAAGCACCGGGCGGCGTTTTCGTCCAAGAGCTGTTACAACCATCCATCAGGGAGCAGGAAGTACAGCTCACTATAACACCCCCTCATCAGTAGGTCATGGTGATTACACCCGAGTGGACAAAGCCCTTCATCGAGTACATCCTACATCAGAAAAATCCCGAAGATAAGGTGGAAGCAGAGCAAGTCATCCAACTAAGCAAAAACTACGTAGTAGTCGGCTCCATTCTATTCCGACATGGCGCATCTTCTGGCATCTTGATGAAGTGCGTCCCTCCAGAAGTCGGACGGGAGATCCTTGAAGAGATCCATGCCGGAGTCTGCGGCAACCACGCCGCCCACCGCACGATCGTCGGCAAGGCCTTTCGATCCGGGTACTATTGGCCATCTGCAGTGGCTGACGCAGAAGAAGTCGTGAGGACTTGCCAAGGCTGCCAATTATTTGCCCGGCAAGCTCACGTCCCTGCAACGGTCCTCGACACCATACCACCCTCTTGGCCCTTCGCATGTTGGGGGCTGGACATGGTTGGACCACTCAAGAAAGCGCCAGGAGGATTTGAATATCTCTACGTGGCAATCGACAAGTTCACGAAGTGGATTGAAGTCAAGCCGCTGGTGAAAGCTACAGCATCAAAGGCAGCCGAGTTCATTCAAGACATTGCCCACCGCTTCGGCATCCCGAATCGCATTATCACTGATCTTCATTCCCAGTTTTTAGGGGATGAGTTCTTTGACTTCTGCGATAGCTTGGGAATTAAAGTCCGCTACGCATCGGTGGCGCACCCTCATGCCAATGGACAAGTTGAGAGAGCTAACGGCCTCATACTCCAAGGACTCAAGCCAAGGCTCTACGAACCACTCACAAAGTACGACAGCAAGTGGGTGCAAGAATTGTCGGCCGTGGTCTGGGGGCTGAGAACCCAGCCAAGCCACGCAACGGGGCAATCACCTTTCTTCCTGGTCTATGGCTCTGAAGCAGTACTCCTGGTAGACATCGAGCACAATGCTCCAAGAATTCAGAACTAATCGGAGGAGGCGGCAGAGTAGAAGATGTGGACATGCTAGAAGAAGCAAGGCTATCCACGTTGATCAGAACAACCTAGTACCAGCAAGATCTCAGGAGGTATCACGACTAAAACGTCCAGGCAAGGTCGTTCAACATTGGCGACTTGGTCCTCCGAAGAATTCAGAGTACGAAAGATCAACACAAGCTATCTTCGCCTTGGGAAGGCCCGTTCATAGTATCAAGGGTTATTGGCCCGAGTACTTATCAGCTACAACGGGAAGACGGAACATAAGTGCCCAATGCTTGGAATATTGAGCAGTTGTAGCGTTTTTATCCTTAAAAGTTTTTTAGGAGTAGTTAAGAGTCAATAAAAGTCAGTCCTTTCAATGTACTGATGTCGGCATTATGCCAAACGATAATAAACTGTCTACATTTCCATTGTCATCAAGCTTGGAATTCGGATACAAATATTATGCTATGCTTGCTTGCCTAGTAACGCATATAAAAAGGTTTTTGAATCATGCCGAGTTGTTTAAACACAATTCAAACAAGCTACATTCATAAACCAATACCATATACTTTCTGTTTTAACTCAGAGAGATCGGGCGCTTCAACAATACGGATAACAAGTACTTTTGTTGACAAAACATCAGTATTTACATCTAATCCAAAATTTATTACAAAGGTTTCTTTTACATAACAAAAGAACCTAGAACTTAAGACGGGAAACTATTTTCTCCGCCGTGTCCTTCTCCTCCTCTAGATATGCATTAAACATGTCTCAGGTACATGCTGGATTGACATTACCCTGGGTAATGCTTAACGGCTGGGCAGGGAACCGTGATCGGACTATGCCGAGTACTTGCCTAGTGCAAGACTAGGCTATCCGTTGGCAATAGGCTCGTACCTGCCCTGGATTAGCCCGGAGATGATCAACCAGCGGAGGAGCGGGGCCACCTAGGGTACTTTGGCGTACACATCGACCAGCAGAGCAGTAGCCTCCCTAAGGGATCCGAGTTCCGCGCCAAGCCGGTTGACTTCCGCGCGAAGGGCGTGGATTTTGTCTTCCTGGTTGCGGATCTTTGTCATGTCTTGGACGAGCTGAGCATCGACATCCTTGCGCATTTGTTTCCCCTCAGCAAGCTCCGCCATGCAATCCCGCTCCCACTGCTCGGCTTGGTTCGCGCGTTCTTGTTGCCGATAGAAGAGATTCTTCATATAGGTGACTTGAGCTCCAAGCGCTTCGATCTTCTTCTCTTGTTTTGCATATAAAATCATATTATTGACATGCTATGTGATTTGTGCTAACATTGTGAGAAGAAGCCGGCGGCATACCTGCAAGCTTATTTCTAAGTGACTTGGTCTTCTCCAAGATGTCATCGCGGTGGTTCTGGTATGAGTTCATTTTCTGATACGCCACATCCAGATCCAACAGCAACTTGTCACGCTCTTCTTCCCAAGAAGCTTGACCCTGGGCCAAGTCACTTTTCGCCTTGTCCGCTCGCGTGAAGCATGCACTAGCCCTGCGGAGCATCTCCAATTTTTGGTGCGAGCGATGAAGGATGCTCTATTTTTAATAGAAAACAAGTCGGAAAAGCAATGAAAACAACATCCAATGGAGATAAGTATACTTACAGCATTAATTTACTTTATACTGACCTCTGTGAGCTTGGTTAGATGACTCTACAGCACAGCAGCCTTCTCAAGATCTTCCTGATCAACTTGTGAGTCGAATAGGAAGGCGTTGTCATTATCAGCTCCTGCACCCGGTGTTCCCATGTAGACCCAAAACGGCTCTGGAGAAGGCGCTCGGGGCTACTTCCCACGGACGATCTCTTCGATGGCGGCGGCCTTGACAAGACCCGCGGCTGCGTCAAGTTCTTCGGTATGCAGACCAGCCATCCGAGTACTTTCTACAGCTTTTGGCCATGCGCCTTGTGCAGAAGTACCCAGAGGGCTTGCTCTGGTACTTGGGAAGACAACGAGGCCTCAGCCCTCGCTTCTTGGGCCTGCGGCTGCGACGCTATCTTTGGGCTTGGCTCCTGCTCTACCTCCGCCTCCTTGGGTTGAGTATCCCTGGATGGGTTGACCTTCGGGATCTCAGGCGATTGGGCAGGCTGGGGAGTAGGTGGCTGGCTGTGCAAGATTCAAGAGCAGAGCTCGGTATGATGGACATTATGGATGTTAAAATGCAGTGACTAACAAGACAGGCTACTCACCTAGCGAAGTCCATGTCAAACTCGGGTTCGTCCAAGTCGAAGGAGATCCCTCCGGATGGAATGTCTTGAAGCTCGGGAGTTCTCTCCTTTGGCGAGGGCGTTTTCTCTTGTGTTTGCTGCACGGAAAGTACTCGGATAAGCTTAAGATGCGACATTTCAAGTACTATTCACAACCAAGATAGGCATACCTTTGGAGGGGACGCGTGGAGAGGGATATCTAGTGGTATCTCTGCGTACCTCAAGTAGAGACACTTCTGTATAGATATTTTATAATTTGCCCTTATGAATATGTCTTAACGTATTATAGAGACACTTCTTGTGGCACTTTAGAAAGTGTCATATGTATTGAGACACTACTTGAGACATTTCAACCATAGAGACATTTTCTTAAGTCATTTTTATAAAGTGCCAATGTAGAATATTAGGGGCATATTTGAGACACTTAAAAATTGACCTTACCCCCGTAAAGGCATAATTTGAGATAGTCACTTTAATATCTTGAGACACTATTTAAACTATTGAGGTATACTCATAAGAATTATACTAAGTAAATAAGCAAAAATTGGCTAGTGGGTGGAAGATTATGAAATGTAGTATGAGGTCTTGAGTTCGAAGACTCATAACTCCAAAATTATCATATTTTTGCAATATATATCTAGTCATATAGAAGGTAGAGACATAATATTGTGCCATTACAAGTCGTCTCAATAAATATAGGGACACTTACAAAAATGTCTCTTTATTCAAGAGACACTGTTTGTAGTGGCACCTCTATGACATATTGGAAAATGGCTCTATGACTCTATGAAGACAATGTAAAATGTCTCTACAAGACTAAAATAATGTCTCAACATGTGAAGATGTCTTGTAGTATTGGCCTCTTCGTTGGCCTCTTGTGCCTCAGGCAGGTTGCTGTCAGCAGGTCTTTCAATAGAAGACCTGGTTCTTTTCTTCACCGTCCACCTCTTCTTGGTGAGTTGGGGGTTTGGAATATCTTTAACAACGGGCCTCTTCAGATTTGATCCACCCTGACCAAGATCACCAAGATGGCGCGGCGGCAGATCTTCATCTGTTGAGTCATTTCCGACGACTACCTCCTCTTCAGCAGTTGGTTCTGCAAGTTTCTTCCCTTTTCCAGAGCCACCAGCGGCTTGCTTGGGCGACGAGGAGAGGGGTGGTTCGGGCAGTCCGGTTTGCGTCTCCTCCATGGCAGGAAGAGCAGAGGCGAACCTTGTGCGCAAATCCTACAGATGGGTGTAAGAAGAATTGTTAGTAACATGTTCAAAAAGAAGCCAGATAACAGTAAAAGTATTCAGAATGACTTATTGCTTACCACTGGTGATGGGCGATTAGCTGAGTACTCAGGAACCAGGCATGGCAGCTCATGGGCGTCCATGAACAGAGCTTGGACGCGGACTGCAATTTCATCAGATGATAGGTCATTAGAGGAGACTCTAGTCGGGTCGTTGGGTCCAGTGTACTCATAGCCAGCATGCACCCACTTTTGGCAGGGTTGCAAGCGACGGCGAAAGAATGAACTGGCTATCCCAATTCCGGTCAGGCCCTTCTTCTTCAGATCATCAATCATTTTTAACAACCCGGCGAGCCCGTTGACCTCGTCTTCGCAGAGTGCTTCATTCCAATTGGCTTGAGGCTGTGGCAGATGGCCTGAATGTTTGTTAAGCCTTGGGGTCTGGTTCTCTACATAGAACCATTTGTCCGCCCAGTCCTTGATGGAATCATTCAACTTAAAATCAAAGTAGATGCTCTTCATCCCTTGTCGAAGTTGGATGCCAGCCCCCCCAATTACTTTGTCCTGGCTCGATTGACTCGGAACAGAAGGCGGAATAGATTGAAGTGGGGGTTGATTCCCAAGAACACTTCACAGAGATGGATGAAGCGAGACATTTGAAGGATTGAGTTCAGATTGAGATGGACTAGCTCTAACTTGTAGAAAGCAAGTAGGCCGCGGAGAAAATCATGAGCGGGAGTGGCAAATCCCTGCTCATAGAAAGGGGCAAACACTACAATCTCATGAACTTCATCAAAAGGCCACATCCGTGCACCAAAAGGAGATGGACTTGTCGAGTAAGTAGCCCTGATTGACAAGTTCTTGCACCATCTGGTCTGTCGCCTTGGATGGCTTCCAGACTAGGGCGGGGGCTGTCTTGAAGACGGGCATGACGGTGATTGGAATCTTGGAGGCTTTCTTGCTCGACGCGGATTTGGTCGCTGCGGGTTTGCTTGCCGCTGGTTTCTTGCCCATCTTGCCAGCCGGTGCCTTCTAGTGGATGAAGATCTTAGGTGAGGCTTGAGTGGATTGGAGTGCGCGCACGAGTACGGAGGATTTTAGTTTTGGGAGTGGCGGCTAAGAACAGATGTGAACATGAAGCGGTTCCCCTCTGTTTTTATTAACGAAGCGGTAACCCTAAGCGTATTTCACAAAAGTCGTTTTCAATAAATACGCCAACAGATGTGTACATTTACCGAGATGTTGTCATGCTCGGGGGCTGATGCTTATTGGGATGAGATTATTCCGAATCAAAGAATTACTCATTTCTTTAAAAGTCTTCAAGCTTACTGTCATTAGCTTTAAGCTTGGTGGCTGGGGGGAAATAGTATATTTCTTTTAGAAAGTTTTTTCATTTAAGACCCTAGAATTGTTTTTAATCCTTGAAAATATTTCTAGGCTCGGGGGCTGACCCATAATGGGTCCATCTTTTTTCAAAAGCTGGACACCATTATATTAAATGGAGAAGTTCTTGCATCATCTTTGATTTAAAAATCAAAGCCCGAGGGCTGATTGCAAAAGTAGTCGGCAAGGAGCATATCATGTTCACTTCTGCAGGTTTTCAACGAAGGCGCAGGATGACGAGGAAACAACTCGGCTGATGCTCAATCTGTTGAGAAACGACTCGGCAGGCGTGAAGACATGAAGACGCTTAGGGGCTTGATGGACCAAGATCCATGGGAATCCTTATGGGCTGCAGGCCCATGAGGAGATTGGGCCACCAACTCTGACAGATACAAGGAAGAGACGTACAGGTTAAGGAAACTAGTAGGCTACTAGGAAACAACCTGACCTACTCATGTTAGGACTCTGTGTATAGTGTCCGACTAGGAATTTGTATTACTTGCCTTGTAAGACCCTGTCTCCCGAGTATATAAGGTGAGGCAGGGACCCCTTGTAAAATCATAACCATCAATACGAAGCGATCAACGATACAGGACGTAGGGTATTACGCTATCTCTTGAGGTGGCCTGAACCTGTCTAAATCATCTCGTGTTCACCATCGTGCTTCTAGTTCTGGCAAGGCCCTTGCGAACAACTCGACTACTCAGGGACCCCCTATAGTAGGCTAGCCGGTATAAAAATCCGACAGGGGGGCGACTCCATTCCATTGGGTTCAGTAACTATGAAATGCCCCCTGCCTTATTCAATTGCACTGATTAGGGTTGACCACGTACTGCCTGCCATACCAGGTTGCACTGATTAGGGTCGACCACATACCCCCTGCCATACTCGGTTACACTAATTAGGGTTGACCACGTACCCCCTTCCATACTCGGTTCCATTGATTAGGGGCGATCTCGTTCCCTCCGGGCATAGAAGATTGTACTAGTTAGCGTTTGGGGTTGTCGAGGGCGACTCTGTCCCATCGGGTTTAGTAACAATGAAATGTCCCCTGCCACACTTGGTTACACTGATTAGGGGCGATCTTGTACCCCCTGCCATAGAAGGTTTTACCCGTTAGGTTTGGGGTTTTCAGGGGTGTCTTTGTCCCATCGGGTTTAGTAACAATGAAATGTCCCGCTGCCACACTCCATTGCACTTATTAGGGGTGACCTTGTACCCCCTGCCACACTCGGTTGCACTTTTAGGGGCGACCTCGTATCCCCTGTCACACTCGGTACACATCCTGCACATATATTGATACACAACCTGCACATAGTTTGATACACATCATGCACATAGATTTACTCACATCCTACACATAGTTTAATACACATCCTGCACATAGATTGATACACATTCTGCACATAGTTTGGTACACATCCTGCACGTAGATTGATACACATCCTGCACGTAGTTTGATACACATCCTGCACGTAGTTTGATACACATCCTGCATCAATCAGAAAACACATATATATTGACATATGTTCTCATTCAGTACGCATACGCTCACTACATAACTCGCTTCTATACGATTTGTATATATACATATAGGTACACATAGGTTCACATTCAGTAGGCATATATATGTTGAAAAGTTGTATATGATATAAATAACTTGATCTTAAGAAATACAATCTTTCTATTCTTTTATCTGCAGCTCTTTTGTATATTTCTTCCGGGGCTTTGATGGACAAGATGATGTTACATGATTGGTAGCACCACAGTAGCCACATGGTGGTGGTTGTTTCTTCGTAGATTCAAGACCAAGTGGATGTTTTAGTCTCAATTTCCTTGGACGGCCTTGCCTCTTTGTTATTGGCGGATCGCTAATGCTCAAAAACTGTTTTTGCACACATGAATATAAATAAATTTGTGAGGCTAAGCATGTAGCATGTTGATACCAAAGGAATCATAGATTCATAGAGTCAAATCACACATGTTGATATCAACATATTGCTAAGATTGACATAATGATTGTGGAAATTTTTTTCATACCTGTGGGCAAGGTTGTAGCAGGGACCAAACCCAAATGTGAAGTTATTGTTTCTGTTTGCTTTCTAACCTTTGGTTTTGCGCCGGGTTGCAGTACCATTGTCCTACGGCTGTCCACCTGTTTGCACACCTTCGACATGTGTGGTAACATCTGCATCTTCCTCTTCTTGTGTGCATTAAGGTCAGACTTTAGAGCGGCAACATGCTTTAGCACAATCTGATGACTTAGCAGAGGGGTGACCCTCATCATCATCCATAAAAGGCCTCACCATTTTTGTGAAATTTGTACATACAGTGTGGTACCTCACAGTTTGACGTCCATGGTTTGAAATCTGGGTTGCTTGCAAAGGTAGAGGAGCAGCATTGTCATTTTCATCGTCATCCGTTCTTTTAGCTAACCACCTTTGTGAAATGTATCTTTCTGGTACTTCTCGTACTGCAAGTGCATCAAATACATTCAATATGTGGCAACACAAGACTCCATTGTTGGTATTTCTTACGTCGCAGATAAATCCGCAAGCACACGGATACCGTTGTAGCTTTCACCCGGAAGTATTCAGGGTATCGAATCCACAGGGAACTAGAAGGCATTGTCTAATTACTAAAGTTGACCGGATCGATCGAGTGTATATAAAGGCTGGGTAGAGAGGATAACTTAGCACTAAGACTGATTATAGCAAAGAGAATTCTCCTATGCTTGCTTTGGGCACCGGGGTATCCTAGGCCTCTAGGAAATTGCCGGCCAACAGCTCTACGCCGTACCCGTACGTGGAGGATTACAAAGGACGGACAGGGCTGTCACCACCTGCCGCCTACCTCTTCTAATCTATGGGGCTACGAGGCAAACGAAGGTAGTCGATAACCTAAGCACCACTCTTAAGATATATACTACTACTCTAATCTTAGCTAGAGACTAGAGCACTTTATAAATAAAGCGACGAACCCACAAGCACAATAGAGAACTCAGATTTCTATAACTCCGACTTAAATACTAAGCTGAGTATCCCGGATACTTACTAAGTAGCTCGCATCCGCCGAGGTACAAGTGGAGGGTCGCCGACACGCCGGGACTGCTCCAGACTCTCACTCACTCTCTCCCTACTTCTACTCTCATTTGAGGAGGGCTTCGCCTTGACTTGATGCTCTAGCTCGATGATGATGTTCAATGACCGGTATGCATCTATTTATAGCTTGTAGAGGCGGTTGGAAGTGGACACGTGGAAGATGAGGACGAACGGACTCAGTCACAGGTCGGGCGATTCGGGGAGATCGGCCGACGTTCGATGCACCGCCTTGAGTGATGCACGGCGTTGATGGACTCCTGGAGGCGGTGGGAACCCGTACCAGAATGATGAGGCGGTTTGGCCTCCGGACCAGGTCGGGCGACCGGGCAAGATCGGCCAACCGGCTACCGGCACCGATCGGGCCCATCTTCGACTGAGTGACTGATCAGTGGGTCCTTATGGCGGTTCCAGGTGGTATAGGTGCATTTGAGTACGTTTAGGTTACGAGGTGGGCCCTTCTATCCATGTGACCTCTCCTTGTACCATTCCCATCTCTTGGATTCAACCGACATGGAATCAGTGGCTATGATGGTCCTGGAGTGTGCTTCTTTTCCCTGGAGGAAAGTGGGCCCCATTGGGCTCCGGGGCAGGCTCGGCCGACCGGGCCAGGTCGGCCGACGGACCTTTTGTGCCCGATTGGCCTCATCTTTTACCAGCCACTATCTTGCAGGCCGTGGAGTTCCACCCTAGGTGACATCACTCCATTTGAGTATGTGTACTTGTGGATGTGGCCCCTTTGTTCTTCTCTTGAGGTCCTTCTCCCATATGGGCTTGACCCAACCTTGGTGCATAGGCAAGGGTTGGTCTAGAGTGGCTTCCCTAGCATATATCCAAAGATAGGGTCGTTTGGCCTCGGTTGGGCGTCGGCCGACCTGGCTAGGTCGGGCGACCACCCACCGAGCCCGTTTTGTCTCAAATTTCACCTGTTGCCTCCTGCATACACATAGTCACCAAAACTAGTTGAACTTGTTAGATATAATCCCTATAGCTATGGTGAATGTGTATTTGTATATCAAAGTTGACGGTCTGAGATGTGCATTAATGAGCGTCAACAAGCTTCCCCACACTTAGCCTTTGCTCGTCCTCGAGTAAAGCTTTAGGACTAAGGTGGAAACCATAACTCCTTCTGATATGAAGCTAGCATATAAATTATTCCAAGACATACCTGCACTTGTGAATTTGGAAGTGTCTACCATGCCATCTTGAGTGGTTGAGAAATAGAATGGCCTTGATTCAAGTCATCTCAACTCTTCTGTTAAGTAGCTTAGGTTTTTGATAAATTTTCAAAAACACAGCCTTACCTAGCTCCTCAGATGATTCTCTCAGATCGCTCATTATGTATGATTCCTCACCAAGGTATTTCCTTGCCTTCTTTCACCCTACTTCTAAAAGGCTTATGTAGAGCTCAAGGTAGGAGTAAAGATAAGGCATACTTGCATAACATATTTTGCAAAGTCAAAGAGAGGATCCAAGAAGAAAACTATCCATACAATCTGATCAAGATGTGCATGTGGAATGATAACTCCTTTTTGCATGATCTCTCTCCTCTTGAATTTATTTTGAGAACATGGCTATAATATATATATATATATTTTTTCATGATATTTGGGCCTTCATGTGCCCATATTTTTTTTCTCTTTTTTTTACTTGGACCTTCATGTGTCCATTTTTTTCTATAGCCCATGTCTCTTTTGAAATAATACTTGGAGAGGAGATCAACACTTAAATGGAGTATTTATTTTGTGGGTGGATGAAATGTATGTTGCTAACGTCCAATGTAGAAGTTTAGCATGTGTATGTGGAGTGTATGTGATCTTGATCATGAAAGCATGAAGAGAATCTTACAAGGGTCACAACAATTTGACAAAGCTCAATGCAATAGCAAGCAGCATATGTGTATAGGTTTTTGCAATGTTAACATCATATGGCTTTGGTAGGAATAAGGCATCACTGAGGAGCTCTATAAGGCTATTCATTTTAAGGTTTTACATGAAAAATATCCCAAGCACTTTATACAGAAAGAGCAAGATTTCTTTCATCATACCATATCTCATTAATCAACCACTTAGATAAACATGTTTCCCTAAAGGTATATACTCACAAGTAACAGGAGCATGTGCAGGGAATAAAGAATATGCAAGCCAATCAAGGATAGACATGTAAACCAAAGGAGCATCAAAGCTTATTTTATCATGAGTTTAATTTTAATGATCATATCAAGATAGAAACAAATTAACTCATGAATCAGAGAGGATGAGGGATAGGGTGCGCAAACCATCGCTCTGGACCAAATTGGGGACGAAAGGCACCAGAGGGCCATCGGCCGATCTGGTAGGGTCGGCCGACCTCTTCTGGTCCTTCTCCACCTTGATCTTTCTTGTACAGTCATGTGCGAGGTTGTGCAGCCTGTCTGTGGGTGGTCTCGAACATGTGTGCATCAGAAAATTCGAGAGACCCCCACACTTGATCTTCTACCTGCATTTATTCATATATGGTGGAAACAAAACAACGACCCTTTGGTTCTAAAGACCAAGAGCCTTTATTGGAACTTATATATATATATTTTTTTAATGTGCAAGAACTAACACTAGCGCTAAACCGAAATAAGATTTGGCTCAAAAGGAACTTACTCGAGATACTCACATACCTCCCCCACACTTGAAGTTTGCAGTGGAAAGCAGCATAACTCAAGTGTGTGGAGTTCAAACTTCTTTTGTAATCTTTCCCAAACCAAGACTTACCGAGGTTTTTGTAGCTAATGTAGTTCCAAGTTCTTAGGTATCAACTGGCCATCGTTCTTCTTAATCTCTACCTGAAATGGTTAGTGACCAAAAATACCCGAAGGAAAGATTATACTAAAAACATGTTCTTGCTTTTTATTTGAAGGGAAATAAATGGTAATCCGGGCCATCTCCGGCAGTGCTTTGTTTATGGTCTGAAGCTAGACCATGAGGGATCTTCACATTGCAGCTATTTTTGTGATGTAGTTTCCAAGCTCATCACCAATTGTTGATGTGTCATTGAAGCTTTAGCTGCAAGGTTAGTGCCACAAATGCATCCACGAAATTTGCAATGTTTATGATGAGAAAATGCCTCTACAACCAACCTTCTAAACATTTTAGAATTGAAGTCCTCAAGTTGGTTGTAGTCCTCGTATGTAATTGTGGCACAAAGCATGGTAAACTCTGGAGATTTCTTAAATGAGCATCCTTGTGGGGTTTCGAATGAAAAGGTTTCATGCTCATTTATGGAATCCTTTTGCTTGGACTCCAGAGCCAACGCTTCAAGCCTGTCCATGGCCCTTGGGTTCTCTAATTCAAGAGATTCAATGTGGACACTCGGGGTTTATTCTTGACTATTGTCGAGAACAGTGTCCCGAGGGCCATGGGGCCAACGCTTTTGCTGAAGCGAGGGTGATGGAAATCATTTGTGCTCATAGAGATGAGAATTTGGGGTCAATGGTGATACGAACATCACCTCCTTGAGTGAGCTACGCTTGGGAGGAGGCTTTGCCTTAGGAATTTCTGGCAGGAGATAGGAGTGGCAAAAGCAGCTTTCCCAAGCGTGTTATAAAAGCTCCCATGAGATACTTCTCCTTGGAGAAGCCTTTCTAACAGATAGCCTAGGGGTAGATCAAAATCGAGGGTATCAACGATGTGGAAATCTAAATTGACCTCGATTTTGTCTAGCGTGATTGTCACGGCACTAGTGATCCTCCGACACTAAATGATGTGTCCAAAGGGACAACTTTTGAGGAGCTTGTCGGATGGCCTTAGCAGAACATTTTCTAAGAGATTATGTGCCATGTGCCATGACATGATGTTGTCCTTCTTGTTGGGGTTGAAATGGGCTTCTACGACAGTTCCCCTTATATAACATGGAAGGATTACGGAAGGTCAACTATTCCAAATTGCTTTGAAAAAGTGACTCATTCCATCCAACCATTCCTCTTTTATGTTTCTCATGAGAAAAAGAGGGGTGTCGTAGCCTTCTTGTGCCTTGAGTACTCCGAGGTGTTTCCATGATTTTCAAAGAGATCATCCTCGAAGTCAAAAGGTAATCTGAAAGGCTGAGTTTCCTCTGCCTTAACGGATGGTGTCTCAGGAGTTGGATCTGGACTGGGCAAGCCTACGGGTAAGATAGAATCTAGTTGAAGGTCTTCTTGCTTAGTTCCATCCATAGCAGTGGGAGAGTGCTCTAGAATCTTCTCCAGGACCTCTCTCGCTCTAGCCGGCATTACGTATAGGAATGATCCTCTGGCGGCTATATCAACGAATCGGGCAGCCTTGAAATCCTAGAATCGTTCCTGTGCTGCCGCGATCGTTTCCTTCTCTTTTTGTTGGAAGTCAATAATTTTCTTCCGAAGGGCACAGATCCGGTGAACGGGGAAGTACTCCGGACAAAACTTTGTCTCGTAACTTTTCCCATTCACTGTTCATTACCCAACGGTATGGTCATACCACTTCCTTGCCCTCTCTTGGAGAGAGAACGGGAAGAGCTTCCATCTAATCGTTGCTTGCGTCATGCCTGATATGACCAGACATGAGCAGAGCAACTTGAATGTGTGCAGGTGATGTTATGGATTTTCATCACGTCCTGAGAAGGATGTCTCCTGGACCATAGCTATGAAAGCAAGGCGAAGCTCATAGCTATCTGTTTGCATAGAATTTGACGAGGGGTGCGGCTCCAATAATTCGCCCTTTGGAGCAGAATACTCATGGATTTGGGTTGAGTCCATGGGTAACCGAAATAAAATAAAAGAAAATAAAATAAAAGATAAACGGGCAACCATAGTTCTTAGACAACACAGCTACCATTCCCCGGCAACGGCGCCAGAAAGCTTGTTGGTATTTCTTACATCGCAGATAAATCCGCAAGCGCACGGATACCGTTGTAGCTTTCACCCGGAAGTATTCAGGGTATCGAATCCACAGGGAACAAGAAGGCATTGTCTAATTACTAAAGTTGACCGGATCGATCGAGTTTATATAAAGGCTGGGTAGAGAGGATAACTTAGCACTAAGAGTGATTATAGCGAAGAGAATTCTCCTATGCTTGCTTTGGGCACCGGGGTATCCTAGGCCTCTAGGAAATTGCCGGCCAACAGCTCTACGCCGTACCCGTACGTGGAGGATTACAAAGGACGGACAAGGCTGTCACCACCTGCCGCCTACCTCTTCTAGTCCGTGGGGCTACGAGGCAAACGAAGGTAGTCGATAACCTAAGCACCACGCTTAAGATATATACTACTACTCTAATCTTAGCTAGAGACTAGAGCACTTTATAAATAAAGCGACGAACCCACAAGCACAATAGAGAACTCAGATTTCTATAACTCCGACTTAAATACTAAGCTGAGTATCCCGGATACTTACTAAGTAGCTCGCATCCGCCGAGGTACAAGTGGAGGGTCGCCGACACGCCGGGACTCCTCCAGACTCTCCCTCACTCTCTCCCTACTTCTACTCTCATTTGAGGAGGGCTTCGCCTTGACTTGATGCTCTAGCTCGATGATGATGTTCAATGACCGGTATGCATCTATTTATAGCTTGTAGAGACGGTTGGGAGTGGACACGTGGAAGATGAGGACGAACGGACTCAGTCACAGGTCGGGCGATTCGGGGAGATCGGCCGACGTTCGATGCACCGCCTTGAGTGATGCATGGCGTTGATGGACTCCTGGAGGCGGTGGGAACCCGTACCAGAAAGATGAGGCGGTTTGGCCTCCGGACCAGGTCGGGCGACCGGGCAAGATCGGCCAACCGGCTACCAGCACCGATCGGGCCCATCTTCGGCTGAGTGACTGATCAGTGGGTCCTTATGGCGGTTCCAGGTGGTATAGGTGCATTTGAGTACGTTTAGGTTGCGAGGTGGGCCCTTCTATCCATGTGACCTCCCCTTGGACCATTCCCATCTCTTGGATTCAACCGACATGGAATCAGTGGCTATGATGGTCCTGGAGTGTGCTTCTTTTCCCTGGAGGAAAGTGGGCCCCATTGGGCTCTGGGGCAGGCTCGGCCGACCGGGCCAGGTCGGCCGACGGACCTTTTGTGCCCGATTGGCCTCATCTTTTTCCAGCCACTATCTTGTAGGCCGTGGAGTTCCACCCTAGGTGACATCACTCCATTTGAGTATGTGTACTTGTGGATGTGGCCCATTTGTTCTTCTCTTGAGGTCCTTCTCCCATATGGGCTTGACCCAACCTTGGTGCATAGGCAAGGGTTGGTCTAGGGTGGCTTCCCTAGCATATATCCAAAGATAGGGTCGTTTGGCCTCGGTTGGGCGTCGGTCGACCTGGCTAGGTCGGGCGACCGCCCACCGAGCCCGTTTAGCCTCAAATTTCACCTGTTGCCTCCTGCATACACATAGTCACCAAAACTAGTTGAACTTGTTAGATATAAATAGCTATGGTGAATGTGTATTTGTATATCAAAGTTGACGGTCTGAGATGTGCATTAATGAGCGTCAACATCCATCTCTCTGAAACTTGCAGCACTCACAACTGTACACACCACCCAACTTGTCTGCTGTCACTCTGAAAGTTCTTTTACCATAGTATTGGGCAACGACAAATCCATATGGGATGATGTCTATCAAAGAGTCTTCGTCAACACGATCAGTGTAGTATCCCGAACTGAACTGCAGCTCACTTTGGAAGACATTGAAAAGTTTCCTTGTGTGCATTTCATCCGTTTGCTGCTCCATTGGATGCCCCGTCAAGAAGGATGGAACTTTGATATATGTGTTTGCTTCCTGCATCACCTGCTTGCTGAGAATCCTGTCTTGTATCTTCTTGTATTGGTGAACGAAGTTTTGTATCGAGTTCATCGAGTTGACGTATCTCTTTAGGACAACGTTGAATCCCTCATTTCTTGTTGTCGTCTGTAGAAAGGGAAAAATTTTGCATAAAATATGCAGGAACCTACATCCCTCTCATGTCATAGAGGCGCTGGAATCTTTCATCATTATGGATCTCATATTTATCCAGGAAGGCTTGCCATTTGGATTGAAATTCCTGAGGGGTAAAGCTGTTGTCAACACAGTCATTGAAGTCCTTTGCTAGGCCCTCCTTTCCATCCAAAAATGGTCCCAACTTCTTCCTTGCGTTCTCCATAATATGCCACCTGCAGCTCATATACACGTTGACGCATCTCCATATGACAGTTTGACATAGTGTTGTAGCACAAGTTGTCACGGTGCTTACCTGCGGTTCCTATGAACTGATCCTGGGAAAACTTTTGCAATCGCTGCTGCCATCACTGCATCCTGGTTAGTGATGATGCAATATGGCTTCTTCCCTCCCATTGCATTCTTGAACTCAGTAAACAACCATTCAAATGCAGGTATCTTTTCATTTCTCAAGAACCCGCAACCCAGTTGTATAGTGATACCATTCCTGTCGATCCCTGTTATTTTCAATGACAAGAGTGAATGATTTGTTAGAATCATAGTAGGTGGACACAACCAACACAGATAAGTTGATACAATGAATAAATGTAGGTTGACACATAAATCACACAGAGGTTGCTTCATGCCTATGAAAGGTGCACAAGGCATATTGTAGATGTTGGTCAAGTGCAGTCAAAATATATACAGTCACCATAGGTTTGATACGCTCTCCTGGCTACACCGTGAACCCATAAAAGGTTCTCCACCCTGTCATCCTCATCAAGCGTGTATTTGTAATAGAAGTCTGGGTCATCTTTTTTCAGCTCCTCAAAGTGATCTAGTGTTGCCTTCATATCTTTGCCTCTGTACTCGGCACGGTGCTCCATCCGCAAATTCTTGTCATCACCTTCAATGTATGGACATTTTTCAATTCCCCCACATAGCTCAACCATTATTTGGTATACAACAACCATGCAGCAGCTTTATAAATTCCTTTTCTTCTGCAGGTACGTCTCTATGTGATTAATGAATTTTGTTAGTGAATTTTTTTTCACATGCTTATGGTTGTGCTCGTTCTCAAAGTGCACAACTTCCCACTGCCCTTGTCCTGTCAACCTAACCATCATCCATGCAGGGCAACATGTTCTTTCAACATAGTCTCTCTGCCTTTGTTTCACTGTTTTCTTCTCAGTTATCGGCCCATCTTCACCCGCTCTTTGCTTATTGTTCACACCAGCTTTTTGGCACACAAAGAACACTTTTCTCTTCTCATGATCCCTACTCGACTCACGGGATGAGTCAATGCGGATGGAGAACCCAGAATGACGGGCGTATGAATTGTATTAGTCCCTCGCTTCTTGGGATGTGCAGAAAGTCATCCCAAGGTAAGGCTCCTAAGATGTGGAAAGAACTTCGACCCCATCTTCAACATTACCCTCATTTTCCAAAGTTCGAGCTGTTTGTACCATCAATCCACCGGATTTCGACTAGAGGGCTAAAACTGCATCAACTAGGCCAACACACTGAGCTGAATTGATACTTTGGCATCTGACTAAAGGTTGCACTGTCGCGGCATTGGCTTCAGAAACAGAGGCAATCTGCATGGCACCGGTAGCATCTGCAGGGTGCTCGAAGGAAGAAATTGCAACATCTATGTTAACATCAAATGGTTCAATATTCAGGTCAATTTCTAGATTGGACGTCATTTTTTTTGGTACCTACAATAACAGATTGTACAAATTGACATAAAGCAATTGTACAAATTGACAAATCAACGCACATATGTTCACATGAAGAGAACAAATAGGATGCTATAGCCAGTCATTCACAGGTTGACACATCAGTGTGCACAGGACACAACATATTATACACAGATTGACAAACAAGCGCACATAAGTTTACACAAGTATACATCAAAGGATGACATAACTAAATATACACAGATTGACACTACAACAACTAACTAATTCTTGACACAATAGTAGCCTATTACACTTGGGTTGTATTACTCAAATTTACTTTCCAAACTTATTTCGGCTGAAAAAAACCACAACACATAGGATGATAGAACAACACATCAAAGCAAATTCGTACCTCCTAGATCAGAGATTGACACAGTTTTTCTTGCAAATTTTCCATAGAAAGCACAGATTGAGATGCAAGCAACACACCTTCTATCCAGATCTGAGCAGAGATTGACCCTTTTTTTTGGTGCTGACCCTTTTCCCCAACGTGGATTGACAGGATCCATCTGCGGTAGTTGAGTGCTATCCTGTGGTTCAAGCAGCCGCAAGGATTTGAAGGATGCGCCGCCACACCAGTGGAGGTAGGTGCATTGAGAGTATGTGGCGGCGTGACAGAATAGAGGAGCCGCGATGATAGGTTGCGGATGGTAACCTGCGCTCAATCTAGCGCGAGGATCTTGGCTTGTCCGGTAGCAATCCTATTTTTCGCGAGATGGAGGTCGGAAGGGAACAGGGAAGCAAGCTGGAAGAGGAAAATGGCCGGTTGCAGAAAATGAAGGATGTGTGGGATGCCGCGGGGAGGGGGCGAGGTGGGGCCGTGTCGGTTTTTTATACCGGCTAGCCTACTATTGGGGGTCTCTGAGTAGTCGAGTTGTTCGCAAGGGCCTCGTCGGAACCAGAAGCACGATGGTGAACACGAGACGATTTAGACAGGTTCAAGCCGTCTTGAGAGAGAGCGTAATACCCTACGTCCTGTATGGTGGATCGCTTCATATTGATGGTTATGATTTTACAAGGGGTCCCTGTCTCACCTTATATACTCGGGAGACAGGGTCTTACAAGGCAAGCAATACAGATTTCTAGTCGGATACTATACACAGAGCCCTAAAATGAGTAGGCCGGGTTGTTTCCTAACAACCGACGAGTTCCCTTAACCTGTACGTCTCTTCCTTGTATCCGTTAGAGTTGGCGGCCCAATCTCCTAATGGGCCCGCAGCCCATAAGGACTCCCATGGATCTTGGTCCGTCAAGCCCCCGAGCGTCTTCATGTCTTCACGTCTGCCGAGTTGTTTCTCAACAGAACTGAGCATTAGCTGAGTTGTTTCCTCATCTGCTTGTGCCTTTGTTGGAAACCTTCTGAAGTGAACATGATGTGCTCTTTGCCGACTACTTTTGCAATCAGCCCCCGGGCTTTGATTTTTAAATCAAAGATGATGCAAAAACTTCCCCATTTAATATAATGGTGTCCAGCTTTTGAAAAAAGATGGACCCATTATGGGTCAGCCCCCGAGCCTAGAAATGTTTTTAAGGATTAAAAACAATTTCAGGGTCTTTATTGAAAAAACTTTCCAAAAGAAATATACTATTTCCCCCCCAGCCCCCAAGCTTAAAGCCAACGACAGTAAGGTTAAAGACTTAAGAAATAAGTATATTATTTGATTTAGAAAAAACTTATCCCATTAAGCATCAGCCCCCGAGCATAACAATGCCTCCGTAAATGACTTAGCCCTTTGGAAAAAACCGCATAGATATGCATCTGGAAGAAACCACGAATACACATATGTTGGTGTATTGGTGAAAACGGCTTCTGTGGAATACGCTTAGGGTCACCAATTCAGTAATAAAAATAGAGGGGAACCGCTTCGTATTCACATCTACCCTAGCCGCCATTCCCAAATCTCAAATCCTCCATACTCGCGTGCGCCCTTGAATCCATTCAAGCCCCGCCCAAGATCTCCATCCTAGAAGACCCCGACTGGCAAGATGGGCAAGAAACCAGCGCCAAGCAAGGAGTCCAAGATCCCCTTCACAGTGATGCCGGTGTACAAGACAGTGCCAGCACCTGCCTTGGTTTGGAACAAATCCAAGGCGACCGATGAAATGGTGCAACAATTGGTCACTCAGGGCTACCTTCTGGACAAGGCCATCTCCTGCTGGCGGACAGACGCCGATAAGCCTTGGCCATTTGATGAGGCCCACGAAGTAGTTGTTTTCACTTCCTTTTATGAACGCGGATTTGCTACTCCCGTTCATGATTTCCTCCGCGGCTTGCTTGGATATTACGGATTAGAGCTTATCCATCTCAATCCCAATTCCATTCTTCAAATAGCTATGTTTATCCACCTTTGTGAAGCCTTCCTTGGCATCGATCCCCACTTCAACCTATTCCGCCTTCTGTACCGCATTAAACCTAACTCGGACAAAGTAGTCGGCGGAGCAGGATTTCAACTGCGCCAAGGGATGAAGAAGGTCTACTTTGATTTTATATTGAATGACTCCATCACAGATTGGGCGGACAAGTGGTTTTATGTTGAAAACCAGCCCCCAAGATTGAAGAAGCACTCGGGCCACCTTCCCCGTCCTCAAGCCAATTGGATCCAGGCTGTGAGTGAAGATGAAGCAGATGGTATTGCTAGCCTTTTGAATAGCATCGCCGAGTTGAAGAAGAAAGGTCTGACAGGAATAGGGATCATCAGCTTCTTCATTCGCCGTCGCGTGCAACCCTGCCAGAAAAGGGTCCACGCTGGCTATGAATATACTGGTTTGAATGATCCAACCCGAACGACCGCAGAAGTACTATCCGTGGATGAAGTTGCACCACGCATAAATGCTCTTTTCATGGATGCAAACGAGCTCCCTGTCCGAGTACCTGAGTACTCGGTAGAACGCCCTCCTCCTGTAGTAAGTGCCTGTCTATACACCGAGTATTTGTATAGTAATCCATCTTCTTTTTGATGACTTGTTCACTAATAATTCTACTCTTATTTGTCTGTAGGACTTGCGCATGAGATTTGTCTCCGCCCCTTCTCCTGTCATTTAGACGCAGACTGGACTGCCCGAGCCACCCCTCTCCTCGCCGCCCAAGCAAGCCGCTGGTGTCTCTGGAAAAGGAAAAAAGCTTGCAGAACAAGCTGCTGAAGAAGAGGTGTTGATTGAAGACACTTCCTCAGATGAAGAGATGACACCGCGCCGCCCTGGTGATCGTGGTCAGGGGGGATCAAGCCTGAAAAGGCCCATCACCGACGACACGCCAAACCCCCATGTCCCCAAGAAGAGACGGGCGATACGGAAGAAAATCAAATCCTCCGTTGAAACGCCTGCTGATACCGCCCTGCCTGAGGCGCAAGAGGTCGACATAGAAGCCAAGAGAGTCGCAGAAATACCAACAGGTATCCCTCTCCACGCGTCCCCACCCAAGGTATGCCTATCTTGTATGTTAATATTACTCGAAATCCTGCCTCTTGAACTGATCCGAGTTCTTTTTATGCAGAAAACACAAGAGAGAGTGCCCTCGCCAAAGGAGAGAACTCCCGAGCTTCAAGACATCCCATCTGGAGGGATCTCCTTCGACTTGGACGAACCTGAGTTTGACATGGACTTCGCCAGGTAAGTAGCTTGTCTTGTTGGTCACAACACTTGATCATCTATTGTGTCTGTCGTACTGAACTTCTGCTCTTACATCTTGCATAGTCATCCGTCTACTACCCAGCCTGCCCAATCGCCAGAGATCCCAGAGGACAACCCGTCCATGGATACTCAATCCAGAGAGGCAGAGGTGGAGCCGGAGCCAAGCCTCTGGGTAGCGCCGCAGCTGCAGCACCAATCAACGAGGACCGAGGTCTCGTCATCTTCCCAAGTACCAGAACAAGCCACTCCGGGTACTTCTGCACAAGGCACATGACTTAAAGCTGCAGAAAGTACTCGGATGGCTAGTCTGCGTATCGAGGAACTTGACGCAGCCGCAGGTCTTGTGAAGGCCGCTTCTATTGAAGAAATCATCCGGGAGAAGAAAGCCTGAGCGCCGTCGCCTGAACCATTCCAGATTTACACGGGAACACCAGGCGCAGGGGCCGACGATGACAACGCCTTCCTGTTCAACTCCCAGGTCGATCAGGAAGATCTTGAGAAGGCCGCAGAGCTACAGAAACAACTTGCCAAGCTCACAGAGTTCAATATAAAGTAAATTAATACTGTAAGTATACTTAGCTCCACTGTATGTTTTTGCTGATGACTCTGCCGACTTGTTTTGAAAACAGAGTATCCTTCACCGCTCGCACCAGAAGTCGGAGATGCCCCGCAGGGCCAGCGCATGCCTCACGTGAGTGGAGAAGGCGGAGAATGACTTGGCCCAGGGTCGACCTTCATGGGAAGAAGAGCAAGCCAAGCTATTGCTGGATCTGGACGTAGCATATCAGAAGATGAACTTGTACCAGAACCAGCGCGACGATGTCTTGGAGAACACAAAGTCACTTAAGCAGAAGCTTGCATGTACGTCGCCGACTTGTTCTCACAGAGTTAGCACAAATCACATAGTATGTTAATAATATGTTCGTATATGCAGAACAAGAGAAAAAGATCGAGGCACTTGGGGCTCAAGCCACCGATATGAAGAATCTCTTCTATCGGCGACAAGAACGCGCGAATCAAGCCGAGCAGCGGGAGCGGGACTGCATGGCAGAGCTTGCTGAGGAGAAGCAGATGCGCAAGGATGCCGATGCCCAGCTCGTCCAGAGTATGACTACGATCCAGAGCCAGGAAGATCAGATCCACGCTCTTCGCGTGGAAGTCAACCGGTTTGGTGCAGAACTCGGATCCCTTTGGGAGGCTGCTGCTCCGCTAGTCGACGTGTACGCCAAGGTACCCGCAGGTGGTCCTGCTCCTCCGCTGGTTGATCGCTTGCGCGCTACTCCTGGGCAGGTGCGAGCTTACTGCCAACGAATAGCCTAGTCTTGCACCAGGCAAGTACTCGGCTTAGTCCGATCATGGTTCCCTGCCCAGCAGTTAAGCATTACTCAGGGGAAGATCAATCCAGCATGTACCCGGGATATGTCCAGTGCATATATGGAGGAGGAGAAGGACACGGCGGAGAAAATAGTTTCCTACCTTAAGTTCTAGGTTCTTTTGTTATGTAAAAGAAACCTTTTGTAATGAACTCTGAGTTAGATGTAAATACTGATGCCTTGTCAACAAAAGTATTTGTTATCTTATTTTGAAGCGCCCGATCTCTCTGTGTTAAAACAGAAAGTAGATGGCTTTGGTTTATGAATGTAGCCTGATTGAATTGTGTTTAAACAACTCGGCATGATTCAAAAAACCCTTCTATATGCATTACTTGGCAAGCAAGCATAGCATAATACTCGTATTCGAATTCCAAGCTTGATGACAATGGAATATGGACACTTTATTATCGTTTGGCTGAAAGCCGACATCAGTACATTGAAAGGACTAACTTTTATTGACTCTTAACAATTCCTAAAAAACTTTTAAGGATAAAAACGCCGCAAGTGCTCGATATTCCAAGCATTAGGCACTTCTGTTCTGTCTTCCCGTTGTAGCTGATAAGTACCTGGGCCGATAACCCTTGATACTATGAACGGGCCTTCCCAAGGCGAGGATAGCTTGTGCTGAGCTTTTGTACTCTGGATTCTTCGGAGGACCAAGTCGCTAATGTTGAACGACCTTGCCTGGACGTGTTGGTCGTGATACCTCCTAAGATCTTGCGGGTACTTGGTTGTTCTGATTAACGCGGCTAGCCTTGCTTCTTCTAACATGTCCACATCCTCTGCTCTGCTTTGCTCTGCTGCCTCCTCCGAGTAGTTCTGAATTCTTGGAGCATTGTACTCGATGTCCACCGGGAGTACTGCCTCAGAGCCGTAGACCAGGAAGAAGGGTGATGCCCCGTCGCGCGGCTAGGCTGGGTTCTTAGCCCCCAAACCACGGCTGGCAACTCTTGCACCCACTTGCCGTCATTCTTTTTGAGTGGTTCGTAGAGCCTTGGCTTGAGTCCTTGGAGTATGAGGCCATTAGCTCTCTCAACTTGTCCATTGGCACGGGGGTGCGCCATCGATGTGTAGCGGACTTCTATTCCCAAGCTACCGCAGAAGTCAAAAAACTCGTCCCCTATGAATTGGGAACCGAGGTCAGTGATAATGCGATTCGGGACGCCGAAGCGGTGGGCAATGTCTTGAATGAACTCGGCTGCCTTTGGAGCTGTAGCTTTGACTAGCGGCTTGACTTCAATCCACTTCATGAACTTATCGATTGCCACATAGAGATATTCAAATCCCCCTGGCGCTTTCTTGAGCGGTCCAACCATATCCAGCCCCCAGCATGCGATGGGCCAAGAGGGTGGTATGGTGTTGAGGACCGTTGCGGCGACGTGAGCTTGCCGGGCAAAGAATTGGCAGCCCTGGCAAGTCCTCACAACTTCTTCTGCATGTGCCACTGCAGATGGCCAGTAGTACCCAGATTGAAGGCCTTGCCAACGATCATGCGGTGGGCAGCATAATTGCCGCAGATTCAAGCATGGATTTCTTCAAGGATCTCCCGTCCGACTTTTCGTCGGATGACTTGCTCTGCTTCCACCTTATCTTTGGGCTCTTTCTGATGTAGGATGTACTCGATGAAGGGCTTTGTCCACTCGGGTCTAATCACCATGACCTGCTGATGAAGGAGTGTTGTAATCGGCTATACTTCCTGCTCCCTGATGGATGGTTGTAACAGCTCTTGGACAAAAACACCGCCTGATACTTGCGCTCGATGCGAACCAAGCTTTGAATGTGCGTCAACAGCCATGTTGTTGTCCCTAAGGACGTGATGGAACTCGAGTCCGTGCTAATGCTTCTCGAGTTTGTGGACCTCCATGCAGTATGCGTCCATGTTCTCCTTGGTGCAGTCCTAATCCTTATTGACTTGGTTAATGACCACCGAGGAGTCGCCATAGACCACCATGTGCTTGATGCCAAGGGAAGCAGCTAGGCGTAGCCCGTGCAGTAGAGCTTCATACTCATTGTTGGTGGCTTTCCAGAGGATCTGGAGCACGTACTTGAGCTGATCGCCTTTTGGAGATATGAAGAGTACTCCTGCGTCGGCTCCTTCAAGCTTCATTGACCCGTCGAAGTACATAATTTAATGCTCGAGGGGTTCTTCCGGCGCCGCCTATTGTATCTCTATCCACTCGGTGATGAAATTGACCAGAGCTTGAGACTTGATTGCAGCACATGGGACTAAGTCGATGGCGTGGGAGCCCAGCTCGACCGCCCATTTAGAAATTCGCCCTACCGCGTCTCGGTTGTGGAGGATATCGCCAATTGGGAAGGAGGTGACTACAACAACCCAACAACCCAGTGAGCATCGAAGTAGTGGCGCAGCTTGCGGGACGTGACCAAGACAGCGTATAATAGCTTCTCGACTTAGCGTACTTTTGATTCTGTGAGCACCTAGCTGATGAAGTAGACTGGCCGCTGTACTTTGAATACATGGCCGGGTTCCTCCCGCTCAACTACGATCGCAGTGCTCACCACGTGGGTTGTAGCTGCGATGTAGAGAAGCAGTGGTTCCTGATCAGCTGGTGCAGTAAGTACTGGTGGTGTCTGGAGGAATTTCTTGAGGTCTTCAAACGCCGCATCAGCTTCTGCAGTCCAGACGAACTTGTCTTGCTTCTTGAGGAGTTCGAATAAGGGTAGTCCTCTGTCACCAAGTCTTGAGATGAATCTGTTGAGGGCCGCCATGCACCCGGTCAGCTTCTGGACATCCTTGAGGGACTTGAGAGGCGTCATGGATGTGATGGCGGCGATGTTCTCGGGATTGGCCTCAATTCCATGGTGGCGGACTATGAAGCCCAACAATTTTCCTGCGGACATGCCAAACATACACTTGGTTGGATTGAGCTTTCATTGGAACTCCCTGAGGTGTGCAAAGGTCTTGGACAAGTCGGCGATGAGGTTGTCCGGGCTCTTTGTCTTTACGACGATGTCATCAACGTAGGCTTCAATATTGCGGCCAATCCGAGCCTTCAAACAACTCTGAATTGCGCGCTGATATGTTGCCCCTGCGTTCTCGACTCTGAAGGACATTGTTGTATAGCAGTAGGCGCCAAACGGAGTGATGAACGCCGTCTTGATTTGGTCGTCTTCATGCAGGCTTATTTGATGATAGCCTGAGTAGCAGTCGAGGAAGCAGAGTAGAGAGCAGCCGGCTGTAGAGTCCACCACTTGATCGATGCGTGGTAGCCCGAAAGGATCCTTTGGGCAATGCTTGTTCAAGTCGGTGTTGTCGACACACATCCTTCACTCGTTGTTGTTCTTCTTTCGCACCAGGACAAGATTAGCAAGCCAGTCGGGGTGAAACACCTCTTTGATGAATCCGGCTGCTAGTAATTTTGCCAGCTCTGATCGGATGGCTTCTTTTTTGTCCTGGTCGAAGCGTCGTAGACGTTGTTTCTTGGATTTGGCAACTGGATCAACGTTGAGTTTGTGCTCAGCCAGCTCTCTTGGGACTCCCGGCATGTCAGATGGCTTCCATGCGAAGATGTCACGGTTGTCCCGCAAGAAACTGGTGAGCGCGTCTTCCTATTTGGTGGGCAGATCAGTGCCGTCTTGGAAGGGTCGCCCATCTCTAGATCGATTGTCTTGATTGGCACTTCCTGGGAGGGCTTCATGGTCGACGCGGCTGGCTTTTTCGTTGGGATTTCCAACTCAGCCTCGCCGGGTTGTTTTGCCATAGCTGCTACAATTGCTGCCTGGCTCGGTTGCTGCATACTTGCAGCAATCGTCACTGCCTCGGTGTCGCAATCATAGGAGGTCTTCAGGTCGCCCTTCAGGGAAAGGATCCCTTTAGGGCCTCGCATCTTCAGGACGAGGTAGATGTAGTGCAGTATCGCCATGAATTTCGCCAGAGCAAGTCTCCCCAGGATCGCGTGGTACGATGACTCGAAGTCGGCAACCTCGAATGTGATGTACTCGGTCTTGTAGTTAGCCTTGGTACCAAATGTAACTGTGAGTGATACCTAGCCAAGAGGGACAGTAGCGTTGCCTGGGATAATGCCGTAGAAGGGTGAGTCAGCGGGCTTGAGGAGGTTGGAGATGTCCAAGCCCATCTTCTTCAATGTTTTGGCGAAGAGGATGTTCAGTCCACTTCCGCCATCGATCAGCGTTCTTGTTAGCCGCGCGCCGGCCACCACCGGGTTAAGTACCAGAGGGTATCTTCCCGGGTTCTTGATGTTGGTCCATTGATCGTCGCGGGAGAAACTGATCAGGACCTCTGACCACTTCAGGAAGGTGGGAATAGCAGGCTCAATGCATCCGATCTCGCACTGGATCAGCTTTTGCTTGTGCTTTGAGTCTGTCTGAGCAATCCCGCCAAAGATGACGTTGACCACCTTGTCGGCTTATTGATAGCCGGTGTCTTTGTCACCCTTGCCTCCTCCGTTGTTGTCAGCGTCGTCGGGTTTGGGAGCGCCTCCGGTGCCAAAAGCTTTTTTGAGCCCGATGCACTCCTTGCTGGAGTGCTTGTCCTTTGGATGGAAGGGACATTGCTTGTCGAGTAGTTTCTCGAACTTCTTGCGAGAGGGACCTTTTTCAGCAACGTTGACTGAATCCTCGGGCTTGCATTTCTTATCGTTGAAGTCGCACTTGCCACTGTTCTCAATTTGCTTGCCCTTGTTACGGTCATTGTTGTTGTTGCGGTCGCCTCCCGACTTGTTTCGGTTGAACCTCTCACGTTGCATGTCTTCAGCGTCCGTCCAATGGTTGATGAGGTCGTGCATGGCTTCCAACGTCTTGGGCCTGTTCCTTCCGAAGTCGAGATGCAGTGTGGGGTCGGTGAGACCGTTGTGGAAGTAGTCGATGATGTCTTGGTCAAAGAGCCCCACACATGTTGAGCGCTTCTCCCAGAATCGGCGGTTGTAGCTTCGGAGGTACTCGTTTGGCCTTGTTTGCACTGGGCAAGGTCAAAGTGAGTACCTGGCTTCTGCCACGAGCTTTGGAAGTTGTTGATGAAGACCTTGCAGAGTTCATCCCAGAAGTCAATGGAGCCTGGTTTTAATCCTTCCAGCCAAGTCAGTGGAGCTTGGTCGAGAACCACAGCGAAATAGGTGCACATGGTGTCAGTATTTCCCTTTGCTGCCTTGATCGCCGAATAGTATATGCGCAGCCACTGCTCGAGATCACGTTTCCCGTCATATCTTTCAATGTCGGCCGGCTTGAACTTCTCGGGCCAGGAAGTAGCCCGGATACGGTTTGAGAAAACCAGAAATCCTTCGTACTTGTCAAGGTTGTGGTGACCTTGTCCTAGAAGCCCGTAGATCTAGTCGTACTCCTGCTGCCGCCTGCGGTCTTCTTCCTCGCGGTCGCAAGCGCGTGCGGAGATGACGATGTGCGCGTCTTTGCTCCTCAGTTGGTGTCGCAGGTCCCTGTCGTCGTCATGATTATCGCGACGCCCATCTGTGTCCCTGTTGCCGCCCTGCCCACGATTGTGGCTCTACTGAGCAACGTGGTGGCTAGGTCCCGGGCCGTGGTTTCTACCTCCAGTGCCGACTACCATGCCTCCCTCGTTGACAGGTCCAGGGTGATCTCTGCTTGGCTGATGAGACGGATTGCCACGGTTTTTGGCCTCGGCAGGGCGACTGCTTGCTTGGCGACTTGCTATCTTGGATTTGGTGATGGTTCGGGTAGGGCAGACCGCGTCATGCTGGATCGCCGCTGTCTCGAGCATCGTCTTCATCCTCTGGATTTCTGGAGTTTGGCCCATGTTACCGAGCTCTGCTGCGACAGCCAAGATGTTGGCTGCAGCGTTGGTGTAGACATCTTGCCCAGCGACTTGCACGAATCGTTCATTAAGATTCCACGGATTGATTCTGCGGTTGGCTCGGTGTCGACACTCTGTGCGAGCGACGTTGCGTTGCCTGCATCTTTCTCGTTCATCCGCAGCCTCGTTCTCCACAGTTGGCTCGTCGTTGGAGACTTGCTCTTCTTGGCCGATGATCACCATGGCTTGACGCCCCGGTGAAAAGCTTCCTGTGCTTGAAGTTGCTGGGACAGTTGAGCCGCGCTCTCCTGAAGAGTCCAAGGTTTCGCCGGGTAGGTAAGGCAATGGATCAATGCACGCGATGATGCGGGACATATCCAATTCTTCTTGGGGTGTGGCTCCCAACTTTGGTTGCGTCCAGGCCAGCGGTGATGACGAGTCCGACTTGTTTCCCGCCCAAGAGAAGTTCGTCGAATTAGATCAGAGATCGGAGCTACTTAGATGATGCCGCCTGAAAAACGGAGGCGGTTCCCGTGAGACCAAAGGGAATCTAGCTCGGGGTGTCGACCTCACGCTTAGCAGTGGCTGAGCTCCTCTTCTTTTGGGTTTTTGAGGAGTTGGATTTTGGTACGACCGATGGTTCAGAAACTGGCTCGGACTGCCTAGTCCGCTTTGAATTATTCTCAGTCCGAGTTGTATTTGAACTGAGACTCGAGGTTCCCCGAGTCAGGATCGGACCCGGGAGCGCGATCTCGTCGAGCTTGTCGGCGAGTTGCTCTGTGGTCGTCGTCTTGAGAACGCGGTCGAAGTTGCCCACGCCGTCCGCCGTGCAGACCCAGGAGCTGAAGACGAAGGTGACGCCCTTTTCGAATGCCATGTCGCCGTTGCAGTTGATGATGACTGGTGCCATCAAGCTTTCTTGACGATTCTCGACGAGAGCCCCTACCTGGCGCGCCAGTTGTCGGTTTTTTATACCGGCTAGCCTACTATAGGGGGTCCCTGAGTAGTCGAGTTATTCGCAAGGGCCTCACCGGAACCAGAAGCACGATGGTGAGCACAAGACGATTTAGACAGGTTCAGGCCGCCTCGAGAGAGAGCGTAATACCCTACGTCCTGTATGGTGGATCATTTCGTATTGATGGTTATGATTTTATAAGGGGTCCCTGCCTCACCTTATATACTCGGGAAACTGGGCCGCCAACTCTGACAGCTACAAGGAAGAGACGTACATGTTAAGAAAACTAGCCGGCTACTAGAAAACAACCCGACCTACTCATGCTAGGACTCTGTGTATAATATCCAACTGAGAATCTGTATTATTAGCCTTATAGACCTTATGACCCGAGTATATAAGGTGAGGCAGCGACCCCTTGTAAAATCATAACCATCAATACGAAACGATCCACCATATAGAACGTAAAGCGATCAATATGAAGCGATCCACCATACAGGATGTAGGATATTAAGCTCTCTCTTGAGGTGGCCTGAACCTGTCTAAATCGTCTCGTGTTCACCAACATGCTTCTGGTTCCGACGAGGCCCTTGCGAACAACTCGACTACTCAGGGACCCCTACAGTAGGCTAGCCGGTATAAATAACCGACACTATAGATTTGTTATTGTAGCAACTACTAGTTGTTTAGATTTATTTAAGTTTATGGTGTCCGACTAGCTAACACAAATATCTGTTTATTTTATTTCCACTTACATGAATCAAACATGTATCCTTCATTTTCTACGGGCAGCCAATAAAAACCTGCTAAAAACGTAAGCAACCATTTCATTCCGGTTATTATATGGTTTGCGAACTGAGCTAGGTGTAACCCGCGCATCCCGTTTCAAGTCTTTCACTCAGCACGTGCCCCTTAATAATGAAGTGCTTGTGGTAACTTTGTTTCCTTAATATCAAAAGCCAGCAGAATCCCTCGAAGATGCTCCTACGAAAATATATACACTATTTATGAAATTTATTAAGTTCACCAAACAAAACATCCGAGGACCTGAAGGTGCGTGTTTTTTTTTCTTCATCATTCTTTTATAATTTTTGCATACCGATTCCTCAAAGATTACAGCCTCCGAAAAGGATCATTATTTTTCATGCTCAAGCTCTAACAAAAAAGGTACATTCGAAATAATGTACATAATACAACATAGTACAAAAGCCAAGCTTCGAGACAAGGTCAGATTGCATGACAAAACATCCGCGAAGTGTATCGAAAGATGATCAGTATCATACACTCGTACCTGTAAATCACACCTTTAACCAACGATTTTCATTTTAAGGAAATTCTTTTGTACTGCATCATGGTGTTCGTGATAGCTTGCTCCACTGGCAATCTTTCCATGCTTGATGCACCATAGAATCCATGGACCCTGTTAGTATTCTTTAGGATGAACTCCGCCTCTTGGGGTCCAGATATGGGACCTATAAAATTGTGCACGCGAGTTAGACTAGTATTTGGGTATTTGCACACGAAAAGCATCACAAAAGAGCAGGAAGAACAATATATTACAAGAGGCCACAGGAAAATAGGAAGTGTACCTCCATGACACAGAACAATTATATCTGGATTAATCCTACGTGCTGCATCAGCAATGGCCTGAACACGTACAGCACTGTCATCTAAAGTGACAGCTGTCTTTGCCCCGATAGACCCTGCAGTGGTCAGACCCATATGCGCCACTATGATATGAGCTCCTACCTTTGCCATGGCAGCAGCTTCTTCTGGATTGAAAGCATATGGAGTAGTAAGGAAACCCATGTTATGAGCCCTTGAGATCATCTCCACTTCCAAGCTAACAAGGGATAATAAGATCAAGTTAATACAACTTATAATAATCATGCCCTTCCCTTATGGGAAAGCTCAGCCCTCATACATTGACTCATAAAAAAAACAGTGAGGCATGGAAAGGATGCAGTTCCCAAGTTTAGAACATGATGAACTTATACCTGTAGCCCATTCCAGTTTCCTCCAAGTTCTGTCTAAAATTCCCATCAAACAGACCAACTGTTGGGAAGTTTTGTACACCACAAAATCCAATGGTTTCTATTTGCTTGAGAAAATATTCCATTCTACGGAATGGATCAGTAGCACAAACCCCAGCAAGAACTGGAACTTCTTTAACCACCTAAATTTATATCATATATCAATAGGTGTGCACAGTAAAGTTGACAAACATAGGAGTGATGTTAGATTCTGAACTACTTACAGGCAACACTTCGTTGGCCATCTCAAGTACAATCGCATTTGCATCAGCAAATGGCAAGAGCCCTGCCAGTGAACCCCTTCCAGCCATTCGAAACCGCCCAGAGTTGTACACCACTATAAGATCAACCCCACCAGCTTCTTCGAACTTAGCAGATATGCCTGTGCCGGCACCAGCTCCAATAACTGGAATACCCTCACTGATGTGTTGCTTTAGATTATTTAGTATTGACCTTGTCTTCTGCAATGTTTCTGTCAGCACAGAGAAGCAATCCATTAAGAGATCCAAGATTTACGGATACATGACAAGGCCACAAAAAGAATAATCCAGTGCACCCTTGAACATGTGCCAGATTTTTGGACAAGGAATAATTGTGTCATAGGTGCAGCAGTTGATTATCTATTCTGCCATGGTTGGTTACTATTATCATGAGAAACATGTGGAAGTATGAAGCTGCGTATTATAGTATTATATACTAGGGTTACTATGTGGTTTCTGAATTTTGCTAGTGATTTCATTGGTTCAACCCAGTTAATGTGTGCATATTTTTCCATTCACTTGACAGTATCATATTGTGATCCTGGAACATGTTTTAATCGACAGTCATGATCTTTGACACTGAGAGGTATATGAGATGCAAATAGAATCAGAATTTCTAGGGGTTAAATCATAGCTGACCTGGTTTCGCATCTGGAAAATCCACAGGAGGTCTCCATATAATAGAACCATCTGAAATTTCCTGTCCTAAAAAGGATTTTTTTATACTCCCATCTTGTTCAGGTTCGGCTGTACTAGAGGCCTTTACATCCATACTCAAGAATGCATCTACCAATGCATTTGCAAACTCAGGATCATTTATGTGATAAGGAAGCAGCTTCACCTGTCCAAAAGCCAACAAACTCAGTTCATCTAAAGACATCATAAAAATGCATTTGCATTGATAGTTACTAAACATGGAGTAACCTCTCGGATGTCGGTTCTCTGTATAAGGGTATTTAATTCACTCAATAGTGTTGATGTAGCTTCTAGATCATAGAATGGCATTCCTGGAGCATCTATTGCAGATATGCCCTTCTGGGGAAGGCACACAGTAACTTTAGATGAAGATTTGTTTATCTTATCAGCAATGAACCTAGCGAATTTCTTGTTCTCATCCACAGTTGTCCGCATCAATGAAACCTTCAATAGTTACATGGATGTTAGTGATGCTACGAGAAACAGAAAACATGTAAAATTCTTGGAAATAATTGAAGATTAAAATGCACAGGAAGTCAGGAAGGTTCATGCGCTATTGTAGTCAGCCATGTAATGTTTATGTTTTAACAGTCATTCTAAAAGGCAGTGCTTGCATAAATTTTAGATTAAATCTCTAAGAAAATTAGCCATTAAGATAATTAGCATGTGTTTGTAACAAGAACACCCTTATGCTCTGTTTAACATCATTCTACATATCCAAATCCCTACAGATACTCCTGTAGTGCCAGACACGCGTCAACCATACATAGAAATTTTTGGAACTAAAAGTTCAGAGATGCTGTAAGTCCATTAGGGCTACCACTTTGACCAGTCATATTTATTAAAATATATTATTCCAAATATAAGAGAGTTGTAGATTCCGGAAATATATTTTATTTTCATGATAAATCCTACATCAACATTTTGTTGTCAATGCAATGATTGTTTTGCTATTGCTGCTCAAAGCTAAAAAAATGTTTGACTTAGGACAAACCTAAATGGACTCATATTTGGGATCAGAGCTAACAAAAAATTGACTGATAGCAATTGAGAGCTATTGTTATACGAACCTGCTCATTATGAACATGGATCTTTCTGTCTGCAAAAGCAGGAGGTATTGTATCTCGAGCTCCAAAGTTAACCATATCCAAGGCTCCAACACTAAGAACAAGAGGGATCTTATTATCTATAATTGCATCAAACCTGGACTCATCACAAGCCATGACACCGCCTACAATATGGTCTGCAACTTCTGTTGTCGTTACATCCAGTACAGCCTATATGAATTCAAACAGAAGTAACATGAGAAAGTCTACAAACATGAAAGAAAAAAGAATAGCTGTATCTGAGCCACTATGTTCCCCAGGAAAGTTCAGACATTACAAAACATGAATTGGACATGAACTAAAATAAACAGCAATCCTATGCTAACAAGATTGATCCGAGTACTAGGCAGAAAAACAGAAAAAGAACAACCATTACATGTCAACAAAATATAAACGTCAAGAAGCATTACCTGTATGAAACCACCCCTAACTAGTTCTTCCATGGCTTTGCCTCCTACACCAGTAGCATGGAATACAAGGGTCTCATACCCTTCTTTGTTCAGCTTATCCTTGACAGCATTTACACATGGTGTTGTAACACCAAACATAGTAATACCAATGGTTGGCTTTGCTGCAGTTTCATCAGACTCATTGGATGCCAATAAAATTCCATGTACCATTCCAGCAAAAGCTGCAGCAGCATTAGACAATATAACACGGCTGACACTGTTTATTCCACATATGTCAACAACTGAAGGAAACAATACCAAGTCAGATGTTCCAACATAAGGTGCGGTGTGACCACTAGCAACGGTAGATACAATAAGCTTAGGCACTCCAAGTGGCAATGATCTCAAAGCAGGAGCAATTAGTGCAGTTCCTCCACTGCCTCCTAAGCCAACAGCTCCCACCAGGGTACCACTGTCATATCTTTTTTTCAGAAAGCTCTGAAGCGCCTTCGACATGAGTGCAATTGCTTTGCCTCTGTCATCTGGAAGATTATGTTGGTCAATACCCAAATGATATGACAGAACTGTATTTCTCCGGATAAATGGGATGTCTTTAAAATCCTGTGCTGTCGTCTTTTCAGTTGTGGAGACATCCACTATGCTCACTTGAACCTGCAATAACATCCCAATACATGTAACCCCAGTCTAATGGAACCAAGAACCAATCGACAGGAACATCGAAACTTCCAGTAGAGAATTCCTTCACTGGAATAAGATTCCACAAGTGCCACCAATATTGCATTTCATTATGGAAGATAGCTCAATTAGCTCTCTTTTGATGGGAGCTATTTCACCCTTTTACACTATTGATTACACCAAAACTCAGACTACAAACCATACCTTGCAGATTTAGAATAGTAGGCTGAACAAGAGGCATATTTGAGCGCTTGCAAGTTGCAACCATACAATTCGACCAATTTCATCCCGAAATCCCAGTTAATGCCCCATAATGCAGAAGGCCTACTGAAAAGAATGACTACCATCCCGTTTGATTTCCTACGGCGGTCTTCCATAATTGTAAAATTACACAATGTTTCAGAAAATGGAGGGCCAAGCAATCAAGTTTTCTGAACCGATTTTCTCATCAAGCGCAAGATTAGGAGTAAGTGTAACACCGTCCGCAGGCAATTTTGACTCTCATACTTCTAAATCTAAATGCTACTGGCCTACTGGAGAACCAAGGAGAAAAAAGAAAACGCAAAAGACTGTACACGGGTATACCTTGGCGTCAGAGCCAGTGGCGCCAAGGCCGGAGCGGAGTCTGGCGGCGAGGAAGAGCAGCTCCTCCAACTTAGTGTCCGCCGTTCCGATGCAGAGCACCTCCATTTCTTCCCAGCCGGAGCTGAGCTGTCGAGATCTCGGGGAGGCGGAGGAAGAGGTAGTGCGAGCGTTAGTTGAGAGATGACAGGCTTAGTTATGTAGGGGTCAACTGTTTGCATTTGCAGAATTGATGACATCGACTCGAACCTGCCGCGACGATTTCCCGCTGCGCGCCACGCTGCCGCGCGCGTCACCGGGGGACACGGCGGCGGAGCGTGATCCGCCGGGATTGATTAAATGCCATTTTTTTTTATAAAAGTAGAGTGCATCCATCATACACCAAGTTGGCATGTTGTTTCACTTATCAAATATTGGCACCAACATACATGAAGTTACATCATTATTTCACTTTGATTCAATAAATTACAAACATTGCACACACTGTACATGAAGTTATATCATTGTTTGACTTGGTCCAACAAATTCTAAAAGATGCACCCACCATACACTAAGCTATCCATTATATGCATATACAATGCACTATACTCCAGCAGTGTATATTCTACGGATTGTCGATGTATACCGTGGAACTTAGTTCAACAACTATTGTTGCAATTAATGCAAGTAGCGTCCGCTTGACCCATAAATTTTGAGGTTGTGGTCTAATTTTTCTTAATATTTTGTAGAATGTATAGATTAATTCAACCATTGCCTATGCGGGTTCAATAATTTTTCATGCGTGTTCTGTATACCCCCAACAAGCGTTTAAGACTCTTTCATGTCCTCGCTAGTATAACACATCTGTAGAATACATAGCGCGGTATACATTGGGTTGTACATGAACACAACGAACAACTTCATATATTTCGGGCGCAACGTTTGCAATTTGTTGGACCAAAGTAAAACAATGGTACTTCATATATGGTGGGTACAATGTTTACAACTTGTTAGACCAAAGTGAAACAATTATGCAATTTTATATATGGTTGTACAATATTTGATAGTTGTTGAACCAAAGTGAAACAACGACGTAACTTCATATATGATAGATATATTTTACTTTTTTATAATTTCTTGATTCTTGATTATTCCGTTGTCCCCACCGTGGAAATACGACAGTGGTTCTAGACATTTGCCCCAACTCCCGTAATTTTTTTCGAACTCGTTGTTCATGCTAGAGTATCTATACCATATACCATGGATGTACCTCGTTCTTACCAGCATCGTTTAGAATACACCCATTTCAAGTTACAAGCACAGTTCGTCTCAGTCGCGGGTACCAATTCTAACAACTACTACTTTCATATTAAAATAATTTGTCGTCGTTGATTTTTCTAAAATATTTGACCTTTTGTTTTATTAAAAAATGATGCAAATGGGTAAGTCACATTTTAAAGTACATATAATAATTAATCAATTCACAAACAAAATAAATAATTTAAACATAATATTTTAAATAAGATAAATGTCAAAATTGTGATAATTAATGACGACAAATATTTTGATATAAAGCAAATACAAAGTTATTACTCAAATAATTATTGAGTAAAAATATCAATTCAAAATAATATATTGATATGGCTCTTATATATTAGGAAAAAATCTAATTTACTACCCAGTATATGAAAGAGTATGAGGTATTTGGGTTAACATGACTGCCTATCTCGGCTGGTCACGGCTTCGTGTTATATAGTCGACAATTGTCAAGGATATACATCAATTGGTTTACAACTTGATTCCCAAAGAACTAGTTCAAACTAATCTATCTCCAATTCTACCCAGGACAGCATGATCTTTCGCTGCAGATTTAGAGATCTAAATTGCCTCTAATAACAAAACATTGAATACCAAAGTTGTAGCCATCGCCAAGATCTTCTATTTGGATATATGTGATGGTCCAAGATCCATGGGAGTCCTCATAGGTTGTAGGCTCGTTAGGAAATTGGGCCGACAACTCTGACAGATACAAGGAAGAGGCGTATTGCTTAAGGAAACTAGTCGGGTACTGGGAAACAACCCGGCTTACTCATATTAGGACTCTGTGTATTGTATCCGACTAGGAGTTTATGTTTCTTGCCTTGTAGACCCTGTCTCCCGAGTATATAAGGTGAGGCAGGGACCCCTTGTAAAATCATAACCATCAATACGAGAAGATCCACCATACAGGACGTAGGGTATTACGCTCTCTACTCGAGGCGGCCTGAAACCTGTCTATATCGTCTCGTGTTCACCATTGTGCTTCTGGTTCCGGCGAGGCCCTCACGAACAACTCGACTACTTAGGGACCCCCATAGTAGGCTAGCCGGTATAAAAAACCGACAGCTAGCGCGCCAGGTAGAGGCTCTCGTCGAGAATCGTTCCACAAGCTCGATGGCACCAGTCATCATCAATTGCGATGGCGACATGGCGTTCGAGAAAGGCGCCACCTTCGTCTTTGGCTCCTGGGTCTGCACGACGGACGGCGCGGGCAACTTCGACCGCGTCCTCAAGTCGCCGACTCCGGAGAAACTCGCCGGCAAGTTCGACGAGATCGTGCCCTCGGGTCCGAGTTCAACTCGGGCTCAGGGAACCTCGAGTTCGAACTCAACTCGGACTCAAGGAACCACTACTCCTAGCTCGATTCCAACTCGGGCCGGGAAGACTCCAAAGCGGACCAGGCGATCCGAGTCGGTTTCTGAACCATCGGTCACGCCAAAATCCGCCAATTCAAAAATCCAGAAGAAAAGGAGTCCAGCCACTGCCAAGCGTGAGGCCGACACCCCGAGCCAATATCCCTTTGGACTCGCAGGCACCACCTCCGCTTTCCAGGCGGCATCCTCAAAACAACTCCGATCTCTGGTCGAATTCGACGAACTCCCCCTGAACGAGAAACAAGTCAGACTCGTCACCACGTCAACCCCCTGTCGGTCCCCATAGTAGGCTAGCCGGCATAAAAAACCGACAGCTGGCGCGCCAGGTAGGGGATCTCGTCGAGAATCGTTTAGAAAGCTTGATGGCACCAGTCATCATCAACTGCGACAGCGACATGGCATTCGAGAAAGGCGCCACCTTCGTCTTCGGCTCCTGGGTCTGCACGGTGGACGGCGCGGGCAACTTCGACCGCTTCCTCAAATCGTCGACTCTGGAGAAACTCGCCGACAAGCTCGACGAGATCGCGCCCTCGGATCCAAATTCAACTCGGGCTTGGGGAACCTCGAATTTGAACTCAACTCAGACTCAAGGAACCACTACTCCTAGCTCGATTCCAACTCGGGCCGGGAAGACTCCAAAGCGGACCAGGCGATCCGAGTCGGTTTCTGAACCATCGGTCACGCCAAAATCCGCCAATTCAAAAATTCAGAAGAAAAGGAGTCCAGCCACTTCCAAGCGTGAGGCCGACAACCCGAGCCAATATCCCTTTGGACTCGCAGGCCCCACCTCCGCTTTCCAGGCGGCATCCTCAAAACAACTCCGATCTCTGGTCGAATTTGACGAACTCCCCCTGAATGGGAAACAAGTCGGACTCGTCATCACTTCAACCCCCGAAGGACGATTTGTTCACTGGCCGGGACGCAAGCCAAACCTTGGAGCAACACCACAGGAGGACTTGGACATGTCTCGCATCATCGCGTGCATTAATCCACTCCCGTTTCAACACGGGCAACCCCTGAACTCTTCAAGCAGCCGCGGGTCAACTGTCCCGGTAACTTCAAGCACAGGAAGCTACTCACCAGGGCGCCAAGCCATGGTGATCATCGCCCAAGAACAAGAAATCTCCAACGACGAGCCAACCGTGGAGAACGAAGCTGAAGCTGACCGTAACCGACACAGAGAGCGAAACGCTGCTCGCGCAGATCGTCGCCGCCGCGCCGGTCGCAGGCTACCTCCACAGGACCTCAACCCCAAGTTCATGCAAGTCGCCGGGCAAGATGTCTACTCTAGCGCCGCAGCCAACATCATGGCTGTTGTCACAGAGTTGGGACAGATGGCCCAAACCCCTGAAATCCTCAGGATGAAGACAATGCTCGAGACAGCGGCCGTCCAGCATGACACAATCAACCCGGCGAAGACCATTACCAGAGCACCAAGCCGCTAGGCAAGCAGCCGACTTCCTGAAGTTGGCAATCGCGGCAACCCATCCCACCACCCAAGGAGAGACCAACGCGACCGCAACATCGAGGGAGGCATGGTACTCGGCGGCGGAGGTCGCAACCACGGCGCCGGACCTAGCCACCGCGATGTCCAGCAAAGTCACGTTGGCGGACGCGACGGCAACAGGGACAGGAACGCACGCCCTGGCAACCGCGAAAACAACAGGGATCTGCGAGAACAATTGCCGCCCAGAGATGCGCGCACCATCATCTCAGCACGGGTACGCGATCGCGAAGAAGACGAACGTCGCCGGCGCCAGGAGTATGACCAGGTCTACGGACCACCAGGTCAAGGTTACCACAACCTCAACAAGTATGAAGGGTTCCCAGTCTTTTCAGACCGCATCCGTGCTACTTCCTGGCCCGACAAGTTCAAACCAGCTCATATCGAAAGATATGATGGGAAGCGCGATCCTGAGCAGTGGATTTGTATCTACTACTCGGCAATCAAGGCGGCGAGGGGCAACACCGACACCATGTGCACCTACCTTCCAGTAGTCCTTGACCAGGCCCCGCTAACCTGGTTAGAGGGGCTCAAGCCGGGCTCCATCGACTCCTAGGATGAGCTTTGCAAGGTTTTCATCAACAACTTCCAGGGTTCATGGCAGAAGCCGGGTACTTGCTTTGACCTAGCCCAGTGCAAACAAGGCTAGAACGAGTACCTGCGAAGCTATAACCGACGATTCTGGGAGAAGCGCTCAACCTGTGCAGGCCTATCCGACCAAGACGTCATCGATTGCTTCCACGGCGGCCTTATAGACCCCGTGTTGCACCTCGACTTCGGGAGGAACAGGCCAAAGACACTGGAGCAGATGCGAGACCTTATCGGTCGCTGGTCAGACGCTGAAGACCTGCAGCGCGAAAGATTCAACCGCAACAAGTCGGGAGGAGACCGCAACAACAATAACGACCGTAATAAGGGCAAGCAAGTTGAGAACAACAGCAAACGCGACTTCAATGACAAGAAGCGCAAGCCTGAGGATACGGTCAATGTTGCTGAGAAGAACTCTTCCCGCAGGAAGTTCGAAAAACTACTCAACAAGCAGTGCCCCTTCCATCCAAAGGATAAGCACTCAAGCAGGGACTGCTGGTCGCTCAAGAAAGCGTTTGCAGCAGAGGGCGCTCCCAAACCGAACAACCCTGACAACAAAGGAGACAAGGGTGACAAAGACACCGGCTACCAACAAGCCGACAAGGTAGTCAATGTCATCTTGGGGGGAATTACTCAGTCAGAATCAAAGCGCAAGCATAAACTTATTCAGCACGAGATTGCCTGTATTGAGCCTATCATCCCCACCTTCCTAAAGTGGTCAGAAGTCCCGATCAGCTTCTCTCGCGACGATCAATGGACTAACATCAAGAACCCGGGGCGGTACCCTTTGGTACTGGACCCTGTGGTAGCTGGCGCGCGACTCACAAGGACATTGATCGACGGCGGAAGTGGACTCAACATCCTGTTCGCCAAGACGCTGAAAAAGATGGACTTGGACATCACCAACTTGCTCAAGCCCACTGACTCACCCTTCTACGGCATCGTCCCTGGCAACGCTGCCGTGCCCCTCGGCCAGGTATCACTTCCAGTTACATTTGGTACCGATGCCAACTACAGGACCGAGTACATCACATTTGAGGTCGCTGACTTCGAATCATCGTACCACGCGATCCTGGGAAGACCTACCCTGGCGACATTCATGGCGATTCCACACTACATCTACCTCGTCTTGAAGATGCCAGGCCCTAAAGGGATTCTATCCCTAAAGAGCGACCTGAAGACCTCCTACGATTGTGACACCGAGGCAGTGACGATTGCTGCAAGCATGCAGCAACCGAGCCAGGCAGCAATCGTAGCAGCTATGGCAAAACAACTCGGCGAGGCTGAGTTGGGCATCCCAACGAAAAAGCCAGCCGCGTCAAACATGAAGCCATCCCAGTGTCGGTTTTTTATACCGGCTAGCCTACTATGGGGGTCCCTAAGTAGTCGAGTTGTTCGTGAGGTCCTCGCCGGAACCAGAAGCACGATGGTGAACACGAGACGATTTAGACAGGTTCAGGCCGCCTCGTGTAGAGAGCGTAATACCTTACGTCCTGTATGGTGGATCTTCTCGTATTGATGGGTATGATTTACAAGGGGTCCCTGTCTCATCTTATATACTCGGGAGACAGGGTCTACAAGGCAAGAAATACAAACTCCTAGTCGCATACAATACACAGAGTCCTAACATGAGTAGGCCGGGTTGTTTCCCAGTACCCGACTAGTTTCCTTAATCTGTACCTCCTTCCTTGTATCAGTCAGAGTTGCCGGCCCAATTTCCTAACGGGACCGTGGCCCAAGAGGACTCCCATGGATCCTGGACCATGAAGCCCCCGAGCATCTTCATGTCTTCACGTCTGCCGGGTTGTTTCTCAACTGTTTTAGCATCATCCAAGTTGTTTCCTCGTCGTCTTGCTTGTTGAAAAACCTTCAGAAGTGAACATGATGTACTCCTTTGCCGACTTCTTTTGCAGCCAGCTCCCGGGCCTTGGTTCATGAACCAAGATTGATGCAAAAACTTTCCCATTTACTATAATGGTGTTCAGCTTTTGAAAAAAGATGGACCCATTATGGGTCTAGCCCCCGAGCCTAAAAATGTTTTCAAGGATTAAAAACAATTCCAGGGTCTTTATTGAAAAAAAACTTTCCAAAAGAAATATACTATTTCCCCCCAGCCCCCAAGCTTAAAGCAGATGACAATAAGCTTAAAGACTTCTGTTGAAATATGTATATTCTTTGATGTAGAAATAAATCCTATTAAGCATCAGCCCCCGAGAATGAAAATTCATCGAAAAATGACTTAGCTCGTTAGGAAATGGCCGCACAAATATGCATCTGGTTTGTAACCGCGAATACATAAGTGTTGGCGTATTTTGGAAAACGGGTTACAGAGAATACGCTTAGGGTTACCGCATCAATCTTATAAGGCAGAGGGTGAACCGTTCGTATTCTCCTCCCCGCCGCCGTCGCTTTCACCACTGAAATCCTCAAACTCTTTTCGCCTCCGCGCGCAATCCCCAATCCACTCAAGCCCCGTTCGAGAATCAATCCAAACTCTCGTCTGGCAGGATGGGTTGGAAACCTGCTTCCAGCAAGCCAACTGAGAGCAAATCCGCCACGAGCAAAAAGAAATCCAAGATCCCAACCACAGATATGCCGGTGTTCAAGAACTCCCCTGCGCCGGCTCTTGCCTGGAAGCCATCTAAGGCAACAGACGAGATGGTGCAGAATCTTGTGGAGCAAGGCTATCTGCTGGATAAATCAATCTCCTGCTGGCACACCGATGCTGGTAAGGCCTGGCCTTTCGAAGAAATCCACGAAATCGTGTTTTTTGTTGCTTTTATGAATGCGGATTCGCCCTCCTCGCTCATGATTTTCTCCGAGGGCTTCTTTCTTACTACAAATTGGAACTGGTTTATCTCAATCCCAATTCCATTCTTCAAATTTCCCTCTTTATTCATCTCTGCGAAACCTTCTTGGGGATCGATCCCCACTTCAATCTGTTCCGATGCCTCTTCCGTGTGAAGTCCACCCCGGACAAAGTAGTCGACGGGGCTGGATTTCAGCTGCGTCAGGGGATGAAGAACGTCTACTTCGACTTCAAGATGAATGACTCCATAAAAGACTGGACTGACAAGTGGTTTTATGTGGAGAATTAGCCCCCGAGGCTGTCCAAGCACTCCGGTCATCTGCCTCGGCCACAAGATTCATGGAATGAATCCCTCGATAGGGATAAGGTTGATGGAATTTCCAGGCTTATAAAGATGATCGCTGCTTTGAAGGATCAAGGCATAACCGCCATCGGGATCGCCAGTTCGTTCCTGCGCCAGCGCGTACAATCCTGTCAGAAGCGGGTGCACGCTGGCTATGAGTATACTGGCCCCGAAGACCCGACCAGGATCTCGACCAGCGATTTATCGTCAGATGAAGTCACCGTCCGCGTCCAGGCACTCTTCATGGATGCCCAGGATCTGCCACGCCGGATACCCGAGTACTCGACAAATCGTCCGTCATCATTGGTAAGCTCGAAAACAACCCGAATATCAATTATGATATACACCTTCTTGCTTCTTGACAACTGATCAATTGCTGCGTTATCCAATGCCAGGAATTACGGACCAGACTTGCTTCCTCACCTCCGAAAGTCGCAGAGAACCAATCCGGGTTGCCTGGATCTCCCCCGCCCTAGCAAACTGCTGAAAGCTCAGGGAAAGGGAAAAAGAAGGCATCACCAGATATGGACCAGGTAATTCTGGAGGAAGGATCCGATTCTGATGATGACACACCCCGACCGCCTCCTGGGAAAATACTCGGGCAACGAGGATCAGGCCTGAAGAGGCCTAGTGCTGAAGATGCTCCAAGTCCTCCCATCCCCAAGAAGAAACGGGCTCTGCGGAAGAAAGTGTCTCCTTCGCTGAAGAAATCATCAGATACTATTCTTGATGAAGCAGAGGCACTTGAAACAGAGCCTGAAACCAATGTGGAGATTCCGGTTGGAATCCCACTACAGTCATCTCCACCCAAGGTACCCCAATTGACTTATTTGAAAAAAATCTTGGTTCTTGCCTCTTGCCGAGTTGTTTTCTGAATTGAATGTATAATTGCAAAATCCTCAACAAGAAGAACCCGCTCAGTCAAAAGAACCTCAAGGGCCTCAAAACAACCCTTCTGGCGGTTTTGACTTTGTTGTGGATGAACCTGAATTCAACATGGAATTTGCCAGGTAAATGACCCAACTTAATGGAGCAAAATTCTGAAATGCGAATATTGCTAATCTTCAGTTGTTTATGCAGCCGTCCGCCTACTCCTGCTCCTACAGATGTACCAAAGACTCCAATCATGGAGACAGGAGGAGGAGAAGGGCCAAGCCCCCGAGCATCTTCACCGCCCCAACCCCAAGCAGCAAGCAGCAATGTCACGCCACCGCCCCCTGTGAGAGAGCAAGCCGCTCCGAGTACTTCTGCTCCTGGGTCCTGGCCCAAGGCAACAGAAAGTATCCGGATGGCAAGCCTCCGTTCTGAGGGATTGGACACCACCACTGGCCTGATGAAGGAAACTGCAATTGAAGAAATCATCCGGGAGCAGAAGAAACCCCGCGAGCCTTCACCAGAGCCATTTCAGATCTTCACCGGCACACCCGGCGTCAACGCAAATGAGGATGAAGATGCCTTCTTATTCAACTCTGAAGTTGACCACGAAGATCTGGAGAAGGCCGCCGAGCTGTACAAACAACTCTCCAAGCTCATAGAGGTTAGTAGAAATAGCGTAGTACTGTAAATACTTATCTCCTTTGTACTTTAATCAACCCTGCCTCCTTTAATCTAGATGTAGAAACCCTGCCTCCTTTAATCTAGATGTAGAGTATACTTGTACGATCTCAGCAGAAATCCGAGATGCTTCGGAGAGCAAACATGTCCATTGCCCGCGCTGAAAAAGCCACAGTCAATTTGGCCAAGGGACAAGCAGCTTGGGACCAAGAACGCGCCCAATTACGCCGAGAACTGGATGAGGCGTGCAAGAAGATCAACTTGTACCAGGACCAGCGCGATGACACTATTGAAAAGAATAAATCTTTACGACAGAAGCTATCAGGTGTGTACGCCGAGTACTTTTTCTCTGTCTGCATTGATCATATAATAAATAGGATCTGATGTGTTGTCTGCAGAGAGTGGCAAGCGCGTTGAAGCTCTAAAGGGCGAGTTCATCGATATGAAGAACCGCTTTTATCGGGAGCAAGAGCGCAAACCAGGCGGAGCGGAGGGAGACGGAGTGCATGGCAGATCTTGCTGAAGAGCAGAAGATGCACCAGCATGCCGATGCCCAACTCATCGAAGATCTGACCAAGATCCGCAATCAAGAGGCTGAAATCCAGGCGCTTCGCGTGGAGATCAATCGCCGTGGTGCGGAAATTGAGTCTTGGAAGGAAGCCGCCCTGCCTTTGGTTGTTGTATATGCCAAAGTACCCGCCGGAAGTGTTGCTCCTCCTCTCCTTGATCGCCTTCGAGCAACTCCTGGACAAGTGAAGCTGTATTGCCAACGAATCGCCCATTCGTGTACTAAGTAAGTACTCGGGGTTGTCCGATCATGGTTTCCTTCACAGCCGTTAGGTGTTACTGAAGGAAGAATCACCCCGGCTTGTACCCGGGCCATGTATGATACCTACATGGAGGAGGAGAAGGACACTGTAGAGAAGATTGTATCTCGTCTTAAGTTCTAGAGCCTCTTTTGTAAGAAAACCCTTTGTAAAGAACTTGGTTTCAGATGTAAATACTTAATGTTTTTATTAACAAAAGTATCTGTTTATCTGATTATGTGCGCCCGATCTCTTTGTTTTGAACAAAAAGTAGATGGCATTTGTATGTAGTTTTTCTGGATTGTTTTTAAACAACCCGACTTGATTCAAAAAAATAAGTGCGCCCGATCTTTCTGTGTGGAACAGAAAGTAGATGGCTTTTTGAATGCAACCCTTTATAGATTGTTTTTAAACAACCCGGGATGAGTCAAATTTGATGCGCCCGATCCTTCTGTGTGAAACAGAAAGTAGATGGCATTTGAAACAACCCTTTCTAGATTGTTTTTAAACAACCCAAGATGATCCAAATTTGTAAGAGTGTATCTAATTTCCAAGCTTGAAGACAATGGAATATTGACACTTTATTATTATTAGGCTAAGAAGCCGATATCAGTACATAAAGAAGGCTGACTGTTTATTGACTCTTAGAAATCTCTAATAACTTATTCAGGGGTAAAAACGCCGCAAGTGCTCAATGTTCCAGGCATTGGGCACCTCTGTTCCGTCTTCCCGTTGTAGCTGATAAGTACCCGGACCGATGACCCTTGATACTATAAACGGACCTTTCCAAGGAGAGGATAGCTTGTGCTGATCTTTTGTACTCTGAATTCTTCGAAGAACCAAATCACCATTGTTAAATGATCGCATTTGGATGTTTCGGTCATGATACCTCCTGAGTCCTTGCTGGTATGTGGTTGCCCTGATCAACGCAGCTAGCCTCGCCTCTTCTAGCATGTCCACATCCTCTGCCCTACTTTGCTCTGCTGCTTCCTCTGAGTAGTTTTGGATTCTTGGAGCATTGTACTCGATGTCTACTGGGAGTACTGCTTCTGAGCCATAGACCATAAAGAAGGGTGATTGCCCCATCGCGCGGCTGGGCTGGGTTCTGAGCCCCCATACCACGGCTGGCAATTCTTGCACCCACTTGCCGCCGTACTTTTTGAGTGGTTCATAGAGCCTTGGCTTGAGACCTTGAAGTATGAGGCCGTTAGCTCTCTCAACTTGTCCATTGGTTCGTGGATGCGCCACTGATGCGTAGCGGACTTCAATTCCAAGGTTATTGCAGAAATTAAAGAACTCGCTCCCTGTGAATTCTGAGCCGAGGTCAGTGATAATGCGATTTGGGACGCCAAAACGATGAGCAATGTCTTGGATGAACTTGGCCGCCTTGGCTGCTGTAGCGTTGACTAGCGGCTTGACTTCAATCCACTTGGTAAACTTGTCGATCACCACGTAGAGATACTTGAAACCTCCTGGCGCAGTCTTGAGTGGTCCAACCATATCGAGCCCCCAGCAAGCGAAGGGCCAAGAGGGTGGTATGGTGTTGAGGACTGTTGCGGGGACATGAGCTTGCCGGGCAAAGTATTGGCAGCCCTGGCAAGTCTTCACGATTTCTTCAGCATCAGCCATAGCGGATGGCCAATAGTACCCGGACCGGAAAGCCTTGCCTACGATCGTGCGGTGAGCAGCATGGTTCCCGCAGATTCCACCATGGATTTCTTCAAGGATTTCCCGTCCGACTTCTGGAGTGACACACTTCATCAAGACTCCGGATGAGGCGCCGCGTCGAAAGAGGGTGGAGCCGACTACTATGTAGTGCTTGCTTCGCCTGATAACTTGCTCAGCCTCCACCTTATCTTCGGGCTCCCTCTGGTGCAGTATGTACTCGATGAAGGGCTTTGTCCACTCAGGTGTAATCACCATGACTTGCTGATGAGGTGGTGTTGTAGTTGGCTGTACTTCCTGCTCCTTGGTGGATGGTTGTAACACTTATGGATGAAAACGCCGCCTGGTACTTGCGCTCGGTGGGAACCCAGCTTTGAAAGTGCATCAGCAGCCATGTTGTTGTCTCTGATGACGTGATGAAATTCGAGCCCATGAAAGTGCTTCTCGAGTTTGCGCACCACCATGCAGTATGCATCCATGTTCTCCTTGGTGCAGTCCCAATCTTTATTGACTTGATTGATCACCACAGAGGAGTCGCCGTACACCACCATGTGCTTGTAGCCCGTGCAGTAGAGCTTCATACTCGGCTTCATTGTTGGTGGCTTTCCAGAGGATTTGGAGCACATATTTAAGCTGATCGCCTTTTGGAGATATGAGTAGTACTCCTGCACCTGCCGCTTCAAGTTTCAGTGATCCGTCGAAGTACATGATCCAATGCTCGAGGGGTTCTTCTGGTACTGCGTGTTGTATTTCTGTCCACTCAGCAACAAAGTCCACCAGGGCTTGAGATTTGATGGCAGCTCGTGGGACGAAATCGATGGCGTGAGAGCCCAACTCGACCGCCCATTTGGAGATTCACCCTGTCGCGTCCCGGTTGTGGAGTATGTCGCCAATTGGAAAAGAGGTGACTACAACAACCCGGTGGGCGTCGAAGTAGTGGCGCAACTTGCGAGATGTGATCAAGACAGCATATAATAGCTTCTCGACCTGGGGTATCGCACTTTTGATTCTGAAAGCACCTCGCTGATGAAGTAAACTGGCCGCTGTACTTTGTATACATGGCCGGGTTCCTCCCGCTCGACTACAATAGCAGTACTCATGACGTGAGTTGTTGCTGCTATGTAGAGAAGCAGTGGTTCCTGATCAGCTGGTGCAGTCAGTACTGGTGGTGACTGGAGAAATTTCTTGAGGTCTTCAAACGCCGCATCAGCTTCTGGAGTCCATACGAACTTGTCTTGCTTCTTGAGGAGCTTGAAGAAAGGCAATCCTCTGTCACCCAACCTTGAAATGAATCGGTTGAGGGCCGCCATGCATCCTGTCAGCTTCCGAACGTCCTTGAGGGATTTTGGAGGCGCCATGGATGTAATAGCGGTAACTTTCTTAGGATTAGCTTCAATTCCACGGTGGCTGACTATGAAGCCCAGCAGTTTTCCCGCGGGCACGCCAAACACGCACTTGGTAGGATTGAGCTTCCATTGGAATTCCCTGAGATGTGCAAAGGTCTCGGACAGGTCATCGATGAGACTATCCGGGTTCTTTGTCTTGACGACGACGTCATCAACGTAGGCTTCCACATTGCGGCCAATCTGAGCCTTGAGACAACTCTGAATTCCATGCTGGTATGTGGCCCCTGCGTTCTTGAGTCCAAAGGACATTGTAGTGTAGCAGTAGGCGCCGAACGGAGTGATGAACGCCGTCTTGATCTGGTCGTCTTTGTGCAGGCTTATCTGATGATAGCCCGAGTAGCAATCCAGGAAACAGAGTAGAGAGCAGCCAGCTGTAGAATCCACCACCTGATCGGTGCGAGGTAGCCCGAAGGGATCCTTTGGGCAGTGCTTGTTCAGGTCGGTGTAATCGACACACATTCTCCACTCGTTGTTGTTCTTCTTGCGGACCAGGACAAGATTAGTGAGCCAGTCAGGGTGGAACACCTCTTTAATGAACCTGGCTGCTAAGAGTTTTGCCAGCTCCGAACGGATGGCTTCTTTCTTGTCCTGGGCAAAGCGTCGTAGGCGTTGTTTCTTCGGCTTGGCGGCAGGATCAACGTTGAGTTTGTGCTCAGCCAACTCCCTTGGTACTCCCGGCATGTCAGACGGCTTCCGTGCGAAGATGTCGCGGTTGTCCCGTAAGAAGCTGGTGAGCGCGCTTTCCTATTTGATAGGCAGGTCAGCGATGATCAGCGCCGTCTTGGAGGGGTCGCCCATCCCTAGGTCGATTGCCTTGATTGGAACTTCCTGGGAGGGCTTCATGTTTGGCACGGCTGGCTTTTTCGTTGGGATGTCCAACTCAGCCTCGCCGAGTTGTTTCGCCATAGCTGCTACGATTGCTGCCTGGCTCGGTTGCTGCATGCTTAGCAATCGTCACTGCCTCGGTGTCGCAATCGTAGGAGGTCTTCAGGTCACCCTTTAGGGATAAAATCCCCTTAGGGCCTGGCATCTTCAGGACGAGGTAGATGTAGTGTGGGATCGCCATGAATTTCGCCAGAGCAGGTCTTCCCAGGATCGCGTGGTACGATGATTCGAAGCCCGCGACTTCAAATGTAATGTACTCGGTCCTGTAGTTGGCCTCGGTACCAAATGTAACTAGAAGTGATACCTGGCCGAGGGGCACGGCAGCGTTTCCTAGAACAATGCCGTAGAAGGGTGAATCAGTGGGCTTGAGCAGGTTGGTGATGTCTAAGCCCATCTTCTTCAAAGTCTTGGCGAACAGGATGTTGAGTCCACTTTCAACGTCGATCAATGTTCTTGTGAGTCGCGCGCCAGCTACCACAGGATCGAGCACCAGAGGGTATCGCCCCGGGTTCTTGATGTTGGTCCATTGATCGTCGCGAGAGAAGCTGATGGGGACTTCTGACCACTTCAGGAAGGTGGGGATGGCAGGCTCAATGCAGGCAATCTCGCACTGGATAAGCTTTTGCTTGCGCTTTGATTCTGACTGAGTAATTCCCCCAAAGATGACATTGACCACCTTGTCGGCTTGTTGGTAGCCGGTGTCTTTGTCACCCTTGTCTCCTTTGTTGTCAGGGTTGTTTGGTTTGGGAGCGCCCTCCGCTGAGAACGTTTTCTTAAGCGACCAGCAGTCCCTGTTTGAGTGCTTATCCTTTGGGTGGAAAGGGCACTACTTGTCGAGTAGTTTTTCGAACTTCCTGCGGGAAGAGTTCTTCTCAGCAACGTTGACCGTGTCTTCAGGTTTGCGCTTCTTGTCGTTGAAGTCGCGTTTGCTGTTGTTCTCAACTTGCTTGCCCTTCGGGAAGAGTTCTTCTCAGCAACGTTGACCGTGTCTTCAGGTTTGCGCTTCTTATCGTTGAAGTCGCGTTTGTTGTTGTTCTCCACTTGCTTGCCCTTGTTACGGTCGTTGTTGTTGTTGCGATCTCCTCCCGACTTGTTACGGTTGAATCTCTGACGCTACAGGTCTTCAGCATCTGACCAGCGGCTGATGAGGTCTCGCATCTGCTCTAGTGTCTTTGGCCTGTTCCTTCCGAAATCGAGGTGCAGCACGGGGTCTGTAAGGCCATCGTGGAAGCAATCAATGACATCTTGGTCGAATAGGCCTGCACAGGTTGAGCGTTTTTCCCAAAATTGCCAGTTGTAACTGCGCAAGTACTCGTTCTGGCCCTACTTGCACTGGGCTATGTCAAAGCAAGTACCCGGCTTCTGCCATGAACACTGGAAGTTGTTGATGAAAGCCTTGCAGAGTTCATCCCAGGAATCGATGGAGCCCGGCTTGAGCCCTTCTAGCCAGGTCAGTGGGGCCTGGTCGAGGACTACTGGGAGATAGGTGCACATGGTGTCGGTGTTGCCTCTTGCCACCTTGATTGTCGAGTAGTAGATGCGAATCCACTGCTCGGGATCGCGTTTCCCGTCATATCTATCGATATGAGCTGGTTTGAACTTGTCGGGCCAGGAAGTAGCACGGATGCGGTCTGAGAAGACCGGGAACCCTTCGTACTTGTGGAGGTTGTGGTGATCCTGACCCCGCGCCCCATAGACTTGGTCGTACTCCTGGCGTCTGCGGCGTTCTTGTTCTTCGCGATCGCGTGCCCGTGACGAGATGATGGTGCGCGCGTCTCTGGGTGGCAATTGTTGTCGCAGATCCCTGTTGTTGTCGTGATCCCCGGGGCGTCTGTCCCTGTTTTGGTTGCCGTCGCGCTCGCCGACGTGGCTCTGCTGAACTTCGCGGTTGCTTGGTCCGGCGCCGTGGTCGCGACCTCCGCCGCCGAGTACTATGCCTCCCTCGTTTTGGGGTTGGCGTTGTTCTCTACTCGGGGTGGTGGGACTGGTTGCCTCGGTTTCCAACTTCAGGATGTCGGCTGCTTGCCTGGCGGCTTGGTGCTCGGGTGATGGTCTTCGCCGGGTTGACTGCGTCATGCTGGATGGCCGCTGTCTCGAGCATTGTCTTCATCCTGAGGATTTCAGGAGTTTCAGGCATCTGTCCCAGCTCTGTGACGACATCCATGGTATTGGCTGCAGCACTGGAGTAGACGTCTTGGCCGGCGACTTGCCGGAACATGGCGTTGAGGTCCTGTGGAGGTAGCCTATGGCCGAGGCGGCGACATCGTTCTGCGCGAGCGACATTTCACTCCCTGCATCGGTTACGGTCAGCTTCAGCTTCGTTCTCCACAGTTGGCTCGTCGTTGGAGACTTCTTGTTCCTGGGCGATGATCACCATGGCTTGGCGCCCTGGTGAGTACTCCCTGTACTTGAAGTTACTGGGACAGTTGAGCCGCCACTGCTTGAAGAATTCAGGGGTTGCCCGTGTTGAAACGGGAGTGGATCGATGCACGCGATGATGCGAGACATGTCCAGGTCCTCCTGTGGTGTTGCTCCAAGTGCTGGCTTGCGTCCTGGCCAATGAACAAATTGTCCTTCGGGGGTTGAAGTAATGACGAGTCCGACTTGTTTCCCATTCAAGGGAAGTTCGTCGAATTCGACCAGAGATCGGAGTTGTTTTGAGGATGCCGCCTGGAAAGCGGAGGTGGGGCCCACGAGTCCAAAGGGATATTGGCTCGGGGTGTCGGCCTCTTGCTTAACAGTGGCTGGACTCCTTTTCTTCTGGATTTTTGAATTGGCGGATTTTGGCATAGCCGATGGTTCAGAAACCGACTCGGGTTGCCTAGTCCGCTTCGGAATTTTCTCAGCCCGAGTTGGAATCGGGCTAGGAAGAGTGATTCCTTGAGTCCGAGTTGAGTTCGAACTCGAGGTTCCCCGAGCCCGAGTTGTATTCGGACCCGGGGGCGCGATCTCGTCGAGCTTGTCGGCGAGTTGCTCCGGAGTCGGCGATTTGAGGACGCGGTCGAAGTTGCCCGCGCCGTCCGCCGTGCAGACCCAGGAGCAGAAGACGAAAGTGGTGCCTTTCTCGAACGCCATGTCGCCGTCGCAGTTGATGATGACTGGTGCCATCGAGCTTGTTGAACGATTCTCGACGAGAGCCCCTACCTGGCGCGCCAGCTGTCGGTTTTTTATACCGGCTAGCCTACTATGGGGGGTCCCTAAGTAGTCGAGTTGTTCGTGAGGGCCTCACCGGAACCAGAAGCACGATGGTGAACACGAGACGATTTAGACAGGTTCAGGCTGCCTCGAGTAGAGAGCGTAATACCTTACGTCCTGTATGGTGGATCTTCTCGTATTGATGGGTATGATTTTACAAGGGGTCCCTGCCTCACCTTATATACTCGGGAGACAGGGTCTACAAGGCAAGAAATACACAGAGTCCTAACATGAGTAGGCCGGGTTGTTTCCCAGTACCCGACTAGTTTCCTTAAGCTGTACGCTCCTTCCTTGTATCAGTCAGAGTTGCCGGCCCAATTTCCTAACGGGACCGTGGCCCATGAGGACTCCCATGGATCCTGGACCGTCACCCAGGAAGTTCCAATCAAGGCAATCGACTTAGGGATGGGCGACCCCTCCAAGACGGCGCTGATCGGCGCTGACCTGCCTACCAAATAGGAAAGCGCGCTCACCAGCTTCTTACGGGACAACCGTGACATCTTTGCATGGAAGCCATTGACATGCCGGGAGTCCCAAGGGAGTTGGCTGAGCACAAACTCAACGTCGATCCTGCCGCCAAGCCGAAGAAACAACGCCTACGACGCTTTGCCCAGGACAAAAAGGAAGCCATCCATTCGGAGCTGGCGAAACTATTAGCAGCCGGGTTCATTAAAGAGGTGTTCCACCCTGACTGGCTTGCTAATCCTGTCCTGGTCCGCAAGAAGAACAACAACGAGTGGAGGATGTGTGTTGACTACACCGACCTGAACAAGCACTGCCCAAAGGATCCTTTCGGGCTACCCCGCATTGATCAGGTGGTGGATTCTACAGCTGTCTGCTCTCTACTCTGTTTTCTTGATTGCTACTCGGGCTATCATCAGATAAGCCTGCATAAAGACGACCAGATCAAGACGGCGTTCATCACTCCGTTCGGTGCCTACTGCTGCACCACAATGTCCTTTGGACTCAAGAACGCAGGGGCAACATATCAGCGTTCAATTCAGAGTTGTCTCAAGGCTCAGATTGGTCGCAATGTGGAAGCCTACGTTGATGACATCATCGTGAAAACAAAGAACCCGGATAGCCTCATTGACGACCTATCCGAGACCTTTGCACATCTCAAGGAATTCCAATGGAAGCTCAATCCTACCAAGTGTGTGTTTGGCGTGCCCGCGAGAAAACTACTAGGCTTCATAGTCAGCCACCGGGGAATTGAAGCTAATCCCAGGAAAGTCACCGCTATTACATCCATGGCGCCTCCAAAATCCCTCAAGGATGTTCAGAAGCTGACTGGATGCATGGCGGCCCTCAACCGATTCATTTCAAGGCTGGGTGACAGAGGATTACCTTTCTTCAAGCTCCTCAAGAAGCAAGACAAGTTCGTATGGACTCCAGAAGCTGATGCGGCGTTTGAAGATCTCAAGAAATTTCTCCAGTCACCACCAGTATTGATTGCACCAGCTGATCAGGAACCACTGCTCCTCTACATCGCAGCAACAACTTATGTGGTGAGCACTGCTATCGTAGTCGAGCGGGAGGAACCCGGCCATGTATACAAAGTACAGCGGCCAGTCTACTTCATCAGTGAGGTGCTTTCAGAATCAAAAGTGCGATACCCCCAGGTCGAGAAGCTATTATATGCTGTCTTGATCACATCTCGCAAGCTGCGCCACTACTTCGACGCTCACCGGGTTGTTGTAGTCACCTCTTTTCCAATTGGCGACATCCTCCGCAACCGGGACGCGACAGGGCGAATCTCCAAATGGGCGGTCGAGCTGGGCTCTCATGCCATCGACTTCATCCCACGTGCTGCCATCAAATCGCAAGCCCTGGTGGACTTTGTTGCTGAGTGGACAGTGCGGCGACGGAAGAACCACTCGAGCATTGGATCATGTACTTCGACGGGTCATTGAAGCTTGAAGGGGCCGGCGCAGGAGTACTATTTATATCTCCAAAAGGCGATTAGTTCAAGTATGTGCTCCAAATCCTCTGGAAAGCCACCAACAACGAAGCCGAGTACGAAGCTTTACTGCACGGGCTACGCCTGGCTGCTTCCCTTGGCATCAAGCACATGGTGGTCTACGGCGACTCCTCGGTAGTAATCAATCAGGTCAACAAGGATTGGGACTGCACCAAGGGAAACATGGATGCATACTGCAAGGAGGTGCGCAAACTCGAGAAGCACTTCCATGGGCTCGAATTCCATCACGTTCTCGGAGACAACAACATGGCTGCTGATGCACTCTCAAAGCTGGGTTCCCACCGAGCGCAAGTACCAGGCGGCGTTTTCGTCCATGAGCTGTTACAACCATCCATCAAGGAGCAAGAAGTACAGCCGACTACAACACCCCCTCATCAGCAGGTCATGGTGATTACACCTGAGTGGACAAAGCCCTTGATCGAGTACATCCTACACAAGAGGGAGCCCGAAGATAAGGTGGAAGCAGAGCAAGTTATCAGGCGAAGCAAGTACTACGTAGTAGTCGGCTCCACCCTCTTTCGACGTGGCCCATCATCTGGAGTCTTGATGAAGTGTGTTACTCCAGAAGTCGGACGGGAGATTCTTGAAGAAATACACGGTGGAATCTGTGGCAATCATGCTGCCCACCGCACGATCGTCGGCAAGGCCTTCCGATCCGGGTACTATTGGCCATCTGCTGCGGCTGATGCAGAAGAAATCGTGAAGACTTGCCAGGGCTGTCAATTCTTTGCCCGACAAGCTCATGTCCCCGCAACGGTCCTCAACAGTATACCACCCTCTTGGCCCTTTGCATGCTGGGGGCTAGATATGGTTGGACCACTCAAGACTGCGCCAGGAGGTTTCAAATATCTCTATGTGGCGATAGACAAATTTACCAAGTGGATTGAAGTCAAGCCGATAGTTAACACTACAGCAGCAAAGGCGGCCGAGTTCATCCAAGACATTGCTCATCACTTCGGTATCCCCAACCGCATCATCACTGATCTTGGCTCCGAATTCACAGGGAGTGAGTTCTTTGATTTTTGCGACAGCTTAGGAATTGAAGCTCACTATGCATCGGTGGCGCATCCATGAACCAATGGACAAGTTGAGAGAGCTAATGGCCTTATACTTCAAGGACTCAAGCCAAGGCTCTATGAACCACTCAAAAAGTACGGCGGCAAGTGGGTGCAAGAACTGCCAGCCGTGGTATTGGGGCTCAGAACCCAACCCAGTCGCGTGACGGGGCAATCATCCTTCTTTCTAGTCTACGGCTCAGAAGCAGTACTCCCGGTGGACATTGAGTACAATGCTCCAAGAATTCAAAACTACACGGAGGAAGCAGCAGAGCAAAGTAGGGCAGAAGATGTGGACATGCTAGAAGAGGCGAGGCTAGCTGCGTTGATCAGGACAACTAAGTACCAGCAAGAACTCAGGAGGTATCATGACCAAAACGTCCAAATGCGGTCATTCAACATTGGTGATTTGGTCCTTCGGAGAATTCAGAGTACAAAAGATCAGCACAAGCTATCCTCTCCTTGGGAAGGTCCATTTATAGTATCCAGGGTCATCGGTCCGGGTACTTATCAGCTACAACGGGAAGATGGAACAGAGGTGCCCAATGCTTCGAACATTGAGCACTTGCGGTGTTTTTACCCTTAAAAAAGTTATTAGAGTTTATTAAGAGTCAATAAAACATCAGTCCTTTCCATGTACTGATGTCGGCCTCTTAGCCAAACAATAATAAAGTGTATACATTCCACTGTCTTCAAGCCTGGAATTCAGATACAATTCTACAATTTTGAATCATCCCGGGTTGTTTAAAAACAATCCAGAAAGGGGCTGCATTCAAACAAGCCATCTACTTTCTGTTTCCCACAGAAGGATCGGGCACACCTATTTTGAATCTAGTCGGGTTGTTTAAAAACAATCTAGAAAGACTACCTTCAAAAATGCCATCTACTCTCTGTTTCACACAAAGAGATCGGGCGCATACAATCAGATAAAAAGATACTTTTTGTTAATAAAACACTAAGTATTTACATCTGAATCCAAGTTCATTACAATCTCATACCTCCAATCCCCGATTTCTGGCTCAATTATCATGATCTCATGAAAACGCCGATAGCCAGAAGCAGCTTGCGCCAAATTATTAGCTTCTTGATTTTGGGCTTTGGGAATATGTTCAATATTAACCATCACAAATTCCTTTAGCAACAATTGGCATTCATCAAAATATTGAATCAGAACATCATCCTTACATTCATATTTACCGATTAATTGATAAATCACCAACTGGGAGTCCCCAAAAATCTCAACAGCTTCAGCTCTGATTTCTAACAATTTTAATCCTTTAAGCAATGCTTCGTATTCAACCCGATTATTGGTGAAACTTGGATCCATCAGATAGCTGAACTCAAAATTTGCCCCCCGAGGCGAAACAATAACAATTCCGATGCCACATCCTTGGCCGCAGGAAGACCCATCAAAGAATAATGTCCAAGGCATCGGCTCAACCATTTTAACTTCATCTCCGATGTGCTGTGTTACAAAATCAGTCATCACTTGTCCTTTCACCGCTTTAGCCGATTCATACTTCAAATCAAACTCCGACAATGCTAATATCCACTTTCCGATTCTTCCCTTCAGCATCGGTTTGGACAACATATATTTGACCACATCGGTTTTACAAACAATAGTGCACTCAGAAGATAATAGATAATGTCTCAGTTTGGTGCATGAAAAATATAGGCATAAGCACAATTTTTCAACCGGTAAATATCTTATTTCCGCATCAATCAACTTCTGACTCAAATAATAAACCACTCTTTCCTTTCCTTCAAACTCTTGTATAAGAACAGACCCGATTGACAACTCATCGGTTGACAAATATAATCGGAATGGCTTATCTCTCTGAGGTGGAATTAAAACTGGCGGTGTCATCTTATACTGCTTTATTTCATCAAATGCCTTTTGTTGCTCCTCTCCCCAGACGAATTCTTCATCGGCTTTCAATTTCAGCAGCGGGGAAAAGGGACGAATTCTCCCAGATAAATTTGAAATAAATCTTCTGACAAAATTAATCTTACCGATTAACGATTGGAGACTCATTTTATCGGTTGGTGGCTTAGCATCCTTGATAGCTTTCATACTCTTCTGTCCGACTTCAATGCCTTTTTCATGAACCATGAAACCCAAGAATTGTCCGGCCGATACTCCAAACGCACATTTGTTAGGATTCATCTTCAAACCATGCTTCCTTGTGCATTCAAGAGTTTCTCGCAAATCGGCCAGATGCTGCTTGTATCCATCAGACTTTACTACTACATCATCAATATAAATTTCAACAATCCTGCCGATCAATTTGTGAAATATATAATTCATAGCCCTCTGATATGTAGCACCAGCATTTTTCAAACCAAAGGTCATTACAACCCACTCATATAATCCAAGCGCACCAGGACATCGGAATGCAGTTTTAGGAATATCTTATTCTGCCATAAATATTTGATTATATCCTGCATTAGCATCCATAAAACTAATCACCTAATGTCCTGAAACTACATCGACCAACATATCAGCAATCGGCATCGGATACCCATCCATCGGAGTTGCTTTGTTAAGATTCCTAAAATCAACACAAACTCGCAATTTCCCATTTTTCTTAAAAACAGGAACGATATTAGATATCCATTCAGCATATCGGCAAGGTTGAATAAACTTAGCTTCATATAACCGAGTTATTTCGGCTTTTATTTCTTTATCCAATTCGGGTTTAAATCGTCTCGGCGCTTGTTTAAAAGGCCGATACCCTGGTTTGATCGGAAGCCGATGTTCAATAATAGATCGGCTTAAACCTGGCATCTCATAGTATTCCCAAGCAAAACAATCATGATACTCTTTTAATAACTTTATTAATTCTTGTTTAAACTCAGGATCCAACTTTGCACTTACATATGTCGGCCGAGGTCTATCTCCTAAACCTATATCTATTTCCTCTAGCTCATCGGCCGACATAAACCCTTGACCAAGTTTACCCTCATCTTCAATAAAATCATCCATTAATACAAACTTTCGGAACCGATTGCTTGGATCGGTTTTAACCCGTCATCGGACACTTGGATGAAATCTCCTTTCCAAACCTTGCCCGATAAACCTTCAATCCCTTCGAACTCCCAAACTGTCAAATCGGCGGTAGCGACGCTGACCGATTCATCGGCTTGGACAGTCTCAATGTGATCTCCATGCCATTGGATGAGACATTGATGCATGGTAGACGGCACACAACAATTAGCACGAATCCAATCATGCCCAAGGAGCAAACTGTAAGATCCCTTGCTGTCAATGACGAAGAACGTAGTAAGCAAAGTCTTGTTCCCGGTCGTCAATTCAACATTTAATGCCCCCCGAGCCGGCGATGGATTTCCGCCAAAGTCCTTGAGCATCATATCGGTCTTGATCAAATCATCAGGTCCTTTGCCCAGCTTCCGATATGTAGTATAAGGCATTAAATTCACAGCAGCTCCCCCATCAACAAGCATCTTAGTCATCGGCTTGCCATCAACGTACCCTCTAACATATAAAGGCCTCAAATACCGATACTTTTCATCAATTGGTTTTTCAAACACAGCTTGTTGAGGTTGCAGAATTAACTGTGCCATAGCCTCTTCAATATTATCAGCTTCTTCATCGGTTGAACTGGCATTACATTTAGTAGGTAGCACAAAAACCATATTTACTGACGCCGATGGCCCATCATCATCACGCCTAGGCTTAGCTCTCCATACTTTGGAATTATCCCCACCTTGGCGCTTTTCTTTGAGCAATTCTTTGAATCGGAGACATTGAACCCTTCTCTTTTGCGTTTTGGTCAAACCTTCAGGACACCACTGTGGGTTGACTCCTGGACGTAGCTCCGATTCGACCTTCAAATCCTCCTCCGATTCTTGCGCATCGTCCGATTCTAGAACCGTTTCCTTTTTCCTGTAAACCAGACGATCATACACAGAAAGATGGTCTCCTTTATATTTTTGGCGATCATTATACCTACGGCGATCATCGTCCCACCGGTCATAACACCGATTCTCATGCTCACGCCGATCATGATATTCACGCCAATCTTCGCGTTCCTGTTAATAAGCCACCTCATCATGCCAACTGCATCGGCGTCTAAAATCCAATCGGTCATGTACGGATTGCCGTTGCCTTTCGAATCTCTGTAATTTTCATACTGATCGCTGCACTCTGGGCAATCGTAGATCGATGGAAGCCTTAACTTTTCATTCCAGCAAAACCTAAAGAACGGACATCCCCAATGGTCTTCATTATCAAACCTTCTCGTCGGAGGACTCCGATCTCTTTCCTGCTGGCGCATATACTTGTCAATGAGCTGTCCCGATGTAACTCTAGGCTTCTCCCTGCGTCGGTGATCTTCCCGATACTGCTAATGATTCCGATTTTGTACATCATTGGCCATCACTTGGCAATCTGGATCGACAGCTCCCGATTTCTTCGCATTCTCCGATGTAAGGACTTTAGCTTTCAACTTCCAATCAGGTGCTCCGATTTCAACCATATTTTGAGGGAACGGGTGCCCATCAAGCTTCATCGGTTTCTTACCAGTTTCAACTTTGATAATTCCCTTCTCAATTGCCGATTGAATCTCATTGCGGAAAACTTTGCAGTCATTAGTATGATGAGAAACTGAATTATGCCACTTACAGTATTTCTTTTTCTTCAATTCTTCGGCAGAAGGAATCGTATGATTTGGGGAAAGCCTGATTTGTTTTTCTGCTAATAATAAGTCAAATATCTTATTGGCTTTAGTAATATCGAAACTGTACCTCTCTGGCTCGACCTTTACCCATGGACAGGCAACAAAATTCTTGTTCTTGGTCCACTCAGCCAAATCGACCTCAGCTTCATCACCATCGGAATCATATTCAATATTAGCAATCTTCCTTTGAAATTTCTCCCTCCGATAATCGTTTCCACGTCCTTCATGCTGAGAGAGTTTTTGAATCATGTGACCCAAGCCTTCAAAATCTTGACTTGTATAACGATCCTTGACTTGGGGCAACAATCCTTGAAAGGCTAAATCCACCAGTTGTCCCTCCGATAAGTTCAATGAATAGCATCGGCTGTGTATATCCTGGAATCTTTGAACGAACTCGCTAACCGATTCTCCGTTTCTCTGTCGGAGCGCAGTCAGATCAGACAGTCTGGTTTCCTATACTCCCATAAAGAAATAGGCGTGAAACTGCTCTTCTAAATCGGCCCAATTACTGATGGAATTTGGTGGTAGTGAAGAAAACCATGAAAATGCCGATCCAGAAAGTGACATGAGAAACAGCTTGACTTTCAATGGATCAATCGATGCTACTTCACCGCATTGAATTGTATAGTGACTGATATGCTCAATGGTGGTAACACCTCCTTGTCCAGAAAACTTATAAAAATCTGGAATCCTGAATCGGGCTGGCATAGGCAATGTATCAAACCAGTCTGGATACGGCTTCCGATACAGATAAGATTGTCCCTTAGGCTTTAAACCAAACTGATTTTTCATGACATCAGCAATCTTATATGTCCAATCCTCCTAAGTATAATTTCCCTGACTAATCGGAGCACGAGTCATTATAACTGGTGTCTCAGTAGGTCCGATTGACGGCTCCCGATTGTCAGCTCCCTTGTTCTTTGGTGGATCTTCGGTGTTGAATTAACCAGGGTAGACCATCTTACCCTCGACTATAGGAATTCGGCTGCCAAACTAATCAATATGTTGAGTCCCGTCATAACTCTTGTCTTCTGATTCCTCCTCTTGTTCCTTTTCTTCACCTCCTTCCACCGCCTTGGCTATTGCCTTATTTGCCTTGGGAGTTTCATAGCACTCAGGATGTGTTTCTGGTGATGTAGATGAATTGATTTGCACCATCTTCTTCTTGAGGTCTTTAATTGCTGAGGAAGCACCAGTATCAAAATAAGCAGGTCCTTTCTGGACATCCTTCAGTATAGCTCCATCCAGCAACTTGGCGATCAATCCTACCACCGTGTTGACCAATATTCCAGATTGGTTAATCAAAGCATGACTCACACCAGCATCTATATATTCTTGGAAGAATTTTCTTTCCTCGGCCGTGATCCGATCAAACCTTCCTGAGGAACAGGAAACTGATTTTTCTTGATCACCGCATTATGAGTTTTGCTGAATGAGTCGAGGCACAAATTCTTGAATTCTTCAAGTTGTGCTTCCACGAGTTTCTTCTGCTCGTCGCTGAGATCTTCCATCGTGACCGCTGGAATCTCACAGGCTTTGTCTCCAGGTGCCATCGCAGAAACTTTCTGGTCCCACTGGGCGTGCCAAAATGTGTTGACGTCCAAAAAGTCAGTTGTTGACTCTCAAAAATTAACACTGTGGCCTGGAAGATTTGCTTCACTTCAGTGCAGGTCCAAAATCTTGAGGTTCGTGGCGTGCCAGTCAATTTGACCTGAAATTGACAAGGTAGAATTTAATCAGTAAGCAACAAGGAACTCATCGGCCAAGGCCCCGATTTGTTCCAAAAATCGGATCAGCATTGTAAGGAGTCCGATTTCAATATCATGAACCATCGGCCTTGAGTCTGATACGTGAGAATATGACATGTATTGAAATAAACCATCGGCTATGACAACCGAATCGGAGATAGATCTAATCTAAACTCATTCTCTAATATACATCTTTCCAAAGGCGGTGAGCAAACTAAATCTCGTGTCACTAACAATCGGATCGATTTCGAGATAGCGTTGCTAGCAGGGCACCGATTAGCTTGCTTACTCTGATAGGTCAATATACATCAAAGAACTTATTTAACTCAGATCTATTTGTAACTTGCTTATTAAATCTAAATCAGCTATATAAACAATAAAAATAGATCTATTATTGAAACTTGAATTATGATAAAACAGAACAGATCTGTCACAGATGTAAGCCGATAGGATAAAATCAACAAGATACGGTAATATGTGAGCGATCCAAACGAAGAAGGGCGATACGCCTCAATCTAAAGCCTAGAACAACTCGATAAATTGGTGAATTAACTAAACGAAGAAGGGTGATACGCCTCAATCTAAAGCCTAGATTAATTCGATAGGGTGTCGGACTTACAGACAAACCGGAGGTCAAGATGATGCAGCCCTGCTTGCTGAAGAACTCGACGAAAAAGGGTTGTTGGCACGTAAGGCCGAAAGTTGTGTTTGATTGATTGGTTGTGTGAACGTCTTTTTACAATGGCGCAGGGTTTATATTTATACCCTGGAAATCTAACTAAAACTTGCCGGCTACGACAATATCTCTAATTTATTTAAAGCAATCTAATCTTAAACTACTAAAACTATTATAATTGCCGCATCACGAGGCCCTGAAGAAGCTTCCAGACACATCCTCCCTTGATAGTCGCACATGCTCTGGCCTCCCCTGTCTCGTGTCCGATCAGGACTCCTATCAGACGATTCTCAATCGGAATCGGATGTATGACTCAGAATCGGACTCGGCCTCTGCTTGGACTCTGTTACACACGATTCCAGCCGAGTTAAAATCTGGTGTCAATACATGCCCCCTAATTTTGGGATAAAATATCATTTTATTCCAAAATTCTTTCGAGCAATGATGACTCTGGCAGCGAACAGCATATGGAAACTCGCGTCCTTGTACTATTACAATCCTCGATTCCCGTGCGGATTCGGCGCCGTGGCCTTCGAGCGGTTCCCTTTCTCATAAACCTTATAAATGTAGAACCAAACCGTCGTCTTCCTCACCAGTTCGCATCTGCTATTACGCACTCACGCCCGGCATTGCCACCTCTGCAAGCTCCGTTCCAGTGAACTTCTAATCTCCAAGCCTTGATCTCTCACCGCGAATCAGGTAAAGAACTTCCCCGCATATGATCCACACCATGCATCTGAGTTTTACTGCACTTCCCACGGAGATTTTCTCAATCTGTTCATCCTCTTTACTATTCATTGTAGATCTATTCCATCAATGGTGGCTCCTCTTGATAAGGCTGATACCGACCAAGTTCCTGAGGTAAAAATCATCCAAAATCTCCATTTTAATTCCTGCATTTTTCCTCCAGAACCATTTATGAACCTCCACATCTGTTCTTAAAATTCTATTTCCTCTGAATGTAGCATCTTAGGAACAATCTGGTCATCCCTGTCTCCCATGTTGAAACTGGATATTACCTTGGTCCAATGGGTGACCCCGATCCGACGGACTTGATCAACATGGAATCAGAGAGAATTCCTTTCAAAGGATCGGACCTCCAAGTCTCCGATTGGGCGAGCTCATTCTGATCATGGCCCGGGATGGTCCCAGGATGGAGAAACTAGTTCTTTAGAATCCAAGCTGCTAAATCGGCCTTCTGGGATGAGAAGAACTTAAGCCAATGCCTCACTTTATCTCTTGCTGACATGGCCAAAAATGAAAATCTACTGACCTCCAGTTCCCTCTTTTGGTCCGATGCCCTTAATGCCTACTTGTTTGGCCATGGTCCGATGTCTCCGACTCTAATGGATGTACACATGCTGACCGGTCTAAACATCGTAGAAAACTCCAATCCAAGGAAATTTATCTGTGAGTTGGATTACAAATTGGTTGGCACAGGCTCTAAAAGTTGGAAGAAATATATTTCCGATCACTGCAAGACTGGCACAATCGGAGACAGAGAACACGCAGCTTTTCTCAATATGTGGCTAGAGCAATTTGTATTCTGTGGACCGACTCTCGGCGCCACGACCAACATGCAATCGATTGCAGAAGCTTTAGCTCGTGGTGGATCGGTGCCACTTGGACGTCTCCTGCTTGGTGCAGTTTATCATCTGCTTCAGCAAGTATCAGCAAAACTCTTGGAAGGCCAAGCAGTCGGACACATCGGTGGCCCTTGGTGGTTTATCCAGCTTTGGCTACACACTCAATTCCGATCTGCTCTTCAGCTCAACTTCAAGGACCATCAGTTCCCAAATTATCACATAGAAGAAGAAGAAGCCACCTTTCGTAGGTGCACGTCATTCGGAGAGGCAGCATCAGCATGCATTGGATCAAGGCTTGATGCAAAGAATATGGCCACTTATTTTGAAAGCTTTTATCATGGGATTGCATCGGAGCGCTTCAGCTATTTTGATTATGCCGATCCCAATCGGGAATATGAACTGCCCTTGTTCAACATCCAAAATGAGCTAGCAACAATCATGCCGATTCTCAAGTCTTTCATCACACCGGCCATCCTCGGCAGCAACATTGCCTATGGCCGTAAGACTTCATCTTACGAATTTTACAATCCATCGGTAGTGGCTCGTCAACTAGGCTTTGGCCAACTTCCGATCGGTCTATATTTCTCCGATAAAATCTAACACAGGGAATCGGTCTCAACAGACCTAGAGATGGACAGAATTTTATCACTTGCCCCTCAAGCTGATTTTGAAATATCGGAATGGCTGTGCACTAGCTTTTCATCCAGACTTTTCAGGAATTGGTGGAGAGAATTACGTCTTCACGTATTCAGACTTCCGGCCATCACTTACTGTACCCTTATAGACTCCGATTTTGAGGCCATGGAAAATCCTGTAAGTTTTTTCTTTGAATCTCTTTTATTCATCTTTTACTCAAATAATCTCTCCATAATTTAAACTCCACCCCTTTTAACAGCCACTTGAAGAGAATGCGCCATCGGTGAGTAACAGCTGAAAACCGATTTGGTATGCCATCAGGACCCCATATCCAAGAATCAGCTGCGCCATCCCTCAAGGACATCATGGATGGTAAAGGCAAAAGGAAGACCGTCCCCACTAAAGTAAGCGCACCAAAGAAATTGAAGAAAAGCCAAGTGGTACGATTTCCTCACTCTTCCGATTCTCTTTTCCAATTTCTCTTTCCGATTCATCGTCTAAGCAAATGATCATATGTATAGCCTCCGGGAAAGATTCTCGGTCAATCAACTTCAAGAGCCGCCGAAGAAACTGCTCAGAAGGCTGCTGAGGGTGCAAGGATGCTTCTTGATGCAGTATCGGTAACGATCCAATCCTATTCATCTTATTTTTAATATGAATCATCAATAATAGCTTCTTTTCAGCAAACAAACATCACATTACCCGATCTCCAACCGGCCCCAGCTCAAAACATACAAGCAGAATCAGCCCAACATGTAAATTCAATCCAATCCATATTATTTGAAAAATACATATGCTTGAACTGACCAATTCAACCGTAGACTCCTGCTACTCTGCAATCCATCATTGAGGAGCCACATGCAAATGTCCAATTGGAGGCAATTCCTGAGTAACAGATCGGAGAACCGGCTGCGAACATCCAATCGGAGGCCAATCCTGAGCATCCAACTACAACAACTCCACCGGTGCCACCTCTGATTGAACCAGCCCACACTCTCCAATTAGAAGCCTCCAGCACCAACATTGCCTTGCCTCAAGTAATCCCTGATTACGTTCGAGAGGGGCAATTCAAACTGGTACCGATTCATCCCCTTGTGTCAATATTTATTATTTTAATAACACTTGTTCATCAATTCTTTATTTCAGGCGCACGATTCTCCGGCAATGAGTTTTGCATCATTTGATTTGGACGCCGCAATCGGAGAAGAAGAAATCAGCTTTGCGCAATCATCTTCTATCATATCCGATGAGGTCAAGGCAAAGCTTCAAGAAATGCTGAATCACTTAACCAAGAGCGTTGCCGTCCTTGTGGAAGATGCAGAGCCGATTCGTCAAATCTTTAAGAGTTTGAAGTGTCAACTGCCATTGGAGCTGGAGAGTGCAATCATTTCTGCAGCCTTTATTGAAGGGAACCAACCCCAAGTCTCTGCTGCCCATCAAAGAATATCAGATCGCTTGGCTCAACAAGACTTAACCAAGAAGCGCGACGACGGCAGAGATGAACTGAAAGCTATGCAGGCCCAGATCAAAACTTTGGAAGCCAAGCCAAAACAACTTGACAATCATATGAAGCACCTCCAAGGTATCGAAACTGAACTGCTAAAACAGCTCGACTCCGACGTGGAAGACTTGGAAGAAATCCAAAAAATTGACAACATCCGATTGAGCGCGATCGAAATGATCCACAAATTCCTGTAATATTTGAACTCTTTATCTACACTGCTCCAATGACATCGATCATCGATGAATTTGGTTGGATCCGACGACACTGATCATCGATGAACACTTAATTTTGTAAATATTTTTGCCCTTGAGGCGATACGTATCGTATCGGCTATCTCAGACGACATCGCTTAGAATATCGGCTTTAGGAATCGACCCAAATACTTGGGTAATATTTTTCAAGTATTTTCCATTAAGTGCCTTTGAAAATTCTTCTCCTTCTAATGTTTCCAAAATATAAGCATTTCCAGGAACACACCGATTCACACGATATGGACCTTCCCAATTAGGCGACCATTTTCCAAACTTAGAACTTTTAGTCCCTATCGGTAAAGTCAGTTTCCAAACCAATTCTCCTTCGATTAACTCTTTTGACTTAACCTTTTTATCATAATACTTAGCAACACGCGCTACATCTACCTCGTCTTGAAGATGCCAGGCCCTAAAGGGATTCTATCCCTAAAGGGCGACCCGAAGACCTCCTACAATTGTGACACCGAGGCAATGACGATTGCTGCAAGCATGCAGCAACCGAGCTAGGCAACAATCGTAGTAGCTATGGCAAAACAACTCGGCGAGGCTGAGTTGGGCATTCCAACGAAAAAGTCAGCCACGTCAAACATGAAGCCCTCCTAGGAAGTTCCAATCAAGGCAATCGACCTAGGGACGGGCGACCCCTCCAAGACGGCGCTGATCGGCGCTGACCTGCCTACCAAATAGGAAAGCGCGCTCACCAGCTTCTTACGGGACAACCGTGACATCTTTGCATGGAAGCTATCTGACATGCCGGGAATCCCAAGGGAGTTGGCTGAGCACAAACTCAACGTCGATCCTGCCGCCAAGCCGAAGAAACAACGCCTACGACGCTTTTGCCCAGGACAAAAAGGAAGCCATCCATTCGGAGCTGGCGAAACTATTAGCAGTCGGGTTCATTAAAGAGGTGTTTAATCCTGTCCTGGTCCGCAAGAAGAACAACAACGAGTGGAGGATGTGTGTCGACTACACCGACCTGAACAAGCACTGCCCAAAGGATCCTTTCGGGCTACCCCGCATTGATCAGGTGGTGGATTCTACAGCTGGCTGCTCTCTACTCTGTTTTCTTGATTGCTACTCGGGCTATCATCAGATAAGCCTACACAAAGACGACCAGATCAAGACGGTGTTCATTGTTGGTATTTCTTAGCATCACCACTTAGAGTAGTGATGGTACTAGAGATACTTCATCGTAAATCTAGACGTTACAGATATTCTGCAAGCGCACAGAAGTACGTTGTAGCATTTCACCCGGGAGTATTCCATAGTATCGTTATTTGTTTATCCACAGGGAAAGCGTTTAGTTAAGAGAGAGATGTCATCCCATGTAATTGCTTACGACAGCATTAATATACCATAATCTGAACAGGGGTAAAGAATATAGAAATGAATGGGTAGAGTGACACACAGAAGTTCATTGCTCATCATTATGGTAGTCTTAGTTAGTAATAATACATTAGTGAAGATCACCAAGGTTTCATAAGCATCATACAAATGTGACTTAGTTATACTACAATACCCTATACAAGCTCATTCAATGATCATATGCAAGAGGACATATCGAGGTATCCAGTGGTTCCCTCATTAAGGGATGACAGTAGGACGTCTTATCATAAAGGCCTAATACCCACTCCCGTACGTGGAGGATTACAAAGGACGGCGCAGATCTGTCACCACCTGCCGCCTACCTCTACTAATCCGTGGGGCAGCGGTACCCTCAACAGTATACCGTATCCCAAACACCATGTTTGCAATACAAGATACAACTCTATCTATCACGTTAATAAATAGAGCAACCAAGAGGCACATTGAGCCAATGACATTGCATACATTCACTTGATTAAGGTGTAAGACATAAGTAGTATATACTAAACAAGTATAGCATAGCTGAGGCACATGACATAAGTATGAAGGTATTTCCATTAAGATCAGAGTACAAGAAGTAAGTAAAAGAATACAAGAGATGAACTCTAGAACTTACCAAGACTCCTTCAGAAGCCCTTCAGCAGATCTAACACTATGACTATCACTACTAAGACTAAGACTAAGCTTGTAGCAAAGAGAGCTCTTCTTCTGGTGTGTGTTGAGTACGGTGCCCCTTGCAGGTATTTATAGCATCACAAGGACGGTTGGAGACGGCCAGAGGCGGTTGAGGCCGGTTGGAGGTGGGCCTAGGTCGGCCGACGTCCAAGGATCGGCCGACCCTTGGATCCACCGTCTTCAACTCTCCACGGCGCAGATGTCTTCTCCATGGCGGTTTACAGCTTCAGGTCAAAGAAGGGCCGAGTCGGGCGCACGGGAGGATCGGCCGACCTGGCCAGGTCGGCCGACTTCCCATAACCGCCATTAGGGCCCACCTTCCTCTGGGAGGCTTACATGTGGGTCCTAAGGTCGGTTCCAGCTGGGTATCATCAGTTTGGGTACATTTGTCTCTGGTTGTGGGCCCTTCAATCCATGTGATGGACATGTGGCTCATCCTCCACCCTTGGCTTCCACCGACCATGAATCAACGTTCAAGATCCTTACATTGTGTGCTTCTTGACCTGTGTGGAACTTGGGCTCGATTGGGATCCAGACCAGGTCGCCCGACCTAGCCAGGTCGGCCGACCTGGGCCTATGCCCAATTTCGTCCATCTTTTGCACCGTAGTCCCTGTACTCAAATATATTCCAGATGTGCATGGTATACCATTATTTGAATACTAATGTCTAAGTTATGCCTTGATCTTTATTGGTTTCTGAGCCTATTGACGGTCGGATTTTCTGTTATAAGGACCGTCAACAACTCCCCCAAGCTTAACCCTTGCTCGTCCCGAGCAAAGATCAGAACTTTTAGGCTCAGTGGATCAGGAGTTGCTTCCTCATTACTCCTCAAAAGTACCAGTGGTTCAACAAGATATTCTACCAAAAATTGAATAAGCTGGTAAAATAAACTTCCCTCATTACCATGGCCTTTTATGGGGCTTGTAGCTTCTCCTGGTCTTGGGCGGTTGATGGCTAGAATGACTTAGACTAAGCACCTTGCCTTCTACCTAGCTAGACAGTCAAACCGGATGTTTTGGAAGTTTTTCAAGAGAAAGCAGAGTTCCTTAGGTGGTACTCTCAAGTCACTCATGGTGTATTTCCTTGCCAAATTCCTCTCTCAACTCTCATGTCACTCTTTGAAGTGGAGCTTATGCTAGGAGAGCTTTATAGCACACTTGTAATGCACATATTGTAAAGTCAAAATCAGGATTCGAAGAGAAATAAGTCATACTCTTAAACCAAGATGTGCATGTGTGTGAATAGCATGGTAACCGACAGCTCTTTTTCGCAGGTACCTCTTCCCCTTAAAGAGTTGCTTTTAGAGGCATGGCTTTATTTTTGAATCAAGAGCTTCATTTGCTCTTTCTCTCTTTTTTTTTACATACTTGGACCTTCATGTGTCCAAATTTTTTTTTAAGTATCAGCCTATGCCTCTCTTTGCAAAAGGATGGGGGAAACAGCACCTTACATTATTTAGAGCTTTTATTTGGTGGGATGATACGTGTCATGTGTACTTCTAGTGTAGAAGTATATCATGTATATGGTGGCGTGTACGTGATCTTGGCTTTAAAAGCATGAAGTAAATCTCTAAAAATCACAAAAACCTTGACAAAACTCAATGCAAAAACAAGCAGCTTATGTAGGGGTTAAGACAGTATAAGCTTTGGTAGGGAATTTAATCACCACAAGGAACTCTCTTCATTTTATTTTCAAAAGATAAACTCCGGTTATCAAGTCTAACTCAGTAGGATCTTAAGGAAACTCGAGCCTTATCATATCTTAGCTAACAACAACCAGACTAGAGCTTGCGTATGCTACCCACAGATAGACAAGATAACAGAAAAGATCATGTTCAACCAACAAACTCAAAACTTAGGAGAATGACGGGTTGAAACATAGGGACAAGAGAGAAATAAGAGCAACCATTCATCATATCCAAAGTGAAGATTTAAGCATGGTCTTAAACATTAAGGGATTATCATAGATAGCTCTCATTTACTAACTTTATTTGAAAAGAAAAACTTTATTTGATAGTTCTTACTTGAACTTACCTGAGCTGAGGGTCCTCCCCCAAGCTAGCTTGTTGACACCGATGAACCTGTCGGCGCAGGGCTCGTATTTTACGTCGTCGAGCGAAGACGTCTCCGATATGTGATTTAACTTGATGAAGCAGCATCTGACCCTGGAGATGAGGATACAGATGATTTAACTCGCCATACCTGTTTTACCTTCTTATGGCGGTCGACAGCTTGCTCCGGTGTTTTCTTCGTCTGTGCTTTTGCACCTCGTGTAGACTTCTTGTTGTGCTTTGCGTAATACCGGATGGGGAAATCCTTTTCCCAGAACTTCTCCATAAACTTAATCAGGCTGTCTTTTTCTGGAGGTGTTACCTCCACTTCCTTGACATTCTGACTGTTTCTCCCATACTTGATCTTGATCATGGAGCATTGCTCCACTTTTGGCTTGAACTCAAACCTCTCCTTCCTTCCATTAATGTTGAGCTGGATTTCTCCAGCACCCACATTAATGTGAGCGTCTGCTGTGCTCAGGAAAGGTCACCCAAGGATGAGCGATGAATCGTTGCTTACGTCCATGTCCAGAACCACGAAGTCGACAGGAACGAAGCAATCCCGGTTGCGCACCGGAATGTCTTCGGCTATCCCCTCCTGGTAGCGAACCGTGGAATCGGCCAACTGCAGTCTCATGGGAGTAGGGGACAAGGTAGTATAATTAAGGCGGTCAAATACTACCTTTGGCATGACGCTAACACTTGCCCCCAGATCACAGAGTGCATGCTCAAAATGCTGTGTCCCAATTGTACACGTGATGGTGGGACATCCTGGGTCCTTCTTCTTCTCCGGAACCTTGTTTAGGATGGCCGCACTGCACTCCTCAGTCAGCTTCACGACCTCGGTACTTGGGAGTGGACGTTTGTTGTTGAGAATGTCCCTCAAGTACTTAGTATAGGTCGGTACCTGCATAGCATCCAGCAATGGTACGTGTATATTTAACTTTTAAATGACTTCTACGAACCTGGCGAACTGCTCATCCGCGGATGGTTTCTTTTGGCGTTGCGGGAATGGCAGCACGTTGCTGTCGTAGAACTCATGTGGTGCACTTTGTCCAGCTGGTGCCAGTTCAGCTTCGGGCTCTTTCTCCACTTCTGGGGTTTCCTTCCTTGGTGCTGCTGCCTTCCCTGCATGGTTAAGTGGGACTGGATCCCGAGTAGCCTTACCGCTTCTCATAGAAACAGCTTTCACATTTTCAAAAGACGATTCCGGTTGCCCAGGAATTCGCCCCTTGTCACCAGAAGGGACAGCAGCCGCTAGCTGAGCTAATTGAGTTTCTAACATTTTGTAAAAGCTTAGCTGGCTCTGGAAGGTCGAGGACAAACTTTCTATCTTAGAATTTATGCCCTCTAGAGCCTTATCATTAGCAGCAAGCTTCTTAGAGATAGATTCATTAATCCTGGATTGACCAAGGACAAGATCTTTGAGGGAAGGTTGGTTAGAGAAAGAGTTATTATTGTTACCTCCCTGGTAGAATGGGCGTTGCTGATTCCAGTTCCCTTGAGGCCGGTACCCGTTGTTGCCATTTATGAACTGTACCTCCTCTTGCGTCTCGAGGCAGTTGTTCCCCGAGTGGCCAGTTTCTCCACAGACTTCACACGTTATGTGTGAATCCAGTGGCCCTTCATTGTCGGCCCTCCATCCTTGGTGCGGTCCTCGAGGCGCTTCATGATGAGATCCATCTTGGCAGCCAGCATGTCCACCTCCTTCACGGTGTGCATACCGCGTTTACGTCCCTGAAGATGGTCGTCATTCCAAGATTGGTTTGACACCATCTTCTCAATGAGAAGCTTGGCGGCGGCCACGGTCAAGGAAAGGAATGCCCCTCCAGCAGCAGCATCCATGTGTTCACGGGCTGTCTGGGACAACCCATGATAGAAGTTCTGAAGCAGGAGCCATTCTTGCATGCCATGGTGGGGGCATGCCAGAATATAATCCTGGAAGCGATCCCATGCTTCCGGAACCGTCTCCCTGGACTCTTGCTGGAAGCTGGAAATTCTTCCCCGAAGGGCATTGGTTTTCCCAATGGGGAAGAATTTTGCCAAGAAGGCGTTGGAGCACTTGGTCCATGTATTCACCGCCTCACGGTTGGAGTAGAACCATTGTTTGGCTCTACCCAGCAGTGAGAACGGGAATAGACGGAGCCTGATGGCCTCTTGATCCACCCCTCGGATGGTGATGGTACTGCACACCTCCAGGAAGTGCTGCAGGTGAGCACTGGCATCTTCATTGGCTTTCCCACAGAAGGGGCTAGCCTGCACCATGTTGATCAGCGGGGCCTTCAGCTCAAAAGCATGATCCCCCACCTCCACTGCTGGTCCCGTAGGGATCTGAGCAGCGGACGGGGCGGAGTAGTCACGGATGGTTCTGTCGGCCATGGCTTCTTCTGGTTGGGGTGCTACGGGAACGGGTTGTTCTCCTTGGTTGGAGGATTCTCTGATGACTGGTTCGGTTTCCGACAAGAACACTTGAGGGATTACGACACGAGTGCGTACCCTCCTTCCTATGGTGTTTGGTTTCTCGACGTAATTGGATGGTGGTTGGAAACCAGTCATGCACTATCATGTTTCACATCACATAGAAACAGAGCAAAAGGGTAAACTTGCTAGATTACTGGCAATTAATCTTGTTGTATTAAATACATGGATGATCAAATCTCTTTAACTAATGCTTTTCCCGACAACGGCGCCAGAAATGCTTGTTGGTATTTCTTAGCATCACCACTTAGAGTAGTGATGGTACTAGAGATACTTCATCGTAAATCTAGACGTTACAGATATTCTGCAAGCGCACAGAAGTACGTTGTAGCATTTCACCCGGGAGTATTCCAGAGTATTGTTATTTGTTTATCCGCAGGGAAAGCGTTTAGTTAAGAGAGAGATGTCATCCCATGTAATTGCTTACAACAGCAATAATATACCATAATCTGAACAGGGGTAAAGAATATAGAAATGAATGGGTCGAGTGACACACAGAAGTTCATTGCTCATCATTATGGTAGTCTTAGTTAGTAATAATACATTAGTGAAGATCACCAAGGTTTCATAAGCATCATACAAATGTGACTTAGTTATACTACAATACCCTATACAAGCTCATTCAATGATCATATGTAAGAGGACATATCGAGGTATCCAGTGGTTCCCTCATCAAGGGACGACAGTAGGACGTCTTATCATAAAGGCCTAATACCCACTCCCGTACGTGGAGGATTACAAAGGACGGACAGGGCTGTCACCACCTGCCGCCTACCTCTACTAATCCGTGGGGCAGCGGTACCCTCAACAGTATACCGTATCCCAAACACCATGTTTGCAATACAAGATACAACTCTATCTATCACGTTAATAAATAGAGCAACCAAGAAGCACATTGAGCCAATGACATTGCATACATTCACTTGATTAAGGTGTAAGACATAAGTAGTATATACTAAACAAGTATAGCATAGCTGAGGCACATGACATAAGTATGAAGGTATTTCCATTAAGATTAGAGTACAAGAAGTAAGTAAGAGAATACAAGAGATGAACTCTAGAACTTACCAAGACTCCTTCAGAAGCCCTTCAGCAGATCTAACACTATGACTATCACTACTAAGACTAAGACTAAGCTTGTAGCAAAGAGAGCTCTTCTTCTGGTGTGTGTTGAGTACGGTGCCCCTTGCAGGTATTTATAGCATCACAAGGACGGTTGGAGACGGCCAGAGGCGGTTGAGGCCGGTTGGAGGTGGGCCTAGGTCGGCCGACGTCCAAGGATCGGCCGACCCTTGGATCCACCGTCTTCAACTCTCCACGGCGCAGATGTCTTCTCCATGGCGGTTTACAGCTTCAGGTCAAAGGAGGGCCGAGTCGGGCGCACGGGAGGATCGGCCGACCTGGCCAGGTCGGCCGACTTCCCATAACCGCCATTAGGGCCCACCTTCCTCTGGGAGGCTTACATGTGGGTCCTAAGGTCGGTTCCAGCTGGGTATCGTCGGTTTGGGTACATTTGTCTCTGGTTGTGGGCCCTTCAATCCATGTGATGGACATGTGGCTCATCCTCCACCCTTGGCTTCCACCGACCATGAATCAACGTTCAAGATCCTTACATTGTGTGCTTCTTGACCTGTGTGGAACTTGGGCTCGATTGGGATCCAGACCAGGTCGCCTGTGCCCAATTTCGTCCATCTTTTGCACCGTAGTCCCTGTACTCAAATATATTCCAGATGTGCATGGTATACCATTATTTGAATACTAATGTCTAAGTTATGCTTTGATCTTTATTGGTTTCTGAGCCTATTGACGGTCGGATTTTCTGTTATAAGGACCGTCAACATTCATCACTCCATTTGGTGCCTACTGCTACACCACAATGTCCTTTGGACTCAAGAACGCACGGGCAACATATCAGCGTGCAATTCAGAGTTGTCTCAAGGCTCAGATTGGTCGCAATGTGGAAGCCTATGTTGAGGACATCGTCGTGAAAACAAAGAACCCGGATAGCCTCATTGACGACCTATCCGAGACCTTTGCACATCTCAGAGAATTCCAATGGAAGCTCAATCCTACCAAGTGTGTGTTTGGCGTGCCCGCGGGAAAACTGCTGGGCTTCATAGTCAGCCACCGGGGAATTAAAGCTAATCCCGAGAAAGTCACCGCTATTACATCCATGGCGCCTCCAAAATCCCTCAAGGATGTTCAGAAGCTAACTGGATGCATGGCGGCCCTCAACCGATTCATTTCAAGGCTGGGTGACAGAGGATTACTTTTCTTCAAGCTCCTCAAGAAGCAAGACAAGTTCGTATGGACTCCAGAAGCTGATGCGGCGTTTGAAGATCTCAAGAAATTTCTCCAGTCACCACCAGTACTGACTGCACCAGTTGAGCAGTAACCACTGCTCCTCTACATCGCAGCAACAACTCATGTCGTGAGCACTGCTATCGTAGTCGAGCGGGAGGAACCCGGCCATGTATACAAAGTACAGCGGCCAGTCTACTTCATCAGCGAGGTGCTTTCAAAATCAAAAGTGTGATACCCCCAGGTCGAGAAGTTATTATATGCTGTCTTGATCACATCTCGCAAGCTGCGCCACTATTTCGACGCTCACCGGATTGTTGTAGTCACCTCTTTTCCAATTGGCGACATCCTCCGCAATCGGGACGCGACAGGGCGAATCTCCAAATGGGCGGTCGAGCTGGGCTCTCATGCCATCGACTTCATCCCACGTGCTGCCATCAAATCACAAGCCCTGGTGGACTTTGTTGCTGAGTGGACAGAAATACAACATGCGGCGCCGGAAGAACCACTCGAGCATTGGATCATGTACTTCGACGGGTCATTGAAGCTTGAAGGGGCCGGCGCAGGAGTACTATTTATATCTCCAAAAGGCGATCAGTTCAAGTATGTGCTCCAAATCCTCTGGAAAGCCACCAACACCGAAGCCGAGTACAAAGCTTTACTGCACGGGCTACGCCTGGCTGCTTCCCTTGGCATCAAGCACATGGTGGTCTACGGCGACTCCTCGGTAGTAATCAATCAGGTCAACAAGGATTGGGACTGCACCAAGGAGAACATGGACGCATACTGCAAGGAGGTGAGCAAACTCGAGAAGCACTTCCATGGGCTCGAATTCCATCACGTTCTCGGAGACAACAACATGGCTGCTGATGCACTCTCAAAGCTGGGTTCCCACCAAGCGCAAGTACCAGGCGGTGTTTTCGTCCATGAGCTGTTACAACCATCCATCAAGGAGCAGGAAGTACAGCCAACTACAACACCCCCTCATCAGCAGGTCATGGTGATTACACCTGAGTGGACAAAGCCCTTCATCGAGTACATCCTGCACCAGAGGGAGCCCGAAGATAAGGATTAAGCAGAGCAAGTTATCAGGCGAAGCAAGTACTACGTAGTAGTCGGCTCCACCCTCTTTCGACGCGGCGCATCATCTGGAGTCTTGATGAAGTGTGTTACTCCAGAAGTCGGACGGGAGATTCTTGATGAAATACACGGTGGAATCTGTGGCAATCATGCTGCCCACCGCACGATCGTCGGCAAGGCCTTCCGGTGCGGGTACTATTGGCCATCTGCTATGGCTGATGCAGAAGAAATCGTGAAGAATTGCCAGGGCTGTCAATTCTTTGCCCAGCAAGCTCATGTCCCCACAACTGTCCTCAACAGTATACCACCCTCTTGGCCCTTCGCATGCTGGGGGCTAGATATGGTTGGACCACTCAAGAATGCGCCAGGAGGTTTCAAATATCTCTATGTGGCGATGGACAAATTTACCAAGTGGATTGAAGTCAAGCCGCTAGTTAACACTACAGCAGCAAAGGCGGCCGAGTTCATCCAAGACAGTGCTCATCGCTTCGGTATCCCCAACCGCATCGTCACTGATCTTGGCTCCGAATTCACAGGGAGCGAGTTCTTTGATTTTTGTGACAGCTTAGGAATTGAAGTTCGCTATGCATCGGTGGCGCATCCATGAACCAATGGACATGTTGAGAGAGCTAATGGCCTTATACTTCAAGGACTCAAGCCAAGGCTCTATGAACCACTCAAAAGGTACGGCGGCAAGTGGGTGCAAGAACTACCAGCCGTGGTATGGGGGCTCAGAACCCAACCCAGCCGCGTGACGGGGCAATCACCCTTCTTTCTGGTCTACGGCTCAGAAGCAGTACTCCCTGTGGACATTGAGTACAATGCTCCAAGAATTCAAAACTACACGGAGGAAGCAGCAGAGCAAAGTAGGGCAGAAGATGTGGACATGCTAGAAGAGGCGAGGCTAGCCGCGTTGATCAGGACAACTAAGTACCAGCAAGAGCTCAGGAGGTATCATGACCAAAACGTCCAAATGCGGTCATTCAACATTGGTGATTTGGTCCTTCGGAGAATTCAGAGTACAAAAGATCAGCACAAGCTATCCTCTCCTTGGGAAGGTCCATTTATAGTATCCAGGATCATCGGTCCGGGTACTTATCAGCTACAACGGGAAGACGGAACAGTGGTGCCCAATGCTTGGAACATTGAGCACTTGCGGCGTTTTTACCCTTAAAGAAGTTATTAGAGTTTATTAAGAGTCAATAAAAAATCAGTCCTTTCCATGTACTGATGTCGGCTTCTTAGCCAAACAATAATAAAGTGTCTACATTCCACTGTCTTCAAGCCTAGAATTCAGATACAATTCTACAATTTTGAATCATCCCGGGTTGTTTAAAAACAATCCAGAAAGGGGCTGCATTCAAAGAAGCCATCTACTTTCTGTTTCACACAGAAGGATCGGGCACACCTATTTTGAATCTAGTCGGGTTGTTTAAAAACAATCTAGAAAGACTACATTCAAAAATGCCATCTACTCTCTGTTTCACACAAAGAGATCGGGCGCATACAATCAGATAAAAAGATACTTTTTGTTAATAAAACACTAAGTATTTACATCTGAATCCAAGTTCATTACAATCTCATACCTCCAATCCCCGATTTCTGGCTCAATTATCATGATCTCATCAAAACGCCGATAGCCAGAAGCAGCTTGCGCCAAATTATTAGCTTCTTGATTTTGGGCTTTGGAAATATGTTCAATATTAACCATCACAAATTCCTTTAGCAACAATTGGCATTCATCAAAATATTGAATCAGAACATCATCCTTACATTCATATTTACCGATTAATTGATAAATCACCAACTGTGAGTCCCCAAAAATCTCAACAGCTTCAGCTCCGATTTCTAACAATAATTTTAATCCTTTAAGCAATGATTCGTATTCAACCCGATTATTGGTGAAACTTGGATCCATCGGATAGCTGAACTCAAAATTTGCCCCCCGAGACGAAACAATAACAATTCCGATGCCACATCCTTGGCCACAGGAAGACCCATCAAAGAATAATGTCCAAGGCATCGGCTCAACCATTTTAACTTCATCTCCGATGTGCTGTGTTACAAAATCAGTCATCACTTGTCCTTTCACCGCTTTAGCCGATTCATACTTCAAATCAAACTCCGACAATGCTAATATCCACTTTCCGATTCTTCCCTTCAGCATCGGCATGGACAACATATATTTGACCACATCGGTTTTACAAACAATAGTGCACTCAGAAGATAATAAATAATGTCTCAGTTTGGTGCATGAAAAATATAGGCATAAGCACAATTTTTCAACCGGTAAATATCTTGTTTCCGCATCAATCAACTTCTGACTCAAATAATAAACCACTCTTTCCTTTCCTTCAAACTCTTGTATAAGAACAGACCCGATTGACAACTCATCGGTTGACAAATATAATCAGAATGGCTTATCTCTCTGAGGTGGAATTAAAACTGGCGGTGTCATCATATACTGCTTTATTTCATCAAATGCCTTTTGTTGCTCCTCTCCCCAGACGAATTCTTCATCGGCTTTCAATTTCAGCAGCGGGGAAAAGGGACAAATTCTCCCAGATAAATTTTAAATAAATCTTCTGACAAAATTAATCTTACCGATTAACGATTGGAGACTCGTTTTATCGGTTGGTGGCTTAGCATCCATGATAGCTTTCATACTCTTCTGTCCAACTTCAATGCCTTTTTCATGAACCATGAAACCCAAGAATTGTCCGGCCGATACTCCAAACGAACATTTGTTAGGATTCATCTTCAAACCATGCTTCCTTGTGCATTCAAGAGTTTCTCGCAAATCGGCCAGATGCTGCTTGTATCCATCGGACTTTACTACAACATCATCAATATAAATTTCAACAATCCTGCCGATCAATTTGTGAAATATATAATTCATAGCCCTCTGATATGTAGCACCAGTATTTTTCAAACCAAAGGTCATTACAACCCACTCATATAATCCAAGCGCACCAGGACATCGGAATGCAGTTTTAGGAATATCTTATTCTGCCATAAAAATTTGATTATATCCTGCATTAGCATCCATAAAACTAATTACCTTATGTCCTGAAGCTGCATCGACCAACATATCAGCAATCGGCATCGGATACCCATCCATCGGAGTTGCTTTGTTAAGATTCCTGAAATCAACACAAACTCACAATTTTCCATTTTTCTTGAAAACAGGAACGATATTAGATATCCATTCAGCATATTGGCAAGGTTGAATAAACTTAGCTTCATATAACTGAGTTATTTTGGCTTTTATTTCTTTATCCAATTCGGGTTTAAATCATCTCGGCGCTTGTTTAAAAGGCCGATACCCTGGTTTGATCGGAAGCCGATGTTCAATAATAGACCGGCTTAAACCTGGCATCTCATAGTATTCCTAAGCAAAACAATCATGATACTCTTTTAATAACTTTATTAATTCTTGTTTAAACTTAGGATCCAACTTTGCGCTTACATATGTCGGCCGAGGTCTATCTCCTAAACCTATATCTATTTCCTCTAGCTCATCGCCCGACATAAACCCTTGACCAAGTTTACCCTCATCTTCAATAAAATCATCCATTAATACAAACTTTCGGAACCGATTGCTTGGATCGATTTTAACCCGTCATCGGACACTTGGATGAAATCTCCTTCCCAAACCTTGCCCGATAAACCTTCAATCCCTTCAAACTCCCAAACTGTCAAATCGGCGGTAGCGACGCTGACCGATTCATCGGCTTGGACAGTCTCAATGTGATCTCCATGCCATTGGATGAGACATTGATGCATGGTAGACGGCACACAGCAATTAGCATGAATCCAATCACTCCCAAGGAGCAAACTGTGAGATCCCTTACTGTCGATGACGAAGAACGTAGTAAGCAAAGTCTTGTTCCCGGTCATCAATTCAACATTTAATGCCCCCCGAGCCGGCGATGGATTCCCGCCAAAGTCCTTGAGCATCATATCGGTCTTGATCAAATCATCAGGTCCTTTGCCCAGCTTCCGATATGTAGTATAAGGCATTAAATTCACAGCAGCTCCCCCATTAACAAGCATCTTAGTCATCGGCTTGCCATCAACGTACCCTTTAACATATAAAGGCCTCAAATGCCGATACTTTTCATCAATTGGTTTTTCAAACATAGCTTGTTGAGGTTGCAGAATTAACTGTGCCATAGCCTCTTCAATATTATAAGCTTCTTCATCAGTTGAACTGGCATTACATTCAGTAGGTAGCACAAAAACCATATTTACTGACGCCGATGGCCCATCATCATCACGCCTAGGCTTAGCTCTCCATACTTTGGAATTATCCCCACCCTGGCGCTTTTCTTTGAGCAATTCTTTGAATCGGAGACATTGAACCCTTCTCTTTTGCATTTTGGTCAAACCTTCAGGACACCACTGTGGGTTGACTCCTGGATGTAGCTCCGATTCGACCTTCAAATCCTCCTCCGATTCTTGCGCATCGTCCAATTCTTGAACCGTTTCCTTTTTCCTGTAAACCAGACGATCATACACAGAAAGACGGTCTCCTTTATATTTTTGGCGATCATTATACCTACGGCGATCATCGTCCCATCGGTTATAACACCGATTCTCATGCTCACGCCGATCATGATATTCACACCAATCTTCGCGTTCCTATTGATAAGCCACCTCATCATGCCAACTGCATCGGCGTCTAAAATCCAATTGGTCATGTACGGATTGCCGTTGCCTTTTCGAATCTCTGTAATTTTCATACTGATCGCTGCACTCTGGGCAATCGTAGATCGATGGAAGCCTTAACTTTTCATTCCAGCAAAACCTAAAGAACGGACATAATGGTGTTCATTATCAAACCTTCTCGTCGGAGGACTCCAATCTCTTTCCTGCTGGCGCATATACTTGTCAATGAGCTGTCCCGATGTAACTCTAGGCTTCTCCCTGCGTCGGTGATCTTCGCGATACTGCTAATGATTCTGTTTTTGTACATCATCGGCCGTCACTTGGCAATCTGGATCGACAGCTCCCGATTTTTTCGCATTCTCCGATGTAAGGACTTTAGCTTTCAACTTCCTATCAGGTGCTCCGATTTCAACCATATTTTGAGGGAACGGGTGCCCATCAAGCTTCATCGGTTTCTTACAAGTTTCAACTTTGATAATTCCCTTCTCAATTGCCGATTGAATCTCATTGCGGAAAACTTTGCAGTCATTAGTATGATGAGAAACTGAATTATGCCACTTACAGTATTTCTTTTTCTTCAATTCTTTGGCAGAAGGAATCGTATGATTTGGGGAAAGCCTCATTTGTTTTTCTGCTAATAATAAGTCAAATATCTTATCGGCTTTAGTAATATCGAAACTGTACCTCTCTGGCTCGACCTTTACCCATGGACAGGCAACAAAATTCTTGTTCTTGGTCCACTCAGCCAAATCGACCTCAGCTTCATCACCATCGGAATCATATTCAATATTAGCAATCTTCCTTTGAAATTTCTCCCTCCGATAATCATTTCCACGTCCTTCATGCTGAGAGAGTTTTTGAATCATGTGACCCAAGCCTTCAAATCTTGACTTGTATAACGATCCTTGACTTGGGGCAACAATCCTTGAAAGGCTAAATCCACCAGCTGTCTCTCCGATAAGTTCAATGAATAGCATCGGCTGTGTATATCCCGGAATCTTTGAACGAACTCGCTAACCGATTCTCCGTTTCTCTGTCGGAGCGCAGTCAGATCAGACAGTCTGGTTTCCTGTACTCCCATCAAGAAATAGGCATGAAACTGCTCTTCTAAATCGGCCCAATTACTGATGGAATTTGGTGGTAGTGAAGAAAACCATGAAAAGGCCGATCCAGAAAGTGACATGAGAAAGAGCTTGACTTTCAATGGTTCAATCGCTGCTACTTCACCACATTGAATTGTATAGTGACTGATATGCTCAATGGTGGTAACATCTCCTTGTCCAGAAAACTTATAAAAATATGGAATCCTGAATCGGCTGGCATAGGCAATGTATCAAACCAGTCTGGATATCGCTTTCGATACAGATAAGATTGTCCCTTAGGCTTTAAACCAAACTGTTTTTTCATGACATCGGCAATCTTATATGTCCAATCCTCCTGAGTATAATTTCCCTGACTGATCAGAGCACGAGTCATTATAACTGGTGTCTCAGTAGGTCTGATTGACGGCTCCCAATTGTCAGCTCCCTTGTTCTTTGGTGGATCTTCGGTGTTGAAGTAACCAGGGTAGACCATCTTACCCTCGACTACAGGAATTCGGCTGCCAAACTGATCAATATGTTGCGTCCCGTCATAACTCTTGTCTTCCGATTCCTCCTCTTGTTCCTTTTCTTCACCTCCTTCCACCGCCATGGCTTTTGCCTTATTTGCCTTGGGAGTTTCATAGCACTCAGGATGTGTTTCTGGTGATGTAGATGAATTGATTTGCACCATCTTCTTCTTGAGGTCTTTAATTGCTGAGGAAGCACCAGTATCAAAATAAGTAGGTCCTTTCTGGACATCCTTCAGTATAGCTCCATCTAGCAACTTGGCGATCAATCCTACCACCGTGTTGACCAATATTCCAGATTGGTTAATCAAAGCATGACTCACACTAGCATCTATATATTCTTGGAAGAATTTTCTTTCCTCGGCCGTGATCCGATCAAACGCTTCCTGAGGAACAGGAAACTGATTTTTCTTGATCACTGCATTGCGAGTTTTGCTGAATGAGTCGAGGCACAAATTCTTGAATTCTTCAAGTTGTGCTTCCACGAGTTTCTTCTGCTCGTCGCTGAGATCTTCCATAGTGACCGCTGGAATCTCACAGGCTTTGTCTCCAGGTGCCATCGCAGAAGCTTTCTGGTCCCACTAGGCGTGCCAAAATGTGTTGACGTCCAAAAAGTCAGGTGTTGACTCTCAAAAATTAACACTGTAGCCTGGAAGATTTGCTTCACTTCAGTGCAGGTCTAGAATCTTGAGGTTCGTGGCGTGCCAGTCAATTTGACCTGAAATTGACAAGGTAGAATTTAATCAGTAAGCAACAAGGAACTCATCGGCCAAGGCCCCGATTTGTTCCAAAAATCGGATCAGCATTGTAAGGAGTCCGATTTCAATATCATGAACCATCGGCCTTGAGTCTGATACGTGAGAATATGACATGTATTGAAATAAACCATCGGCTATGACAACCGAATCGGAGATAGATCTAATCTTAACTCATTCTCTAATATACATCTTTCCAAAGGCGGTGAGCAAACTAAATCTCGTGTCACTAACAATCGGATTGATTTCAAGACAGCGTTGCTAGCTGGGCACCGATTAGCTTGCTTACTCCGATACGTCAATATACATCAAAGAACTTATTTAAATCAGATCTATTTGTAACTTGCTTATTAAATCTAAATCAGCTATATAAACAATAAAAACAGATCTATTATTGAAACTTGAATTATGATAAAATAGAACAGATCTGTCACAGATGTAAGCCGATAGGATAATATCAACAAGATACGGTAATATGTGAGCGATCCAAATGAAGAAGGGCGATACGCCTCAATCTAAAGCCTAGAACAACTCAATAAATTGGTGAATTAACTAAACGAAGAAGGGCGATACGCCTCAATCTAAAGCCTAGATTAATTCGATAAGGGTGTCGGACTTACAGACAAACCGGAGGTCAAGATGATGCAGCCCTGCTTGCTGAAGAACTCGACGAAAAAGTTGTTGGCACGTAAGGCCGAAAGTTGTGTTTGATTGATTGGTTGTGTGAACATTTTTTACAATGGCGCAGGGTTTATATTTATACCCTGGAAATCTAACTAAAACTTGCCGGCTACGACAATATCTCTAATTTATTTAAAGCAATCTAATCTTAAACTACTAAAACTATTATAATTGCCGCATCACGAGGCCCTGAAGAAGCTTCCAGACACATCCTCCCTTGATAGTTGCACATGCTCCGGCCTCCCCTGTCTCGTGTCCGATCAGGACTCCTATCGGACGATTCCCAATCGGAATCGGATGTATGACTCAGAATCGGACTCGGCCTCTGCTTGGACTCTGTTACACACGATTCCAGCCGAGTCAAAATCTGGTGTCAACACACATCAACCAGCGGAAGGGCAGCTTCTTTCCAAGACTCAATTTCCGCGCCACGGCGATTGATCTCTACGCGAAGCGCCTGGATCTCAGCCTCTTGGTCGTGGATCTTGGTAAGGTCTTCAATAAGTTGAGCATCGGCATGCTGGCACATCTTCTGCTCTTCAGCAAGTTCTGCCATGCAGTCCGTCTCACGCTGCTTCGCTTGGTTTGCGCGCTCTTGCTCCCGATAAAAGCGGTTCTTCATATTGATGAACTCGGCCTTCAGAGCTTCAATGCGCTTTTCACTCTCTACAATCAACGGATCATATTATATTCATTATATGATGGGTACAAATAATAGAGAATAAGTACTCAGCGTATATACCTGAGAGTTTCTGTCGTAAAGACTTATTTTTCTCAACTACGTCCTCGCGCTGGTCTTGGTACAAGTTGATTTTCTTGTAAGCCTCATCCAGTTCGAGGCGCAATTGGGCGCGTTCTTGGTCCCAGGCTGCCTGCCCTTTGGCTAGATCGGTTGTGGCTTTTTCGACGCGGGTGATGGACATGCTGGCTCTCCGAAGCATCTCAGATTTCTGCTGAGATCATACAAGAACACTCTGCATCCAAGTTAAAGGCAGCAGAGTTGATTAAAGTACAAAGGAGATAAGTATGTTTACAATACTAGGTCATTTTGACTAACCTCTGTGAGCTTGGAGAGTTGTTTGTGCAGCTTGGCAATCTTCTCCAGATCCTCCTGGTCAACTTGCGAGTTGAACAGAAAGACGTCTTCATCCTCACTTGCGTTGACGCCTGGCGTGCCCATGAAGATATGGAATGGCTCTGGTGAAGGCTCACGGGGTTTCTTTTGTTCCCGGATGATTTCTTCATTGGCTATTTCCTTCACCAGGCTTGTGGTGGTGTCCATTTCCGCAGTCTGGAGGCTTGCCATCCGGATACTTTCTGTCGCCTTGGGCCATGACCCAGGAGCAGAAGTACCCGGAGTGGCTTGCTCTGTAACTTGAGGCGGTGGTATGACGTTGCTGCTTGTTTCTTGAGGTTGGGACGGTGGAGATGCTCGGGGGCTCGGCCTTTCGCTTCCTCCTCCTGCCTCTACAATTGGAGTTTTCGGCAACTCTGTAGGCGTGGAAGGACGGCTGCACAAAGGTCGCAGATTAGCAATATTCACAATTCAGAGAATGGCTCTATAAAAGATGAATCAAATACCTGGCGAACTCCATATTGAATTCGGGTTCGTCCACATCAAAATTGTATCCTCCAGACAGAATGTCTTGAGGCTCTCCTGGTCCTTCTGGACGTACGGGTTCTTCTTTTTGAAGTTGCTGCAATCATAAATTCAAGTCATGAAAGAACTCGGCAACTGACAGGAATGAAGAATTTTGCAATAAGATAAGTGGTGTACCTTGGGAGGAGATGAGTGCAGTGGAATTCCTACAGGAATCTCGACATTTGTTTCTGTCTCGACTCCAAGTACCTCCGCTTCTCCAAGAACAGTATCAGTCGACTTCTTCAGCGAAGGAGATACTTTCTTCCTGTAGGGCCCGTTTTCTCTTCGGGATTGGCTGACTTGGGGCGTCCTCGGTATTAGATCTTTTTAGACCTGATCCTCCTTGCCCAAGTATCTTCCCAGGAGGTTGTCGGGGTGCATCATCATCAGAAGATGATTCTTCCTCCAGAATCACCTGTTCCATCTCCGGTGATGCATTCTTTTTCCCTTTCCCTGAGCTTTCAGCAGTTTGCGGGGGTGGGGGAGATCTAGGCAACCCGGATGGGTTCTCTGTTATTTCTGGAGGCGAGGACGCAAGTCTGGTTCGCAATTCCTGCCATTGGATAACAAACAAATTGATTACTTGTCAAGAAGCAAAAAGGTGAATATCATATTTGGTATTCAGGTTGTTTTTGAGCTTACCAATAGCGATGGACGATTTGCCGAATACTCGGGTACTCGACGCGGCAGATCTTGGGCGTCCATAAAGAGTGCCTGGATGCGGACGGCGACTTCATCTGATGATAAATAGTTGGAGGAGATTCTGGTTGGGTCCTTGGGGCCAGTGTATTCATAGCCAGCGTGCACCCGCTTCTGGCAGGGTTGTACGCGCCGGCGCAGGAAGGAACTGGCAATCCCAATGACAGTTAGCCCTTGCTCCTTCAAGTCAGAGATCATCTTCAGAAGGTTGGAGATCCCCTCGACCTTATCTCTATCGAGAGATTCATTCCAGGAGGCTTGCGGACGAGGCAGATGACCGGAATGTTTCGAGAGTCTCAGGGGCTGGTTTTTCACATAGAACCACTTATTGTTCCAGTCTTTGATTGAGTCATTCATCTTGAAATCAAAATACACATTCTTCACGCCTTGACGAAGTTGAATCCTAGCACTGCCGACTACTTTGTCTGGGGTGGATTTCACACGGAAGAGGAGGCGGAAGAGATTGAAGTGGGGATCGATCCCCAAGAAGGTTTTGCAAAGATGGATGAAGAGGGAGACTTGAAGAACGGAATTGGGATTGAGATGAATCAATTCTAACTTATAATAGGAGAGAAGACCTCGGAGAAAATCATGAGCGGGGAGGGCAAATCCACGCTCATAAAATGCAACAAAAACCACAATCTCGTGGATTTATTCAAAAGGCCAGGCCTTACCAGCATCAGTGCGCCAACAGGAGATCGATTTCTCCAAGAGATAGCCTTGATCTACAAGACCTTGCACCATCTCGTCTGACGTCTTGGAAGGTTTCCAGACAAGAGCAGGCGCGGGGGAATTCTTGAACACCGTCATATCTATGATATGGATCTTGGATTTCTTTTTGCTCGCCGCGGCTTTACTCTCAGCAGGCTTGGATGAATTGGGTTTCCGACCCATCTTGCTGGATGAGATCTTAGATTGACTCTCGGACGGGGCTTGAATGGATTGAGGGATTGCGCGCGGAGGCGAAAAGGATTTGAGGATTTCAATTGTGAAAGCGACGGCGGCGGGGAGGAGAATACGAACGGTTCACCCTCTGTCTTATAAGATTGAAGTGGTAACCCTAAGCGTATTTCCCATAACCCGTTTTCCACAATACGTCAACACTTATGTTTTTGCGGTTACAAACCAGATGCATATTTGTGCGGCCATTTCCTAACGAGCTAGGTCATTTTTCGATAAATTTTCTTTCTCGGGGGCTGATGCTTAATGGGATTTATTTCCACATCAAAGAATATACCTATTTCAACAGAAGTCTTTAAGCTTATTGTCATCTGCTTTAAGCTTGGGGGCTGGAGGGGAAATAGTATATTTCTTTTGGAAAGTTTTTTCATTAAAGACCCTAGAATTGTTTTTAATCCTTGAAAACATTTCTAGGCTCGGGGGCTAGACCCATAATGGGTCCATCTTTTTTCAAAAGCTGGACACCATTATAGTAAATGGGGAATTTTCATCATCTTTGGTTTACAAACCAAAGCCCGAGGGCTGGCTGCAAAATAAGTCGGCAAAGGAGCATATCATGTTCACTACTGGAGGTTTTCAACAAGCAAAACGACGAGGAAACAACTCGGCTGATGCAGGAACTGTTGAGAAACAACCCGGAGGACGTGAAGACATGAAGACGCTCGGGGGCTTGACGGTCCAAGATCCATGGGAGTCCTCATGGGCTGTAGGCCCGTTAGGAAATTGGGCCGACAACTCTGACAGATACAAGGAAGAGGCGTATTGCTTAAGGAAACTAGTCGGGTACTGGGAAACAACCCGGCCTACTCATGTTAGGACTCTGTGTATTGTATCCTACTAGGAGTTTATGTTTCTTGACCTGTAGACCCTGTCTCCTGAGTATATAAGGTGAGGCAGGGACCCCTTGTAAAATCATAACCATCAATACGAGAAGATCCACCATACAGGACGTAGGGTATTACGCTCTCTACTCGAGGCAGCCTGAACCTGTCTAAATCGTCTCGTGTTCACCATCGTGCTTCTGGTTCCGGCGAGGCCCTCACGAACAACTCGACTACTTAGGGACCCCCATAGTAGGCTAGCTGGTATAAAAAACCGACACCCCCGAAGGACGATTTGTTCGCTGGCCAGGACGCAAGCCAAAGCTTGGAGCAGCACCACAGGAGGACTTGGACATGTCTCGCATCATCGCGTGCATTGATCTACTCCCGTTTCAATACGGGCAACCCCTGAACTCTTCAAGCAGCCGTGGGTCAACTGTCCCTGTAACTTCAAGCACAGGAAGCTACTCACCAGGGCGCCAAGCCATGGTGATCATCGCCCAAAAACAAGAAATCTCCAACGACGAGCCAACCGTGGAGAACGAAGCTGAAGCTGACCGTAATCGACGCATGGAGCGAAAAGCTGCTCGCGCAGATCGTCGCCACCGCGCCAGTCGTAGGCTACCTCCACAGGACCTCAACCCCAACTTCATGCAAGTCACCGGGCAAGATGTCTACTCTAGCACCGCAGCCAACATCATGGCTGTCGTCACAGAGTTAGGACAGATGGCCCAAACTCCTGAAATCCTCAGGATGAAGACAATGCTCGAGACAGCAGCCGTCCAGCATGACACAATCAACCCGGCGAAGACCATTACCAGAGCACCAAGCCGCCAGGCAAGCAGCCAACTTCCTGAAGTTGGCAATCACGGCAACCTGTCCCACCACCCAAGCAGAGACCAACGCGACCGCAACATCGAGGGAGGCATGTTACTCGGCGGCGGAGGTCGCAACCACGGCGCCGGACCTAGCCACCGCGATGTCCAGCAAAGTCACATTGGCGGACGCGATGGCAACAGGGACAGGAACGCACGCCCTGGCAACCACAAAAACAACAGGGATCTGCGAGAACAATTGCCGCCCAGAGACGTGCGCACCGTCATCTCAGCACGGGTACGCGATCGCGAAGAAGACTAACGTCGCCGGCGCCAGGAGTATGACCAGGTCTACGGACCACCAGGTCAAGGTTACCACAACCTCAACAAGTATGAAGGGTTCCCGGTCTTTTTAGACCGCATCCGTGCTACTTCCTGGCCCGAAAAGTTCAAACCAGCTCATATCGAAAGATATGATGGGAAGCGCGATCCTGAGCAGTGGATTCGTATCTACTACTCGGCAATCAAGGCGGCGAGGGGCAACACCGACACCATGTGCACCTACCTTCCAGTAGTCCTTGACTAGGCCCCGCTAACCTGGTTAGAGGGGCTCAAGCCGGGCTTCATCGACTCCTGGGATGAGCTCTGCAAGGTTTTCATCAACAACTTCCAGGGTTCATGGCAGAAGCCGGGTACTCGCTTTGAACTAGCCCAGTGCAAACAAGGCCAGAACGAGTACCTGCGAAGCTACAACCGACGATTCTGGAAGAAGCGCTCAACCTGTGCAGGCCTATCCAACCAAGACGTCATCGATTGCTTCCACAGCGGCCTTATAGACCCCGTGTTGCACCTCGACTTCGGGAGGAACAGGCCAAAGACACTGGAGCAGATGCGAGACCTTATCGGTCGCTGGTCAGACGCTGAAGACCTACAGCGCGAAAGATTCAACCGCAACAAGTCGGGAGGAGACTGCAACAACAATAACGACTGTAACAAGGGCAAGCAACTTGAGAACAACAGCAAACGCGACTTCAACGACAAGAAGCGCAAGCCTGAGGATACGGTCAATGTTGCTGAGAAGAACTCTTCCCGTAGGAAGTTCGAAAATCTACTCGACAAGCAGTGCCCCTTCCATCCAAAGGATAAGCACTCAAGCAGGGACTGCTGGTCGCTCAAGAAAGCGTTCGCAGCAGAGGGCGCTCCCAAACCGAACAACCCTGACAACAAGGGAGACAAGGGTGACAAAGACACCGGCTACCAACATGCCGACAAGGTGGTCAATGTCATCTTTGGGGGAATTACTCAGTCAGAATCAAAGCGCAAGAAAAAGCTTATTCAGCGCGAGATTGCCTGTATTGAGCCCATCATCTCCACCTTCCTGAAGTGGTCAGAAGTCCCGATCAGCTTCTCTCGCGACGATCAATGGACCAACATCAAGAACCCGGGGCGGTACCCTTTGGTACTAGACCCTGTGGTAGCTGGCGCGCGACTCACAAGGACATTGATCGACGGCGGAAGTGGACTCAACATCCTGTTCGCCAAGAAGCTGAAAAAGATGGGCTTAGACATCACCAACTTGCTCAAGCCCACTGACTCACCCTTCTACGGCATCGTCCCTGGCAACGCTGTCGTGCCCCTCGGCCAGGTATCACTTCCAGTTACATTTGGTACCGAGGCCAACTACAGGACCGAGTACATCACATTCGAGGTCGCCGACTTCGAATCATCGTACCACACGATTCTGGGAAGACCTGCCCTGGCGAAATTCATGGCGATTCCACACTACATCTACCTCGTCTTGAAGATGCCAGGCTCTTAAGGGATTCTATCTATCCCTAAAGGGCGACCTAAAGACCTCCTACGATTGTGACACCGAGACAGTGACGATTGCTGCAAGCATGCAGCAACCGAGCCAGGCAGCAATCGTAGCAGCTATGGCGAAACAACTCGGTGAGGCTGAGTTGGACATCCCAACAAAAAAGCCAGCCGCGTCAAACATGAAGCCCTCCCAGGAAGTTCCAATCAAGGCAATCGACCTAGGGACGGGCGACCCCTCCAAAACGGCGCTGATCGGCGCTGACCTGCCTACCAAATAGGAAAGCGCGCTCACCAGCTTCTTATGGGACAACCGTGACATTTTTGCATGGAAGCCATCTGACATGCCGTGAGTCCCAAGGGAGTTGGCTGAGCACAAACTCAACGTCGATCCAGCCGCCAAGCCGAAGAAACAACACCTACGACGCTTTGCCCAGGACAAAAAGGAAGCCATCTGTTCGGAGCTGGCGAAACTATTAGCAGCCGGTTTCATTAAAGAGGTGTTCCACCCTGACTGGCTTGCTAATCCTGTCCTGGTCCGCAAGAAGAACAACAACGAGTGGAGGATATGTGTCGACTACACCGACCTGAACAAGCACTACCCAAAGGATCCTTTCGGGCTACCCCACATTGATCAGATGGTGGATTCTACAACTGGCTGCTCTCTACTTTGTTTCCTTGATTGTTACTCGGGATATTATCAGATAAGCCAGCATAAAGATGACCAGATCAAGACGGCGTTCATCACTCCGTTTGGCACCTACTGCTACACCACAATGTCAGCGTGCAATTCAGAGTTGTCTCAAGGCTCAGATTGGTCGCAATGTGGAAGCCTACGTTGATGACGTCGTCGTGAAAAAAAAGAACCCAGATAGCCTCATTGACGACCTATCCGAGACCTTTGCACATCTCAGGGAACTCCAATGGAAGCTCAATCCTACCAAGTGTGTGTTTGGCGTGCCCGCGGGAAAACTGCTGGGCTTCATAGTCAGCCACCGTGGAATTGAAGCTAATCCTGAGAAAGTTACCGCTATTACATCCATGGCGCCTCCAAAATCCCTCAAGGACGTTCAGAAGCTGACAGGATGCATGGCGGCCCTCAACCGATTCATTTCAAGGCTGGGTGTTAGAGGATTACCTTTCTTCAAGCTCCTCAAGAAGCAAGAGAAGTTCGTATGGACTCCAGAAGCTGATGCGGCGTTTGAAGATCTCAAGAAGTTTCTCCAGTCACCACCAGTACTGACTGCACCAGCTGATCAGGAACCACTGCTCCTCTACATCGCAGTAACAACTCATGTCGTGAGCACTGCTATCATAGTCGAGCGGGAGGAACCCGGCCATGTATACAAAGTACAGCGGCCAGTCTACTTCATCAGCGAGGTGCTTTCAGAATCAAAAGTGCGATACCCCTAGGTCGAGAAGCTATTATATGCTGTCTTGATCACATCTCGCAAGCTGCGCCACTACTTCGACGCTCACCGGGTTGTTGTAGTCACCTCTTTTCCAATTGGCGACATCCTCCGCAACCGGGACGCGATAGGGCAAATCTCCAAATGGGCGGTCGAGCTGGGCTCTCATGCCATCGACTTCATCCCACGTGCTGCCATCAAATCGCAAGCCCTGGTGGACTTTGTTGCTGAGTGGACAGTGCGGCGCCGGAAGAACCACTCGAGCATTGGATCATGTACTTCGACGGGTCATTGAAGCTTGAAGGGGCCGGCGCAGGAGTACTATTCATATCTCCAAAAGGCGATCAGCTCAAGTATTTGCTCCAAATGCTCTGGAAAGCCACCAACAACAAAGCCGAGTACGAAGCTTTACTGCACGGGCTACGCCTGGCTGCTTCCTTGGCATCAAGCACATGGTGGTCTACGGCGACTCCTCGGTAGTAATCAATCAGGTCAACAAGGATTGGGACTGCACCAAGGAGAACATGGATGCATACTGCATGGAGCTGCGCAAACTCGAGAAACACTTCCATGGGCTCGAATTCTATCACGTTCTCAGAGACAACAACATGGCTACTGATGCACTCTCAAAGCTGGGTTCCCACCGAGCGCAAGTACCGGGCGGCGTTTTCGTCCATGAGTTGTTACAACCATCCATCAAGGAGCAGAAAGTACAACCAACTACAACACCCCCTCATCAACAGGTCATGGTGATTACACCTGAGTGGACAAAGCCCTTTATCGAGTACATCCTGCACCAGAGGGAGCCCGAAGATAAGGTGGAAGCAGAGCAAGTCATCAGGCGAAGCAAGCACTATGTAGTAGTCGGCTCCACCCTCTTTCGATGCGGCGCATCATCTGGAGTCTTGATGAAGTGTGTTACTCCAGAAGTCGGATGGGAGATTCTTGAAGAAATACACGGTGGAATCTGTGGCAATCATGCTGCCCACTGCACGATCGTCGGCAAGGCCTTCCGGTCTGGGTACTAATGGCCATCTGCTGTGGCTGATGCAGAAGAAATCGTGAAGACTTGCCAGGGCTGTCAATTCTTTGCCCGGCAAGCTCATGTCCCCGCAATGGTCCTCAACACTATACCACCCTCTTGGCCATTCGCATGCTGGGGCTTGATATGGTTGGACCACTCAAGACTGCGCCAGGAGGTTTCAATATCTCTATGTGGCGATAGACAAATTTACCAAGTGGATTGAAGTCAAGCCGCTAGTTAATGCTACAACAGCAAAGGCGGCCGAGTTCATCCAAGACATTGCTCATCGCTTCGGTGTCCCCAACCGCATCATCACTGATATTGGCTCCGAATTCACAGGGAGCGAGTTCTTTGATTTTTGCGACAGCTTGGGAATTGAAGTTTGCAATGCATCGGTGGCGCATCCATGAACCAATGGACAAGTTGAGAGAGCTAATGGCCTTATACTTCAAGGACTCATACCAAGGCTCTATGAACCACTCAAAAAGTACGGCGGCAAGTGGGTGCAAGAACTGCCAGCCGTGGTATGGGGGCTCAGAACCCAACCCAGCCGCGCGACGGGGCAATCACCCTTCTTTCTGGTCTACGGCTCAGAAGCAGTACTCCCAGTGGACATTGAATACAATGCTCCAAGAATTCAAAACTACATGGAGGAAGCAGTAGAGCAAAGTAGGGCAGAAGATGTGGACATGCTAGAAGAGGCGAGGCTAGCAGCGTTGATCAGGACAACTAAGTACCAGCAAGAACTCAGGAGGTATCATGACCAAAACGTCCAAATGCGGTCATTCAACATTGGTGATTTAGTCCTTCAGAGAATTCAGAGTACAAAAGATCAGCACAAGCTATCTTCTCCTTGGGAAGGTCCATTTATAGTATCCAGGGTCATCGGTCCGAGTACTTATCAGCTACAACGGGAAGACGGAACAGAAGTGCCCAATGCTTGGAGCATTGAGCACTTGCGGCATTTTTACCCTTAAAGAAGTTATTAGAGTTTATTAAGAGTCAATAAAAAGTCAGTCCTTTCCATGTACTGATGTCGGCTTCTTAGCCAAACAATAATAAAGTGTCTACATTCCACTGTCTTCAAGCCTGGAATTTGGATACAATTCTACAATTTTGAATCATCCCGGGTTGTTTAAAAACAATCCAGAAAGGGGCTGCATTCAAACAAGCCATCTACTTTATGTTTCACACAGAAGGATCGGGCGCACCTATTTTGAATCCAGTCGGGTTGTTTAAAAACAATCTAGAAAGACTACATTCAAAAATGCCATCTACTCTCTGTTTCACACAAAGAGATCGGGCGCATACAATCAGATAAAAAGATACTTTTTGTTAATAAAATGCTAAGTATTTACATTTGAATCCAAGTTCATTACAAAGGTTTTCTTAACAAAGAAATCCTAGAACTTAAGACGAGATACAATTTTCTCCATAGTATCCTTCTCCTCCTCCATGTAGGTATCATACATGCCCCGGGTACAAGCCTATTTGATTCTCCCCTCGGTAACTCCCAGTGGCTGTGAAGGGAACCATGACCGGACAACCCTGAGTACTTGCCTAGTACACGAACGGGCGATCCGTTGGCAATACACCTTCACTTGCCCAGGAGTTGCTCGAAGACGATCAAGGAGAGGAGGAGCGACACTACCTACGGGTACTTTTGCATACACATCAACCAGTGGAAGGGCAGCTTCTTTCCAAGACTCAATTTCCGCGCCACGGCAATTGATCTCTACGTGAAGCGCCTGGATCTTAGCCTCTTGGTCGCGGATCTTGGTAAGGTCTTCAATAAGTTGAGCATCAGCATGCTGGCGCATCTTCTGCTCTTCAGCAAGTTCCGCCATGCAGTCCATCTCGCGCTGCTCCGCTTGGTTTGCGCGCTCTTGCTCCCGATAAAAGCAGTTCTTCATATCAATGAACTCAGCCTTCAGAGCTTCAATGCTCTTTTCACTCTCTGCAATCAATGGATCATATTATATTCATTATATGATCGGTACAAATAACAGAGAATAAGTACTCGGCGTACATACCTGAGAATTTCTGTCGTAAAGACTTATTCTTCTCAACTACGTCCTCGTGCTGGTCTTGGTACAAGTTGATTTTCTTGTAAGCCTCATCTAGTTCGAGGCGCAATTGGGCACATTCTTGGTCCCAGGCTGCCTGCCCCTTGGCTAGATCGGTTGTGGCTTTTTCAGCGCGGGCGATGGACGTGCTGGCTCTCCGAAGCATCTCAGATTTCTGCTGAGATCATACAAGAACACTCTGCATCCAAGTTAAAGGCAGCATGGTTGATAAAAGTACAAAGGAGATAAGTATGTTTACAATACTAGGTCATTTTGACTAACCTCTGTGAGCTTGGAGAGTTGTTTGTGCAGCTCGGTAGTCTTCTCCAGATCCTCCTGGTCAACTTGCGAGTTGAATATTCTTCATCCTCACTTGCGTTGATGCCTGGCGTGCCCGTGAAGATCTGGAATGGCTCTTGTGAAGGCTCACGGGGTTTCTTTTGTTCCTGGATGATTTCTTCAATGGCTGTTTCCTTCACCAGGCTTGTGATGGCGTCCATTTCCGCGGTCTGGAGGCTTGCCATCCGGATACTTTCCGTCGCCTTGGGCCATGACCCAGGAGCAGAAGTACCCGGAGCGGCTTGCTCTGTAACTTGAGGCGGCGGTGTGACATTGCTGCTTATTTCTTGAGGTTGGGGCGGTGGAGATGCTCGGGGGCTCGGCCTTTCGCTTCCTCCTCCTGCCTCTACAATTGGAGTTTTCGGCAACTCTGTAGGCGTGGGAGAAGGTGGATGGCTGCACAAAGGTCACAGATTAGCAATATTCGCAATTCAGAGAATGGCTCTATAAAAGATGAATCAAATACCTGGTGAACTCCATATTGAATTTGGGTTCGTCCACATCAAAGTTGTATCCTCCAGACGGAATGTCTTGAGGCTCTCCTGGTCCTTCTGGACGTATGGGTTCTTCTTCTTGAAGTTGTTGCAATCATAAATTCAAGTCATGAAAGAACTCGGCAACTGACAGGAATGAAGAATTTTGCAATAAGATAAGTGGTGTACCATGGGAGGAGATGAGTGTAGTGGAATTCCTACAGGAATCTTGACATTTGTTTCTGTCTCGACTCCAAGTACCTCCGCTTCTCCAAGAACAGTATCAGTCGACTTCTTCAGCGAAGGAGATACTTTCTTTCGTAGGGTCCGTTTCTTCTTCGGGATTGGCTGACTTGGGGCGTCCTCGGTATTAGGTCTTTTCAGACCTGATCCTCGTTGCCCAAGTATCTTCCTGGGAGGTTGTCGGGGTGCATCATCATCAGAAGATGATTCTTCCTCCAGAATCACATGTTCCATCTCTGGTGATGCCTTTTTCTTCCCTTTCCTTGAGCTTTCAGCAGTTTGCGGGGGTGGGGGAGATCCAGGCAACCCGGATTGGTTCTCTGTCATTTTCGGAGGCGAGGAAGCAAGTCTGGTCCACAATTCCTGGCATTGGGTATCAAAGAAATTGATTAGAAGCAAGAAGGTGAATATAATCAATGGTATTCGGGTTGTTTTGGAGCTTACCAATAGTAATGGACGACTTGCCGAGTACTCGGGTACTCGGCGCGGCAGATCTTGTGCATCCATGAAGAGCGCTTGGTCGCGGACGGCGACTTCATCTGATGATAAATCCTCGGAGGAGATCCTGGTTGGATCCTTGGGGCCAGTATATTCATAGCCAGTGTGCACCCGCTTCTGGCAGGGTTGTACGCGTCGGCGCAGGAAAGAACTGGCGATCCCAATTGCAGTTAGACCTTGGTCTTTCAAGTCTGCAATCATCTTCAGGAGGCTGGAGATCCCCTCGACCTTATCTCTATCGAGAGATTCATTCCAGGAGTCTTGCTGACGAGGCAGATGACCGGAATGTTTCGAAAGTCTCGGGGGCTGGTTTTCCACATAGAACCACTTATCGTTCCAGTCCTTAATGGAGTCATTCATTTTGCAATCAAAATAAACGTTTTTCATCCCCTGACGAAGCTGAATTCTAGCTCCGCCGATTACTTTGTCTGGAGTGGATTTCACACGGAAGAGGAGGCGGAAAAGATTGAAATGGGGATCGATCCCCAGGAAGGTTTCGCAGAGATGAATGAAGAGGGAGATCTGTAGGATACAGTTGGGATTGAGATGAACCAACTCTAACTTATAGTAAGAAAGAAGCCCTCGGAGAAAATCATGAGCGGGGAGGGCGAATCCGTGTTCATAAAAAGCAACAAAAACCACGATTTCGTGGATATCTTCAAAAGGCCAGGTCTTACTGACATCAGTCTGCCAACAGTAGATCGATTTCTTCAGGAGGTAGCCTTGATCCACAAGACCTTGCACCATCTCGTCTGATGCCTTGGAGGGTTTCCAGACAAGAGCAGGCGCAGGGGAGTTCTTGAACACCGGCATATCTGTGATATGGATCTTGGATTTCTTTTTGCTCGCCGCGGCTTTACTCTCAGCAGGCTTGGATGAAGTGGGTTTCAGACCCATCTTGCTGGACGAGGTCTTAGATTGACTCTCGGACGGGGCTTGAATGGATTGAGGGATTGCGCGCGGAGGCGAAAAGGATTTGAGGATTTCAATTGTGAAAGCGACGGCGGTGGGGAGGAGAATACGAACGGTTCGCCCTCTGTCTTATAAGATTGAAGTGGTAAGCGTATTTCCCATAACCCGTTTTCCACAATACGCCAACACTTATGTTTTTGCGGTTACAAACTAGATGCATATTTGTGCGGCCATTTCCTAACGAGCTAGGTCATTTTCCGATGAATTTTCATTCTCGGGGGTTGATTCTTAATGGGATTTATTTCCACATCAAAGAATATACCTATTTCGACAAAAGTCTTTAAGCTTATTGTCATCTGCTTTAAGCTTGGGGGCTGGGGGGGTAATAGTATATTTCTTTTGGAAAGTTTTTTCATTAAAGACCCTAGAATTGTTTTTAATCCTTGAAAACATTTCTAGGCTCGGGGGCTAGACCCATAATGGGTCCATCTTTTTTCAAAAGCTGGACACCATTATAGTAAATGGGGAAGTTTTTGCATCATCTTTGGTTTACAAACCAAAGCCCGGGGCTGGCTGCAAAAGAAGTCGGCAAAGGAGCACATCATGTTCACTACTGGAGGTTTTCAACAAGCAAAACGACGAGGAAACAACTCGGCTGATGCAGGAACTGCTGAGAAACAACCCGGAGGACGTGAAAACATGAAGATGCTCGGGGCTTGACGGTCCAAGATCCATGGGAGTCCTCATGGGCTGTAGGCCCGTTAGGAAATTGGGCCAACAACTCTGACAGATACAAGGAAGAGGCGTATTACTTAAGGAAACTAGTCGGGTACTGGGAAACAACCCGGCTTACTCATGTTAGGACTCTGTGTATTGTATCCGACTAGGAGTTTATGTTTCTTGCCTTGTAGACCCTGTCTCCCGAGTATATAAGGTGAGGCAGGGACCCCTTGTAAAATCATAACTATCAATACGAGAAGATCCGCCATACAGGACGTAGGGTATTGCGCTCTCTACTCGAGGTGGCCTGAACCTGTCTAAATCGTCTCATGTTCACCATTGTGCTTCTGGTTCCAGCGAGGCCCTCACGAACAACTCGACTACTTAGGGACCCCCCATAGTAGGCTAGCCGGTATAAATAACCGACAATATGGGAAGCATAATTTGGAATATAGAGCTAGGAGATATGGCCCCCGAAATGCATGCTGCGCAGAGAAGTTCGAAATCAGACAGATTATCTTCCGGCGGTGTTTTGGGATCTTAACTTCATTTCCATAGAAACTGATGAACACCAAAATTAGAGATAATTTCGTGCTACACAATTTAGAATCTGAGTTGCCCTATTTGGAGTCCAGACGTGGGAGATATACCGTCGGGAAGGCAGGGCTGCGAATTAGAAAAATCTGGGCGAGTCAAATCTTATGGAAACCAAGTTTGCTTAACTCCCAAGCAAGAATCTCGTAGAAGGGAAGGTAGAGCACGCTCCAAGGCTCTCCTAGGGTATAAATACAAACCCTAGGTGCCCTCAGAGGAGGGAGATTGAGATCTATTCATGAGAAGTCGACGTGAAGAGGGACACACACTAAAGGAAGCCGACGGCCGCCACAAGTCCTCGAGGTTGCCTAGGAGATGGCTTAGGCCATGCCCTAGATGGCATGGTTGGCCCTGCGTGGTAAAGCCATGGCAGAATTCTGGAGCCATGCCTTGAACTCATCAAGGCATATGTACATTCGATGGTGATATCAATCTACTTATCTTGTTTACTTTGATCTTCTAAGATGGATGGTTTCTCTCATATGTCTAGCTAGCATATGTTCTTAGTAGGAATAGATCTAATAGTGATTATTAGTCTATGCCCTGCGGATACATCTTAGTAGTGCATAGGAAGTCGGCGTGATTATCCATGTGTGGTGACAGTATGCGGGAGGGAAAAGGTCTAACGATTGCATAACGTTGAGTAAGATCGAAGGCGGGTATCATGGGAGTTGTTACGCGGCCACCAAGGAGGAGCTTCGAGTAAAGAGCACTTGGTGGGCGTTTGAGGTATAGCTTTGGGAAACCTTCGGTGTAGACGTGCACCTTCCAGGAGCGCCCATGGGAAAGTTCTTAGAGAAGACTCTTTATCATGGTACGATATTAGATTGGTTACCGTTTTGGTCAGAATTGCAACCAGAAGACAGTAGGCTTGTGCTACCTTTGGTCGTGTTACCTTATGTTGGGTGGATGAGATTCATTAATAATATTCATGTCAAACTGATGTTCACCCTCATAAGCAATTTATGCTTATTGTTACGATTAGATCCGTTCAGCTAGATAGAAAACCCTAGGTAGTTCACTGTCGATCCACGGATTGATAAACCTTGGGGGAACACTCTAAGTGAAGAGCTACGATGATCCGTGCTCTTGCGGTTAACAATTGGCATGTCTAAGGACCGTCAATAAGCTTTTCTGACGTTGTTGCCAGGGATCGGCTACACGAACCCTAGGGCGATCTATCTAACCTTTTGGACTAACCATAATTTTATTATTACATATATCCTATGTTTCTTGTTTGTGTCCATGAATGCAGCTAAAACCCTAGACACAAAGCGATCGAGAAGTTCTCAACATCTGGATTTTGGCAAGTCCAATCTCGCTCAAACAAGTTGATGGCAACGTGAAGATCCGCTCTTTAGTGGTAGGTGCTAACTTTTGTTAGTGGCCTATCATCCGCTATCGAGCCTACAGCCAAAACAAGTGAGGATGAACAAGGTATTTCACCGTGTCAATTGATTTTTAAAGACTAATGTCTCTTGGATATTTGTTTGTCCAAGCTATAGGTGATGAATCATGTCCCGAAGAAGTCGTGAGATCCGATAATCAACATCTCTGGAAAGCTGCTGTTGTGACCAGTTTTTTGCTCATGATTTGAGAGTTACCATGGAGGAAAATTAAAAACTATGAAGCTCCATCAAGTATTCTTTCCAACGCATCAAGAATCATAAATTTTGGAGATTGGTGCAAGGAGTTATGGTAAAATCTTTCAACACTACGTGTTCTGAAATCAGCTCGGAATAGAACGTAGTGCCGGAGTAAAATGAGCGCAACTCTTTCATCTGGAGTCCATTTGGAGTGAATGAATACTCGTTGGAAAAGGAATTTGATGCACTTCACAATGGAGTAGAAGTTTGGTATATGTTCTGCACTGGAAGAAGAGTAATTCAATGAAGAAGAGACGGCAGCAAACAACAGAGAAGGTGATGAGATGATGTCAAGGGATGATTGGAGGGCCTTGAACACAAAAGATGATGATTTGAAGTTGATCAAGGCTGGTGGCAATAAGAGTAGAAGCACCATGGTACCACCAATCTTCTCTAGTAGGATGCTCAAGAAGCTTCTAATTGAGTGATGCTACCAAGGAAGGAAACCGCTCAGATCATTGACATAAAGGGCGAGAACCACCTATGATCCAGATACCCTGGGTAAAGCAAGAACTATGGAAAAGACACATCATTGGAGCCATGCTACCCGTTGGTGAATCGATGGTGATGACCTTGAAGCCTAGGGATGCACAACACGACGCTCCAAAGACCACAAGATCAAGATCATCAACATCTTCGGATTAATTCACAAGAAGGTATTAATAGCATCAAAATTTTGCAAGACCTCTGAAGAAAATACAACAGAATATTTTTGGATGTTAAAAAGCTCCATGAAGTTCCTGTTCCAATGAATTAAAAATCGAGTCAATCAGAGATTCCTTCAAGCGATTACAGCCAAAACATCGAAGGTCGAGTTCTGTTCGGGACAAAGGGGTAAATCCATGAAGAAGAGGCATCAGCATCACGATGACAACAAGAGGAAGGGGATAAGGATGACAACAATAAAGAGGATATTGGGCAATGCTTTTATCAAGCATACACGATCAAATTCAGAAGCTTAGAACAAAATGAGGACCTCCAGAACATTAGCATATGAAGACACAAGCCGGCGACATTCAATACATAAAGATGTTAGAAGTAAATCACGATGGATCACAAAAGGTGACATCAAGCTGCATGGATACTCCGTATTCTCGCACGAAGGGCCATGGCTTCACAACAATGAAAAGGTATGTGAGAAAGTCAAGCTCTGTGACATTAAATGAAGCGCTTTGCGGGAGGCAATCTGATCTTTTTATTTATTATATATAGTAAAATGACGGTCTATGTTGGGGATAGAATCCCCAGTACCCGCAAGGAAGTTAGAAGGCAGACTCCTACTAGAATTCCCCTGTAATACTACTAGGACTCCAACCTTGTAACCGACTAGTAATCCCGCCCCCTGGAGTATATAAAGGAGGGCAGGGTCCCTAGATCGGTAGGCATAACATGAGGGCTAATCCTCATACCTCATACACTATAGCACAGGGCACAATATACAATACTCTAAACAGGACGTAGGGTACGCTGCATTGGCGGCCCGAACCTGTCTAAATTGTGTTATGTGTCCCGCGTTTACCTTCAGGCTTCAGGTCCGACAATCCCGCTTGCCTAACAATCTACTACCTTGGGGTATCCCATGGTAGGCTAGCCGGTATAAAAAACTGACAGCTGGCGCGCTAGGTAGGGGTGATCATCGTGATCATCGGGCGAGCTTGAAGGACCAAATCAATCTGCTACAACTCGGGCGGTGCAATGAGATAAAATATGCTGGTTATCCAAATCGGCGACTCAGCGTATATATACATCAAGTCAGCGCGCCGTGCACATCTGCTTCAAGTCAACGGCTTCCTTGTTCATCGACAACAAGTCCGCCGCTATCCTCATCCGTCTGTTCACGGAAGACTCTGTGTTGTTCGTCTGGGCATCAGATTTCGTACGGAGCAACAACAGGTGACTGGAGGAAAAAGAGCACACCAAATGGAGAAGGACTCGACATACGCGTCAATGGACGATTGAGCGTGTCTACGCGAAGAATCAAGACAGAGCTGACAAAATTGATCTCTATGTTGGGGTTGCCGAGTTGCTGATTGTTCGTATGCCATCTGTCGGCGTATTTGCGGCTATCCTGCCAGAACCCATTCTGGTTATGGACACCCTCTTCCGAGTAGAAGATCGTCAGCCTCCAAAAGTGCATGCAACTCTGTAACACATCAACTTGGAAATCAGGATATTAATCAAGCAACGGATGAGTACTCAAACTTCAAAAACTAGTCGGGGACATACCTCGCACGCTCAATAACTAGTCGGAATAGACTTCAACTAGTTGGCTTCGTCGACAATTGCACGAATCAAGCTAAGTTACTTGTTTCAATTATTTTTCATAATTTCTTTATCTTGTTTTGACAAGATTGGCCATGCACTGACTACTGCTTTGGTATGCTCTTCGACAGGAATTACCCTCGAGGGCTACTCCGACTACTTCTGGGGTCTGCTGACGAACACCCCACGCAGTTGGTAGATTGAGTTCGTAGGGTGCAGCCCATGGGCTTGGTACATTGAGTTCGCAGGGCGCCGCCCACACGCTTGGTACATCGAGTTCGAAGGGCTCCGCCTGCGGCTTATTACCGAGTTGTATAGGGCTCACAGAGGCCACACCCTATGGATGCATTCGCTGACTACTATGCGCACAATCGTGCTCTCTTTCATCGCAATACCGACTAATTATTTTGTCTATCTCTTAAGGTCACTCGGGTAGCACATGCCTTAATCCATGAAACTTCGGCTCTTTCTGTCGCGCCTAACATCTCTACATGCGTATACGAGTCTATCCCATATACGCTACGAGCAACGGCTAATGCAGGGACCAGGTGCATAAATGTAATAGGCTAACTACTCGGGAGAAATACGACCGAAACAAGAGCATGACGCAGCTTTTACACTTATATTCATTATCCAATGAATTTCAGTACTTTCATTGCACTCTACAAAAATGCTACATAATGTACGCATCTTTTCTTTCAGGTCAAGCTTTTGCAATGACTCTCCAGGACGCTCAACGTACCTCCAACGGCATAGCCAGCTCCTAAACTCGGGGGCTCAACGCCAATTACGGCTCTGCTAGCTCTCAAGCTCGGGTACTAAGCACCCAATTACTACTCGATGTGGCTCCAGCAGCTCACTTGGCGCATAAGCTCGGGGGTAGGACGCTGCAGAACTACTCAAATGATGACTTCCATGAAGACAAAGATCCTTGGATTGATTATTCAATCATTCCAAGGCTCGGGGGCTGATAAGCTACACCCATCAATCACTCTTTTTCAAGACAGAAGAAGCAGATTCAAGATTTGACCCTCAGCCTGATTCTTCGATTCAACCTAAGGCTTGGGGGCTACTCCATATGGAGTGCGACTTTCGCCACTCTCCATATTTCAAGATGATCAAGACTTTGAGCACACCATACCCTCATGGCAGCTTTGAGGAACTTTAAAGATTCAGCTAGCCAAGTACTCGAAGAGCACCAAAACTACTCGGCGAGGATCGAAAAAGTACTTGAAGACTGCTGCATACGGCTATGAAGTGCTCGGGGGCTTGTCGGGGATAGAATCCCCAGTACCCGCAAGGAAGTTAGAAGGCAGACTCCTACTAGAATTCTCCTGTAATCCTACTAGGACTCCTACTTTGTAACCGACTAGTAATCCTGCCCCCATGTAGTATGTTGTGGCCATAATACCAGGGTACCCGACTACAAGGATTACCGACCACCGACTCCAGACGAGAGACTCCGAGCAGGACACGGCGGCCTATTCAAGGAAGGAAAGCCTGAAGACAGGAGATAGAGTCCTAATAGGTTTAGGTTTGTTTTGTCTTGTAATGCAAGTCTCCCCGGACATAAATAGTGGGGGATCCTGTACATAGGGGGTATCCAATCCAACATCCGATACTCTATACACCATATTGTACTCTCTGTACTTGCCGAAATAATACAAGAAGCAACTGGACGTAGGGTTTTTACTCGATCTCGAGGGCTCGAACCAGTATAAAAATCCCTTATCTCTGTTTATCTCTATTAGTCTACTATGATCGTTCTTTGCAGGAAGCAGGGTGCCCTAGGAACCAAATATCTGCCGAGTACAACCTCGACAGAGGCGCGCCAGGTAGGGGCCCTTGCGTGAAGATTGATCGTACCGATCGTCGAAGGAGTTTGGTTCAATGCGTCGACTTCCGCTGCAGCTTACACCAGCTTCGTCGACCATAACTTCATCAATGTGCTACACAAGTCTGATCTGTTTCGGGATTAATTGGTATGCAACTCGCCGACACGAGCAAGTCCACGTGAGTTGATGGATCCCGTCATCCAGTAATTCACCGACCCTTGGGCAACCGAATAGATCAGATCCCAATCAGCAGGATTCGACTCGCTGATCAAGCAAGCAAACCTTACCTCAATTGGATCAGCACCATACATCGCCTTGCCAATTAATTACTCCAAATCATAGCGCCAGAAAGACCAGATGGGCAACAAGTTGGCTGGACAGCTACCACTACATACAAAGCCTCCGTCAAGCACACATACTGTACGTGACAAGCATACAGTTTGATCATCTACACGAGTGCTGCAGATACAACTTTTGCCAAGTCGCGTCATGTTTCATTACCACCAGATCGGTGCTTTCCAAGAAGAGCAAGCCGGCGCCGGCGTTCCCATACATGGACGTAATCAGCCTTGCAACAAGAATCCGTCAACTCGCCGACTCTGCACGTTCCACCGACATCAACTTTCGCCACAAGTCAATTACAACCAGCAAACTCATCGTGCTCGGGAATAGCCATCGGATTCGGTGATTCTGATCAATCCGGTCTGTGCCCGAACAAAGAAAACGCCCGACCATGCACATGGACTTTGCTGCTCATCGGTATCCATACACGGACACTGACAAACAGGGAAGATATTTTTATTTTTCCTCTGAATCTGATTCTGTCTATGCCTTGTATGTTATTTTAAACAAAGATTTTTCTAATCTATCTTTTCTCTAATCGTGCATACATGTTTCAAACACATATACGTGTAAATGCATGGATGGGCACACGTACAGGACGATCTCTTTCAGCACTGTTCGGCATCACGTTCCGAGACGATTCGACTCATCAAGCTGCCTACTTGGACACGCTGGCAAGACGACATCTGGAGTTTCCATAGCCTACATGCGAGGAGGACAACACGTCCATTCTTTTGTTCGGATATGACAGCTAAGCCTTATTTGAATACTTTCACAGTTATTCAGTTCAATATTTTTCATTTATACATCCGTGATAAATAAATATGGAGCTAGCAATAATCTTGCTTAAATTCGATGACGGGCGGCTATGTTTAACACATACGGGCATTAAAGAGATTGTCGAACATCTCGCCCTTAGTGAAATTACAAACACCTAAATTGAAACTGAGCAACGAAATTATCTACTCCAGTTAGACGCAATGAGACTTAAATTTATTACGGATGTATAGACAGCCTTTTTCTATCGAAGTATATACTCGGGGGCTCCATCGCATACCCGAACACATACTCAAATCAGGCACCTTTATTTTTATATATTATTTACTAACTGCCTTTTCGCATAAGCATTAGTGGCTATTCAAAGCCTCAATATTCATATTTCCAATATCTATTGAGTTGATTCCGAGATACTGCTTGTCCAAGTATCCGATCTCAAAGGTTCGAACTATTCTAATTCCTATGGCGCTTGATTGCAAGAGAGTCCATTGTGTTCGACAGAGCACTTGATCTCAAGCAAGCCCGAAGCGCATTCGAAGTGTCTGACCATAAGAGAGTCCAAAGTGCTCGATGGAGTGCTTGATCTCAAGTGGGTCCAAGGTGCTCTACTATTCTAAAAGTGCTTGATCGTAAGAGAGTCCATTGTATTCGACGGAATACTTGATCTCGAGTGAGTCCAAAGTACGCCAAAGTACCAAATCATAAGAGGGTCCATTGTGCTCGACGGAGTGCTCGACCTCGAATGATTCAAGTACTTATTAATACCAAAGTACAAATCATGGGAGTGTCCATTGCGCTCGACGGAGCGTTCGACCTCAAATGTCGGGGGTAGACCCCCAGGGGTACCCAGAAGGCGGATTGGCCCAATCCGAGTGCATCTGGATCGGTTTGTCGGACTGGGAGGCCCACCAGTCGGAAGGCCCACCAGTCGGGCGAACCGGATGGGCGCGACGACGCGCGCGGCAAGGAAAGCACACGGCGTATCCCGCAAGAAGATCGGAGATCAAGATAAACTAGCCGGAATTATAGGGAAAGATATCTGTAATCGTTATAGGATCGAATCCGTGTAATTCGGGTAGGTTACGATCTCTGGCCAAGGTGACGGCCTGAGGCACTCGTCCCTGCGCTCAGTGCTACATCCGAAGCAAGCTTGGCCCACATGAGCTCCTCGCAAGCTCTCTTGTAGCACCACTGCAGCCGTCGACGGGACAGCACCGGTGGAGGGTTGATGACGGACGCCTTCGGCTATCCCCGGCTCTACAAAGCATTTCACCCCACATGGCCCTCGTCACATGGGAATGCGGGGGTGAACAGGGCAGCACTAACGCGCCGATCAACGCCTCAGATCCCTCGCAAGCACTCTTCTAGCACCACGCCGTGATGACTCCATGAGCTCTCCCCGGTGGATGAACCCAACGATGAACCTCCGGCATGTTGACTACAAGGATTCTATATCTATTCGCTCTTGGGTGGCAGCTCAGGCTCCCCGACGGGTATTTATAGCCCCTGGTCGCCGAAGGACGGGAAATTTACTCTGTGATGACGAGCGCGGGCTCCGCGCCACGCGTCTCTCCTCCGGCATGGAATGCACAGGTTGCCCTTATCTCCTTTGGCTCCACTCGGCCACGGGAGTGCCCTGTGCAGTCACGGGAACTCTATTCCTGACGCCGCATCACAGAAGCGACGCCGCCTTGCCTGCCTCTCCTTGGCATATCCTACGAAGAAGGAATCCTCCGGGACTCGAACCTCTCGCCAAGATAAGTCTCAATTGATTATTTTCGCCAATCCCGCGAGCTTTAAAACAAGTTGCTAAAGTACTCGGGGAGCACACGCCTTAATCCGTGAAACCTCGGCTCTTCCGTACGCCTACCCTCCTACGCGTGCACGCGGCCCAGCTCCCTGCGCTATGGACTACGGCTATCGGGGACCAGGTGCATAAACGTAACAGGCCAACTGCCCGAGGAAATTAAAAGACTTGAAAGCAGGAAGCGGAGTTCATTAGTATTTGTATCGCCGAATACTTTCTCCTCGAGTTTTTACCTTGTTACAGGGTACTGACGACCACTCGGCGTGCTCCGGCCCTCACGCTCGGGGGCTGGCGCCGGGACGACTACTCGGCGTGCTCAGCCCTCACGCTCGGGGGCTGGCGCCGGGACGACTACTCGGCGTGCTCAGCCCTCACGCTCGGGGGCTGGCGCTGGGACAACCACTCGGCGTGTCTCGCAGGACTCCGCTGGCCCTCACGCTCGGGGGCTGGACGCCGAAATTAACGTCGGATGATTTAGCCAGATGCTCCTTGACTAACCCTTGGACCGATTCCTTCGGAATCGCTTCAAGGCTCGGGGGCTACGGCCAACGGACGCACCTCGCGGCGCATCCGTTGATTGTCTGACGACTTCAGAACAAGGCTACTAACCCTTGGACCGATTCCTTCGGAATCGCTTCAAGGCTCGGGGGCTACGTCCAACGGACGCACCTCGCGGCGCATCCGTTGGGTAAACGGCTCTTTTCTCTCCAGTACCACGCGGTTTCGCTTCCAACTGCAGCAGGCTCGACGCTCATCGGACAGCACGACCTCGCCGACTTGTCTCTCAACCACGTACTACTCGGGGGCTTGTCGGGGGTAGACCCCCAGGGGTACCCAGAAGGCGGATTGGCCCAATCCGAGTGCATCTGGATCGGTTTGTCGGACTGGGAGGCCCACCAGTCGGGCGAACCGGATGGGCGCGACGACGCGCGCGGCAAGGAAAGCACACGGCGTATCCCGCAAGAAGCTCGGAGATCAAGATAAACTAGCCGGAATTATAGGGAAAGATATCTGTAATCGTTATAGGATCGAATCCTTGTATTCCGGGTAGGTTACGATCTCTGGCCGACTTGTAACTCAAGGCAGCCGGACTATATAAGGCGCCCTGAGACCCCCCTCCAGAGCACGACATTACGAGCAATCATACAACCCTAGGACAGAACCCAACTACGGAGATCCTTCCAGGAACTTCATACACAGCAATACAATCGCCGCCAACATAGGACGTAGGGTGTTACGTCATCTCGACGGCCCGAACCTGTTCAATCCTTGCGTCTTGTGTTACCATCGACTTCTGATCCTCGATCTGTCCCTCAACAAATCAACCACGTAGGCTACCCTGTGTGGACTGCCGGGTCCAAACATCCGACAGTTGGCGCGCCAGGTAGGGGTTGATCGACGAGATCAATCTGCAAGCTCGATGGCATTCGCTTCCGCCGTCATCACGCCGGCGACCATGAAGATTCCCATCGCTGAGGGGGCCATGTTCTTCTTCGGATCCATGGTCTTCACCGCTGGGCCCGAGGGAGAGCTCTCCTTCACCCGTGACGCCACCCCGGAGGAGACAGCGCCACGACTCGACGCTACACCAGACGGGATCGTCACCATCACCGCTCCGTCGCCAACCATCGCCAACAACTCGGCGACCACGACGGCCAGCATCGTTCTCCCGCCATCCGAGGGGAACACGCTTCCTCCTTGCACCGCCGACTGCTTC
>CM014273.1:35758498-35775903 GCA_004135705.1 Alloteropsis semialata
GAGATGATGGTTAGAAAAATGATTGGGACCAAGGCTTAGTGACAACGAGAAGAAATTGAAGGACACGTGAGGCAACGAAGGTGCAGAAGCATAAAGACGATCTCCATACACATGGCAATAGGACTTCACGAACTATAAGACGGTTCACCTTGCTCTTCTACGCTTAGCAACACGCTAAGCATAGGGGATGATTTGTGGGATGAAGAGAAACAAGCCACATGGAGTACAAAGATCATGGTCACCATAAGATGCTCAAGATTCTCTTTGTCCATACATGGCCACGCTACATGTCAATACAAGCATCGAAAAGGACGGTAACCCTTCCTCAACCTTCTCTTTGTCCATCTCTTTTTAAATGCATGTATATATATGCCATCGACCATAGGTTAGAAACCTTTGTTTATCTCTCTTATTAATAACATGGCTACTAGAAGGACAACCTAGTCTTGTTTTTGTTTTCAATAAATAATGATACCATCACTTTGTGCTCACCACGATGATATATTTTGAATGCTTTTGCTTATGGAAAAGTGATGAAAGTTGCCGCCTTGTTTTATCTACATGGTGTTGTGCATGACTTGACTATTTGCTCTCTATAATATGATCTTAAATTGATTTAAATACTGGCCCTTTTAATTGTGGAGGTTAAATGATTATATTTTAGACCCACATACATTTCATTGCTCTTTGATTTAAGTTTATGGATAACCCGATACCTTGTGTTGTTTTCATTAAAACTTAAATCTTATGCTATCTACATTCGTGAATCTCCTACCAAGTTCTATCTACCAAAGCCTTTATACTTGTATGCTCTTTAATGATGAAACCTTTAGTTTGCAAACTTATATTTTGATGAGTTGGATTATGATTGATTCCTATCCAAGACTAAGAAGCTGGCCATTCCTTTGTGTAACTTTTTCATGCTAGCCCTTTTTGTCCATGCATTGTGAGTTTTCACGTTGTAAATTTCACAAACTTCGCTGGGCATCCACCCTAAACCAAAAATATCTTGTTGTGATTACCTCCTTGATCACAACCCAATTTGAGTATGGAATAAAGTTCTTGATGGAGATTTGAATATTGTGCAAAAAGATTATGGATTTTATACTTACTTCAGCAGATATTTTTTCCTCTCTTTTATGCTCGAGGACGAGCAACGTTCAAGCATGGGGGAGCAGTCATTGCACCATCTCTTACTAGTGCTGAGTAAGTATTATGTTGCAAAAAGTTCTAAGGAGCACAAAGGAAAAAAATGATGTTGAAAAATAGAAAGGAAAAAGAAAGAAAAAAGGGAAAAAGAGAAGAATGAAAAAAATGGAAGAAAAAGAAGATAGAAAAAATAATAAAGATGCTCATCGGTTCTTTTTGCTTCATAAAGTCCCAAGTGTCTTGAAGATAAATCCATACTCAAATCTTCCAGCCATGTGCAATCTGATAACGAGAATTTCATTTGTGTCTCGGGATCACCCTTTGCCACTTGCACATGTTCACCTATCTAAATGTATGTGTTTCATCCCTGTCTCTCTCCAATATTTATTTTCCATGGCCTTTTTGACGAGTCTCGGTAATTTCAATAGATCTCTCTTAGTTTGATGATATTTGAGATATAATGATTTGCTAGGATTGTTTTTACCTACCAAGCTCCACATAAGCCTTCCACTTTTATACATGAGTATAATAGGTTGAAAATAGTCTAGTATAGGCTTGAGCGACCTGATGAGATGAGTGTTTCCATGAACTATTGTAAGAGAATCTCACTTATGTTGGATATGCATCTTTTTGAAAATTCTTCACGATGGAACAAGATAAAGGTTTGAAGTTCACTTAAGTTTAAGAGCATTGTATTTATTTATTATTGTGGCTTGTTCTTTTTTGCTAGTCTATCTTCCATAATGAAAAAGAAGTCGGTCACAACTTGAACTTCAATGCTAAACACTTGGGAGAGCAATGTGTCTTGTTATGTATGACTAAGTGCAGGGAGGACATTGAAGGGCAACACTGATTTCCTGGGTAAGCAAAGATCCTGGACTTGCTCGAGGACGAGCAAGGTTTAAGCATGGGGGGATTGTTGGCGGTCGTTAGTGGTATACTTTTAGTGCTATTTAGGTGGTGTTTTTGGACCAATTCATATACTAACCCGCCCCTTGGCACTTGAAATAACCCCATTTTCGCATATGTGTTGTGTTTTGGAGCATGTTGTGTTTTTGCAGGAAAACGGCCCAATTTGGGGCATTTATATTCAAAGCCAAAACTAACTACGAGCCCAAAGGAATCGAGCCTAGCGGAAGGAGCCCAAACAATGGACCATGTGGGCTTTCATAGCCCAACTTATGGTCATAGGTGTCCACATTCAATAAGCCTTGGGTATGAGAGACTTAAGCATGAAGGAATTGAAGATTTGAAAAGTTTTCCACGAGATCAAGTCAACCTCAGATATATTCACGCAGCCCAAGACAGCATGATCTTTCGTTACAGATTTGGAGATCTAAATGGCCTTTAATGACAAAACGTTGAATACCAAAGTTGTAGACATCGTCGAGATCTCCGATTTGGATATATGGAAAGCATAATTTGAAATGTGGAGCTAGGAGATATGGCCCCCAAAATGCATGCTATGCAGAGAGGTCCAAAATCAGATAGATTATCTTCCAACGCTGTTTTGGGGATCTTAACTTCATTTTCAAGGAAACTGATGAGTACCAAAGTAAGAGATAATTTCGTGATACACAATTTAGAATCTGAGTTTGCCCTATTTGGAGTCCGTACGTGGGAGATATAATGTCGGGAAGGTAGGGCTACGAATTAAGAAAATCTGGGTGAGTCAAATCTTATGGAAACCAGGTTTGCTTAAATCCCAAGCAAGAATTTCATGGAAGAGAAGGTGGAGCATGCCCCAAGGCTCCTTTAGAGTATAAATACAACCCCCTAAGTGCCCTCAAAGGAAGGAGATTGAGATCTATTCATGAGAAGTCGACGCTAAGAGGGACACACACCGAAGGAAGCCGACAGCCACCACAAGTCCTCAAGGTTGTCCTAGGAGATGGCTTAGGCCATGCCCTAGCCGCCATGGTTGGCCCTGCGTGGTGAAGCCATGGCAGAGTTCCGGAGCCATGCCTTGAACTCATCAAAGCATATGTATATTCGATGGTGATATCAATCTACTTGTCTTGTTTACTTTGATCTTCTAAGATGGATGCTTTCTCTCATATGTCTAGCTAGCATATGTTCTTAGTAGGAATAGATCTAAACATGGTGATTAGTAAATGGCCTGCGGATAACTCTTAATAGTGCATAAAGTCGGCGTGATTATCCCCGTGTGGTGACAGCATGCGGGAGGGAAAAGGTTGAACGGTTGCGTAATGTTGAGTAAGATCGACGGCGAGTATCATGGGGGTTGTTGTGTGGCCACCAAAAGGAGGAGCTTCAAGTAAAGAGCACTTGGTGGACGTTTGAGGTAAAGCTTTAGAAAACCTTAGGCGTTGACGCGCACCTCGCAAGAGCGCCCATGGGAAAGTTCTTAGGGATGACTCTTTATCATGGTACGAGATTAGATTGGTTACCGTTTTGGTCGGAGTTGCAACCAGAAGACGGTAGGCTTGTGCTACCTTTGGTCGTGTTACCTCATGTCAGGTGCATGAGATTCATTCATAATATTCATATCAAACTCGTATTCACCCTCATATGCAAGCTATGCTTATTGTTAGGATTAGATCCGTTCGGCTAGATAGATAACCCTAGGTAGTTCACTGTCGATCCACGGATTGATAAACCTTGGGGGAATACTCTAAGGGAAGAGCTACGATGATCCGTGCGCTCGCGGTTCACAATTGGCGCGTTTAAGGACCGTCAACAGCGCTCCTCCAACTCCTCCTCGGGAGGCCACCGCCGATGACTGATGTCGCTGAGGGAGTTGTGGCCGACATCGAGGCCCTCGCCGACACCATCGGGCTCGGCCTCTTGTGCTTCGCCGCTATGCTCGGCGTCGTGCCTGTCATCAGGCGTGCGACCTGGGTGACCGACGCAGCGTCACGCTGCCCCAGTGGCCTCACCCTATTACAGCTGTCGTCGCGTGTTCGATACAAAGGAGATTGAGAGGAACGAGAAGATGGTGCTGGTGGGGTCCACTTCTTTCAAAGGGACAAAATGGTCTTTTCACATGACATTTAATGCTTGTTGGATGGAAAAATGAACAAAATGTTAATTTGGGAATTAAAGTTAAAATCGTGGCCAAATAAGGAATGAAAAAATTTTGAGGGCCAAAAAAGGAACTATTGATTTCAGTGGTGTCAAATAGGGAATTGTCTCAATGTCATAATATGCTATGATGTATTCTATTGAAAAAGTCTCTGCACAGGGGTGCATGCGAATAAAGAAATTAGCACATTCCTGCGCTCACATAATATGAGCTAGGACACTGCGGGTCTGCTAATGTCTGAAGTTGTTGAACCTCAAAAAGAATCTCGAAGGATTTAACTATGCATTAATGAGCAAGTCGATCTGGACACGTGATGCTCACCCGACGCGATTGTCTGACGTCTGGAAGCATAGTAACCAGTCACTTTACTCCCTCTGGATACCATCCGGATTCAGATCAGTAACTTTGCTCTGCAAAGTCACCCCATAACTCTGGGTCGTACATCTACCCTCCAATAAGCATCCAAGGCTCCTAATGTCTGCAGGGAATCCAAGCACCCCAAAAGCCCAGGACTTAGGAATTTCAGCAAGCACCCCAACGCGCTTTTCCTACTGCGTTGTTGTTCGTCCGTGGCGTAGTTCACTAGGAAGATAGGCGCGCTAACGCCGTGCCCGCACAGTAAAATAAAGTGCGGGAAAACATCATTAATTAACTATGCGCAAGCACTTGTTTTTCCAAAAAAAAATTGTCAATAGACTTCAACTTGTATAGAACATTAGCCCTCGCCACTACATTAACATGCACATATGGCTACGGAAGCATACACACATCCACCGAATCTTTCAGGAAAAAGAATATTTATAAGTGCAATTTACATGACGATTACTTCACTAAGTACCTCATTAGTTAGTCTCGTACACGTTTTTAGCCCAAAAATAAAATAGGGCATTTTCCTGCTTATCTAACATCAACGCTGCAGTTATCTTGTGTCCATCTAAGCCTCGTTTAACCTGAAGCATGGAAAATGGACAAAAGCTTAGATACTGCGCTGCCCTTTTTCACAAAAGAAAAATCAAAGCATGTGTAGCTTCAAAGAACATGAATTAGAACTAAATTTAGTCACATATAACAAAGTTTTTTAACTAACAAACAAATAGCTAACACTGACAATTATAGTTATCAATTTGAAGGAACATAGAAGACTAAATCAAGCTCAATATGAGCCAAATATTGCGGCAAAGGATGTACCATGTACGCAGTTCGGAGAGGGTGGAAAGGAAAAGTGCATGCCTGGAAATGAATGGATACAAAGGATAAGGGTGCCCCTTTACTATCACTCCACATCTTTGTTTCTAATGTGCAGGAACATGAAAAGCCACCTTGATTGAGCTTGCTCACCTACAGATCAGTTTCGAACAAATCAGATATCATCACTGAAGTATCAGTTTTAGGAGAAAGGTTACAGTATGGCGGCCAGACATGAAAAGCTGTGCTAAAATCTACAAAATATTTTTGGCATCTAGTAACAAATAAACAACACATATATCAAGAAAAAAATTATAGTTGTTCCCTAAAAAACTGTAGTGTAGAATAACACATGAAATCTATATGATCCACTCGACCAACTGTGATTAGCAAATATCAGAATAGAATTCACAAGATTTACAAAAGGTGTCAACATCATTAGCTAAAAGAGGTACAATGGTAAGGCATTCACAGGAGGCAATATATGTTAGGCAGGTGCAATTAGAAGTAGCATGCGAGGAGGCTGGGAAAACATGTCTATTCTCTGTATTATACATCCAGCAGTCCATAGTGGAGAAAATTAATCCAGCAGACCTTTCATATATAATTGAATAAATAATGATGAGTCACTGTTTTTCAGGGCAGGGGATGGAGCATTAACCATGGAACTATTAAAACTGTGAGGCACACCACAACAGTCCAACACCTATATATGTTTAGCTTACCCCTACAATACAGTCAACAATAATAGTTCAGTTTTTGTCTTGAGCAATATACCTGTTTCATAGAGCGGCATTTTAACTTAAATAGCCAGTAGAGCTACTTGCCTGCCCTGAAAAGGGAGACCACATGCAAGAGGAAAGTTTCAGAATAAGGCCATATGCATTTTATGAAGACAGATGAAGAACATTTAAACATCATTCCACATTGCTGAAATGAACTCCTTAGCCGAGAGAGTGAAATAGATGCATTCAATTGCCCAATGGTAAAGAATTAAAACTACTCTTACAAAATTGATTCCATGAGTTAGAGTTTATTGGAGAAATTGGCCCCCCAGTTCCAAATGAATATCCATTCGACACAATCCAATACATGTGTGTGTCTGTAGGGGCTAATTGGACAAAGGATTTGGCTAACATATATTACTTTCTAGAGCGCCATCATAGGAGCCCTAGTTGCAAACTTGCAATTATGTTTCCCACCACGCATTATGACCTTTCATCAATCACCATGGAAATGATATTTCCATAATGAAAATGCAGTTCATGATGGTTGGATATCACATGTTGTCCTCAGAACACTAACTATAATAAAAACACTTACTATTTGTTTTTCAAGAAGGAAACAGAACCCATAGAAGTTAATGGATTAAATTATTGATCTCCGAAATACCTCTAAAAAAATAAATGCCTAGTAAATATTGACAGACCTCTGTACTAATGATGCAAACTTTGATGAGCTACATAGTGTATCAAATAATGATTAACATGGCTCTGATAATTGGCCACCTACCACATAAAGAAAGGTGCAACATACTTTTGGCTGGCAACTTTTTGTAGTAAAATCAGAGCCATGTCTTTGACCGCTCTGCAACCACAAAAATCTCCATTGAGAAGTTACCATGGGCATACAACACAAGAATTAAAGTAATGACCTATCTTATCTCAGATTAACTCAAAAGCCAATTAGGTAGCTCGAATTAAACACACACATAGAGATCTTTGACTTCGATTTTTTATTTACACAATGGTTTGTTCAATCATGGCATCCACCAAACTTCTCACAATGCTGCAGACTGGCAGGAGATGACAATGCAAAATAATAAAAGTATATGCATGAGCTTGGTATTTCTGGCAAATTTGTAACTTGGGTAAGTAACCTAAGTACAGAGCAAAAGGTGAAATGATTTAAAGAACCTATTAAAGTGCATGGTGTTTCGGGTGTTCCGATTAAACATTGGTGGTGGGGCTTAAATTGAGGGAGCCCTTGGCACTGGCAGTCCTTGGATCTGCAGAGAAATAAAGGCTAGCCAGCAATTACACAATACCTCTCACCTTGAGATGAATAAACAATTCTGAAAAAACAAAACACAAAACAGAATCGAATCATCCTGAAGGAAGAGACATGCATAGAAGTCACTTGTGAAATATATATGGCATACGGATTATCACCCAATCAACACCAATGAGATCAATTTTCATTGCGCCTCCTTTCCGCAGATGCGAAGTCAACACTTGCCACTGTTTTGGTTTGCTCACAAATCACAAGAAAAGCAACGACTTGGATTTAGGGAAAGGCACGCAGGGAAGGCATCAACAAACAGATGTACCTGGTTTCCTTCACCTTGAGGCCTCACCGCCTGGCCTGAGGACTTCGCCGCAAGGGAAAAACGGATAGCTGCGGAGGGCGAGCCAAAAACCGAGGGAAAGCTGTAGTTTTCGAGGAAGAAAAGAAGTGCGAGTAGGGGACGTACTCGAGAGGAGATCGGCAACCGACAACGGACAGGAAACAGCAGCGGGTCCGCCGCTCCGCTGGGTGAGAGCGTAGGGAAGCTGGGCAGCTGTTTGAGCCAGCGATAGGAGACCCAAATGTTGGGCAGGCACCGACGACGCCCATGGGAAACTAAGGGCCAACAGCACCCAAGGACGAAGGCGAAGAGGCCACGACTCAAGCAGCCTGGCACAGGAGAAGGTGCCGTACCTGGCGACGACGATGCGACCAAGGAAGAGCGGCGGCCGAGGGGAAAACGATGAAGATTCAAGACCACACAGCGGCAACAGAAAACCTAGAGGCCCTCAACCGAACCAGCGACCTCTGGGCCAACATGCAAGGCCCAAAATCTCGACGGGACACTGGCTCAGAAGAGGCCTCACCGGCCGGCGGAAGAAGAAATGCGGACGCGTCGCGGCCCAGTGAAAAAAATTGCTCTACAGTAGATCACTGCCTCTCTGCATCCGGATTTCAACGGGGATATGAGGTTAGTTATTATTATTAGGTGGAGCCATCCACCAGCCACTGCCGGCCTGCCGATTTGCCCGAGCCCGAGCTCAAATCAACGGCCACCGGCCAGGCACGGTGAACTCGGTCATAGAACCTGCTGGCTGCTGCTGCTCCGGTTACCATTGCTACAAAGATGTCACACCGCTCTAATTTAGGTGGTGGCGCGAACACGCGCAGCCCTTCGACGCCGCTGCCCTCAGTATGCCCCAGAGGAATTGGAGTTGAAGGTCATGTCAGCTACAAGGAGAGGGAGCCCTACTACAGAAACCATTTTTCAAGTCAGCATTTTCATAGTTGGTTTTAAAAAATGGCACAGAAAATTGTATCACAGTCGGTTTTTTTTGTCTATCGCTGGGAAAACAAAAACCGGCTGTAAAAGTGGACTTTCATAGCAGGTTTTTTAGGCGGACCAGCTGTGAAAATCGAGACCTTTTCACATCCGGTCCGGCTAAAAAACTGTCTGTGAAAGTCCACCTTCACAGCCGGTTTTCAGCCTGACAAAAGCTGATTTTTACAGGTACTTTTCACAGCCGGTTTTTTAGACGAACCGGCTGTGAAAATAAATTTTCAAAGTCGGTTTTAATCAGCCGGCTCTGGAAAGACATTATCACAGCTGGTTTTCTAAAAAACTGGCTGTGAAACTGGCGTAACCATATATGGTGCTGCCTCCCCTCCCCTCCTTCTTACCCAACCCGACACAAACACCATTTTCACCATTGTTACGGCCACTTTTTCGAATTTTGCTCAAAGAGACTCCATTTTTGAAGGATATACCTCACCAACTTAGCAAAAGGTTGGTCTCTAGCTATACCTCATTTCCACCAATGCATTTGTGGGTTGATTTTCAATTTTTGGATGAATTTTTTGGAGAGGGTGTTCATCAATTTAGAGGCCATTTCTCACCAAATTTTTCGTGTAGGAGGCCGATTTTGGATGGTTTCACACCTCCACCATGGTTAAAGGTTGGTATGTGCACATAATTGTTGTAGGTTGTTAATTTGATTGGTTAGATTTTGGCAAACTAGGGATGAGAATGAATAAGTGGTTGCTCTTTGATTATTATAGAGGCATTTCTCACTTATTGATTCATGGAGGAGATCGAGTTTTGAAGGTTGCACAAGTCCAAAGTGGTTATTTGATGGGTATGTACGCCCTATATTTGATGGTTGATTTATTTGCTTGGTTAGATTTTATCAAATTTGAGTTGAATATGAATGGAAGACGCTCTTTTCCATTTTAGATCAATTTGACGAATTGGCTTACATGCATGGTGCTGAATTCTAAAGGTTGAACATCAATCACATGTTTCAAGGTTAGTATCTATCCATACTTAATTTTACAAGCATTTTTTGTTACTGTTGACGCAGAATTCGGCCAACACACGAGAGCGCTAGATTGCGTAGCATGTAGCATGAACTGCTCGCGGCTTCCCTGCACAGATGGGCCAGACCGGTCTGGGATACCGGTTAGACCGGTCTCCTCCAGATAAATCGGGAGCGAGCCCTAAGAACGCCACCCAGAAGGATCTGTTAGGGTAGACGCACGTAGGGGTGCCCTAGGGTCGGCAGGCCACCTAGGACGCCTTCAAACATCGCGGAGACGAAGGAAGAACAGCAAGTTAGGGTATGAAAGAGCCAGGGTTGAAGAATGCAAAAAAGCAAAGGCAAAAATAGTAGATTTGATTGAATCGATTGGGTGTCCTCAATCGGCCGAATCCCCTTATATTTATAGGGAGTGTAGGGCCTGTCCCGCAAGGAAACCAAGTAACAACTCGTTACAATCTCGGAATCCTAAACCCAGTCGAATTACAAGGGCAGACCGGTCTGACCGGTCCCCCAAACCGGTCAGACCGGTCTGGGCTCAGATTTTCCTTTTTGTGCCAATCCTCCGTCTTGCTTCTTGCACCGACTCTGCCTGCCTCGGCTTGTGCCAATTTCGGTTGTCAACATATGCCCCCCTATTTTTTGGTAAAGCTTGTGTACCATAAAACATATCAGTACCAAAATCGTCACCTGAGGACGATGTTTTAACAGAATTCATCGGCCATTATAATTTCTAAGGGTTATATCCAAATATTGGCCATGTGCCACTTCATGCCTCTTGCCAAACACTTGGATAGTACCTTTTCAAGTACCTCCCATTCAACGCCTTAGGCAAACGTTCTCCTTGCAAAGTCTCCACCATATAGGAATTCCCGCCATTGATCTTGAATACTCGATATGGACCTTCCCAGCTTGGAGACCACTTGCCGAACTTATTATCTCTAGTACCAAGTGGCAATATTGTCTTCCATACTAGATCACCAACCTGAAAAGTCTTCTCTTTAACCTTCTTGTTATATGCTCTAGCAACTCGGATCTTGTCTTTCTCAATTTCCTTGAGAGCTTGCAAACGCTTATCGGTCACTTCATCAATGTTATCCATCATCAAGTCATAATATTCACCAACCGAAAGCTTATTTTGTTTAGCAAGCCTATAAGCATCCAGATTTACCTCAACGGGCAAAACGGCTTCTTGACCATAACCAAGCTCAAAAGGAGTGACCTTGGTAGCACCATGTCTAGATATACGATAAGCCCATAAAGCTTCAGACAAAACTCCATGCCACCTTTGAGGATGTTCCTCTATCTTCTTCTTGATCAACTTTATCAAAGTTCTGTTACTAGACTCGGCCGGACCATTGGCCTGAGCATAGTATGGAGATGAATTGAGCAATTTGATTTTCTACATATCGGCAAAAGCTCGCACCTCTTTAGACATAAAAGACGTGCCTTGATCCGTAGTTAAAGTTTGTGGAATGCCGAATCTATGAATAATATGCTCAGTAATAAATTCAATTACCTCCTTATGGGTCATATTCTTGAGAGGAACGGCTTCAGTCCATTTAGTGAAGTAATCCGTAGCAACAAACACGAAGCGATGACCCTTTGAAGAAGAAGGATGTATTTCTCCAATAAAATCCAATCCCCATCCGTGGAAAGGCCATGGTTTAATGATAGGATGAAGTAATGCAGCAGGTACCATCTGAATATTACCAAATTTCTGACATTCTTCAGATCCCTTGTAGTAACAAAAACAATCGGCCATCATAGTAGGCCAATAGAATGCAGCTCTCCTAAGCAACCACTTCATCTTAGGGGCCGATTGATACGTTCCACAAATTCCTTCATGAACTTCACCCATGGCCACTGTAGTTGATCAGCACCCAAGCATTTTAGCAACAAATCATCGGCGGTGCGATGATGCAACTCATCATCAACCAAAGTATATTTGAAAGCCTAATGTCGAATCTTCCAGTCTATTCTAGAACTAGGATTCTTCAGATATCTAATAATGGGTGCTCTCCAATCATCCACTTCGGCCTCTTTGCTCTGAGGATTTTTCGCAGCCGAAATTGGATCAGAAGACGGCAGACCGGTCTGACCGGTCTCTGGATCGGTCTGACCGGTCTCTGGATCGGTCTGACCGGTCTGTGCAACGGTCTGATCGATTTGGCCTTGACTCGCTGTAAACGTTAGAACTTCACCATTGACAGTAGCAATCAACGGCCCTTTTCTATGAAAATGTCTCTTCTGGACATCATAGCCGGATGCTTGCTGTGCCAAAGCATTAGCTGTAGGATTTTCACACCTTGGTACATGATATATAGTGAACTCATCAAGACATGATACAACATCAAGGCACTTGTCAAGATAAACATTCAATGAACCTTCCAAGCATTGACACACCTTGGATATTTGTTGTACAACTAGCAATGAATCACCAAAAGCTTCAACATATTTTACTCCTATGTCATGCAAAATCTCTAGCCCGAATAATAGAGCTTTATATTCGGGTTGATTGTTTGTGCACTCATCTTCTAATCGGCTAAGAGCTTGAAAAACAGCCCCATTGGGAGAACCAAGAACTACTCCAATGCCACATCCATTCTTGCAAACCGATCCATCAAAATGCAATTTCCTTGGAGTAAAAATCATGTAATCAATTTTCAAATTATGTTCATTATTAATCCGATGTTCTACAATAAAATCAGCTACAATTTGGCCTCTCATAGAATTCAAAGGTTCACAAGCCAAATCATATTCAATAAGAGCATATGCCCACTTACCAATCCTACCACTCAAAATCGGTCTATGCAACATATACTTAACAACATCGACTTGACATGCTACAATGCAAGTACTAATCAACTTGAGCCACCCTCTCATCATCTCCGACAAAGCAATAGTCAGCGTTCATATAGATAACATTGACCTCCATGTCTACTCTGCTGGGCGAAGGCAAAAAGTCAACAGCATCATCATCATTGCCTATCTGAACTTCTGAAATAGCAGTGGGCGGAATCGAGAATTTAGCCGAAGAAGAAACTGCATCAGCTACAGATTCTCCAGGTGAGGCCGGTCTGGCCGGTTCCTCTGGACCGGTCTGACCGGTTTCAGTTGCCGGACCTGGAACAGGTACGGACCGGTCTGACCGGTCGGAATACTGGTCTGACCGGTCTCGGCCACGTTAGCTGAGTCCGCCGCGGATGGCTCAACCTTTTCAGGTACTTTAGCCTGACCATCTTGGACGCGAGAGCCACCCTTGGAACTTTGACCAGATGGTGGAATCATCGGCTTGACCTCATTAAACCACTCCTCCCTCTTCTTCGCCGATTCTTCCTCTCTTTGCTTTTGAGTACGCAACCGCTGCAATCTCCCCTTTTGAGAATGAGATAAGCCGGGAGGACACCACCTCGGCTGCGTATACTGAATTAGCGGCATATTTTTTATGGCCGAGGCGCCAATAACATTGGGTCCATCGGCCATTGATGGATCAACCGCTATAGAGCCAATTTGAATCACACTCTTCACAACTGGCTTTGGAATAACAAGTGCAGGCTCTTCTTTCCTCTGAACGGGACGATACTCTTGTCTAGCCGGCTCCTTGCCCGGCCTGTGCTGGAAACCGGTCGGACCGGTCGGAGTAACTGGTCTGACCGGTCTGTGCTACTAAGGCACAAACATCGGTCTTTGTTGAAAATTTGTAGGCCTAGGCTGTGGTGTAGTCATTCTGGCATGTGCAGGAGCCTCAGGCCATGGTTGATTTGGTGCAGGACAGTAAGGCACCCACATTAGACCATCTCTCCAAATAGGTTGTGGAGAGGGAGGTGGAGGCGTCCTCCATGACCGAGAAGGACCAGCACCGTTGAATGAGCTTGGGCCCTAACCCCACTGTCGTTTTGATGCCTCCATCACATTAGAATCCCTTGGCGGTGATCTCGGTCTCTTTTTTAGCGGCCGATCTTGTCGAATGGCCACGTTTTGCACATGCTTAGCCATTACTTGATCAAAGGTCGCTTTCGGCCTGAAAACCTTCCCATGATCTTTGCCTTCATTAGTTTTCCAAGTGCCAATCTCGGGACGCTTGGGCATGAACGTTCGGACCGGCCTCTGGGGCGGACCGGTCTGACCGGTCAGGAAAACCGGTCTGACCGATTTGTCCTGGGCAACAGGAACGACCAGCCTTTGATCTCGCGCTTGAGAGTTCGATTGCCCCCCACTTCCAAAAGTCTTCACTGTAATAGTCAAAGTCTTCTTTCCATCAGGAGCTTGCTTAAGCACCACCTCTCTCCCGAGCACTTTGTCATGTTCCGTCATCTTCCTTGGTTCTCCGATCACAACATTCTTGCCTCTTGTTGTATCGGCATTATCTGGTGTCGGGGTTCTTTACCGCCGGCAAATAATAGAATCGTGGAGCGCGCGCCGGGCCTCGGGTGGTAGTGCAAAAGGACACGGGGGTTTATACTGGTTCGGGCCACCCATGGGGCGTAATACCCTACGTCCAGTTCGTGCTGCTCGTGTTGTTTGCACTGGTTTGTAGTAGGGGGTACAAATAGGGCGAGAGAGGGACTAGCTCCCAAGTCTCTGGTGAGTGAGTCGAGCTCAGTCCGGCGACTGGCTGGAGGAAGAAGAAGGTCGAGGGAGAGTACTCCTCGGGAGAGAAAGGAGGCTCCCTGCCTCCCGTAGGAGGCCCGGGAGAGAGGAGGAAAAGAGTCGATCTCCCCGCGCAGGAGGCCCAGACTTCCCTTTTATACTTCAAGGGAAGGCTGTAGAAGAAGTACAGTCAAAGGGTAAAACGGGAAAAAAGGAGGCGTGCCCGCCCATGCTGTGGGGCCCGTCGTCCTTCTGAGCACTGTAGCCATGTCCTGCTGGTGTCAGTTGCGTCAGGGAGTGGTTGGCACAGTGTAGCAGCTTGACTCCGGGTGCTGCGGTCTTCTCGGAGGTTGCTTCGTTGCGAAGGAGCGAACTAGTCAGAGACGGAGATCTTGTCGGGCGAATCGGGGTCTCGTCGGGCGAGGACGCAGCTTGTCGGGCGAGACGGAGAGTACTCGGGCGTTGCTTGCAACTCGTCGGGCGAATCACGGATCCTGTCGGGCGAAGCAAGAAAGTAGTCGGGCGATATCTGAGATTAGTCGAGTGGCGCTTGCATAAAGCACTCGGGCATGCTTGTATGCTGGCGCTTGCATAAAGCACTCGGGCATGCTTGTATGCTGGTGCTTGCATAAAGCACTCGGACGTGCTTGTATGCTGGTGCTTGCATAAAGCACTCGGACGTGCTTGTAGTAAGCAATTTGCTTTTTGGCCGTTTTCCTTCACAAAAATAAAGACAGAAATGCCATTCCAAAGAAAGCTACCAGGAGGTTATTAGCTCTTCGCTAATCGCACACAGGAGGTGTACATCAAGCTGCAGGTTATTTTTAATACGCTGCCATTGGGTACCCCTAATATTGGTATCCGACAGTAGCCCCCGAACCTGGGAGCGAGTCGTAGACTCGGTCGCGGGTTTGATTATCGTGATGCCAGGAACGTGGTGGAGTTTCGGGTGGGGGCGCGCGAGCGCACCCGCCGGGTGTAGCCCCCGAGCCTGTGGGCGAGTGGTACACTCGCTCGCAGGTTTATGGCGTTCGTGCAGTGATTTGCAAATTGTGCGACCGCGCTGCTGGTCTCTGTTAGCGATTTCGACCCCGTGTGCATCCCGAGACCGAGGTCCGGACGGGGATTCGTTTCGTCTTTTTGCGTTTTTCCCCTCACGCTTCCCGTGCGATAGGAAGGAGGGTAAGAGACGTATCGCGCTTTGCCACGCAGGCCGAAGCACGACTCTCGTTGAGCTACAAACGGGTAGGTTCGAGTGAGGCCCGACGCCCCTTCGATGGGGAGTCGATGGATCAGCTGGTGATCGACCTCAAATTCCTAGTGGTGAGATCATCTAGTTACCAAGTCCGTTCGATCGGACCCTGCGGCTCGCTGCCTTTCCATCGGAGGAAAAACCATGATCTTTCTTTCCACCAGAACTCGAACGCGTTTCAGGATGCTCGTGGCGCTCGTGCGCCAGAGTACTGGCCGCTGGGACCCATCCTTCACTGCCCCTCGCTCGACAAGGTGCCCGGGTGCGGCTGTTGAACCCTTCGACGGGCCAGCCTTCGAACCCCCGTTGGAATCACCTGTCAGGTCGACTGTCGAAGTCGTCCGTCCCGATGCCCAGCCCCCGAGCGCAGGGCTGCGAGGGGTCGTTAGGGCCGGCGGGAGCCACTTAGTTTAGAGAGTTCGAAAAGTGCGTTTCGGAAAACGATCGCACGCGTATGCTTGACCCCGCGCGCCGAGGTCGGGCGAGACAAAAGGTGTCGTTCCCTGTATGTAGGAGTTGCTGCAAGCTTACCTGAACTTGCCATGCCAAGCTGCAAAAAACAGTGTAATGCAAAATCATTGCGTAAAGCGAGGAGTCGGGAATTATTCGTTACTATCGGGAAGTTGCGTACGCCCTGCCTTTATTAGGCTACGTATTTCCTCGGGTAGTTGGCTTATCACACGTTAAGCACCAAGTTCCGCTGACCACTGCTCGTGGAGAGGGCGGCTTACCGCAGACTACACTGCTCAGCGGGGAGGCTTAGGTGTAGGCGGCACGTAGGACAAGGTTTCACAGATGTGGCCATAGCTACCCGAGTACTTTAGCGACACCCAAAAGAGGCATGCGAGAGTGTAAATGGAAATGTATGGAAATACGAAGGATCGTGGTAAAACTTAGCCGTTTGAGCGTTCCGTCGTTGAGGCTGAGTCGAGCGAGCCATCCGAGTCGGGGCAGCACACTCCAATAGATGAACAGCAGCAATCATGCATATACTCACTTGTTTCCCTTAGGCACCAGCTCAATTTTCCCATCAATTGGAGGCAATCTAAACTGCGTCCTATTCCTCTTGCCTCTCCCTCTTGGTTTTTTTGGAGGACCCTCCCTAGCAGCATGTGTACTGATTGCAGCTCCATTGGAGTCAACAGCAGCACCAGTTGCGACATGTGGTGCAAGGACACTTGATGGTACCATCTTCAACAAGGTCAGGGATAGAGAATACACGATCTAAAAATTGGTTGGTTTTTTCAATCCAAACATTAGATGGAGCCTGTGTGCGAGACCAACCCGTGTACATCCACTCACGGTCTTCCATTGTTTGTTCTGTTTTAAAAACATTGACACAATAATTTGACAAAGTACCAACATATTAAAGCAAATGTAATTGCCACAGACTTTACCAATCAAATAAAAAAAATAGAATGCAGTCTACACAGAGTCACCAGATCCACATGAACTACATCAGTTCCTAACATGAAAGAGGGACCATATCATATAGCAAGCACAGCATATACCAAAATTTGAAGAAAAATGGCGCTCATACCTCAATCGGAAGGGCGTCGGTTGGAAGCTCCTCCAAGAGTCTTGCGTTAGATGCAGCAACGGCGGCACCAGCTTCTGCACTCCGGCGCTTCACAAATCCAGGGTCGGCTGCACTCCAGCGCTTCATGAATCCAGGGTTGGCCTCACTGCTTCCCTTCAACCTTCGTCACGGAGCAGCAGGGACAGCGAGCGGTGCTTGAGGGAAGGAGGGAGAGCAGCAACAGAGACAGGGCCTGCGTGAGGGGCCTGGCGTGTCGGGGGGAGGAGGTTCCCAGGCGTTGGGCGGCACTGGCTTGGGAGGCAGCGCAGAGCCTGCGCG